>OW799236.1:20371973-21571973 GCA_941918925.1 Phyto melanocephala | reverse complement strand
AAAGAACCCTAAAACGAAAGCTAATTAATGTGTATTAAAACACATGTCCATTTGGGGAAGAAACGACAAAAGTGTTTTAGATTTTTATTACCCTCAGACAATATTGTGGGTTTGGTATCATACAAAATAGTTGAGGTTTTTGGCAATTATGATTCACCCTTGGCCAGTTTCTTTATTATAAAAATGTTTGCAGAAAAGGACAAAATTTAAGAATATTTAAAGCAAAAATTGTTTAATTATAAATATCGCTTATTTTCTTCAAATCGGTTTATTATGAAAAATTTTAATACTAAAAACTGAATTCTACAAACAAATTCTTCGGTTTTAATTTTCGTTTTAAACTGTCTTAAGTTTGTTTTTTTAAGACTGATATAGGTTAGGTTAGGTTAGGTTAGGTTGAAAAGGAGGGGTATAAAAGCCCAAACCCATGACAGGTATACACCTATGCCCAGTTGGCATGTTGTGCGCTCCATGTGGAAAACGGAATTCCCAAACAAAAAACCATAAACATAATTTCCCATAAATATCGGACTAGTCCAAGAAACCAGTCCCCTCAATGTAACGCCTTATGGATCTCCAGTTCGAGTTCCCCAGGTATTCCAAGTTCGGCATATTATCTACTGTAAAATTTTCGCGTCTAATATGCCCAAACGCAGGACAATGACAGAGGTAGTGTACCAGGGTCTCATCCTCTTCCTCACAAGCTCTACATGTCGTCTCCTCAGATAATCCCATGCGTGCTAAATGAGTTCTCAACTCCGTATGACCTGTAATTACACCGGTTAATTTCCTAAGTGTAGGTCTACTTAGTCTCAAAATCTCCTTTGACTTCCCAAGATTTGGGTCACCCCAGAGTGTTCTTGTCACCTTACCGACATCAGTGCTTTGCCATTTTCTGACATGTTCTTCCATTGCCCAACGTTTAAGTTCATCCTTAAATCGTTTAAGGGGTTTGGCGTTCTCCAAAGTTATAGTACTCAAAAGAGCTCCCATTTTGGATAATTTGTCGGCTTTCTCGTTTCCGATCAGCCCGTGATGGCTTGGTATCCATATTATCTCCAGATGTTCACAATTTGCATATGAGTTTATCTCACTCTTGCATTGCAAAACGTTCCGGGATTCAACTTTCTCCTTTCTCAATGTCTTAATCACTGATTGGCTATCCGTAAAGATACGAATCGGAGTTTCGCTATTCGTTTCCTTTATCCATTTAATTCCTTCCGTAATCGCCATGATCTCAGCCTGAAAAATAGTGTTGTGATCTGGTAGACGGAAGTATTTGCCTCTATTTCGGCTTATGTCGTATAAGCCCATTCCAGTTTGGTCACCAATCTTTGAACCGTCTGTATAAAGATCGATTCCGTGGGTGTTTCCCATCCTGATTATCTCATCCCATTCTCCCTCTTCCGGTATAATGGTGATGCAGTTAATATTCTCATATCTCATCGGGATTTTATCACATGTTAATTCTGTAATATTTCCTATCGGTAAGATATCCGTTATTCTTTGGTATCTGGTCTTATGTTCTCTTATAAGCCACTCATCTATTGCCATTAATCTTGTGGCAGCTAAGGCCGCTTCATATATACTGATATAACCAACGAAAAGGTTTACTGTCAAATGAACAGTCGTACCACGCTCACTTTTTGACATTTTTAATAAGTATACTCCAGCAAGTCAATATGAACAGATTGACGCTTGAATAACGACATCACTTTACTTAAAATACCTTTAAAAATCATTCAGCTATTCGCGCGAATTATAGACAGTTTCATGATTTTTTTTGGCGCACATAACCGTATATCTGAGCATTTCATTCGACGAATTCTGAAAAGATTTTATAGTCGAAGAAAAGTGCGTACTGAAGAGAATATATCTCATTGTAAACGTGGTGTGAAGAAAGTGTGCAAGATGTTTCAAATTTATCGATTCGTCGTAGGTGGCCGGAATCGGCTCTCTGTCCGTCAAATATATGAAAATTTTTGCGCAAAGATCTGTTCCTACACCAGTATAAGATCCAGCTGGTGCAAAAAGTAAAATTTGATATAATTTTGATATACCCAGCAAAAAAAAAATAGAAGAAGTTCAAAGTGATTTAAATTTTTAGGACTTCTAAATAAAAAGTGTAAAGTATTAATTCTAAATGAGTCCCATATCAGTGCGAGATAATTTGTCATAAATGATGAGCTTCAAAATAAATGCAACATATCTTAAACAATGCATATAAACAAACAAAATTAACTCATGAAACTTTGGATTCTTTTCACCTATTTTGCATAAGTTATAAGCACTTATTGTAATGCAGTGCAGTTCATTAATAAATTTATTTAAACACATGACTCCTACTGACAGGCAAATGTTAAAATAATTAGTATTTTCACTTTAATTAAATCACTTCATCATCAGTTGAACTCCTGCAAAACCATTTCTTTGTGACAGTTTTTTTTGGGCTAGATGGGTACCCTTCATAAAAGTGTTGGTACGCAACTATAGTTGCATACATACTTATAGTTGTTTGTGAAACAGATTAACACTTGCTTAATCGTTGACTTTTTAATTTATGCCACGTCATCATGTAGGTACATATGTACATCCCTTAATGTTGTGTGTGACCATGTTCGCGCAACGTATAGTAAACTAACGAAAAACATCACAATGCATACATTTGTATAAACGAATAAGCATACAAAATATAACAACTACATTAACAACCCATCATATACATAAATACACACATACATATCGATGGCTTAATATAAAAATGGCGTATCTCAATTTTAACGAAATTACGTTTTTAACTTATTCTGGTAGTTCACATACAAACACGTAACCCATAATAAATTTAATGAGCTATAGTTAAAATAACTAATTTACAACTACATAAAAAAGCTTCAACTGATTTAATTTTTTAATATTTTATTCGACTTTTTCCTTCTACTGTAAAGTGATAAAAATTGGAGATATGGTTTTTTTATTAAGCCATCAACTACAAAAGTGTGTAACGCCCGTTTTTTTTTTGTTTTTTTATTTTTTTTTTAAATAAAATTCCGTTGCAATATAATAAAAAACAAAGGTATACGTTATTTTTTGCTCAAATCTCAGTCACCAATGGATTAAAATTCTTAAAAGCATATTCAATAAATTGATACCACATACGAGTCCGAAGGATATATGGCGACTTCAAAAAGTTGATTTTAACGTTCATACGGACGGACAGACGGACATTGATTTATTTATCTTACTTTATGGGATCGCAAATGAATACTATAGAAATAACAAACGAAATAACAAACGTATATATACCATTTTACACTCTTGTGTAAAGGGTATATGCATCGTGTGGTGTAGCCTTTACTCTGGTGGTATCATCGGACCATATTTCTTCCATAATTAAGTCAGAGATCGTTACCGTAAAATGATGATTTGTTGGTTTTTTTTGGCAAAATATGGATGACATTAATCTGGACGAGATGTGCTGTCAATAGAATGGCTTTACGTGCGGCTGCAAGAAATACAACCGTCAATTGGCCTTCCAGTCCGTGAGATTGAACACCTCTCGATTATTTTCGGTTAGGCCATATAAAGTCAGTCACTAGTTTATAACGATAAACCAGCACCAATTGACGCCTTGAAGGCCAATATTGTTCATTCGTCACATATGACCAGCAATGCTCAAAAGAGTGCAGAATGCGCTTTGTAAAGAAGAGCCGTGCCGGTCATAACTCATTTTTAAATGGTAATGCCATGTATTGATCTTTCGAATCATAATATTTTTTTTTTTACATTTACTTATTTGTGCTATAATAACTTAAAGTTCTATCAAGCTTAAAACATACCCCTTACTTGCAAATTTGTATAATATAAAAAAATAGTGGAGTGTTTTAAAACCTTCTTTAGTTGTACCACTGTTGAAATAAATAAAAAATATATACGTATGTTTTTGTAAAGGCAGATCTACATCCACAAACCTAATGGAACTGACGTCCTTCATCAATACAGGATTTTGTAATGGTAACCAAACTGATGTAGTCTATACTGATTTCAGTAAAGCCTTCGATAAGGTTAACCATGATTTATTGTTAGTGAAGCTCAAAAAATTAGGGTTTCCGGTTAACCTTTTAAAATGGATTAGTTCTTATTTAAAGGATCGGAGACAATGTGTTTTTTATAATGATTGTATATCAAAACATATTGAAGTAACTTCCGGAGTTCCTCAGGGAAGTCACCTTGGCCCCATCTTATTTTTATTGCTTATAAATGATCTTCCAAAGGCTATTCAATACAGCAATATTTTAATGTTTGCTGATGATGTTAAACTTTATTCATGGATTAGAACTGTTGACGACAGTTTTTATCTCCAAGCTGATTTGAATAATTTTTTTAATTGGTGTACGGTAAATCTTATGGAATTGAATTTAACAAAATGCAAACTATGATTTTCTGCAGATATTCACCGATTTCGAATGTTTACTCTCTAAATGGCTCTAATTTGAATGTTGTTGACTCGTTTTTGGATCTTGGAATTCTCTTTGATGTAAAAATTAATTTCAACTCACATGTAATAATGACAGTAAATAAAGCTTATGGGGTATTAAGTTAAGGCTAAGGAATTTAATGATCCTTATGTAACAAAAAATTTATTCACGTCATTGGTAAGACCTTTACTGGAATATGGATCAGTAATTTGGGATCCCCAATATGATGTTTATATTCAAAAACTTGAATCAGTCCAAAAACAATTTTTGCTGTTCTGCCTTCGTAACCTTCGTTGGAATCCTAATACAAACTTGCCGTCATACCGTAGTCGTTTACTACTCATTGCGCTCCCAACGTTACAAAGTCGAAGAATTGTTTCCAATATTGCATTTGTCATAAATCTAATTCAAGGCAAAATTGATTCTACATATCTTCGACATAAAATATGCATCAATGTTCCTAATAGGCAGCTTAGATTTTATGAACCGTTATATGTACCATTTCATAGATCAAACTACATTAACTTTGATCCAATTAGAAGAATTTGTGCTGAGGTAAATAAGTTCTATGTTCACATTGACTTTTCTGATAATGTTGCTGTAACAAGTGGAAAGCTGATAAGATTTCTAAACTCAAATGCATACGTTTAATGTTGTTTTTATTTTTCTTTATTTTTGTAATTAAATTAAAAGTGTTGCTCAACTGTAAATATTATTATGTTTATTGAATTAAATAAATAAATAAATAAATGTTTGCACATATGTCTATCTGTGACTAAAAGGAGTAACTGATGAATTCGACGTAAGCTAAAATTGAGCTAATAACAGCATTGCAATTAAACAATTTAAAACTCAAGAGAATTTTTAATTATATTGCAAAGAAAAACTTTAGGAAGTTAATCGTAAAAATTGTTGCTTTTTATTTTTTTTGTGTTCATATTATACTTATTGAAACTTACGGAAGAGCTTGAACAGTAGAATATGTACTGAAACTATAAAAAATTCAATATGGCGTCCTAAATAAAATGGCAACAAAAGTTCTATCGATACCTTTTAGGCGCTTAAACAAACTATTGTACTTGAACTGTTTGTCAATAAAATTTACTTAAAAAATAAATGCGTTAACCCAGTAAAATACAGTAAATTGTGAAGTTAAATTTCAAGATGGCGTTCTAAACAAAATTGCGGGTTCCTTTTTTTCTAAACCCATCCATGTGGGAATACATAATATAGAGCAAAAGTTGAAAATTTGGAAAAAATTAAATTGTGATTTAAATATTTCGATTAACAGATTT
The DNA here is from genome assembly GCA_941918925.1 of Phyto melanocephala. Taxonomy (NCBI): domain Eukaryota; kingdom Metazoa; phylum Arthropoda; class Insecta; order Diptera; family Rhinophoridae; genus Phyto; species Phyto melanocephala. The sequence continues at coordinate 21,566,203 of OW799236.1, read as the reverse complement.
TGAATATTGCAAAATCTTTTTTAGAATATATTTACTTTTCATAGCCAGAAAACATATTTTTCAAAGTTGATCAATTAAGTGTTAGTAAATTAAGTAAACTTTATACTTATCTCATAGTAATTTAAATTGTGAAACACTTTGTTATAATTTTCAAGTGCTACTTCGGGATTTAGAGTCAATAACTGGAAAAAATATAATTTAGAGTTTATAAAAAACCAAAAAATCTGTAATTGAAAAAAATCGCTGCAATTCGACACAAGTAAGAAATTTTTCCCTTTTACCCCACAGGCTGCCCCGGTGGACTAGTCAGTAGTGTGCTGGTCTAATAGTTTGGGGGTTGCGGGTTCGATTCCCGCCAGAGACTCTGGACTGGACTGATCTGCTTCTCTTTCTCGTCTTTTCTAACTATTTATATTCTTATTCTGTTCTTCTCTTTATTTCTATATTAAGACGTCACAATGGACCGTAATAGTCTCCGGGTGAGGGTAACTGTGCACCAGCCTTACCTATATACCTACCCTACAGTAAAAAAAATCTCTAGAAAAAGGGATAAATCCAAAATAAGAAAACCTATTTTATATAATGCCACTGTTCAAATGTTTCCTTTCATCACTCATTATCGTGCTATATTTAATTCTTTTATTACAGTCATATTTCTTATGCCACTTATGTCTAGCAAACTATAATAAAACTATCATTTGCTGTCAAAAGTTGTTTTAGAAAAAAGTCCATTAATTTTAAGAAAATTTTCTCTAAACTTCTCAAAGGAAACTAAACTGACAGTTTTTTCTTTAAATTACAGGAATACGAAATATTGCAAGTTTGTGTTTCTAGCATATTCTTGATAAAGTTAAAATGTTAAAACTATTTTTAACTTTTGTTTTTGGTTTTATCGTACTTTTTGACAAACACATGTTCGTGACAACAATTTAAGATTTTTCAAAAAGCTGCTGCTGCTGGTATTGCTTTTGCCGCATTATAGTGGCGCATGGTTACTACTACTCGTAACAGAATTACATATAGAAAATTGCCGGTACGTTATGTACTAGTCTTTTCTATGTACTCGTAAACATTTAAATTATATAAGAATTCTTTACATACACACATTTAATGCATGTAATATATGTAGCAAATTTTGCAACTTTTCGCCCCTTTACTTTATGCTTGTTTTATTTTATGTTTTAATTTTCAAATCATGCAAGCAATGAAGCATAGTTTCAGGTGTCTTCTAGCGAATTTATTTCTTTCGTAGTATACATACATACATACATATGTATTTGCATTAAGTTTGTAAATTTTTTTCTTGGGATCTTTTTATTTTTATTTTAGTCTAGTTTGACTATTTGCTTTGGGGTCCCATATGTATACAATTTTTTTCTAGGTGTATATAAGTTTGTATACAATTTATCACCTTGGTAATTACATATATTGTATAGCATAGCTTGTAGTAGCAAAAAGGCTAATGTACTATTGATTTTCTAATAGTTATTTTCTAAGTTCTTTTGAAAGTGTGTATATGTATTAAATCACACAACCTAATTTTGTTTTAAAAACCAAAGAAAGCGTGTATTTAGGCGAAAATAATACCACACATTTAAAACATAAATTATTAGATATAACTTTTTATTCAATGATGTTTTAAAAACTCATTTTATTTTTATGGTGGCTCTTAAAAGTGTACCCTACTTTTTTCAACAAATAACATTCTCGCACTTTTCTTTAAAAAAAAAATTGTAAAATTAATTTAAAATTGTTGATAAACAGTTATTTTTAATGTTGTTATTGTAATATATTTTATAACTGCTTTTAAAATCATTTATCAATCCTAATTTTTATTTTCTCTCTCTCTATCTCTTTTTAGGTAAGTTTTTGTTTACTTCAATATTTCTCTCATACATGTAATGTAAGTATTTATGTTTGTATTTGTGTTGGTAAATGGAAAACGTTCATAATAACGGTATTTCTATATACGTAAGTATTGCTAAGTGGCTTCCAAAAAAATGTCTGCATTGTATCGTTATACACAGCTGATTTCTCTAGTTTTTCGATGATTCATCAGCTGCAATAGCAACAACTTTACAGCTGTTTTTATGTCTTCTTTTCTCTCTTTTATTTTATATATATATATTTGTACTTAATTTTATTTGTTTTGCAGTTTTTATTATTTTGCTTATTCTCTTTTTTTATAGGTTTGGCGTCAGTTAGTTTTTGGTAGTCAATGGAAACATGGATAAACTTAGTGGGGTAGTTAACAGTTCTATTGCCAACTTTTAGCAAGGCTTTTTGGGTTTAGTTTGAATATAATAAAACAAATAGAATAGCTACTAAAAATAGTACTAGGTAGTAATTAATAACGTTGTTTATGACTACTTTTATTATTATTCAGCAAAATCAGGAATTTTTTATATCTTTCAACAAGGATGTCAAGGGTACATAATTAGTACAGGTCTGTTGTTTGGTTTCTTTTAAATTTGTATTTAATTATATTTTGAATTAATTTTGAATCTTACGAAGATGTTTAAAACTGACTAATTTTTTTCATTAAGTCCTCTTTAATCCTTTTGGATCTTACGAAGATGTTTAAAACTGACCATTTTTTACAATATACATAGATCGAATGAAGCGAAAGTCCAATAAATTATGTCGCAATCCTCCTATACCTCGACAGTTCTATGGTAATTCATTCCTCTTAAATCCTTTATTATAAAAGTTAGTTATAGTTGCGTGTTCATCAACTGCCTTAAAAGTTTCATATAAATGCATACATATGTATGTATGTATATTCATTGTAAAAGTGGTTGCCGATTCAAAGGCACATTAACAGACAAACGCTAAAACAAATAATAATGGTATGTTCGGCCGTTCCGAATCTGATAATACCTTTCACCATCATATATAAAGGTATAGAGACCACATCGTAGCCTTATTTTACTCTCATACCCATATTGATAGGTTGAGATAAACAAATTATCAGCGATTTGTTTAGGGCGCCATGTTGAATTTTAAATTTTCATATTTTCTGCAAATCAAGATCTTTGTTACCAATATTGTGGGGTTGAAGGGACCAAAGTCGTTATAACTATTTTTACGCATACATAGCCATTTTATTTCGGACGCCATTTTAAATTTTAACTTTTTCATTATTTACTGTTTCCTACTGGCCAAATGCTTTTGTTTGATACCAACATTAAAAAGTGTTGAAATGGGTACATTTTTAATTACTAGATTTGGCCCATATATAAATTAATTGTAAGCTATTTCGTAATGGCTGCCATCTTTGGTTTTAAATTTTTATTGCGTATTATATTCTGCTAGCCAAGCCTCTTATTTTTGATATCCATATCGTTTCTCTCTGTTGTCCGGAAGCTAAAAAAAATGTTTGTTAATTTTAAAAACACCGAAGCATTTGTATATTTTGTGCTTATATCTCAGTTAGTTGCAAACCGATTTGTAAGTTTTTCTCGGCAATAATTTTGGATATTACGGTTTGTACGCTGGTGTCTAGGGTGAATACAAAAATAAATATCGAGGTTTAATTATTTGATATTTATAAAAAAGTGTATATAATTTTTAAAATTATTTTTGTCTTTAACTTCGTCGGTAAAGAACCGATTTATGCAAAATTGTTTAAGAGTATCCCTTGGAGCATATCGTAACCAAGGTCTATTAAATAAGGTCTGTGCAACTCTACAAAAACAAAAAGCAAAAAAAATATACGGGCATTTTGTTAGTGTAAAACAAGTAACAGTGCTATATTCGGCCGTGCCGAATCTTATATACCCTTCACAACGTGTAGTCGTGCAATAACAATTGTTTGTATCACCATTCATCCCATATAAAATACGTGCATACGTACACGTTAGAATAAATGTGGCATCGAATCCTAGCTGAGCCAAAAAAATTTATATAATACAATAATAATATAATACAAAAAATTTTATTTTATTTTATTTAATATATTATTTATATTTTATTATTTTTTTTTATATTTTTTTTAAATTTTTTCAAAAAATTTTTTTAGAAAAATTTTTAAAAATTTTTTTTAAATTTTCTTTTAAATTTTTTTTAAATTTTTTTTTTGTAGTTTTTTTTATTATTTTTTTTATTATTTTTTTCTTATTTTTAATATTTTTTTTTTTTTTGTATTTTTTTTTGTTTGGTATGTTTTTTACATGTATCTATGTATGTATGTTGTTGTTGTAATTGTGAAAAAAACGAGGTGGTCGTGGTTTTTTGCTCATATCTCAGAAAGTTATGGGGCGATTGTGCTGAATTTCAATAGCGATTCATTCCTGGATATTTCCAAGAGATTGATACCATATACAGATCTGAGGAACATATAGTTGCTTCTAAAAGTTGATTTCAACCAACACACGGACAGACGGGCAGACGGTCAGACGGTCAGGGCTTAATCGACTCCTCTATACATAAGCTTTCAGAAAATATATACTTTATGGGGTCGGAAATGAAAATTGTAGAAATTACAAACGGAATGACAAAGCTATATATACCCTTGTACACCACAGGTGAAGGGTATAATTACTCTAAGGTGGTCAAAAACAGCTGACTAAAATACCAAAAAATTCATCCAGGTGAAATTATCAGTCCATCTGATGGGAAACGTTACTGTCAAACTCTATGTATAAAAAATTATTTTTTATGAGGTATTTGACAGCGAGCAGCACAGCAAATTCGCCGTTGCATATACCTGTATGAATATGCCCAACGCCTATTAAATTTTGTGTTTTCATTTTGTTTAACAATTTTTTCAAGACAACAAAAATAAATTGTGTTAATAGTAAATATTTGCTAAAAATATGGCTGATAAAGATAAAATAGAAGTCTAGACGATGTCTTGAAGAAGCGTGCTGTTTCACAAGGTATGTTGGGCCAGAAAGATGCTCGTTTCGCTGCTGGTGTTGTACAAATGGTGCGTGAAGGCAAAATAGCTAATCGTTGTATTTTCTTGGCCTGTGAGCCAAGTAATGGCAAGGCTGCTATAGCTGTTGGTGTGGCTCAGTCCTTGGGTACAGAAACGCCTTTTACCAGCATGTCCGGCTCGGAAATATAAATCATAAGTTGAAAAATTATCAATCATAAAATTGAAAAACATAAATGTCGCCCTAAAAAGGTAAACAAATTTTGACAACTTCGAGTAGTAAACATAGGGGAGCAAAAAACGATCAGCTGATTAGTTGAACAGACCTTATTTAATAGACCTTGATCGTAACTATAAACAGTAACAAACGTCTCTATAAATTAACCCACGGCTGAAAAACGTTAATTTTGTGAGGAACCAACAAAGGCAGTTGTTTATAACTTGAAAATTAATGGAGAGATTATACTGGATTTCAATAACGATTCATTTCCGGATATTTGTAAAAGATTGATATAACATGCAGATCTAAGTAACATGTGGGGGCTTCTGTTAATTTCAACCTACACACGGATGGACGGACATGGCTTAATCGATTCTCCTATTCATAAGCATTCAGAAATGAATATTGTAAAAATTACAAACGGAATGACATGTGTGTATATAAATTACCAGCTCATTTTACAATCTAAAAAATGTGTGTGTGTATCTTGATTGATCGGTTGGCAAACTATTAATAAATTGATGGCTCTTATTTCTAATTCTTCCTTAATGTGTAATATAATTTTCAATATAATGCCATTAATATATTTTTATACAATATAAGAAGTATCTCTATCTAGCCCATTCATAAATGTCCAGCTATTTTTTCCGGTTAGGCTTGATGTAGTGCATGCACTAATCAGCGATCTATAGCAAAGTTTCTATAAATTCTCTACATATTGAAGTTTAAAAACACTTTGACCGAAACGTTTTATTATTCTTTAAAAAAACATTATTTTTCAAATTAAGTCATCACCATATGCCATAGTATTTCTAAGTAAATAAAAAATGTTATAAATGTTTTATTTTCATCCACAATTATTTGAACATGTATAGCCTCACCCACCAAAGCAAACACCACATTCTTGTACATATGCAAAGCTAACTCTTTACTTTCATTCAGAATTATTTTTTGTTTAACATTTTTTTTTTTTTTGCTGTTAACAACTAAGCAAATTTACTAATTGTCCCGGTAACGAACACGCTTGAATGATAAACCAAACAAACACGAGCAAACAACTAAGTGTATTCTTCTTCATACTTGATCAAACACTGTGTTAACTTCTGCATTGCCCCACCTTTATTAACACTACTGTCGTTAGTTGTTGAAAGAGGTAAGAATGTTTACGTGGATGGTAGGAGTTTTTATTCTTTAAACTGTGTTTAATTTTCGGGATTATGACATGTTTCTATTTAAAAAAATCGTTAAAATGTTTTAATAAAATTACCAAAATATTTTTACAAATATAATTTTATTAATGAAATTTTTTTTACAAAAAGAGGAAAAATTGAAGACCGTCAACTGCCTTACTTGATTCGCTGTTAGTCCCTTTACGATAGGTTAAAAGTTATAATCGTATACATACATATGTACTGCATTTCGTATTAAATTAAATTGTCCGAATTTGCCATTGCAGTTTTATTTTGTGTCAATTTCGAATGATTTCATTTCACTCGAAATGCAGGACATGGATGTACATAGTACAAACCCCAAACAAAACAAACCAACTTAGTAAACCAACTTATCCACTTCATATCTACATTAGAAAAATCTATTAAATCGTGCTGTAAAGACCCCTAGAAGCATGAATGTCATGTATGTAATCTTATTATAGCAGTTCCTATAATAATCTGTAAATGAGAAATTCAAAATCCTTTTATGTATTAAATATATGTTTAGCAACGTGTTCTACGTATAATTTTACTTCTTTATTAGCTTTCGATTTGTTAAAATAACACCGGAGATTTTGTGAACACATGCATTTGCCTCGTGTAGACCAATCTTTTTGATATTTTGTTCTCATTCCAACAGCGTTGTCTGAACATGTGTTCGCTCAAGAATAACTGACATCAAATTTTCAAAATATCGTTTATACGCTTTCTCTATATCAAAGAACATGAGCTCTGTTTTGTTAGTTTCTGTGTTGGTTTTTTGTTTTTGTACGAATACATCGATGGCTAAAGAAAACTTAGAGGAAAGCTCGACAACTTATACGTGTAGTTTCTTTGCCAGAGATGCCACTTGATTTTAACTTTAAAATGAAATTGTTTACAAAAGTCAGGGAAAATTTTAATCGTTTTTGTAAATAGCAAATACTGTTGGCTTATTTTATAAGGTTTCTGGTAATTTATTAATATGTATCTTTATTTATTTGTTTTTTTTTTTTTGTTTTTATATTATTTATTTAGAGTGCCCCTGTGGACCAGTCAGTAAAGGACAAGTCAGTTGTTTAGGGGTTGCGGGTTCGATTCCCGCCGGAGACTCTGGAATTGTCTGCTTCTCTTTCTCTTCTATCCTAAATATTTCTATTCTTATTCTATTCTTCTCTCTATTAAGGCGTCACAATGGACCGTAATGGTCTCCGAGTGAAGGTGTGAGGGTAACTTTGCACCAGCCTTACCTACCTACCTACCTATTATTTATTTATATCGCAGTCAAGATATGTGCAGCTATTTTAAAAACTCATTAATAACTTCGAAATCTAATTTCAAAAATATATAATATAAATGGTAACGTTAACAAACATTTTTTATATGGAAACACGTAACCTATTAAAACTCTCAGATCGTTAAAAGTTACTAAAAAGCTCTATTGAGCATTTTCAAGATATGGACAGAAACTGGGGAATTTGTATTAATTTTTGTATAAAAAAATAAGTAAGCAGGTAGTTTTCTTCTGTCAAAACATGTGACATAAGCCGTTAGCAGAAATCTCATGGACGGTTGCCTGTAAAAGTACAATTTTGACAGACATGCATATTTACATATACATCAAAAATTTTAAGGTCAGATGCTAAAAACATGCCGTGTATTATATTTAGCCTTAAGCTGAGTTGTAAAAGTTATTTGTTACAAAAATTAAAAACAAAACGAGATGACAGTTGATTTTGACAGTTATTTTGGCGTTTTATGAAAAGAAATATACTGATTCTATTAACGTATGACCCTTTCCGTGTTTTTTATAATCAAAATTCCGATAAGTGTAACACTTAATTGGTTTGTTAAATTTGCCAGTTATTTTTAAAACTGTCTCGTTGCATGTTTCGTGGCAACGATTGCTGGTTCACTATTTTAAGTGTGCCCAAAAAGCATTCGAGCGAGTTTGCAAAATATTTATTTCATTAATTTTACTTTCTGTTAATTGACCTTAATTGCTTAAATGTTCCTAATGGATCATTTGTCAAAATTAATATTGCTTTGTAATATTGAAGAAAAAGCGATACTAAAGCCAAGCGAATACTGGGGAATTCTTTAGCGAATTCTGTTAATTGCAGAAAGTTTAGAGCGAAGTTCCTATATATGGCTTTAAACATTCTGTAGCTCCTGCGCTAAAAGCAGCAGATAAAATAGTATTTTGAATTTAAACTTCAAAGCGAAGATAATAAAAAATACAGAAAGGAAGAATGGCTGCACAAGGAGAGAATCATTACAGAATTAAGGAAGGAAAATTAATGACATTATTCCAGAACTACTTCACATGAATGTAGCGAATAAAACTGAAAATAAAAAAAATTTTGGAATCCTTACTTTTGGGGAAAATTTGAAATATAATAAACTAGCAATTTTATGTTTCGGTCTTGGACAACACCTTTAAAAATGAAGTTTTTTCTTTAGTTAAAAATAAGCATTTTATTCCTTTTCCATTAGTTTTCATCGTTTTAATAAACAAATATAATTTTTTAAATATAGCGAAGTTGAATGGTCGGTCAATTCTATTTGCTACAAAACTATTTCGATCTCATATGAAATGTAGCAAAACTTAATCGTTAAAATTTTTTCTATTTATATATCAGTAAGTTTAAATTTTTCAACTCTTGAGATTTTTAACAGGAATGGCATAACATTTAGAATTAAAAGCATTTAACTAATTAGCCGCAAAAAGTATTTTTTTTTTGTTCTTCCCAAATTTGGAGTAATGTGTAACGAATGAGTTTTACATCTCAGCTACTTAATTCTTTTTAGCTGTTTCAAATTTCTATGAAAACTCTGGCACCTTTGTTAAAAATTCACCAACAACAGCTTTATTATTTTCAGATATAAATGGTAATTTTTTTATTTCACTTGTGTTATATGGTAAAAAAATATATATGTTTATATAGAAAATTGCAACAAAAAAGGCTATAAACGATGGTTAAAACAAAAACAACTCCTCTATATGTTGTGCACACATTTTCATAGTTGCCAACAGAGCAAAACAACATGCCTTTGGTCAGAGTTGAAAGCAGTAACAAAAAAAAAGCTGAATACATGCCAAAAAAAAAATATGCAATATTTTAATAGATTAGTATGTTTGTTGTTGTTATTTTTTGAGTCCTTTTTTTATTGGTATCCTTTTTTTGCTCTTTTCGTAGACGTTATGTCGTCATCGTCATACCAGCAAGCAGTCTGTCGTTATCGTGCTGACTATTCTGCTACTTAAAGCCATCAGTTCAATTGCAACAGTCGCGTGATTATCCCGTTTGTGTAGCAAGTATTTTCCTTTTTGGAATTTTTTAACTAAACGAATTTGTGAAAAATATTTTTAATATTTTTTTTTTATTATTCTTAAACAAATATTTTAACAACACAACTGTTGACAAACAAGTTTTCATTCATAACTATTAAACAAACAAGAATCCTCTAGTGCCTTTTAAATAAAACAAAAAATCAACAATACACACTCAAAATGGTTGCTATTAATAATTGTGAGTTCTGGTTAATTAATATTTTAATAAATTTATTTTTAAAAGCATGGTAATTTCATTTAAAAATCTATTTATTTAAATGGTGATTTTATAATTGAGACCAAAACTTAATTACTTTAGTGTATTGCAATGCAATTTAATAATTCAATTATAAGGCAAATTAACAGGGTGATTCACACATTTAATATTTTAATAAATTTATTTTTATAAACATTTATTTACAAATATTGGTAATTTCATTAAAAACAACTATTTATTTAAATGGTGATTATATTATTGAGAACAAAACTTAATTACTTTGTTGAATTGCAATGCAATTTAATAATTCAATTATAAAGCAAATTAACAGGGTGATTCACAGATTTCTATGCAGAGATGTTAAAAGTATGTTTGCATTTTATACATTCATACATACATACATACTTACATACATATGTACATACATATTCTTGTATTTAATTCATACCACTACATTTTACACATGTCTTAGAAAAATTGGAAAAATCTTTGTATAAACGATACAGAATAGGGTGGAAAAACTCGCATTTTAAAAAGGATTAGAACTATTTAAACAATATAAAATAATAAACTTCTTAATACATAAATAAAATAAATTATAAATATCTTGCGTTACAATTACAAATATGTATTTTAACAATTATATTTTATATTGTTTTTTCAATAATTTGTAAAAAAATCCTCTAATAGATGGGAAATTCCCCATTAATACTATGTTTGGTAGAATTATTTTAAACAAAGAAAATATTTTTTTTAAATAATCAATATTTTTCAACTCTTTTGAATAACAATAGCGTGCAGTGAATGGTTGTTCCTTCTAAACATGCATATTTATTTAAAGCACGTGTCTCTAACAATTTGCAAATATGTACTAGATTATAGTTTGCTAATTAAACTATTTTTCTAGATTTGGAAATTCCTAGTATTTTTATATGGTGGGACCAAAGTAACTATGGGTTTTTTTCAAATTATAAAATATACAAAATGAAGTTTTGTTACACTAAATATAGAAAATAATATCACTTAAATGACTCCTGTTTTCAGCTTCTTAATGGCTTATTCTAGGAAATTTTCCTTAACATCAATTTGATGGCTATAGCAGTTGAATATCTGCAACAATGTTTGTCTTGAATTAAGAGACTTATTGACCCCATAAAAAAGACGAGTGCTGACAAGTCTGGCATATGAACTGGCCAATTAATTTCTAAATTTCTGTAGATTAATCGTTTTCCAAAAATTTAACTCAAAATTGCCTTTTTGTCTCGGACAGTGTGAGCAGTGGCTTCATGCAGCTGCAACCACCTCTCAGATCTGTTTTCAAGATCAAAACGCAAAAAAAAAATTATCACAAACCAATACAACTTTTCAGTCACGATTACGCACTTTAATTTTCGAAGAAGTAAATGATATTTTCGAATGTAATGCCACATCATACTGAACATCTCATTGGAACCAGTTTGCATAGGTAAATAGCTCTTGGATTTTTAGAACCCCTGAACCTAAAATTTGGCTTATTAACAAAGCCATTCAAATGAAATTCAGCTTTATTACTTAAAATCACATTTTCAATAAAGTTGATTTTAATCCTGGCCAAAATTTTTAAATTTACTGCAAATTTTAGATGATATCTCGATGATATACGGGATTTAATTCTTGTCCCAATTGTTCCTTTAACGGGAATAACTGTAAATCTGTTTTTAAAATGTTCCATATGTGACATACAAGTCATTCTTAGCTGAGCAGAATGTCTTTTGGTAGATGTTTCTGGTGTTTCGTTAACACATTGCTCTACACGTTTAATGCGGAGTGCAAATCAAATGTGATCTACCGATTCGAGACAAATCTCTTACGGTGACATGTTAAATTCTGACTTTAAAATTTTAATTTGATCCATGGTGACACCTGTCTTATGCCCCGGAGTTTTTAACTGAAGATTTTTCATAACGTGTTACTAATAATTTATTTTCTTTTAATTTATTCTCTTTGACAGTAAAACAAGGATATGAAAATTTATATTTAATATTAAAGCTATTTTACTTCAATATTAAAATTCACAAAAATTTTTTAATTAGAGCTTTAAAATAACAATGGTTTTAGTAAAACATTTTTAAAAATTAGAAAAAAAAATATATTTCTAAAGGAAAAAAATGTGTTTTAGTCCTTCTTCATAATCCTTAATAATTTTACTTACATACAAAGTGACACACTGTCTCACGCACCGGATTAGTAAAAAAAATACACAATCGGCACATTAAGCAGTTTCGATATTACAACCAAAAATAATATGGGAAAATAAAGTTATTCGATTTTTTTAACACATGCGGTCTCACAGACCAGGAGGTCACCAATGGCGGGTCAAATTGTTGAACTCCATATTGGCTTTTGGGCCACTCTGTATAAACTTTTTATACCCGCCACCAAAAAAATGGTGGGGGTATATTCATTTTGTCATTCCGTTTGTAACACATCGAAATATCCATTTTAGACCCCATAAAGTATATATATTCTGAATCGGGGTTTAATTTAATGACGATCTAGCTATGTCCGTCCGTCTGTCCGTCTGTTGAAATCACGATAGAGGTCGCACCGAAAAAGCTAGGGGGCTCAAATTTTGCCAGAATCTTTCTTATAGACAAGGTTTGTTTGGTATTGAAAATGGGCTAAATCGGAATATTAGGAAGAGAGTTATAGCTCGAAAAGCAAGAGTAGGTCGAAAAAACCGTGTCCTTTGAACATCGAATAAATTGGAATTGTGTCCAAACGCCTTAACGTAGACTCATGAAACTTCGAATATATATTTCCTGGGTAAAGACAATATTTTCCCCCGAAAATTGTCTAAATCTATGCATTAGGAGAGGAGTTATCGATCAAAATGTACGAACATTTATACCGCACAGTGTATTTTTCGGTATATTTGAAAACAAAAATGTCATAAAAGCAACAAAATTGGATGAACGACTCTGAAATTTTGCACACTTTGCTTTTTGGTGACACGCTTTCTTGTAACGGCAAATCAATGTGCCACGCCCACTTTTACGCCCACCTCCCATATAACATTTTAACTAAAATTCATATAATTTCACTACTAATAAAGATTTTGGAATAATAAAGGACTATATTGAAACACCTAAGTTGTACTCATTAGCAAAAACAACTTTGACACGCCTACTATAACGCCCACTTTCACTTTTGAATTGTGTCCAGACGCATAAACGTAGTCATGAAACTTCGAATATATATTTATCGAATCAAAAGAATATTTTTCCCTGAAAATCGCTTAAATCTATGAATTAGGAAAAGAGTTATAGATAAAAATGTACGTAAACTTATACCGCACAGTGTATATATGTACGATTCTGAAATATTGCAAACATGGTTTTTTGGTCAAAGTCTTCGTTATAACGGAAAATAGATGTGCCACGCACACTTTTTTCTGTAAATTTTTATAAAAATATATTAGTCATATATATTAGCATTTATTCATCTTACACTGCACCATTTATTGTACTGTAGCTGAATATAAGATAAAGATGATAAGATAGATGACTCTACTAGCAACTACTAGATGGCATGCTAACAACTTATGCTTATGTTCTCCTGAAGTTATGCTCTTTTAAAAATGGGAATTTAGGAAAATTTTGACCTAAGTAAAAATAAATTATCTCTAAACATTATAAACAATTTATTTTCATGTACTAATGGCCAACAAATTTTAAAATTATACAAAACTTATTTTGTTTGAAAATCTTTTAAAAGCAAAATGTTATAGCAGTTTAAAAATCAAAATCTTACTAATAAATTTCCCGTTTTAGAAAAATGCAGAGAATGTATATTTTAAATCACCCTGTATCCCTTAAAATTTAACCTTAAATTCACTTTCTTCCTCTTAAATTCATGTAAATTCTCTATGAATAAAGATTTTGGAATACAAAAGGACTATATTGAAATATCTAAGTTATGTTTATTAGCAGAAACTTTATTGACACGCGTATTTTAACGGCCACTTTCATTGAAAGACTAAATTTACGAAAACATTTTACTAGCATACCGAAGTTATAATGGGTGGTTTAATTTTAAGGGACTATGTTGATTTTGAATAAAATTATTATCATTTATTTTTATAATGATAATATTTGTATGCTTCAATTATGTATGGAACAAAATATCGGCCAAATGGCCCCCCAACCTAGGCGGCACACCACGATCCGATAGTCCAAATTTTCAATGACACTGTTGATGCTCGATTGTTGGGCACTATGATGAGTCGAGGTTGCTTGCTCTTTTGCCACGTTATCGTGAAAAACAGCAATGTTTCCCATTCAACGAACTAAGATGGCATTCACAGATGTTTTCACATTTCATACAGACCTGCTTTGCAGACATTTAAATATTTTTTACAATTCTCACGATTGTGGACGAATTCGAACGATTATGTTGACCAAAAGAATCACGAAGTGCACCAAATTAATTTTGATTTCAACGCCCATTTTTATAAAAATCTTTAATATTTAAAAGCGTTGCTCGATTGCGTATCCTTCCACGGTTCAAATTGAGTTAGTCTGAGATTGAGAAATGTCAAATGAAATACAAGAAAAAAGTTGAAGGTTAGATGTGGTTCACCTTAAACATGAGCCCTTAAAATTTAACCACCCTCTACAAAGAAAGTGATACATATTTTATTATAAAGAGATTATTCTATAGCGATTAACAAAATAATAAATATTGTGCTTTAAATGTACACAAAATTGGTGGTGGGTATAAAAGATTCGGCACAGCCGAATATAGTGCTCTTACTTGTTTATATTGAAAAGTGGAAATTTTATACTATGGTGCACCCAGTGTAAAGCCTAATTTGACAGGGTAGAGTCTGATTTGATAGGGGTAAGTGATGAGACTCAAACTTCGACTATTTTAAAACGTTGTGCACAATTAATGGTATTAAATAAAGTATTTATCATTTCTATTGTAAAACCTTTTTGTAATACAAAATTGTCTTTTTTTATCTAATGGAAATTGAATGCAGGAATTATATTAGAAATTTTAACATTCTTCTCTCGAAAGTTTATGTTGTTTTTTTAAAAATTTAACTTTGTCAAAAGCAAGAATTTTTTTTTTTTTTGTCTATTAAAAGTAATATAACAAGAATTAAGTTCAATATTAAAATTTTTTGGACATGCAACCTGCACTCAGTTTTTAGTATATTAAAAAAAAATGAATAGTGCTTATAACCTTTTTTACTTAAATAGTAAAAAATAAAACAAAAAGCAAAAATAAAATTAAAATATTTATTCCTTATTTTATAAAATTAATATAGTTTCATAATTAATTTTTCAATAGGTCTATTTTTTTCGGTATCAACAAAAAAGGCATTTGAACTTGATCGAAATTTTAAAATTATTATTAATTATTAAAATCTCTATATCAAAAGTACAGATAACTTTAACGTTCTAGTAGAGTTTCTATAAGTATCGTATGCCGTAATTTTTCCTAGCTGTCTTATTTCATTTGTAAAGTGCATATATGTAACAACCATAAAGTTAAAGTTGCAAACGCAGGTTGATTGTTATCCATTATCCTCGGCCTAAATTTATGTAACTATGTCTTCTTAATGTCTACCGAAACAAATATACCCCTGAATTAATGGTACAAAGTAATATGCCACTATACAGTACTTCTTATCTGTTAATCTTCTTTAAGTAGGTTGCGTTACATAAACGCTTGCACCCTGTCACGCCTTTCTTGTGGGTATGCAACGTTTGTTGTTCGAAAGTAAGTCTGTAAAGGAATGTTGCAAGAACAATCATTAGTGGGGTCTTCTCTTCTATTCTTGTTTATAACTGTTGTTTGAGTTTGAGTGATTGCCAATCTAATTAAATGTTAATTTAAATGCTTTTATCAAGATTAAAATTGTTTTAGAATATTATTGAAATATTTTTTTATAATGAAAATACGATTGTATATTAAATTTTTATTTAGAAATTGTTGCAATAAATTAATAACTACTATTTTTAGGAAAACAATTATAACTTAGCAATCCAGCCTATATTAGGCCAACATGGAGAAAAACCATTTTAGAAATTTTTTGAAAATTTTTAAAGAAAACTGAAACAAAAAAATTTTGAAAAAGTAACAGTGCTATATTCGGCCGTGCCGAATCTTATATACCCTTCACAACGTGTAGTCATGCAATAACAATTGTTCGTATCACCATTCATCTCATATAAAATACGTGCATACGTACACGTTAGAATAAATGTGGCATCGAATCCCAGTTGAGCCAAAAAAATTTTATTTTATTTTATTTAATATATTATTTATATTTTGTTATTTTTTTTATATTTTTTTTAAATTTTTTAAAAAAATTTTTTTAGAAAAATTTTTAAAATTTTTTTTTTAAATTGTTTTTAAATTTTTTTAAATTTTTTTTTTGTAGTTTTTTTGGTTATTTTTTTCTTATTTTTAATATTTTTTTTTTTTGTAATTTTTTTGGTTTGGTATGTTTTTTACATGTATGTATGTATGTATGTATGTATGTTGTTGTTGTAATTGTGAAAAAAACGAGGTGGTCGTGGTTTTTTGCTCATATCTCAGAAAGTTTTTGGGCGATTGAGCTGAATTTCAATAGCGATTCATTCCTGGATATTTCCAAGAGATTGATACCATATACAGATCTGAGGAACATATAGTTGCTTCTAAAAGTTGATTTCAACCAACACACGGACAGACGGTCAGAGCTTAATCGACTCCTCTATTCATAAGCTTTCAGAAAATATATACTTTATGGGGTCGGAAATGAAAATTGTAGAAATTACAAACGGAATGACAAAGCTATATATACCCTTGTGCACCACAGGTGAAGGGTATAAAAAGAAAATTTTCTAAAGATCAATTAAAAAATTAATTGTGTAAACTTTCTGTAAATAAAAACAGTTTCCTATACACAGAAGAAATGTGTGAGAAGATTTTTATTTAAAATTTTATCTTAAAATGTCTATAAACGGTAGAATAATAAAAATAATCAATAGAGTTTATGAAGAAATGACTCTACTAAAGCGTGAACCATGTACAGGAGCTTAAATTTTTTATACCCTTCACCTGTGGTGCACAAGGGTATACATAGCTTTGTCATTCCGTTTGTAATTTCTACAATTTTCATTTCCGACCCCATAAAGTATATATTTTCTGAAAGCTTATGAATAGAGGAGTCGATTAAGCCCTGTCCGTCTGCCCGTCTGTCCGTGTGTTGGTTGAAATCAAATTTTAGAAGCAACTATATGTTCCTCAGATCTGTATATGGTATCAATCTCTTGGAAATATCCAGGAATGAATCGCTATTGAAATTCAGCACAATCCCCCAATAACTTTCTGAGATATGAGCAAAAAACCACGACCACCTCGTTTTTTTTCACAATTACAACAACAACATACATACATACATACATACATACATACATACATACATACATACATACATACATACATACATACATGTAAAAAACATACCAAACAAAAAAAATTACAAAAAAAAAATATTAAAAATAAGAAAAAAATAATAAAAAAAAACTAAAAAAAAAAATTTAAAAACAATTTAAAAAAAAAATTTTAAAAATTTTTCTAAAAAAATTTTTTAAAAAAATTAAAAAAAAATATAAAAAAAAATGATAAAATATAAATAATATATTAAATAAAATAAAATAAAATTTTTATGGCTCAGCTGGGATTCGATGCCACATTTATTCTAACGTGTACGTATGTACGTATTTTATATGAGATTGTAATTGCATGACTACACGTTGTGAAGGGTATATAAGATTCGGCACGGCCGAATATAGCACTGTTACTTGTTTTTTTATTTATTTATTTTTTTTTAATAAAGAAAAAATATAAAAAGTTAAAACCCTGTAGATGCATTTTTTTATTTTAAATAAATTATTTAGAACAAAATTGTATGTCGGAATCTCTCTAATAATCTCTGACAGTTAAGTTTTAAATATAGTTCTACTTAAATGTTGTCTTTAACTACGCTATGGTGCTCCATTTAAACAGTTGAATTTGAAATCTCTCCAGCATTTATATTGCTATTTAAATCGTACTTGGTAAGAGTTTTTACTTCAGACAATACCAAAGAAAAAGTATTAAGTATGATTCCGCACGTTCTAGACTGTCTCATAAAATGTATTAGCAGCACGAGCTGTAATTTAAAGCAATAAAAATTATATTTGTACAAAATATGGAATAAAGATTCCAACATCTTATAACTAACTGTATACGGTCCGTTTTCGGAAATGTAACGAACAATAGATGCAGGCATATTTATTCATCAGGTAACCGCAATTCGGAAAAAACTTTTTTGTTAAATTGTTTTTTAACTATGTGCTTTAAAAGCTGAATTTTCAAAAAGGTAAAGAAAAAACAAGTAAGAATGCTATATTCGGCCGTGTCGAATCTTATATACACTTTCGCAACGTGTAGTCATGCAATAACAATTGTTTGTATCACCATTTATCTCATATGAAATACGTACATATATATATATATATAAAAACATCCCATTATAAAATTATAAATTGAGTTTATGTATGTTAAAAAATACATATAAAAAAATATAAAAAAATTATAAAAACAAAATAAAAAACATTTTTTTGGCTCAGCTGGGATTCGATGCCAGGTTCACTCTGACCAGTATACCACGTTTGTATGTATGTGTGGATGTGTTGTATGTAGTTGTTGTGAAAAAAACGAGGTGGTCGTGGTTTTTTTCCTCATATCTCAGTTGTTTATGTACCAATTTTTCTGATTTTCAATACCGATCTGTTCCCGAATATTTCTGATATTTTAATACCTAACGCGGGTCAAGTCGATGTCGGGGGGCTTCAAAAAGTTTCAAAAGATTTCAACATGCACACGAACAAACTGACAATGCTTAATCGACTCCTCTATTCATAAGCTTTCAGAAAGTATATAATTTATGGGGTCGGAAATGAAAATTGTAGAAATTTCACAGGGAATGACAAACCTATATATAACCTTTTTCACTTTTAGATGACGAAACAAGACAACCTGATGAATAAATTTGCCTTGGATAGATCAAGAATTTCTTCGGGTTTCTCATTATGTCAAAAATTTCATATATAATTTTGTATATATTTTTTTAGAATGTTTAGAATGTTAGTTTTTATAGAAAAAGACAAAATCAAATCGTCTACCAACCCTATTTTTATACCTGTGATGCACAAGGGTATATAGGTTTGACATTCCGTTTGTACTTTCTACAATTTTCATTTTCGACCCCATAAAGTATATATTTTCTGAAAGCTTATGAATAGAAGAGTCGATTTTTTTTTTGAAATTGCTCTAAATCTTGTAATCTATATCCTTCTTTTAATAAAGCTTCAAATTGTTTCAAAATTTTTATAAATTTTGTTTGTTGCAATGTGTTTAATATAAATATGTATGTGTATACATAAACACTAGAACAAGTGCTTAATGATTTTTCTTTCACTTCCACTTGACAGTTACATACTTCAGAATTTTTCAGTTTTAATTATTCAATTCCCTTTCTTTAGCGAAGCATACCGCTCATAGTCAAGTTTTAATTTCTTTTAAAAGAATCGCAATTTTCAAAAGTCATTTAAATTCATAATAAAAAAATGTGTATGTATGAATGTATAAAAAGAACCCCTGAAAACCATTTGAAATATTTATGTTTCTTCCATTTTTTTTTTCGTTTTGTTAATATTCATAACATTTATAATTTGCTTATGCACAAAACTTATATAATAATATGTTTAGAGTGGGAGAGTGTTTGCCATGTACCAATTTATACGCCATTTTAAGTTTGCTGAAAACAAAAAATAAAAACAAAATGAAATGCTCTTCACGTATTATGTTAATGACTGTGTCACTTTTTTTAATTTTCTATTTGCCACAACATACAAGCCAGTAATTAGTAGAAAGTTAGAAAAAAACTTCAAATATTTTAATTAAAAATGAGCTAAGCTGGTGTGGTCGTTCGGTTCGGATGTATGGTTGTAAAGTGCAACCACAGGATATGAAAACTGTAAAATTAAACTGGCCAAAATCAAATATTAAATGAATAGTTTAATGTGCAACGAGAGAGTTGTTTACATATTTCAAGGTTAGTTTATTAAGCGTTATTGCTTTTCAAGCACATATTAGTGTGTTTTTATGATTTTTTTTAAACATCTCTTAATTTTTTGTTTAATAGTCTTTTACGAAAATATAAAGTGTTAAAAACAAATTCATTTAACTTATAGAATTAACATAATGGTACGATCAAGGCATATTCATACAGGTAAATGCAACAGCGAATCGATGCAACAAAGCAACTTTTTAGGGGTTGTTTTCTCTCAAAGCCAATTCTTACATCAGCAATAGAAAAGTTGTTATAATATCTTTAATTTAATAAAATTAAATTAAAAAAATTACATATATTTGTGAAACACATCATAAATGGTGCAAAAGCAACAAATAAACATAAATTTATTATCAAAACAGTACACTTAAGTTAATTGTTTAATACAGAAACCAAAATCTCATTTTCCATCCCTGCATTAATAAATGAAATCAAGGCGATTTCAAAAAATTTTGACATTGTGCTTCCCCATCAACTGGGCTAATAACTTCACCTGCATAAATTCGCCTTAGGTGCGACAGAACGACTAGACGAGCCATTGATTTGTTCAGACAAGAACAAAACGTCGGCAGAGCAACTTTCAAAAAATTGTTCATGTTCTTTGATATGGAGAAAACGTATAAAGTGTATTTTATTGCTATTTTTATGTGTTGTCTCTTTCTTTCATATTTACAATGCCTTTTAATATCAGACATCGTTGTTCGAACAAATGTTCTGACAACGCTGTTTGAACAAGAACAAAACATCGACAACAGCGGTCCACACCAGGCAAATTCTTGTGCGCACAAAAAATTTTTCGTTGTTCGTACAAATCGATGGCTGGTGTAGACCTTATGTCAGGGGAATCTAACAAGTTACTCCCTAGGGCAGTTGTAACCTTGGTGACTCCCAGACCTTAGTTTTATTGCCAGCTTGTGGTATATAGTTGTTACCAATACCTCTGACAGCATGGAGTCGATCGTGGTCAGATATAACTTAAGGCTGACCAGAGACCTATCTGGTACCACAGAAATCATTAAGACTCTTGAACTTGTTTAGATTAGTTATTGAGTGAGGTTTCTTCGTAAATCACGTGATGGCTGTAGTTATTCCTAAGCGGGAAAACAGAAATCGATAGTTTAATGACTGATTCTCGTCCTTGTGAATTTGGCATGCTGTTGCCTTTTAACGGAGTTACTCGTTTGGTTGTTTAGAGTCTTTCGGAGTGTAGGCTGGGAGTTTACTTTGTACCTCTCAGCAGATTAAATCTAATTGTTTGCTAAATAAATTCATGCCTTTCAGTAAAACAAAGGTTTAGATAGAACGACTTTTTCAACAATTCTTCAGGGGCGGTAATTGGTCATCAGAAACTTACTCCGTGGTTAAACTACCGGCATATTATGGCACTCGTTGCCAATGCTGACATTAATCAAACCACATTCATGTCTTCCTTATTTTCATTAAAACATCGCCATGAATAAATAACAAAGTAATAAGTCTACATGCAACTACGGTTGAAAAAGGCATCACATTGGGATCTCAACTATACTGATGACAATATGTAAATATCTCTTCACCTACACTATTACAGATATTACCACAAAACTGCATATCAACGTTTCAATATTACAAATAGCGTCATATATGTATATCCTACAGGCGATTTACGGAAATACATATCAAACCGCATTTGAAAAGCAAACCAAGCCAAGAGTAGGAATTCACTTCTCACTTTCTCGACAAATGTCGGTTACTACAATTCTTGTTTACTTAAAGTTGTATCCAATTCGAGTATAAATAAGTCTTGTGCATAGAACTGCAAATTAAATAAATGCTTATGGGCATACTTTTGCTCTTGGAAACTGTTTATTTGGAATAATTTGCCATAAACTAGTTTGTTCATTTAGTTATATTATATTCTTCCTATCAGCTGTTCATTCCAGGATAACAGCAACAGTAAATATTCTTTGTATTATCAAGCGTATTATGGTCATTAAATGTAATGACGACTGGCTTTTAAGAAAAGAAAAATGGTTTAAAAGCCACTTAAGAAAATTACACAGGAAACAACAATAAACAAAAAAAACAAAATGGTATGTAATTTATTAACATGGACAGAAAAGGAGTAAAAAAAAGTTGATTTTTGTTTAACAAAATAAGAAAATTATGTGTAAAAGAAACAAATTTAAAGAAATTTCTGTTTATATTGTAAAAAGTATTTTTCAAATGAAATTTATTGCATAATTTGCTACATTTTTCTTCAAAAAACTTTACAACTGCTAAAGTTCTGATAAAGATTAATGCAGAAGAAATAAATGAAACTGCTTAATAAAATGCTTAAAAGCAAAATCATGTTTCGCAAAAATTAAAACTTACTTGCACAAATAGTTGAAGCTGAGAATTATTTGAATACAACAAAAAAAAACGCAGTTTAACTAAAAAGGTTTATTTAATTTTCTTTGTCTTTAATTAAAAACTGTATAATCGAAACACCCTGCTGTTTTTGTTTGTTTTTTTTTACCCACCACCAAAAAAAATGGTGGTGGTATATTTATTTTGTCATTTAGTTTTTAAAACATCGAAATATCCACTTTAGACCCCATAAAGTATTTATTTTCTGAGTCCTGGTATCGTTTTAGGACGATGTAGCTATTTCCGTCCGTCTGTTGAAAGCAGAATATTTTTTATACACAAGGTTTATTTGGTATTGAATTGGCTTAATCTATATATATAAAAGTGAAACTCTGTGTGTGTGTGTGTGTGTGTGTGTTAGCTATAGACTCCGAAACTGTAAAACCGATCGGGCTCAAACTTTGGTAAGTTGTTGTACACATACCAGGGAGTGTTTATGGGTGAAAAAAAGTGGGCGGGGCCACGCCCATAAAAAATTAGTTATCAGTTTTAGCTACTTGCACTTGACCGATTTTTTTGAAACTTTGCACACATATCGAGCTGTCATAACTAAAAAATTTCGTGATAAGAAAAGTGGGCGGGCCACGCCCATAAAAAAGTTTAAATTTTTAGGTACTTGCACTGGACCGATTTTTCTGAAACTTTGCACACATATTAAGCTGTCACAACCATATAATTTCGTGATTAAAAAAGTGGGCGAGGCCACGCCCATAAAAAAAAGTTATGATTTTGAGGTACTTGCACCAGACCGATTTTTTTGAAACTTTGCACACATATCGAGCTGTCATGACTAAATAATTTCGTGATTAGAAAAGTGGGCAGTGCCACGCGCATAAAAAAAAGGTATCATTTTGAGATACTTGCACTGGTCCGATTCTTCTGAAACTTTGCACACATATTGAGCTGTTATGACTTTACAATTTCGTGATTAGAAAAGTGGGCAATGCCACGCCCATAACAAAAAAATAATAATTTTTAGGTTTTTGCACTTGATATTCAATTAAAATTTAGAATGCACTTCGATTCATTAAGGGGCGTAGCAACGCGCGCCGGGTTTGGCTAGTCTGTATATAAGGAAGAGAGTTATAGCTCGTAATGCAAGAGTAGGTCAAAAAAACCATGTACTTCCAACATCGAATAAAATGGAATTGTGTCTAAACGCATTGACGCAGAGCAATGAAATTTCGAATGTACATATAAACGTTTTTTTTTTCAACGAGTGCTTATTTCGTGAATGGTAATACTTAGCTCATGTCTGATTTGACAGATAATTAGTTTTATCCTTCCGCGAATATGGTTTTGTATACGCTTGAACAACGCTACAAAATTGTCGCATTTGGGGCACAGAAAACCCGCACGCATACATTGAAAAGCCGATATACCCAAAACGATTCACTGTTTAATGCGGATTTTGGTCCAGAGGCATAATTGGGCCATTTTTCTTCGAAAATGAAAAAATTAAAGAGGAGGATATTAGAAACATTTGGTTTCAACAGGACGGCGCTACGTGCCACACAGCCGAAGCTACACTTTTATTTAAAGCATTTTCAAAAAAAAAAAAGTTATTTGGCGGACCCTTTATTTTTTGAGTAAAAAAATATCTTTCCCTGAAAATTACTTGAATCTACAAATTACGAAAGGAGTTATAGGTCAAAATGTACAAAAATTTATATCGCGTAGTGTCTTTTTCAGTATATTTAAAATTTAAAACGTAATAAAACTGACAAAATTAGACGTAGGATTCTGAAATTTTGCAAACATTGCTTTTTGGTCAAGGGCTTTGTACTAACGGAAAATAAATGTGACACTCCCACCTTCCACATAACGCTTTATCTCGAATTCATATAATTTCTCTATGAAAAAAAGTTTTTGGAGGAATAAAAAACTATTTTGAAATATCTATGTAAGTTGAATTTATTAGTAAAAACTACTTTGACACGCCTACTTCAACGCCCACTTTTCACGCAATCTATTGCTAATGAAATTTTTAAGTTCATAATACTGACAGATTTAGATGTACACATAGAGTAACTTCGGGTAATGTGGACTACCGTTTTGTTTTTTTTTTTTAATTTTTTCCACAATATATCGACTCCTGTGCGCGAAATTATCGTATGTTACATTTTTTTTAGAAATCGACTTTTTATGCAAATTGGTTCTACATCCATTAACGCATCTGGTAACAAAATATTATAGCGATAACTGCTTTAGTTATGGAGATAACGCTCTATACATTTTATCGTATGTAGCAGTGTTACTTACGTTTTCATTTATTTAATAGTAATAAAAATGCTCTCCTGTAAAATTTTGTTTTTGTAACATACGATAATTTCGCGCACAGGAGTCGATATATGGATATTAAATAAGTTGTGAACCAATAAATTAGCAAATATATACTCTAGTTGTTTTCTTGTTGAAAATTATTTACGTCAAAGGAAAAAAAGTTATGAGAAAATATTGTACGAAACCCAAATCCCAGCAATAAAAAAATTGGCGGGTAATGTGGAATACTAGTCCACATAGTCATTTGAATAGCATCTATGACCCTTCTCATGTCATCTACTTTCCATTTACGAATTTCTCTTTTTTTGGCATTGTTGTTAACAAAATCTAGAAAGGAAAGTACATAGTTATTTGTCGGGTAATTTGGACCAGTAGTCCACAATAATATACTTTGAGCGGTCCACATTAGACGAACTTTGGTTTCAATGGTAAACATTTTTTTTACCTATTATTTCTAAATATATTTAAATACTTACCAAATATATTCAAAACTAGTGTTCACTCTAACTGTATAAAGCAACCACACATTAAAATATACTATGTAACTGTATCAAAAATTTATATTAACTTAAGCCGAAAAAAAAGTTGACCACGCGCATTAACTTTCAACACTAGACTGAAAAGTCCACATGTCAATTACTAACGAAAGCGCATGTGCAATTTTCGTTTCAAATGAACGGCAAAACGTACTTCAATGCAGTGTTACCATATCATTAATAGTTTCTGAAAAAAGACACTGGTCCACATTAAACGCATAGTCCACAATACCCAAAGTTACTCTATATAGCTTTCTAGTCAATATCATTTTGATGCCAAAAATAAAGGTGATACGCCCACTTAAACGTCTACCTCTCATATAACGCTTTTCTTAAATTCGTATAATTTTTGTATGGCCATAGTTTTTGGAAGAGTTATGGACTTTTTAGACTATTGAAATATCTAAGTTAAATTTATGAGTAGAAATTATACTGACACGCCCACTTTCTTTGCAAGACTAAATTTACGAAAATTTTTTAATAGCAAATCTAAGTTACACAAAGAAAGTGACGCATATTTTAGTATAAAGAGATTATTCCATAGCGATTACTGTTAATAACAAAATAATAAATTTTGTGCTATAAAAGTACATCAAATTGGTGGTGGGTATCAAAAATTTGGCACAGGCGAATATAGTGCTCTTACTTGTTGTTTATGATAACTATTGTTCTGCAACTGTAAACAGTTGATTGTTGATTACTTTTACTTACTATTCCTCAAGCTTGACTAAAAACAAAAAAGCAATTAATTTTTGTTCTCAATATAATAATGTATTTGGTAGTTTTCTGTTGTGGCTTAATGGTTGAAGCCTAAATCTGAGTATTTTATAGAAATTTTATTTCAACATAAAATATCTTCATAAAAAAGTTTTATCTATACAACTTAACTACAGCTAGGTTTTGTTGAAACACAATAAAATAAATGTGTCACCTAAAAACTCTACAAAGGAAATGACTGAATGAAAAGCTGCTATTGAAAACATTCTATACACATTTTTAGGGACATGGTAACATACATATGTATGTACATATGTACCTACAAAAAGTGCTTGCCATAGATTTGAAAGCAAAAAATTATTTAAAAAGAGTTTTTAATAAATTATTTATAAAAGAACATGACATAAATAAGTCGTAAAGTAATACGTGTTGTATGTACGAATACTTATTTGACTTGTTAAAATTAAAAAATTGGTCTGCCAACAGGGTAAGTGTACCGAACTACACGCAGTGGCGAATTGTACTGAGTTTGTCTCCTTCCTAAATGTTTCAACTTTATATAAAAACAAGTAAGAGTGCTATAGATATAATAACCATATCGTAGCGTACCCTAGATTTTGTAGTTTTAAAGGGTGTCCTAATTCGAGTTATAATTTAAGGTTTAATAATAAGTGTTTTTTTAAGATGTTAAAAATTTTATTCTATCAGTTTGTTACAATAGGTTACGGTTTAAAATTAAAAATTATGTCGGCCAAGTGACTTCCCTGCTGGCTTGACTGGCTCCCAATATTTTACCTAAATTCTCAATCTCTTTTTTCCATAAACTGTTTTCAATGGTTGATATCTGGGGTCAAATTACAGCATTCGAACTTGATAGAAATTGGAAAATTCTTATTAGAATCTCTATACCTAAAGCACAGCGAACTCGATCGTTTGAGAAAAATTTCGATCGTGATCGAATGCCGTAATTTGGCCCCTGCTCTATAGTATTGTTTGTAAGTTCTTGAACTATTGTGAGATTATTGCTGAACACTTTCAATTTAAAAAACCCCCACAAAAAATAGTCTAAAGTATGTCAAATTACACGATCGAATTTCGAACTTTTCCTTCAAAAGATCCATTGTTTCTCTTGATTTGTGGCAAGTGGCACCATCTTGTTAAAACCACATATTCTTTGCATCTAAATCAATGATCCAACAACACTTGACCAACACTTAGGAGACTAACTAGTGTAAAAACAGGTAATACGGAATTGAGAACCCATCTGACTCGCATGAGATTGTCTGAGGAAACGACATGTAGAGCATGCAAGGAAAAGGATGAGACTTTGGTACTCTTACTCTGTCATTGTCCTGCGTTTGGGCGTAGTATACGCGAAAATTTTACAGTGGATACTATGACGAACTTGGGAGTACCTGGGGAACTCGAACTGGAAATCCATAAGAAATTACATTGAGGGGTCTCGGTTCCTGGACTAGTCTGATACTTATGGGAAATTATTATTATGGTTTTTATTTGGGAATTCCGTTTTCCATATGGAGCATACAACATGCCAATTGGGCATAAGTATATACCTGTCGTGGGCTTGGGCTTAGTGCCCTCCTTTTCAACCTAACCTAATCTAATTCAATGATTTTCCGCAACAAAAATCTTCGGATCATCTTCCTGTTTCGAATTCCATACTTCAAATTTAGACACCCTTTACATATTTAACTGTATACTACTAGTCAAACCTATATTGATCGGCTTTAGAAAATAAAATTTCGCCATTTTGTTTTAGACGCTATCTAGGATTTTACACCTTTTCAAAGTTAACTGTAGTCTTGAACCTAAAATGTTTATAATTTTATTTAAAATTAACAACGAATAAAAAGAACTTTCAACATAACCTAGAAATCCATAAATTAAGCATTTTTTGCAAATAGTAGACCTTAAGCATAAGACATAATTTTCACAGTGTGCCAAAAACTATTTTAAATAAATAGATTTTTAAATTAAAAAAATCTTAAATTACAACCATATGTTTATTTATCACAGAAAATTTCTCATTTTAAATTTCAACACATTTGGCCAGTACCGTGATTAATGACCAAACAGAAACAGACCTTCAACTTGCGCTTTTTATTTAAATCGTTTTTCATATTTATGCACAAATAAATACAAACACTTACATATACACAACACAGGATTGTATAAACAATTATGTGAAATAAATGTTTTGGAAAATAAACGAGATTCAGTTAAAAGGAAATTTTTTGGGAAATAAAAGCATCAATCAACATTAATGTTAAAGAGATTTTTGCATAAATAAACAATAAATATCAACAACAACAGCAAAACTCAGTTGTTTTTCAAATTTTAATGCACTTTTAAATGTTTATTATGAAAAAAATAAACAACAAAGTATAAACAAAGATTTTTTTTTTGTACAAAAATACTCTTAAAATTTCAAAAAGCAAAATAAAGGAGGATTTTTTTGGTAGCTGGTTTTTTAGTGTAAAAAGAAGAGATTCGTGACAAGTGGCAATGACAAAAATGCTCAGTAAGCTTTACGTGTATACCTGTAATGGGTTTGGGCTTTTAGTGTCACTTTTTTTCAACCTAGCCTAACCTAAGGTTTGCCATTTTACCAAATTTAAACGCCAAATTATTGAATTTTATTATTTGTAAGGAGTAAGTTTCGTAAATTACGTCCATTTTATGGTCATCATAATCGACCCACCAAACAGGCCAAATTTTGCCCCAGTTTGAATTTATTTATCCACAAACCTGTATGTAAAGTAAATGAAAAAATTGCTGCTGTATCGCCCAGTGTCAATGAAGATCGTGCTTTGTCAGTTTGTCGCCCTTGTCAGTTTTGTGTTATTCGACCACCTGGAAGATTTTCCGTTGGGACCCCTTTATGAAATCATACCAAATACAGATGCTGCAAAGACTAAATCCAGGCGACGTGCCATAATATTTTTTGTTTGATGAGTGAGCCTTAGGAAACACATATTTGACTCAATAAGTACGTCAACTAACAAAGCAGCCGAATTTGGTGTGGGAAGCAACAGAGGCTAACTAACAGCTCCCAGTGCACCTTAAAGGTGCACAGTTTGGTGTGGTTTGTTGGCTGACGGCATCATTAAGTCGTACATGTTCAAGAACAATAAAGATCGCAAAGTATCGTCAATGAAACAGGGTACCATGAGACGTTACCGACGTTTTTTGGTTTAAAATAAAAGTATTAGCACTGTTTGTGGTGTGGTTTTACCAATACGATGTCAGCACGCGATATCATTAACCTATTGAGAGGCAAGTTTGATTAGAAATAAATCCCAAAGTAGTCCATTGGCCGCTACTTGACCACACTGGACTATTTTTTGTGAGGATATGTGCAGCGACAAGCCAGTCCCAAACCCATTTCTTAAAGACAACATTGCAGCCGCCATTGGTGAGATACCGGCCAAAATGCTAGAAAAAGTATGCCAAAATTGGAGTTTATAGATAAACTACCATGCAATAGTGCAATATGGGTAGCATTTACATAAAAAAATCTTTGACAGGCATTCAAGTAAATATTTTATTCACATTTAAAAATTGTCAAATGGTTAAAAAAAAATCACCCGATAGTTACTTTAAGTCGTGTGCTTTTCACATTTCAAGACTATTGAACGAGTAGAAACAACAAAACAATTCACTAACTAGAAAAGTAGAATATGCTACGCTCATTTAACAATTTTGCTCTTTCAGCTACCGAATTTTATGAAAATTATCACACTCTTTAAATTGCTCTTATAGTAATTACTTTTTAAAAACTTTAAGAACTATAATTAAGCAATTATAATTTATTTTAGTTAAAACTATAATATAAAACTGTTCTCTTTTTAGCCACTGAAATCCGATGCCAGGAAAAATCTCGTGGCGGTTTGAGTTATGAAGTGATTTTGGCTGAACCAGCTCCTAATGTGGCCGTACCAAAAAAACCCGTTACACCTGGTAAAAATGTTTCAGCCGAAGAAATTGAGCAAAAACTAAAGGCCGCCGAAGAAAGACGTATTGTAAGTTTTTCTTTTTTTTATGATCACAAACTATTGCAATTACAAAGCTTTTTGACAATAAATTAAATTTTGTTTTTATAACACACTAGTCTTTGGAACAGAAGAAAATGGCTGATTTATCTTATAAATGGTCGAAAATCGAAGAGGCCACACGCAAAAAGGATGAAATCACCAATGAATTCATTAATCAAACCAAGGAACAATTGGAATCGAAAATGGAACAGCATGTTGAGAAACGCGAAGCTATTATTAGCGATTTGAAAGAAAAGTTGAAGGTAAATAAAAGCCAACTAAATATTTAAAGAATTTTAAAAATTTTTAAGCTGTTCTAAATTTATTTATTAATTTTGTTTCATATCAAGTAGTTGAAACAAATAACTTTTTTCTTATTAAAGGGTGTCATGAAATCTAATTGCAGTCGAAATTGCATTTAAAAACGACAAAAAAAAAATAATTTGGCATCGCAAAGTCTGATATTTCGATGTTACATACCAATTGACATATTTATATTGATTCGAACATAAATCCGTAATATCAGTATTCCAAAAATAAGTATTTTTAAGCGAAATCAAAGGATGTTCATTTGATTGTAAAGAGGAAAGTATACCATGTGGGTTGGTAGAACAGGCAGCTGTTGTGCAGCTTACTTAGGTCCATCAAATTGATACCTTTGTGACATATGTAAGAGTTTAAGAGAGAATAAAATGAGTTGTTGGCACCACAAAGAGTAAAGGAAAAATAGGAAAAGAGTTATATGGTTCGTCAACCTCTTCGATGGAAGTTGTCCTAGACTGCGTTTATTTCCCATTTCTGTACTTGTATAGAGCCAGACTTAGACAGGCTGTGTAGTGTACAGACACCGAAAATTATCCTTCGGAAATTTTTTTGTACGGGACAGTGACATACGAAGTGATATCGAGTGTCCTTTACGTCAAGACAACTTATACAGAGATCATTAAAAGGTAGTCCTCTTCTTTTGGCATGATGGCCAAATCTGCAGTAACCAGTCAGCGTAATCACAATGTCTCTCAGTCGGTTTCTATCAAAACCCAGAAGTCGATAGCTAAGGATTCATCCTAGCCATTTCATTCTAGGCTTATTACACCCAGAATTATTTATCTATCTTGTTTAAGCCTATATGTAGAGCTACGTATATATTCGAAGTTTTCAAGCAGAGAGGGGAAAGCCGCAATAGTGATTTCCCTTATCATTAAGTGATGCGCCTATGCAGTTGCCATCACTTGTCCCGTGTTTCCGCACCCATATAAGTGTGATTTTCAAATACATTGCCATCCAGTTCAAGGATGCCCGACATTTACGGACATATGACATCAGGAAAAAATAAATCAGGAACTTGATGAATGCTTGTTCTCGGTAAAAATTTTGACATTCATATGGAATACCTTATAATACCTCAGCTAACGTGCCGCCTGTTTAACAGCAGATACCACAGCCTAAAGTTCATCGTAATGCTTGCAAGATGTTATTCTTTTCATGAAAGTATGCCAACTCGAATTCGCACTTTTGCGGCTATATATTCTCAACAGCTTTAGGAATTCCTTCCTTAAGGACTTGGATCAATTATAGGCCATTGACATAGGCCTTATGTTTCACGTAAAACGATAAAGGTGTTAATACAAAAAATCTCGGTGTCTTATTAAGATTACCTCTTCGAGGAATCGCAAATTAAGGCAACTTTTCACACAAAACAGCGATAGCATCGTTACTTCTATGAGTTGTTACGACGTCTTGTTGTAACTCAAATGTCGTCCAGATCAATATCATCCGGCCATACATGTCGTTTGTTGAATGCCCAACACCAAAGATCGACGAGAAATTGACAAACAGTAGTATTCACAGTTGTGCTTGGGCGATGAGTACGAGTTCGATTCTTACAGTTTCACAATTGTTAAAGATAGAATTCACGAAGTTATTGAGGACATATAGCCGCAAATTTGCAAATTGGTAATGGGAGTTTTTAGTAAAAAAAAATGAGGTCCTACAAGCGTGGCCGTAGCAGTCTTTAGCTGTTATTGTTTTCTATTATTTATGACATACCCTCCTCTTTGTAATTAATAATCATCCAGTGGTTTCTCTTTAAAATACTGGTTTCTTTTACATATCAAAATGAAATGTGTTATTCCAAGACTACCGACGGTCACAAGTAGAAACGTTCTAACTCGTATTGTATTTTTTACGAAATTGAGTTTTTTATGCTTCCAATACATTTGACACAATTACAGCTCGACAAAAAAATGTATGGCAAAAGTGTCAAAAATAACAGTTTTACAAGCAATTTTACAAAAGAAGTTCATTACGCTTTTACCTTCTGCTGTAAAGTTACAATTATTTGAGTAACTTTGAGAGCCTTTCTACTTGCGACCAACGATATGTTTGTTTGCATATGAGGCTTGTAGTACACCTTATTAGGATTTTTTTTTTAAAGATTTTTAATAAAACATGAGTAAATCTATTCTAAATACAGAACAGGGATGTTTTTAAAAATCAATAAAATAGTAATTTTCCATGTTTATTTGATCTTTTATTTAGATTCACTCTCAAGAAATCGAAAAAACTCGAGAACAATTGGAACAACAGAAATTTATTGAAAAGATTGCTATTGAGGAGAAATTGAAATCTGCTCAAACTTTGCGCGATGAAAACATCAGGAAAAAGTTGGAACGTCTAAAGGAACATGTAAGTTTTAATGAAATTATAATTTAATTTTTTTTTTACTTCAATAACAAAGGCACTTCCAAAAGCACTAAGACCATCTTAAAAATTAAATAAAACAAATCATTAACAATATTTTATTTATATGCATTCATAACTACATTTTTCTTAATTTTATTTTGGCCAAACATTAACACAATAATTTTTTTTTTATTATTTAAAAACACTTACTTTGGCACTCGTCACTTTTATTCTAAAATTAAAAAAAAAAATTAAGCTCGATTTAAATTAAAAAAAAAATTAATTAAAATCAATTCAAACTTATTACCACCTGCCTTTTTATCTATCTATTTACCTTTCTGACTAACACTCACCTTAACAATTTGCCTACCTTAGTCAAGCACCTACTCACCATCCACCATCCATAATTACCTTAACAAAACTCTTGTAAATTATTTCATTTCCATTTCGTTTCTTTTTTCAAATTTAATTTTAAATATAATTTTAGAACACTATCAAAATTGCTGAAATCAAAAATCAAATTGATCAATTGGAATCACAAAAAATCGAGGAGAAGGCCCGCATTATTGAAAATAAATTATATACCGCTGAACAAAATCGTGAAAAGGAGATACAAAAGAAAATTGAAAAAGTTCATAAACTCGTATGTTCATTTCTTTTCTTTCAAAACTTACATGCTACATTTTTATTTATTTATATGCAATTTTATGTTTATTTTTGTTACGATACCTACACAATTTTGTGTTTTATTTTTAAGCCTCCAACGAAATCAACACAAGTATTTAGTTTAAAACCATCATGGCTTTATTAAATTGATTTTTATTTAATGTCATTTAAATGACAGGGAAACAAAAATATCAGAAGTTAGTAAACAGAAGAAGTCATATATTCTGTGGCAAAATGACACAACTGCTTAAGTTGACTTAAGCCTTAATTGAAATAATTACACCGATTTCCCAATTAAAAATTATCGCGTGATTCTTCCTGAGGTTTGATTTATAATGTAAAATAAAGCACATAAATTTTAAACTGAACTTAAAATTTTTATTATCGGTTGAAAGAACAGTTTCATGGCATTTTCTGCTTAAAAGTAATATTGTGTAAATATTGGTCATGACTACTTCTGAGATGGTCCATTCGTAAAGTCCATTTTTAAGCGACTCGTTTGAGTAAACCGACTTTTATATCGCCAATAACATGAGTTATTTTGGCTTTCAAAGCGTCAATTTAAGTTGGCTTATTCCTGAAGACTTTAGATATCCCCAGAGCAAATAATTCAAAGGTGTGATATCGCACGATCTAGATATCAAAACTTGAAATATTTTTTCCAGAACCCATTCACTGAAAATAAGATGCAAATTTAAGTCGTTTGGCTTCAATTCTTTGACAAGTTGAATTTTTTTACGCTTTAAGGCCGAGATTCTTACGTAAAACAAGCCATTCTTTTCGAATATAGCAAGTCAAGCGACCATTCGATTGGCCACGGTCTTTGCGTACACTCTCAGCTACAGCTACTATATTCTGTTTACTACTTGCTGGATGTGGTATAACTTGCGTACACTCTCAGCTACAGCTGCCATATTCTGTTCACTACATGCTGGATTAATGGGTCGATTATGGATAGCAACCGAACTTCAGTTGCGTTACCAGCTGGCAACTACAATTTCTCAGTGGCTCAATTTTCATAAATAATTGACAGCCAGTTGCAATCTGTAATGCCTTTTTTGGCAACTGACAACGTAACTGAGGTTCAGTTGCTATCCATAATCGACCCATTAGTCTAACCGTTCGAGTATCATACTCTAATGTAATGTAAAGCGGCACTTAAATTTGAGAATGTCATTGGCAATAGTGGTTTCAGTATGTCGATTATTCGCACCGCAAGTTCCTCGAATCGCATGAAAAACATTTCTTACAGAACGCTGTTTTTTTATAACACAGCGGAACAATTTGAAGACGCTGTTGTGGTGTTAGACTTTCCACGATGAATTGCCAAACGATACTGAACAAAAATGTCAAAGCAGTTTGATACGAATCATGCGTGATTTGTCAAAAAAAATTGATAATCAAACCTTACGATTAATCACCTAATACATTCCCTTAAGCAAAGTTTTCATTACTTTGTATGTTTTTTCGAAGAGTTATAGCGATATATTTTACTGCTAATTCTATTTTTAACAGTTACTAAAGTTTCGAAAAATAATTTATTTTAACGAAAAACAATTAATGTATTCACAAGGTGTTCTAAATTCAAATATTCTAAAATAGTAACATTAAAAATTATGACTGTTGTGAACGACCCTACACATCTTTTTGTCGGATATCGGAGGGACGAGCTACAATTATTGCAGACGGCTCTGCTCTACAGACTCTTAGTCGATCGCCGCAGGTATCTGAATAGTTATGACAGCACATTAAACATACCACATATAGTAGTATTATTTTGTGACAGTTTTTACTTAAAAATCAACAACAATTTTTTTAAGCTAGAACATTTTGACAATATGACATGCTAGGACACATGGTGTAATTACATAAGGTGATAGCGCAAAGGAGAACAATTTTTGGCTCTCTTTTTTGATGTATGGAGTTTGTCAATTTCCGGAGTTGAAATCATTTTTTTAAATACATAAGTATGTAGTTTGACATACTCCAGAACACAAAAAGATAGGCAGCTGAGCTGGCACTGCCACCTTGTATAAGTGTACCCTGCTAGGACAACTTGTGAATACAGTAAACATGTTTTTTAGTTTATAAAGTAACAAATGGAAAAATCAATAAAAATCAACTTTAAAATTTCAAAATGAATTCGCAAAAAAATTAGACATTAGCAGTTTAATGTTGTTGCCACAATATATGTTAAACAGATATAAATTTCTATGTTTGTATGTGTATATGTGTTATGTGATTTTAAAATCTGTTAAGAAAATATTTTAGTTGGAGAATTTATAAGATTTGTTATATTTTATTCGACCTTTTTACTATAAATTTCAAATTAAATAATCAAGCTTGAGGTCTCGGTTTTTTTGTTAAAAAATAATTATAATAATTTTATTTTTTAAATTCTAAATATTCCGTCATCCATCGGATGACATTTTCAGAAGATTTAAATAATAACAATATTCGAAATATAAGTACTTACATCTTTAATATTTTCAATTAATCAATTGTACAATTGAATTGGAAGTCATAAATGGGTTGATACACGAAATATAATGTTATCTAGGTTATAAGTAGTTTTTCGACGAGTTTGAGGAACAGTTTTTGTTGTTCTAAATTCCTTAATATGGCAAAGAGCATTATAAGCTATTATTCTGGAATAATTTAATATTCGAACCACCTTTGAATCCGACTTTTCTTGCTCTTAATGAGGGTTTTTATTTCTTTATTTTTTGGAGAGCCTCCACAAAGCTTTTACATTGATGACTAATTTTTTTACAATGTTTAATAATGTTATTAAATACAAAAATAGATTTATATTAAGAAAAAGACATGATAAAATTGTATTTCTTTTAAGGTTACGCGAATTGCACTAAATTCGCGTTGAGCAGAAAATGCTGCACAAAACTATTTTTAATTTCTACAATGATACAACTTTCTAAGTGTAAAACAAATAGCTATTTCTTTGTTGTGGAGTTGTTAAAATTTACCAATGGAAATAAAACCATTCCACGTTTTGCTAATAGACTTCAATTTAATAACCTATTTATGGTATGCAAGCTGCGCTAAATCCATATACACCACTGTATATGCCTAGCAAAACAAGACATGCAAAAGAAATAGCGAATTCAACACAGGGTGAAGTGAAACATACATACATGAATTGAACATTAACGTGTCATTGAAGCTCATGTAAATATACTAGGGTGATCGATTATTCGACTTTTTTAAGAAAACGGTTTTCAAATAGTTTGAAATTTACAATATTTTTGAATTTTTTCTTTAAATATTATATTTTATATATTCGAACCGGTTAACCGGTTTTTTTTCTTAATTTTCAAAATAGCAACCGGTTTTTTTTTAAATTCTAACCCCCATACCTAAACAAGAGCGTTGAGCGTCAAGCGTTGCAATTTTGCATGTATTTTGTTATTGTAACAAAAACAAAACTCATGTTAAACTCCAACGCTTGACGCTCAACGCTCTTGTTTAGGTATGGGGGTTAGAATTTAAAAAAAAAACCGGTTGCTATTTTGAAAATTAAGAGAAAAAAAACCGGTTAACCGGTTCGAATATATAAAATATAATATTTAAAGGAAAAATTTAAAAATATTGTAGATTATAATAAAAATTATATCTAAATATGAAATTTTTACGGTTTATATACGTTTGTCTGCACAATTACACAATTACAATGCAGTTGACTAATTTGGTTTTAATTAGTTGAATTTAAGGACAAAAGGTACTCTTTATAAGTGAAATAAACTTTTTATAAATTTTTATATCTCCTTCTGTAAATTTTTTAAATGTTAAATAGATCTTTTAAACTAATATGCACTAACGTATTTTGTTTGAAATGATTTCTGTAATTTGAAATACATTTTAAAGGCTAGAAAGAAAATCTTTAAAATTTCATTTTAAACATTCTTTCTTATACCCCTGACAGACATACAAATATAGGCATAAACTAATTTGTTCGATGGTTTAATTGAAATTTAAGTTGACAGACACTCGATGCCATTAATTAAAATTAGGATCTGAAAGAAGAGATTATTTGTTTTTCTTTATTGTAACTAAGTTTATACTTCAATTAACTTTAACTTTTAAAGTTAGATTTATATCCTATAAAAAAATAATATTTAAGCTCAATTATTTTTCTTATTTTACATTTGTTTTTTAAACTTTTCGCGTACTAAATATATTATGGTACGATTGGTCACAAAGATATATGAAAATAAACTTTAAAAAATAAAAAAACCGGCTTTTTCGGATAAAAAAAACCGGTGTATTCGATATTCGAAAAATCAACATTTAGAAAAAACCGCCAGCTAAAGAGGGAAAAAACCGGGTTTTCTACCGGTTGTAAAACCGAGTCGATCACCCTAGAATATACATATATTGATTAACATATTTCGCAATTTGCAAGTATTTTGATGCAAATCATTTGTGAAAAACTATTTTGCATTTAGGGAAACATGAAGAATGCCTTCTCTTGCACTATTGATTTAGAAGTCATGAGAAATGTTTATTTGTAATTTCTTTTTTTTTTTTTTTAATGGATGTACATATATTATATTTATGTAGTCTGTACACAGAGAAAACATTATCGGTTGTGAGTACCGCAATTGTTGCCAATCACATAGTTTAGTTGTGATATTAGAATTTTACGGTTATATCTACAGAATTTCGTTTCGGAATATGTATAAATATGTAGTCAGCTCTAATAAGTTATTATTCTTGCAAAAGAAATTTTATAAACACAAATGAAAAGTTCGATTGCAGGAACTGAACTATTTGATTGGCAACGAATGTGATTTTCTGTTTTCTGGATGTATAAAATTAAAAACAAATTAACAGATTTTAAAATACTTTTAAAAAAATAAAAATATACGCCTGTGTTCTGCATTCCGAGTAATTTAATTTCACTCAAAATATAGAACACGAGCAATAATATATATTGTTTTGTCAACAAGTAATGCTTTCAATTAAAATTAATATATTTTTTTATTAACCCAGGAACGTCGTGCTGAATTGGTACGTCAAAATAAGGCTCTTGCCCAGCCCCAACAATCGAGCGAGGACAACATGTCAACAGCTATTGCCTCATCCGGCTAGAAGATGTGCTAAACACATTTGACAACACCCAAAAAAAAACATAAGTTAAAACAAAAAGATTTATAATTATTTAAAAAAAATACAGCACTACACGAAATTGCTTCAAAATAAACAAGAGTTAAAAATTTAAAAAATTAGCAAAACAAAAAACCTAAACACACAAACAAAAATCATTTAACTGCTGAACAAAAAAAAAATAACAAAACAGTTTAATTAAAGTTTAAAACGAAACTATTTACTCAAAATGAAAAACACTCAAAATAGAAAATGAAAGAAAAAAAAACATATAATCCCCCCTCTCTCAATCTCTCTCTAACTACTAATTATTATAAAAAAAATGGTATTTTTCATTAACAATTATTATACATAAAACAAAAAGATAAATCATTAACTCAACAAAAAAAAAAGCTGATATTAACAATAAATTTAAAAACACTAACAACTGGAAGGCAACAACACAACAAGTTAAATATTAATTTCATTACGAAGATGGTGTTCATAATGATATAAATTTAATTTTGATACACTTTCTTGACGTTTTATTGAGAATAAAAATTAATTGAATAAAACAACTTGATATTAAATTTAACATTAAAAAAACGGCACACAATAATAATTAAACTTTAAAAAAAGGAAAGAAAAGGCCTAAGTTAATGAGCAGCTTTGTCGGCAAAAATATTGTTCAACAAAACTAACAGGGTGACTCATAACTTATAACCTTTACCAAAAAAAAAAAATAAGAATATTAGTCGTTACTTGGATTTTTTATTTAAACACAATTAATGGATTTTTTTTAAGTATTTATTATATTATACATTCTCATACTTGCATATTTTATTAATCATAACCGTGTGTCTCCTTTGAAAAATGCCCTGGCTGCTTTTTATTTTATGTATTATTTAAACCTTTTAATTGTATTATTCTTTTTTCCTAATTTTAAGAATATTTTTTATACTTTTTTTTAAAATTTATGTATTATTTTTAAAAACATTTTATGTATGTAAGTTCTTTTTTTTCATAAAAAATAAATAAAATGCTTAAAAAAAAATTTTAAAAAACACGATTTTATGAGTTTTATTTCGAAAGTTTCTTTTTAAGAAAACTAAAATTTAAATAAAACAAATTTCTAGGCAAATAAGGACAACCAAAAAAAAATTTTAATTTTTTATACTTTAAAACTAAAACAATCGTAAAAACCCAAAAACGAAAAATTTAAAAAAATAAATAAAATATTTTGTCTATTTAAACTTATATTGAAAAAAACAAGTTAATATTGATATTTATAATAATAATAATAAAATAAAAATAAGAAAATATGATAATAATTTAAACCGAAATTACTTTAGAATTTAATATACATATATACAACAACAGAACACAAAACAATTATTTATGTATATTTAATTTATTTTTCCAAAAAAAATTTATAATATAATTTGCTAAATGGAATAAAAATTCGTCATCAAAAAGAAAATATAGCTTAATTGCGAATTAAAAGTAACAAATATAAAAAAAATAAAACGGATTAATATTTTAAGAAAATAACCAGAAAAAAAAATTCCCAGTCTTTGTGGATTCAACAACAACCAGCTTGAAAATAGATAAACAAACGTGGCGAATTATTTTCTGAAATGATTACAAATCGTTTAAAAACAAAGAGTATTTAAACTAAGAACTACATTTAACCAAACATGTCTTTAGAAACGCTTTTGCATTAACCAAATATTTAACACCTATATGCCCATAATACCTTCTATATAAAACTATAAGCCTTAATATTTAACAAAAAATAAATAATTATAAAAAAAAAAAACAAAAAATCTAAATACTATTCAACTTTAACTTCCTCCTTTATTTACTATTTACCAAACATTAAAACAACTGCATCCTTCCCACATTTAAATCCTTGACTTTTTAATTTTACCGCTGCCAGTTCGTTTTTTTTTTTCGTTTACTCTACTTTTTTATTCGTCTTCAACACGAAATATTAAAACTGCAAAGTTTCATAATCCCTAGTAAATTAAAGGGTAAAATTTATTTTTAAGCAAATCTTATTAATTGAAACTATTAAAACAAAAAAAAACAATATATAAATCAAGCGTATTTATAAATGTGTAATAATAATAAAAAAAATCAATAAATTACTGAAATATATCAAAAACCAAACAACAAAAAATGATAAAATGAAAACTCAAATAAAGAAATTTCTAATTTAATGCTAATGGTGATGTTTGTTTGGTGTTTTAATTTGGTTTTATTTAGTTGAAAATATGTTTTAAAAAAGGTAAGTAAAATGTATTAGTAGAATACGAATTCGTTCGAATCGTACACAGAGTTGTATTTACATACAACTTGTAAACACTACTTTTTTAATATAAAGGTTGTCAGCACTGTGATTGAACGTTGAAATTTAAACGATAGATAAATAGAAAAAAGAATATTTTTTGAACATTTATTGTCAGTTATTTTTGTTACGGCTCAAGTTCATTTTCCAATTATTTAAGTTCCTAAAAAAAATTTTAATTGTAATCATTTAAGAAAATTGCAATCGTAAATTGGTGGGCCAGCAGCATCCAAGTCTTGAAACAATCTTGTCTACAAATCCTTCGACTTGCTTTTAGCCTTAGAAACTCTTGGGCGGCTTTTTGTTAAAACTAGATGCTTTATCACAAAATCCACTATTATCTCATACTGCTTTATAAAGTACATACTACATTTTTTATTTGATAAACTCCTTTGAATATGCATCAATGCAAAAATAAAATAACGTTTTGTAAAAAAAATTCATTATATGCTTGTGTAAAAAACATAATTGTGATTTTTTTAAATTAATTTAATTAATTTGTTATAAAAATACTTAGATATAAAATATTTTTTTATTTTACGAATACGAACGTTTTAAAGTCTTTGACAATGCCTTTCGGGTTACATAGTTGCATTTACGAATGGGTACTTTTTGTTTTTTCGTAAAGGCAAAAAAATGACCGATACGAAAAGAGATTTCCGTACATTTGTTAATAAATTTACAAAAACTATTACAAAATACAATTTCGCAAGTTTTTTCTTTCGAATCAAATTAAATAATAACCTCCCTGTTGTCAACGGTTAACGTGTGCTCGATAATGTTGTTTTCAAGCTTTTGTGGGATTATTGCTGTACACTTTCGATTTAAAAAAAATAGTCTAAATGGGTCCAATTCACTTGTTCTCTACGAGAAATAATGCGAATTTAGAACTTTTTCGTGCCTTAGTGTTTGGCAAATTGTACCTTCCTGTTGAGACCACGTTCTCCACGTCCAAATCATTGTTTTCCGCTACAAAAAGCGGAACCAAAATATTTTAAAAAAATCAATTTTACGATGTCACTAAAATAATATTTTAACGAGAAATGTTAATTAAACAATAATTAAACTTTAAATTTCGCTAAAAATTTTTTCTTAGAAAATAAACACCAATAAAATCTGTTTATTTATAATTTTACGTTTAAGAATTATTTCGACAAAGTATTCTAATTTACGATAGTATGTTTTAAGGCGATTTGATTTATTTAAAATTAACGATTATTATTATTACTATATCTAAAAATTAGTACATGTTCATATATATTTAAAATTGTATATAAAATCCCATCCCCATACGAAAAATAATTCGTTAATTTAATTTAAACCGTCAACCTATTTTTTATGATATCTTTTACAAATACATATGTATTCAAATGCTGATAAAACGCATAAAACAAAATTGCAAATTATTCAGAACAAAAATTTAAAAATAATGCACAATCGATCCTTTAAATATCCCACTTATCTTCTACATTGAAACTTTGACTTCAAAATGTTTAATTCATTGACAAGGAACTGACTCTGTCATTTAATGAAAAATGCAGAACATCAAATTTGGAAATAATAAGCAATTTGCTGAAAAACCACTAATGGTCTTTTGTTATAAAGACACATTTTAGTGATTGTTTTAAAATTTGTTATAACTTCTAAGTTGATACGATGGTTTTTTGTACAACTTTTTCTTAAACAGTTATATATCTTTAATTTATTAATCAGATGTTAATTGTTGTAATACTATTTGTAAATTCTTATAACTCTGTTTATAATATTGGTGAAATTTATAAGTATTTTCAAATAAATAAAAAAATTAACTCTTAAAATTAGCAGATTTTTGAAAAATAAATCTAACAACTTAATTAAACAAATTTGAATTGCACGAAATTACCTCCTCCTTTATTTAAGTACATGAAGATACATAAACTATCAGTATATGAAGTTATAATAACGAAAAACGCAAATTTATTCAAAGACAGATAGTACTTGAAAATTTTACAGAACTGTAATATGTATTTCCTAAAAATAAGTTACTAAAAATCTTCCCCTAGCAGTAACTAGTGTTTGATATGACCCATGTAATGTATTATTATTTAAATTTTTTAATTAAACACCTTGTCATAGCACATATATTTGATAGGCGTCACACCCTGTGATTAAAATAAATACTATTCACAATAACATTTGGCACCATAGTTGGGAATTGTACTGTTATTGTAAAAAATGTCAATAGTTTATTCGCACGTTTTATTTAAATTTTTTTCGTATTTTAATTTTTATTCTGGCTAAAGTAAATACACAACATACTGCATTTACATTTGAAATTGTACTAATAATTTTTTGGTTTGTTAATTATATGTCTATAACTTTGGGCACAAGTTTCCGTGTTAATCGTCTTAGTTTATTCAATGTTGCTTCGGAATGTTTATTATGAATACATAAGTATGTACATACATACATATGTATGTATCGTCTTATACCTTTGTTTATCTTTAAACATAATTAAACTGTACGTGTGTCACTGAACTTTAAACACCTGTACCGACTTAATTTTTTTTGTATGCGTTTTTGGTAGCGCCCTGGATGGTTTAGATTATCAAATCAGCCTGGCCGATGGCGCTGCAGTCAGTGTCTAGATTATTTATCTATACCATAACTAAACGGCTTTCATACTTTATTTAATATCCTAATTTTTGAAATATCATACAGGACAACGTCTGTCGGGTCCGCTAGTATCAATCTATTTATGAAACTTAGATGATAATAAATACATTTTTATTAATGTTGTAACTCATAATATTTGACTAATGTCTTAAGACAATTTGCAATCACTACCGT
Source organism: Phyto melanocephala (assembly GCA_941918925.1). Taxonomy (NCBI): domain Eukaryota; kingdom Metazoa; phylum Arthropoda; class Insecta; order Diptera; family Rhinophoridae; genus Phyto; species Phyto melanocephala. Next base: position 21,522,595 of record OW799236.1, on the reverse strand, counting down.
GTCCAAAATTATTTAAAAGCTTTAGAAACTTGATACACATACATCTTTAAATTATAAAATATTTTTGTAATGGTAATGACACTGAGGGTTGTGATAAGGTTTATGTAGGAACAACAAAAAATAAAATTAAAACTGAAATTGCTAGACATAGATCTGATAAAAAAAATACAGAAACACTACATTGGCACAAAAGACAGCATTGTTATTACATTGCGCTATTTCTAATCATTATCCTTACATTTAATATACCTTGTGTCAAAATTACTAATGTGATGTATCGTTGCCAACTAGATGTATAAAGTATAAAAAAGGATGAGTTGTATTTTGGCATGAAGTTTATACATAAAAGAGCATAATAATTGTAAGCATCAGATATCTGTGCGGGTTAGAGCGCTTAAACCAATTGTCAAATATTGTAAGTAAAAAGAGTGGAAAAAGGCTTGAAAATTGAGATTCTGGAAATTATATGTAAAGAAAATGAAAAATGTTTGGTAACAGTTGTGGTCATTGACTAATTAATACAAGTTTAAAGAATTTTTCGCGTTTTAATTTAACATTAAAGTAATTATTAATAATTTAAAAATTATTTATAAAAAAAATGATAAATAAGTTTACAAAAATATATTATCACATAATTGCTGCATGTATGCAAGAGCATAACTTAAACACGGCTTAACGCATTTTGCGGATCTTTTTCTGTTGTAGGAGAAAACTTAAAAAAAATTATACGTGGTATCTTCAATAAACAGAAAATTAATTTGCTATAAAATTTTCACTTGTATGTAAGAACTTAACTCGTAAATAATTTGTAAATAACTTTAACATGAGATATACATAAATCTATATATTGTTGGCCACAGACAGAAAGGCCCTAATTCAAATACTAAGTGCAACTTTACAGGAGATAGAAAACACGTAATAAAAACTATATTATCATAATTTAATTTCTTTTCTTAAATTGCTTGAAAAACTGTTATTTTTGATACTATTGCATTAAATTTTTGTGTCGAAGTGTATTTGTGTAAAATTTATTAAAATCACTGAAAACTCAATTTCGTAAAAATTACGAGTTAGGGGCTTTCTACTTGTGACCATAGATGTATAAAAATGCATTGGTTATGTCATAATTAGAGAACGGCCAGACCGATTTGGCTAAGGTTTACTTACAATACACCTTAAAGCTCAAGTAAGGTTCTTACGGGCAGTTTTTTTTTTTTTAATTTAAAGTAGGCATGGCACCTCCTATACAAAACTTACAGCTTTTTCGTCATAGCCAGATAACGGTCAGACCGATTTTGCTATTTTATTTAATAATTTCTGAAGCGCAAAAAAATAAATTCATACTATAACAAATCACACATAATTTTTATACTATAGTAGTTATTGGTATAACAGAAATCTGGATATGCAACAAATACTGTTTGCTTTGTATGAAAGATGCCACGCCCACTACGCAGTAGTCAATTGTCCGACCCTGGATGACTTTTAAACTAACTTAAAGTTAGATACTTAAAAGTTAGTTAAAATTCACTCCATTTATAATTAGCTAAAAGTTAATTGTATTTGAGTAAACTATTAATTGACTTTATATAAAATAATTGTTTAAACTTTTTTTAATATTTTTAAAATTTAATTTTTTAAATATGTATGAAATAAATATAGTTTATTTTTTGTTTAATTCATAAATGCATCTTTAGTTATTTATTTTTCACTGACTTCTTTTACTGTACCGACTTCCAGGACAAATAATAAATATGTTTCAAAAAACTGCAAAAAGCAAAATAATAAACAACAAACAATAAAAAAGTACCGTTTAAAGTCTCTTTTACTCAGAAGAAGAAAAAAAATTTTCTTAAGTATGCTTTAAATTTCGGTTACTTCTGTTATTATGCGTTATTTTCGTGATTTACTCCCTCTATTGCTTAAGTAGTTGATAATTTTTTAGTAGATAATAATGTAAAAAAATATCTAAATTTGTTTCACAAGATTTATTTATAAAAACTATTTTTTCAAAAATTAAATACAAAAAATTAAAAAGAAATTAAAAAACAAAATTCGCGCACAAAATCGAATATTTTAAACAAAATAAGTTATGGGTTCTTTTTCTGTGTTATATACATACATATTATATAGAGTTTTATAGTTAATACTTTTAAATAAACGAACGTACTATATATCAGACGTAAATACATATCGTTGGTCGCAAGTAGAAAGGCCCTAACTCAAATAACTGTAAATATACAGGAGAAGATAAAGACGCAGTAGAAACTGTATTATCACAATATAATTTTAATTTTTTTGTAAAATTGTTTGTATAACTGGAGCCAAATTACGGCATTCGATCACGATCTCAATTTTACTCGAATATCTATACCTAACCCTGCATTTACACATGAAAGTGATTTCATGAAATTTCTGCATACGTATTATAAATAAAAATTTCTATGAAATAGACTACTTTCAAGTACATTTATTGTGCGTTTACACAGGAAAGTGAAATTTCATTTTAAAAATGTCGTCGAAGCGAAAAGTCGCAATAATTGCTATACATTTTACATTGATGCGCTTAATTTGCCTCCATTTTTTTACTACCTTTAGGGTTACCAAGAATATTTCATACACAAATTTAAAAGGCAATAGTTGAAAAAAATAATTTTTGTTAATTTTTAATAAAATTATTGTTTTAAAATTACATTAATATTATTCTTGATGTACATTTGAAGAATAAATATTATAAATATTTTCATTTACACAAAAATAAGTTATGTGTATTTACAATTATTATTTTATCACAAACCTGTAAATTTGTACAAGTTTTATTAGTAGGCAACAGTGTTTACCATTTGTCACTTTACTTTCATGAAAACGTCAAAATTTACTTTCTTGAAAAAATCGTTGAAATCTGAGTGGAAAGTAAAATTAGTGTGAGTGTGTTAGTGAAGAAGTGTTAGCGTATTACGAATTTCATGAAATTACTTTCATATGTAAATGCTGCGTAAAGTACAGCGAACTCGATCGAGATCGAATGCCGTAATTTGGCGCCTGAGCTCTTTAACAAGGTTCCTATACATAAATCAAGAGCTTTATATATGTAGAAAGAATTGTCATCTATAGTCATGATTACATAACACAGGACGGGTGGTTGGTTGTGTAAAGCACAACCCCATGGTTAGACCACCGTTAGATTGTGGCACTCGGCAACGGTGTATTTCGATATTTGTTGACATTCGCATACACTATAGCTTAAAAACTGTTATTCATTACATCACTTCAAACTGTACTCAAATTGCATATAAAATTATATGTGTACACTACTACAAGTGTAATATATATATAAAATACCTATAATGCATTTAAAAAAATTAATATTTCACATCTGCTTTACATTTGATATTTTATTTGCCGAGTGGGAACCTCTGATCAAAAGAGCTTTTCTCTACATATCAGGAACAACATGGATATTAAATTTGAATACAATCCAACAGAACACAAATGTAAATAACATGTTTACATCTGTACATACATACATGTTTCATTAGCAATAAATTGTTGCTTTTTTTAATTGAGCAAATAATAACTTTAAAATAAAGAGACACAATTAACAGGAATAAACAGGAATACAATTAATAAGTCGATTTTTTTTAAGAAAAAGTAAATTCAAAGTTCAAAAATAAAATTAATATATAGGAATTTTTTACTCTATTCCAAGGTCTATTAAATAAGGTCTGTTCAACTATTCAGCTGATCGTTTTTTGCTCCCCTATGTTTACTACTCGAAGTTGTCAAAATTTGTTTACCTTTTTAGGGCGACATTTGTTTTTCAATTTTTCAATTTTATGATTGATAATTTTTCAACTTATGATTTATATGCAACATGCTGGTAAAAGCCGTTTCTGTACCCAAGGACTGAGCCACACCAACAGCTATAGCAGCCTTGCCATTACTTGGCTCACAACCTAAGAAAATACGATTAGCTATTTTGCCTTCATGCACCATTTGTACAACACCAGCAGCGAAACGAGCATCTTTCTGGCCCAACATACCTTGTGAAACAGCACGCTTCTTCAAGACATCGTCTAGACTTCTATTTTATCTTTATCAGCCATATTTTTAGCAAATATTTACTATTAACACAATTCATTTTTGTTGTCTTGAAAAAATTGTTAAACAAAATGAAAACACAAAATTTAATAGGCGTTGGGCATATTCATACAGGTATATGCAACGGCGAATTTGCTGTGCTGCTATCTGTCAAATACCTCATAAAAAATAATTTTTTATACATAGAGTTTGACAGTAACGTTTCCCATCAGATGGACTGATAATTTCACCTGGATGAATTTTTTGGTATTTTAGTCAGCTGTTTTTGACTACCTTAGAGTAATTTTACACTAACAAAATGCCCGTATATTTTTTTTGCTTTTTGTTTTTGTAGAGTTGCACAGACCTTATTTAATAGACCTTGCTCTATTCCATCAGCATAGCAAATAATCTCATTCACATCTAAAGCATGTTTCAATATTTTAGAATACAAGGAAGCGTATTGTGCGCGTTCACATTCATGCCATGGCAAAACACAAGCAAAATAAACACACTTTAAGGGGAAGTACTGTTGCAATAATATTACTCATTACAGTTTTCACTCAAAGTTTACATTTGTACTAAAAACCAAAGAGTTAGTTATTTTTCCCCTTTTCTTTTCTTCTATTCTTGCTTGCTCCTGCCGTTAAATTTTTAACAGTTTTTTAGCTTTGCTAATAATTTAACAGCATTTTTAAAACATTTGACTTGATGTTATTTTCTTAACATAACTAGCTACTGTTTATATTTCTTACTTGGGATGGGCATATAAAAAGTTTTTCGATATACAATATTTAACTGTATCATAATATGTATATCGATGTTTAAATCATGGAATTTATTCATACAATATTTAGAAGCACCTATATGTTCCTAAGATCAGAGTATGGTATCAATATCCGGGAATGAATCGCTATTGAAATTCAGCATAATCGCCCCATAACTTTCTGAGATATGACCAAAAAACCACGACCACATCGTTTTTTCGCAAATTCAACAACAACATACATATATACTGGTTAGAGTAAACGTGTCATCGAATCCTAGCTGAGCTAAAAAAAATTTTTTTTTTTTATTTTATATATTATTTATATTTTTATTATTTCTTTTTTATATATTTTTTTTTTAATTTTTAAAAAGTTTTTTTTTAATTTTTTAAAAAATTTTTTTTTAAAATTTTTTTTTTAATTTTTTGTTTTTTAAAACATTTTTTTATTTTTGGAAACATGCATACGTATGTATTATAATTCCACAATGAGACGTTTTGTATATGTATGCACGAATTTCATATGAGATGAATGGTGATACAAACAATTTTTATTCCATGACTACACGTTGTGAAGGGTATATAAGATTCGACACGGCCGAATATAGCACTTTTACTTGTTTAAATTAATTTGATTTGCCGGAATTAATGTAGCTGTGAAATGTTTTCATTAATCAAATATAGATGGAAAAAACCAACAAGTGTGACACTAATAAATTTGCAAAATACCTACTATAATTCAAAAAACATTTGCTTCATACACAGGAAGTTCGTATTATTGTATCATAATTAAAAAAAGAAAATAATGAAAAGTAATGTTAGTTGCAAAATGCTTAAATGTTTTAATTGCTCTCACTTATGTATTTTAAGATTGTGAATTTATTTTTATTTTTTTAAATGCTGTATTTTGAGAATAAACAAAGCCATGAAGTGAAAATGTGCGTAATAGCTCGAGATGATTTAAGTAAAAACTCCACATTTTTGTGTTGTTCTTTAATAACAACTCTCTTGCTGGTATGGTTATTTCTCTTTAATTCCCATGCCAACTGAACTTTGGTAGCAAGGATGTATGTATATATGTACATACATAAATATATTTTGTAAGTACTTTCTTGAAATTTGCAATTTTTGTCCATCAAGCCAAATTGATACCGTATTCAACTCGGTATTTCAGCAAGGATCTTAATACCCTTTTAAAATGTATGACACTTGGTGCTTAATTAGTGCTTCTTTTTCATCTTTGGGGATATTAAATAGTTGTTGAATTTTAAGTTAAAAAATTTGTTCGGAAATAAAGCTTCCAAGTTCCAGTTTCACTTAATTATTTTATACTGTTTATAAGTGTTCGATTGTATTTAATCAGGACTCTTTGGCTGCCAATCCAATTTTTCAATATTATCGTCTCTAAAATTATTGTTGGCAACTTTACTTTACTTAAGTGTGTTTGGGATTATTATCCTGCTGAAAGATAAAGTCTCCCAAGCACATTTCTTGAGCACTTCTCCTAACATTATACCCTGTTTTACGTAAATTTTTGTATATGTAGTTACAGTTAATTTAAGTTGGTTAAATTTTCTAAATTGAATTTAATATAAAATTTATTTTATTTAAAAAGGCTTAAAATACTTTCATTTTAATGTTCTTTAATTAAGACATTTTACACAAAACTTTTTCCTAAAAAAATCTTAAAAAAATCTTACGAAACAGCCTTAAAAAAACTTTTCCATTTTAAATTTCTCAAAATAAAAATTACTACTGACAAATTTATTCCCATCTTCTACGTATCTTAATGTCATAATTATGACGTTACATGTCATTTACTAACTTTGTCATTCAATTTTGTTGGCATTGTATCTACGAATAACTTGAGCGAACGAACAAAACATAGCAACGCACTGATTTCAAAAACAGCATTTCTTTTAAACCAGAAAATGCTTGCAAAAAATAAAATAAAAATTATAAAAAGGGACAAATAAATGGAGGAGAAAAAGGAAAGAAAATATTAAGTCCATACCTATAAATGTGAAAAAAAAAATAAAATATTTTAAGCAATAAAATTTAACACTTTGAAGCCACAGGCCATGAAATAAAAGTATCCCAGAGATACTTACTCTAACTATAGAAATATCAACAACATGAAGTAGTACTGAATAATAAAAAAACGACTACAACTAAGCAGTGGTGTAGGTAGTGGTGTAATAGAAAAGAGCTGCAAAATTGTTCAAAATGAAGGAAGTTTAAAAAGTTTGACAAAGAGGAAACCTTAACCCTTCGTCTTACATATGTTTTGATTTTCACATTCGTAACATAAGAACCTAGGCAAACACACTCAGTTTTAAATATACATATGTAATTAAATCGAAAAAAAAATATTTCCTTTCCAGAGTAGTAACACCACCGATTCTACTTGTGTAATTAAAATTAATAAAAAAATAGATTAAATTTATAATGTGTGTAATCTAAGTTAGTCGAAATAAAAATTAGATTAAATTTCCAATTAAATTATTAAAAAAATTTATTAAACTAAAACTTTTGGTCTTCCTAAAAGCGATTAGATACCTGAGCGAGTACTAAATTGTTTGAGTATATAAATGTTACTCGGTTTTCAATATTAAACAATTTACTTAAAAATCTGTTTGAGCATCGTTTCTCAATAAAAACTATTTTAACAAAAAAAAAAAAATAATTGGAAATAACCAAGAAATTTAATAATATATAATATTCAATAAAAAATATATAAATAAAATATAACTCATACACATACATATGTATGTTATAAATGTCTGCAGTAAAATATTCGAATAAGTCTCCTTCAATATCCTTTCCAGGGTTTAGTTTTTAAGTGTTTATAGGTCCGGCCAGATGAAGGGTTAACAAAAATATTTATTTGAATCTTTCTAAGTACGCCCCTTTACGTTCGTTACTCATGAATTAGTTCGCCGCTACTCTTCCTACTACTAAGTATTTGGTATACTTAAGAGCAATTCAACAATTCTTTTTTAAAGAATTTCTTCGTAAATCACAAAAATAAATAGAAGTAAACAAATTCTAGTAAACAGTACAAAATATCTTTTAACCCCCTAAGTACATTTCTTGTTCATATAAAATTAAAAACTTCAAAGCAATCAATAATTGCTTGCAACATTTTTCAATCCTTTTTTTAAAAAAAAATATTTTTGCCTATAACTTAATTAGTAACCAATTTGTCAAAAAATTTTTACAAGTAGTTTAAGGGGCATATCATATCTACAAATTATTTTAAAAATAAGAAAAAAAAAACAGAGGCAGCCAAAAATTATAGGACGATTATGCTAGATTTTAATAGCGATTTATTCCCGGATAATTGCAAATTTTTGATACTACCTAAAGATCTGGGAAATTTTTTGGCGCTTCTAAAGGTTGATGGATATTGTTCCATTGACTTCTCTACTCATATACTTTCAGATTGGAAGTGAATATTGTAGAAATTACAAACGGAATAACAAAGCCCTTGGCACCACAGGTAGGGTGTAATAGTATGACTGCTAAAAATTTAGGGTTTTAAAAAATGGAACACTAAACGAAAAATCAAAGTGTGTTATCTTAAAAATATTGCAAGTATTTTTCAGTTTGAAACTTTTTACAAGATATGGTCGGAATTTTGATAACTTTGATATATAAGAAGAAAGCAATTGAACTGCCTAGATCGTATAATTTCACACTATTTCATTAAAGGAAAAAACTCAACGCTACATTAACGAAATTTAGTCTAAAGCCATTTGTTTTATACTTAACCCTGTCATGCATACTTTATCAGGTCCATAAAATATTGTACATACTTTATAAAAAACAACAAAAAATGTGCTTCTATATAATTTAATTTTATCGCTCATTTTGGGAAACTCATTGCTTTGTGGGTTATGCGTATACATACTTCTATGTACACTTTATGAGTTCTGTGTCGAATTTTTCAATTGTTCAATTCACAGCCTCGCATTGTATTTTGTATCGTCTATGGAAATGAAATACAATTTTAGTTTATTTACTTGTGAACACAATTTCTGTTGTATCGGTGTATGCTTGTATTGCTAAATGTTAAATAATATAAAACGTCAGATAAATTAAAGTCAGGAATGGGAAAGATGATCAAATTGTACTTCTGCAGAGTTACAAAGAATAATTTAAAACAATTTTTAATGAACAATTTTAGATTAAGAAAAAAAAAATCAACAAAAGATTTAAGATACAAATTTATTCATATTTATTATTTTGAAAGCAAAAAAAAAATACTACAAAATATTTTTTTTTGATTCTGAAAAAAATTTTAATTTACCATTCTTGTATGAATTCATTACACCACTTTAAAAACATATGAAATGAAATTGGAAGCAAAAAAAGTACTACAAAAATCGTATTTTTTATTTAGAAAAAAATTTAATTTTCCATCCCTGTATAAATCAAATACACCACTTTAAAAACATATGAAATGCAATTGTATTGTTATACCAACAACAAGCATATAATGCTGTAAACACATACAAAAGTAGTAGGATACAACTAGTGTTGTGAATTGAATTGATATGTTGCAAACGGAATAACAAAATTATGATAATGACTACCGCCCACAATTTTATTTTTAGTGGTGGGTATAACAATCAACAACATCAAGTACCAACTTTAAATCAAAATCGTCATAGAAATAATGCTGATTGCTTGTAAAAGAATGAAAAGAATTGCTTCCTCGTAACCCAACAATTTTTTTCCTTTTTTATAAAACACTTGAGGAGTCTGTATTTACGTTTCAACTAAAAATATTTAATATGAATTTGTTTTTTTTTTATTTATTTGAAAAGAAATATGTTCTTCAAACTTACTACGTACATACGAGTTAGTAGTATACGTAAAAGTTTGTTTTATATCGTTGTTTGATTAAGAAGAATTTACTGTGAAATGAAAATATTAGATTTACTCGTAATAAAACATATAAAAAAAATTATTAAAAATTTTAAATAAAATTTAAATATCACTGTTTGACTTCAAGGTATGTTTTGATTGTATTTTGATTAATAAGAAGATGTTGGCAAAAGTCCTTTTTAAGCTAAATTTTAGTACCACTTGAGTAAAAACTGGCTATTAATTATTATTGGATGTTATTATTATTTAATAACATCCTTTTTAATTACTACTACATTTTATCTACATTATTAAGAAGTAAACATGAAGTATGCCATTGTGGAGAATAATATGTCAGTTCGTTTCGTTTTCTTTCAAAGTCCAGTAGCGGAGTAAGATCTGAGAAGATTTTGTAAAAATTTCTCTCATACAAATTATTTAAAGCAAAAACTATGCGAACGGAAAATTTTTAAAAAATTTTAAGCTAATCAAAACAGCTGTTCGATTTAAACACGTTGTGATGCAATATGTGTATTTTATTACTGAATGCACCTTTTTTAATGTCCGATACTATGGTAGGTACGTAAGGTCGTGCAGGAAGTAAGAGATACTTCCAACACCCACACTTAAACACCAATGTGGTCCATTGAGAAAAGCAATTATTTAAGAAAAGGAAGAAATTAAATGAAAAACCTGCCTAAAAAGCCCTCATTTTCTATCTACTAATCACCCCATTCCTATGATGGATCCAATGATCTTTTCTAGTTTGAACTCCGAAATATTACTGAACTCATTATGAAATCACTTGCCTAATCACTAAACTGTGAAGTTTAGGGCAGTGATAGACAATATGCTTCACAGTTCCATCTCTACCTCATCTTCACATATCCTGTAGTAGTCCCTTACTGGAAAATGTTCTGTTATTACCCCAATAGTGGCTTTCAGACATACCATATTCAGATCCAGGAGTATCGCAAATTTCGTCCAGTTTGTCTTTGACCATAAAGCACTTGACAGTTTGCAGTCCCTTCTGTTTTTCCATGCTATATCAGTCTTGTTTGATATCCACGGCCCTAATTCGACAAAAATAGATGCTTATCGGGTGCCAATTCACCGCTATCAAATTCGTCAGCAATTTCGTTACCGACAACTCTACAGTACACTGGTACCCAACACAGTCTGACGTTGAACAAGCTCATAAATCTATCAAGAGCTCTACTATAGAAATTTCACACGGAATGCCGAACCTTAAACCCTTAAACTTTCTGCAAAGGATACAAAAAAGCTTCAATAGTTTTTATGCATACCGCAAATAGGGTCTAATATCGAAGTGTCCGTATATTGTATATATTTTAAGGGCCGTATTCATAAAAAATATTTTAGGTTTATTGAAGGCTTAATTGACAAATTTCTCTACAATATCTGCCAAATAAGCCTTAAGTAAACCTAAAATATTTTTTATGAATACGGCAGTAAATAGTCACGCCAAAACAATCAAATTTATAATTTATTTTAATAACAACTTCAAAACGCAAGTGTTTTGAATCTAATACAATATTTTTTACGCAATAATTTTCTTTGTGCATTTTCCATTTTACTTAAATTCAAACAAAATAATATTTTCCTAAAACTTGGCAAAAAAAAAAATAAAATGAACTAAATTTTAAGGCAAAAATAATTTTTTTAAAAAAATGTTTATTTTTTTCTGGTAAGAATTTTTATTAATAAAACGAAATTGAACATGGTTGTGTTTTTTATTTTAGTGGTGTGGCAAACGACCAACAAAACCTAAAACAAAAATCGATTGTTTTTGACCTCAAAAATAGTTGTGGAAATACAGAAGTAAAAACACCAACAATAACAACAAAATTACAAACAAAACCAGAATAATACATGATTCTAAGAGTATGAATATCGTGCATAAAACTGAAAGCTGGAATGGGTACACAAAATAAAGTTTATTTTAAGACAAGATAAACTAAAAGGAAAGTGTATTTATATTGCATTTATTATTATTACAATATTTTTTTATTGTTGTTGTTGTTTTTGATAAAATAAGTAAAGAAAAACATAAAGAACAGAACAATTATTATTTAAGTGAGATTATTTAATTTGTATTAACCTGGTAAAATATTTACATGTATTTAAGTGTAACCTACATTGGGGCGGTCAATAAATGTTAATATTTATAGCATAATTTTAGGAGGCACTTTCCTTTTTCTTTGTGTAAATGTTAAGAAAGCAAATAGTGCAAGTACAAAAAATTTATATCTTTTTGTTTTAGCAATATTAATACGCAAAGAGTACCACATGTAATGGGTTTTATTGGTTAATATAATTAGAGTTCCTTCTTCAAAGAAATGTGTGTGTCAAAGAGTGTTTTTAGGGTTGCCAGCATTTTACCGCAGAAATGGAACGTCCTTTCTTATTATAGAAATTATTATTGAACATGGCATTTAAACAGATAGAAGTATGTTAAAATATCTTCTAATCACCTTTAAAAAAAAACAAAACGAACTGAATGTATTTGAAGGTATTTTTCATTTACACATGCTTTGAGGTTTTCATCATTCTAAAGTTAATTTTCATCGAATAAGAAACTCGTTGTTGAAAAGTATTAGTGTAATGGAAGTGTAATGGGAATGTAATTCTTAATTAACATTTAATATGAGTCATACACATAAAGCTTTTACATTTTAATTGCGGCCACTTAATCCACTTAGTAAATGATTTATTAAAACATGTAGGACTTTTATTATTTAATGATACCACAAATAAAATAAATTGTATTTAATTACTAATAAATTTACAATATTTATTGAATTTGCTGATATTGATTGATCAAGATGACAAGAATAAAATTGAATATATTTGTAGTATATTTTGCTAGGAAGGAGAAGGAATGAGAGATAATAATTTAATAATAAAGATTTTGCTATGTATTTACTAGGGTGATCGATTATTCGACATTTTTAAGAAACCGGTTTTCAAATAGTTCGAAATTTAATTTAAAATTATAAAAAAACCGGTTGCTCTGTTAAAAATTTAGAAAAAAAAACCGGTTAACCAGTCAAATACATAAAATATAATTTTTTCTTATACCCATGACAGAGATACATATATAGGTATAAACTAGTCTGTTCTATGGCTTAATTGCATTTTAAGTTGACACACATTCAATGGAATTATTATAAACTGCCGTTATTAGAAAAAAGATGTTAAAGAACAGACACTTTTGGCTGAAAAGTGACCGAAAAGTTAAGTTTATGCTTCAATTACCTTTAAATCAAAAAGTATTGCAAAGTACAACAATTTGTTAAAAAAAAAAACTTAACTGAACAGCTGATTGTCACAGCAAATTATAAGCGCTACAACGTATAAAATACCTGCTCTCCATTTAAAACAAATAATATTTAAGCCTAATTATTTTTCTTATTTTACATTTGTTTTTGAAACAACAAATAAATTTCTTACAATATTATGGAATATAATAATAATATAATAAATTTTCTGATTTTTGGAAATTTTTTAAGTAATAAATATATTATGGTACGTATGGTTACAAAGATAAATGAACATAAAACTAAAAATGAAAAAACCGGCTTCTGTGAGTTAAGAAACCGGTGTATGCGACATTCGAAAAATTAACATTTGGAAAAAACCGACAGCTGGAAGAGTAAAAAATCGGGGTTTCCACCGGTTGTAAAACCGAATCGATCACCCTAGTATTTACATGAATTACTGAACTAATAAATTGAGTACGTGTAAAAGAACTTCAAATTGGGGTTGTAAAATATAAGTCCTGCTGGTTCTGCCGGTGTTTACACTTATGTGTTTCTCTGTTTATTTTAAATTGTGTGGAGTTTGATCCAGAACACTTAAGCATAAATATTTGAAAACTACCAGAATTTCGAGATACAGAGTCTGTGAACGGATAGTTAGATTCAGTTCCAATTATTTTTTATTGATTCACATAAAGTGGTTTTGAAAACTAGGTTCTATTACCTGAGAGCAAGTTTTGATTTTGGCACAACTACTATTAGATTTGTTAAAACCGTTTCCCAAATAATATGAAAAACCGATTTTATTTTAATATTTTTTCTGTTTTTTTTTAACCGGTTTCTTTAATTTGTCGCTTTTCGAATTAGTCGATAAAACGGTTTTTATACCCTTAACAGAGAGTAGAAGTATATAAAGGGTCCGCCAAATAACTTTTTTTTAATTGCTATAAAAAAAGTGTAGCTTCGGCTGTGTGGCACGTAGCGCCGTCCTGTTGAAGCCAAATGTTGCCAATATCCTCCTCTTCAATTTTTGTGAACAAAAATTCGTTCAACATGGCATGATAATGATCGCCATTGACTACCTCCACTCCTTGCTCATTTTCGAAAAAAAGCCCAATTATGCCTTTGAACCAAAATCCCCACCAAACTCGTTTTGGGTGTATCGACTTTTCAATGTATGCGTGCCGGTTTTCTGTGCCCCAAATTGCGACAATTTTGTTTGTTTACATACCCGCCAAGATCAAAATGAGCTTCATCTGAAAGGATGATTTTTTTTGTCAAAATCTGCCAAAGTAATGTCGCAATATTTCCCAGCGTTGTTCCCAGCTTATTAATAGGGAAGTCGAAGAGTATTGTTAATTTGTTAACTTCCAGATAATTCATCATACATGCTTAAATAATATATATCTTTAAGGCCGATTTATGAAAAATTTATTAAAATAGATTTATTAACAGCAAACACATGTCTTTCTTTTTATCTTACCTAAAATAAATTTGCTATTTTAAGGATGACCCAATTTCAAAATCCTTAAACTACCTTAAAGAGTAATATTTCTTGTTTTAAAACACATTAAATTTGTTTTCTTTGTTTTTTTTTGCCATAAAATGTCTTTTTTTTTTCTTTATAGCTTGTTTTGTTCTTGGATGAAAACATATTACCACTTTGATTAACAAATTTCCAGCCATCAATTTGTTTCAAAGATTGATAGTATTGAACGTTTTAAAGCCAACAGTGTATTTTCATCTACGCATTAAATTGATTGCAATCGTTTAAAGTAAAATGCTTTAAGTGTAATGACTTGCAATACCATTTTATATTGCTGAAATAGGATGATACAAAACTTAACTGATGGTCAAAAATTTTGGTTAAAAATAACGCAGTAGAAGCACATGAAAATTACCATGTATTTGGGAAAAATAAAAAAATATTAAAAACAATAGATTGCCGTACTGGTTGATCATATTTAAGTTGTTCATAGTCAACAAGAAAAAAAAGAAGAAGAAGAAAAAAAATGACTACTTTTTCATTGTCAAAATCCATCACGTTTCGGCACATTGACAGTGACACTAACATGTTCATACGAAAAGACCCACATACATAAAAACAATCAAGAAATGTATGGTTAAAGTGAGATAAGAGAAGACAAAAACAAAGAGTAAAAAGTAAAGATTCTTAAAGTTTAACAATATTTTTTCAAACACTTAAAGTCATAGAATTAATTAAAAGGAAATTAACTAAAAATATGCAAACAAATACTTAAGGGCAGTTAGTGAAGCTGCAACAAAGTTGCCAGATAAAAAAAAAATAAAAGATAAGTTTAATTGATTAGAAACTTATCATGAACATCAAATAACTTAAAGGCTTTGATTGAAAATTATTTTTTTGATGGCAACTTAATTACTTCTTGGTTAAATTAATTAACTTGTTATTAAAAATCTGTTATACTATTTAAATTCCCACCAGTTTCTTATTGCCATCTATAATTTTTATTATTTATTGTATTAGAATTAACAATGTGTTTTAAAAAATAGTTGCCCAAATGGTTGGTTTGGTTGGATTTCGTAGTCGTTCACTTCACGCAAACTGTCAAGTGCAGTCTATATGACACCGTTTTCACTACAGCACTCGCCAGATTTTTTGTCTCTTAGAATAAGTCTAAGAGAAGAGAGTTATGGTACTATATCTACCCCGTAGCTGTGAGGTATCTGGGCAAATCGTTCAATCCAACCCTGTATACCGCAGAGAGATTATCCTGTATATGTTTGCCCAGAATTCTGTGTCTCTTGGCAGTCAGGGCTAAACATTTGCAGGGAAGATGGAAACCCAATTCCTTCTTCTCATTATCAATACAGCTGCCTCCGACGCGAATGCAGACGCATTCTAGTTGCGGACTATCAAAATCAAGATTTTCAGACACTTTCTTGTAAAGGCCTTAAACAGGTGGCGTGGACTTCTCAAATGTAGAGTGATGAGGCCTACGTGGCAATATTTTGATATCAACTGCATAACGCAACTTACGAGTCGAGGTCGGAAGGATATCTTGAGCTTGCTGGCGATATTGAGGAATCACTGGATGTTAGAAAAACATGCGAGACGACTCGAACTCCCCTCTAATGAGCATTGTCATACCTGTTTGGATTTTGAGATGTCCTTCCTGGCTGCCAAGGTATACAGAATCCAGGGCGAACATATACTAAATAACTTATCTGATCTTACTAAGGTCGGAATGGTTGGCCTTACAGCTACGGTGTGGATTAAGTACTCCCCATCTTAGACTGATTCTAAGAGACATTAATATCTAGCGGGTGATGTGGTCTTGTCAAAATGGTATCATACAGACTACACTTGGAAGTTCGCGTATAGTGAACTACCACGACAACCAACCAACCAGGACTAGTTCGAAGCTGTTCCCAATTTTCATCAAAAACCCATTTTTAGCGATAAGACCCATTTTTAAATGAATAGTAAATAAATGTCGAATTTAAGACAATATTAATCCACATAAGATCGAAAAGCATCTAATGCATCCTAAAAATTTTACTGTCTGTTATATATTTTAGACTGCTGGCATCATCTGTCAATATTTTCCTATTAAAATAATTCAGCAATGATCTTACATAAAAGGAAACTATTGAAAATTCTGAAGTTTATATTATGTGGGCACCCTTATAACAGACAAATTATGACATTAGAAAGATATAGAAATTTTACTCAAACTTTCGATTTCACTGTGCTTTTGGAGTAGAGATTCTGATAAGAATTCTAAAATTTCGATAACATTCGAATGCCATAATTTGATCTCAGGCTTAAGTATTATGAGGGTGCTCCCATAATACAAGGTTCAGAATTTTTAACAGTTTCTTCTAATGTTAGATAATTTAAGGGTTTTTCAAAAAAAGTTTAGTGTTTTCTTGTATCAAATTTTGGTACTAGTTCAGCGTGAATAGCATTTTTCATGACTTCTAATAACAATAGTAATAGCATAGTACAATCTATAGTTTAGTATGTTATTTATAGCCTAGTCTTTAATATAGACAATAATTTATTTTACAACCTTATCTATGGAGTATTGTCTAAACTAGTTCGCAGTCTAGCCGATGACATCTAATATGTCTTATAATGACATATCTTGTTTAAAGGTTAGTATGTAGTATTTTAAATAGTCTAATATAAAGCCCAGTATCTAGTAGACAACTTAGTATAAACTTGTGTTAAATATATAAACTAAGTTATAATCTCTTCTACACTGTAGTCTAGTTCACTTTTCTTAGTATAATTTTTAATTTTCAGTCCATATAATTGTTAACGTAATCGTAACTTAAGTTCTTTGCAATAAATATATCATTCTATTATACAAAACTACATGCTGCATAAACAGTTTAAGCTACATTAATGCTCTTTGTTCTCTTATTTTCTCTTTATGCCTCTTAGCCTTCTTTTAAGTTTATTTTCGAAATGGATTTACGAAATAAAATGAACCAGATCATGAGCCAATGTCAATATACTATTTGATTTGGAAATTTCATACTTTGTACTTAAAAAAAAAAAAACACATACATGTGTATGTATATGGATATGTAAACTGTATCTTTGTGTTGCACATATTTAATGGGGTATGTTTGAATCTGTGTGTGTGTGTGTGTGTGTGTGGGAATGTCGCAATAAGTCTATAAAAATGATTATGTTGACACCTAACAAGAACATGTCATATAATCTTGTACTATTTCAACTTTTAGAAAATAGTTGAATGTACAATTCCAACGATAACTGTATTGAATGGTATGGCATACAACTGACAATATATCGACTTCTTGTGTCTAGCTGTGTATACATACATATGTATGTATGTGTGTATATTGTCAATTTCGGTAGTGTATGGAATAGCTGTGGTGGCAAAAAATTAGGTTGATTAGGTTTTTGTAAACTCCATGGAGAAATCCTAAATCAAGAATGTGAAATAAAGAACTTTAAATTGTACCACTCTAAATAGATATTACTATTTGCATTTTTGGACTCGATTTACATTTATATAATTGTGTAGAATTTTCTTACTCAATTTCTCAAAATTAAACTTTAAGTGGATATGCAAATATAAAACTCTATTTTTATCTATCCCTTATTTAAGTAGTAAGGAAAGAAAAAAAAAATTTAGTATTCAAAATTTTTACCACAATATTTTCAATAATAGTAAGACTAACTGCTCTTGAAAACATATGTACCAACACAACAACTAAATTGATTTCAACCTATGATGTTTGCTGTTGTTGTTAGCAAATGCGAGTCTGTGTGAAATAGTTTAAATGTATTGTGGTTAAATCAAGTAGTTTTTTTTCTATTGTTATTAGATTTTATATTTTTAATGGCATCCTGCCAATATGATGATGTTCGTGCTGTCAATAATGACAATGGTGACGATGCTGTAAGTTCAAGTTTTAAATAAAAGTAGTTGAAGAAGCAGTGTCTTGTATTGATTTCATTTGAAAAAGTCTTTGTGTTCTCTTGTTAGAAGGTGAATTTAAATAATGTTTAACAAGAAAACCTGTTGTAAGCCTTAAACTATACATAAATTATTATAAATGGTTTCTTATGTAAACCCCTAAAGTATGCTTTCTTATAGGAAATAGAAAGACATTTTACTTTGCAATACAGCTTCAAAACGCCAGGGGATTGAATTTTAAATATAAAATGTAATAAAAGAGGTTCAGGTACGACAAATATTTGATGTGGCTGTGAATGCCTGAAAGTATGCAACCAAAAGTTATGTGTATCGCTGCAAACATGGTAGTAAGGAGTGAGCCAAAAAGCATTGATTTATATTTTTTGCTTATTTATAAAGATCTTTAAAATTTTCTGTTATCCCTTCCATTGGGCATTTTATTGTATTTTCCTTTATTTTTTCCTCAAATTATTTCCTTTTTTTACTTTCTTTTTTTTTGTGGCCTTCGAACAACCGCCAAGCAGAAAGATATAGTCACATACATGTGATTATTAAATAATTTATGTTTCCAGAGTGTACTAGACGCAAGCGTTAACCCATTCTGTGGAAACAGAAATTATTTAATAATCACATCCATGTGACTATATTTTTTAACGCTTATGGTTGGCTAAAGTCCGTCACTAACGATCTTTCGTCACGATTTGCGGTTATAATTTGACCGTCATGTGACCTCCGAAGAGTCGCAAAAAACATCAAGTTAGGAAAAGTCCTAGAGGCTACTGCTTCCCAGGTAAGACTGCTAGTATCCACCACGATACTATCGATCGTGAAATACAAATCTTAATACAAATACTTAAAAACTTATAAGCCCTAAGATATGCACTAATTTATTTATGAGCACCCCTTATATTTTTATAAAGAATTTAACTTGGCTTATAGTTAAGTTTATAGGCTAGTTTTAAATCTACTCCACAATCAAACCGTGGAAACAAAATTAAGCTGAAAGGCAACACTATGATTGTGAAGGGTATTGACAGATTTAGCATGACCGAATATAGCACTCTTATTTTGTTTAAGCAAAAATTAAAGAATTCAATTATACATACATAATACGGATTTTTATTATTTTTTTAATTTAAAATTTTATTTTTCAATTTAAAAGATTAACATTTTTTCGCTTTCGTTTTATTTTAACAATACATTTAATGCAAGTTTTCAGTATTTTTCTTATTTATACTTTTTCTTATTTTTTTTTTTTTTTTTTGTAGAAAAGCAAAGTAAACGTGCTCCAGACAAAGCAAACTCTACTGTTGCAGCCCTTTTGGTTTCTTTGTTAAAAAAAATCGCTTGCAGTGTCCTCTACCGACATCAAAACAGTTGCTCACATATACTTATGTGTATGCAATGAATGAAATATATTTGGTGAACTCACAAGTTGTCATATATTCAAACATTATTTATTCAATAGCGAAAGAATCATAAAACCAATATTAGCTTTTACATTGCCAAACATAAGCGGAAAACTATAAAAATGGATGTACATTTTGGTTGTGTTATAGTCAACCATCAATAAAAAAAAATTTGTTAATTTTCAAATTTTAATTTTTAAACTTTTTAATTTGCGTTTCTGATTTTGTTCATTTTTAAATTTTTCTTATAAAAACATTAAATTTTAAGGTAATAAAAGAAAACACTGAAAAAGTTAAGGTCATAAAAAATGCATTTCTTACATCAAGTAAAATAAGATTGGGTCAAAACGCATCAACGTAGAGCTATTAAATTTCACCGATGCAAAAAAAAGATATGTTTCCCCAAAAATTGCTTAAATTCATACATTACAAAAGGAGTTACATCTCAAAATGTACGAAAACTTATACCGCACTGTGTCTTTTTTGATCTATTTAAAATTTAAAACGATATAAAACGGACAAAATTATATGTACGATTCTGTAATTTTGCTTTTTGGTCAGTGGAAAATGTGACATGCCTACTTTTACGTCCACCTTCCCTACAATTCTTTATCTGAAATTCATAGGATTTCTATGCAGACTTGGTTTTTTTAATAGTAAAAAATTCTTTATTGAAATTTCTAAATTAAATTCGTTAGGAGAATCTACCTTGACACGCCCACTTCTAACATAATTTACTTTTAACGAAATATAAAAGCCCATAAAACTGACAAAATCAGATGTATGCTGATATAGCGTTTTCGCATACATTTATAGCTTTTTGCTTAATGTTTTTATAATGCTAGGAAACGAAGATGACACGCCCTCTTTTATATAACGCTTTATCTTAAATTCATACATTTTCTCAATGGACAAAGATTTTAGAAGAATAAAAGTTTCTAAAACCGACAAAATTAGAAGTATGTTGATGAAATTTCGTTTATATATTTTTTTAGTTGATTTTATTATGTCAGAAAGTAATGCTTTATCTTAAATTCATATTATTTTTATACACATACTAGCCAAGCCCGGCTCGCGTTGCTACGCCCCTTAATGAATAAAAATGTATTCTGAATTTTAATTGAATATTTAGTGCAAGAAGCTAAAAATTATAACTTTCCTTTTATAGGCGTGGCACTGCCCACTTTTCTAGTTACGAAACTGTATGGTCATGACAGCTCAATGTGTGTGCAAAGTTTCAGAAAAATCGGTGAAGTTCAAGTAGCTGAAAATTATAATTTTTTTTTTATGGGCGTGAGACTGCCCACCTTTCTAATCACGAAATTATATAGTCAAGACAGCTCAATATGTGTGCAAAGGTTTAGGAAAATCGATTTAGTGCAAGCAGCTAAAAATGATAACTTATTTTTTATTGGCGTGGTAATGCCCACTTTTCTAGTCAAGGAATCATGAGAGTTCAATATGTGTGGAAAGTTTTAGAAAAATCGGTCAAGCGCAAGTAGCTGTAGTAGCCCACTTTTTACCACCCATAAAGACTACCTGGAATGTGTACAATAACTTGCCAAAGTTTGTGTCTGATCGGCTTTACGGTTTTGGAGTCTATAGCTAACACACACAGACAGACAGAGTTTCACTTTTATATATATAGATAAACATATTATGGGAAAATCAAGAACCCTTTACAACATTATCTAAGTCGAATTTGAACATTAATTATATTATTTTTAAAGTGATTAACCAATTCATACTTTTCAGTTTCCGTAAAAATACAACATAGTATTAAATAAAAAAGAGTGAGTAGTATGCTAATATAAAAATATTTCACATTCATTGTAAGACTAAATATAAGAAAATAGATTAATAACAAATTAATGTTACACAAAGAAAGTAATACATATTTAAGTAAGAAGAGATTAATCTATAGTCCTTAAAGTTGTTAACAAAATAATAAATTTTGTTGTATAAAAGTAATCCACAAAATTGGTGATGGGTATCAAAAATTCGGCACAGTCGAATATGGTGCTCTTACTTGTTATGTTTTACTTTAACCTCACATACACACTTCTTATTTTTGATGATGCTCACGTACATTTACTTTAGGTTCAATTCACATGATTGCTTACAATGTTTTTCTTTTTATATTTGTTTTATTTACGATTTTTTATTGCGTTTGTTTTAATATGTGTGTTATTTTAAAAGAGTACCAACCCCATGTTGCTTTGGGAAAATTTGAATGTGAAATGAAAGTGAATAATATTATGGTGTGCATTTTTTGTTTATGTTTAACATTAATTTTAAATTTGTGGTGCTTTGACCCCTTTTATTTGGTTATCTTCTTTAAGTCTTTAAAGTGATTAATTTATTTTTATGGTTTATGTTTAACTTAAATGCAATAACGTTAGGGGCCCTTGCCCTAGCAAAATTACTTTTTGTGTTATTGTTGTTATAATAACCCGTTTTACTGCCAGCCTTTAAGTATACTGCAAAAAATATAAGATTTAATGTGAGTATATAATTTAACTTTAGACTTGATTGTATGTTTATTGCATACAAGTGTTAAAAGTTTTAACTGAATTTTCTATTTACGTAAATCTTTGTCTCTTGAAAAATATAGACAAACTATATATTTTTGGACAATTTTGTTTGTTTATGTTTTTATTTCATTACAATACAATTATAGATTGTCAGACCTGTGACAAATTTCAATCCTAATTGTTTTAGTTTAGTATTTGAGTTTTTATTTTACCTTCCTCAGATTCCACTAGTTTTTTATTTTTTGCTTTTAACCACAAATATTTGCATAACCTAAAGTGCTGCTTTAATTTTATTACATGCAAAGCCCCTGAAAGTATGCCTACCGAAAGCTATTTAATATGAATATGTTGATTCTCTGCCGTTTTCATAAAAAATATTTTAGGTTTATTGAAGGCTTATTTGAGAAATTTTAGTATAACTTCTTTCAAATAAGCCTTTAATAAATCTTAAATATTTTTGATGAATACGACAATAATTCTGTGGCTTGGAGCTAAAAGGGCCAATGTGAAAATATTTACTTTTGAGAAAATTGGAATTGAACTTTAACTTTTATAGGTGCTTTCGTAGTGACATTGGCCAGCATTTTATTTATGAAGCTGTTCTGGGTTAAGTATGACTTTAGCTGTTTTACCATAATGAAATAGAGCAAGAAAACATATCTAATGCAATAATTAACTGAAAAGAGCAAAAAAGTGACATTGGCCCTATTAGCTCCAAGCCACAGAATTAATAACTTAATTGTGTAAACTATAAAGCCTATCAAACATTCCGTTTCAAATAATTTTAATTAATTAAGTAGTAAGCCAAAGAAAACTTATACACACTAAACCAGCCATGCTTGGTTCAGCAAATATTTAATATGTCAGATATTAACTTTTAAAAATCATAATTTTCAACTGTTGCTTCGTTTGAAATGGACAGCAAAAAAAGTACGTAAAAAAATGTTAAACTTTTCAACAAAATCCTATATGAACTTTCAAAAATATACCAAAAGATCTAAAGGTTAATCGTTAAACTGTTTGAAAAGCCATTAAACAGCATAAGGAAGACTTGGACATTGAAAGAAAACCTGAATCAAGAAGAAAAAATATCGTATGAGTTATTGGTTAGGCAAAAAAATTTAAACAACTCTGTCGAAGAGCACCGAACACTTTTTTCCAATAAGCAGTCCGTAATGCTAATGCTTCAAAACTTTTTTAAGCCGTGTGTCCACTAGCAAGTCACTTGCGGAAGAACTTCTGCAAGTATTTGCTAAAGTGTTTCCACTCAAACCGAAACTTGCGGAAGTCTTAAAAACACTTATAGTTCACAGCAAGTCGTTCAAGTTACTTCCAGCAAGCAACAAACACGTGTTTCCACATAACTGCTGCAAGTAACTTCTGCAAGCTGTGACTTCTGGAAGTTACTTCTGAAAGCAACTTCCGCAAGAAAACTTGGTAGTGGACACATGGCCAAAGCTGATGTTCGGTTTAAGTCGTATAAAGCGATAAAGAAATAAGAAGCAAAAGAACGAGCGAAAAAATTAAAGTAAATTTTTTTAAAAATACATCTGTTGTGGATGCTGAAACTTATGTACTGACAGACTTCTTACAACTTCGGGGTCAAGATTTTTATGTGGCTTATGGACGCAGTAACGTTCAAGATTAATACCAAACAAAATTCCAAAAGAAGTTTTATGTGTGGCAAGTCATTTACAGATATGGCAATTAAACGCAATCCTTTGTTAGATCAGGCACGATAAACACCGATATATATACTATGGTTTTTACTATTCTTTAAACAGCTCAGAGTGCCTTAATATTTCTACCCCGATGACACTATGAAAAAAGGCTCTTTAGTGGTATTCAAACAATAATGTCAATTTTCAACTATGGAAGACGAATTCATCCAACTGTCCACATTCTACGAGTATACCACTCTCTGGTGCAGGCATAGGACATTATTATTTAAAATCCCTTAATTATGCAACACTTTTTTAAACCATCAGAAATTATACAAAAGTATGCTTCTATTATTTAAACAAATAAAAAATACACATATTTGTGTACCAATATTAAAGTCTAACTGCTAAATTCGTAAAATTTATTTTAGGTTTATTGAAGGCTTATTCAAAAAATTTCTGTATAACATCTGTTAAATAAGCCTTTAATAAATCAAAAATATTTTTGACTTTTGTTAATATTTTTTTTCTTTGAGTTGAAATAGCACAATATTGCTGTTATTTATAAGCGAAATAGAGATGAGAAGGCAAATTGCAAATATAAATTCAACTGCATTGTCTGTCACTCCCATTCATTTTACTTTTACTACTTTTGTTTTTGTTTAAGATTTTTTTTTTCAGATTTTATTTTTAAATACATATTTATACACACACATAAAACAAACAATACATGTGTTTACCTCAGCATTTGTTAGCGCATTGCAGACAAAAACAATACCACTACATTTGTATAGACGAATATGACAAAAAAATGTCCAGTCTCTCTTTAACACAATAAATTACAGACAAATACACACATTACCAACAAACACAACCGCTAGAAAAGCTAAACATATTTTTTTTTTATATGTGTCAGCTAGAAAAGTTTTATTATATTTTGGTTTTCTTTTTTTTTTTCATATTAATTTCCGCCAATACTGAAACAAACAATAATCTATTGTGTTTGTGTTAGTACTAAATACTATGAATAGCTGAAAAAAGCATCCATTAAACTCAATGGCAGCATTATTAAACTCATGCTATGAATCAATGTCTAGTATATTTTTAGGCTGTTTTTATACCCTTCACAGTGAGTGTAAATGTATATATAGATTTGTCAATGCATGTGAAATTTCTACAATATTCATTTCCGACCCCCATAAAGTATATATTTTCTGAAAGCTTATAAATAGGGGAATCGATTAAATATTGTCCGTCTATTCGTGTTTATGTTAAAATCATGCTTGTAAAGCCCCTCGATATTGCCAAGAAACGTGCAGGGTATCAAAATATGTGAAATCATTTTTTGAGCAGATCGGTATTGGAAATCAACATAACTGTCTTATAACTTGTTTTTTTCGCTTATTTTTCCATAAAAATTAAAATTTTCTAGCCTTAGAATAATATACAGACAGAGTTGTTAGTATTTTTAGATTTAAAATGCCTATAGAGATATTCATAAAAAATTGATTAATCGGCAAAGTTATAGGCAAACAATTTTTTTAAAAAACATATATTTTTCTTAAATATCTTAAATTTTTCATTATCCTTAATAATTCTAAACACGTTTAAGAAACCAGATTATAAATTGTAATCTCAAAAATTATTTCTTAGAAAAATTAACAAATCGGTTTGAAACGATCTGAGATATAAGCACCAAAGTACAACTGCTTCGGTATTTTTCCTAAAATTTACAAACTTAAATAGATATTTTCAATTCTTTACAACCAGGAGAGCCAATATGGAGATCAAATTAAAGGGCTTGAGTATTAATATTTATATAGATAGCTAAGAAAAGAAAAAAATCCAAGATGGCGTCCTAGATTAAATGACGATTTTATGAGTCAAATGTGGTAGTTACGGCTTTGTCCTCTTTAACCCTAACAAATCAAATAAAAGCGCTTGACCAGTACAATCTAAATAGTAAACTATAAAGAAAGGTTTAAAATCTAAGATGGCGTCTAAAACAAAATGGTTAAGAAATTTTTTTTACCTCCTACAATATGGTTATCATATGAAAGGGCTTTACAAGTAGAATACAGTTAACTACGTAAAATTTCAAAATCAAGGATGGCGTAGGAAATAATAAAGAAAACAGCGTATTACATGAAATCTAAAATCTAGGCTATGCTACGATACGATACAGTCATTATACCTATGTACATGATGGTGAAGGGTATTTTTAGATTCGGCATGGCCGCATATAGCGCTCTTACTTGTTTTATATTGATAAGTATTTGAAGCACAGTTTTCGGATTTACAGCAATATTATATTTATCAATTGCAAATGTGTGTATAGTATGTAAAGGAAACAAGCTTAAATACCATTTATATGCGTCTGTGCTGAATCTAATAATATAACGTCAATTAAGTATGTATGCAGTACTTATTAGCAAAAATTACAAACCCAATGACAATTATTTCATTTGCTGTTATAATGTGTATGCTTCACGCTCGAATACACATAACCACTGTCATTTAGCTTAATATAAAAGAAACTTACAATGTTTTAGGTCTTATTAGAAAACTAGTTTATTTTAACTGGTTTCAGTTTGAGACTAAAAACCCCGTATCTTCGGATTTAATAATAATAATTATTCGGATTTAGTAATAAAATTATAAAAAAACTGTGTCTATACATGAAGTATTTTTCGAAAATTTTGATGGCAATGTATGTATATTGTCAATTATATCTAATACAAAACCTTTTTTTTTATATATGTGTGTTAAAAGAATATCAAATCAAATCACTACTATTTCAGGTCTCTTTTAAGACCCCTTCGCTTTCTGGTGATTTTATGGCTACCTATCGGCATTTATTTCTTCACTAGGTCCCGCGCCACTACAGGCTAAAAAACCAAATTAAAAAACGATTTCATATTGCCGACTGGTGATTGTCGACAATCATAATTACACAGTCCTTCGTAACAGCCAGCATCTTCGAGGCCCCCATACCATCCACACTTAATGTGTGCCTTTCTGTGATCCGTAGTCTACCGCAATCTGAGTCTTTCTAACCTCTGAGGTCCATGATACTCATATGCTCCCATAAATAAAGATACCATTGTGGATTAATCAATACACCATGGGCGTGCAAATAATCTCCTGTAACGGCTTATTCGACTCATGTTCTCTACCGGCATCAGATTATCTATATCTAGTTCGAGGTCCATGATTCTACTAATTCTAATTCTAATTCTACTAACCTTCTTGTATGCCCAGTCAGAGGTGGTAATAGCACCTCTATATCCCGGATTAGCAATAACACCAAGAAGTAATCGCAAGGTTTCTGTCTGTCTTTCTAAACTTGATAGGCTAAAAAATTTTAAAAACTGACAGTATTAAGAGAGAACAAGTAACAGTGCTATATTCGGCCGCACCGAATCTTATATACCCTTCACAACGTGTAGTCATGCAATAACAATTGTTTGTATCACCATTCAACTCATATAAAATACGTACATACATGTAAAAAACATGCCATTGTAAAATTATAATTGAGTTTACGTATGTATGTTTCTAAAAAAAATATATCAAAAACAAAAAAAAATTGCAAAAAAAAATTTAAAAATATAAGCTTTATGGGGTCGGAAATGAAAATTGTAAAAATTACAAACGGAATGACAAAGCTATATATACCCTTGTGCACCACAGGTGAAGGGTATAAAAATATGCTACATGTCTAATTATTATTATCAAAATTTAAAACACCTTAAAGTACACTTTTAATTTGCTTTCATTGTGCCTTTATTGGCTCTTTCAATTACTTCTAAAACATATTATTCTTCACTCATTAAATTATACTGTTTTTTAATGACTTCCACTAAATAAAAAATTAATTTAAAAGCAAAAAGGACGAACAAAAATATTTTATTAGTTGGCTTATCCACTTTCTCTTTTAACCATCTGTGTCTGGCGGACATAACAGCGTAAACACAAGATAAATTATGCAAATTTTAATTAAGCTCCGTTTTCCGCACCACCATGATCAGAAAAATTTAAACAAAGGGATGGTATTTATACACGTGTGTGTGTTGAGTGTGCACCAACGAGAAAACTCCAAGCATTTGATCATTAAATTTAATTAAAATGCCGGTCGTGTAATTTTTAATATTTTATGTTAAACTTTTCTTAAGTCTGTTTGACCGCAATGACAAAAAAAAAATAGGCAAAAACGGGTACACAAAGAACAAATCAAACTAAAACTATTTAAAAGTTTGTATAAGAAACAAAGAAAAGCAAAACCTGAAACACAAAAAATTGTTATCTGATAAATTAATTTAAAAAATAGTATACTTTAAGGGGTTAATAAAATATATATTATGGGGTACGTGGAAAACATACCGCCGTATTCATAAAAAATATTTTACGTTTATTGAAGGCTTCTTTGACAATTTTTTTGTAAGACATCAACAGCCTTTAATAGTTTATATTATACTTTAAAATTATGTATTTCCGTTTTTCTACATACATTTTAAACATTTGTTAATGTGCATTGTGCACATTCATAGATTCGAGCCAGAAACATAAATTTTTACATTTTACATCCATATAACTCCACGCATAGATTCACATACAGAGCATAAGCTTTCACTATTTATTTTAAATACTTCTGTTCAAAAATATATACGCTGTTTTAAGGGCATTAAGCAAATATTAGTACAACTACAGTTGTTTTCAGATAAACACATAATTTGCAAGGCAAAACATATGCCGTACGATATGGTGGCGTACAACTCACAGCATAAAAAAAATAAATTATTTATATGTGCACAGATGTATGCAGTTCTTTAAGTATTAAGATAAAATATTTACACGAATCTCTTAAAGTAGGCAGCTGCTTTATAAACATCTTAAAAAGGCGATATTTTATATAAATGTAAGACAACTTTAAATACAAAGTGACAAGAATTTAATTCGGAAAGCAAAGATTTGTTAAGAAAAATCTACAATACATACAATTTAATTTAAAGAACCTTATCATTCTATCCTTTTTAAAACTAAATATATACTGTAGCTCAGACCACTAGCTGTCTATTGTACAAAGTATCAAATCTATGTTTGAGAGTAAACTTGATTAGTCGACAAAAAATCAAAAGGTCACAACTAAATTTAATATATTTTAAAATACAAAAATTTAATTCAAATTTTAAATAAATATAACAGTCAGTTAATTAAACATAAACCAAAAGTTTAATAACCTCGACAAATTTATTAAATATTGAAAAAATAATAAATGAAATATTTTTTATTCCTGTGCTTCTGTATTAATAAAATTGATAATAAAATTCTATTTCCAAACTCTTAAAAAAAAATGTATTTTGTGTTCACTATCATTTCCATTAAGTTCAACACCCAAGAAACCCAGTAACAACAGCAACCAACCATACGTATGTACTTGAGTATGTTATTTTAGCAAGTGTTGGTATTAGAGAAATTTATGTGTAGAGTTGGCCATTAAGTATCATGTAATAAGACTTAAAACATGATTTTTATGACTATTTAATGCTGTTTATTGTATTTTTTTCTCTTCATACACTTTTCAATCAACGATGCTAATTTAGCGATTTTCTCGCCAGATTTAGTGTGTTTCAATAACTTAAAAGTAGCACTATAGGTTAACGATAAGTTCGCGCGATTTACTTCAAAAGTAAAAAAAAATTATATAATAATTTTGCCAACTTTTAATAATAATAAAATAATTTGGAACAAAAAATAATAAAAATAATTTTTATCCAATTCAAATAGTTTTTAAGCCATTAAGGCCAATTATGATTTTTTTTAACCCATACACCAGAATTTATAACTTATTTAGTGAAAATTTAAATATGAGCTAAACATAAAGCTGCAAACAAATTAATAGATACCAAATTATCCGATAATAAAAGTTGCATGAAAGATGTACGTGGACCTAACTAATATTACAAAAAATAATATTCTTTAAATGAAGAATTCTTCAAATACTTATTTGATTTAAAATTTTCAGAAAATTACGAGAATATTATAAAACTACAAAGGTTAACCTCAATATGTTCATAGATTTCAATACAATATTAAACCAAGGCAAATTTATTCATCAGGTAATCGCAGTTCTACAACAAATACAACAATTCAAAAACAACATGTATTTTGTTGCTAGAATTTTTATTTTAGCTGTCACAGTCAGCTGTATAAAATATCAATTGTTAATGAAAATCACTACGGGCGGGAGATACGAAGCTTTTTATTGCGAAAAATTGATGATTTATTCATAAGTAGAGTATATGTGATTTTAACAGGATAGTGCCACTTGTCACACATCAAGAGAAAAAATGGATCTTTTAAAAGAAATGTGAGAAAATCGTATTATTTCTCGTAGAGCACAGGGTCGACCGATTTGACAACGTTAACTTTTTTTGTGGGGTTTTTCGAAATTGGAAAGTAGACAGTAATCATTACTGAAGAGTTCAAAAGCTTAAAAGCAACATTATCGAGCAGATATCAACCATTTACCATTAACTGAAAAACGTGAGTGCGAATCTTGGAACCCATTTTCAAAAAACTAAAACAAAAATATTATTTTTAGTATTTAACAAGTAAAAGTGCCATATTCGGCCATGCCGAATATTATATACCCTTCACAACGTGTAGTCATGCAATAACAGTAGTTTGAATCACCATTCATCCTATATGAAATACGTACATACATAGAAAAAACATAAATATATAAAAACATCCCAATGTAAAATTATAAATTTACGTATGTACATATGTTAAAAAAAAATAAAAAAATAAAAAAAAATTTAAAAAAAATAATTAAAATATAAATAATAAAAAGAAAACAAAAAAAAAATAAATAAAAAAAATGTAAAAATTAATAATAATAAAAACAATATATAAAATAAAAAAAAAAAGTTTAAAAAATATAATTAAAGTATAAATAATAAATATAAAACAAAAAAAATCAAAAAAAAAATTAAAAAAACATTTAAAAAAATAATAATAATAAAAATATAAATAATATATTAAATAAAAAATAAAAAAAAAATTTTGTGAAAAAACATGTGGTCGGAAACGAAAATTGTAGAAATTTCACACGGAATGACAAACCTATATATACCCTTTTTCACTGTGTGAAGGGTAATAAAAATTTTTTTTTTTTGGCTCAGCTGGGATTCGATGCCACGTTTACTCTAACTAATATACAGGTTTGTATGTATGTATGTTGTTGTTGTAATGTTGTTTTTGTGAAAAAAAAAATCGAGGTGGTCGTGGGTTTTTGCTCATATCCCAGTTGTTTATGTGTTGATGTCTCTGATTTCCAATACCGATCTACTCCCGAATATTTCTGATATTTTAGTGACTCACCCGGGTCTAATCGATTTCGGGGGCTTTAAAAAGTTGATTTAAACATACACACGGACAGACAGTCAGACTGACAGAGCTTAATCGACTCCACTATTCAAAAGCTTTCAGAAAATATATACTTTATGGGGTCGGAAATTAAAATTGTAGAAATTTTACACGGAATGACAAACCCATATATACCCTTTTTCACTGTGTAAAGGGTATAATAAAAGTTTTTTTTTATTAAAATGATATTAAAGGTATGCTAAGGACATTTCATTTCTGCTTTGGTAACTACTAAAACCACCTTAACTCCTACTAAAGTCACAAAATTATTTCTGACGTAATTTAAAATATAATAGATTTTTATGAAAAAAAAAAACAAAATGATAACGAAAATCAAAGCAAAATAAAATTTCAGCGCGTTTTGAGTTAATTCCTAGCGTCTTTTGGCTATAAATAGTTAACAGCACTGTTTTCTATATTGTAGGTAAGACATATTAATTCATCAGGCAATTGCAGTTCGAAGATAAGTTTTTCGTTTATATGTTTTACATATGAGTGTTCGACATTTAAAATAAATGATAAAAGAAAGACAATTATTTTTTATGTATGGACTATGACAGCTAAAGTTAAAATATGTATGAAAAAAATAATCAGCTGTCGAATCAAGACTACCTGATGAATAAATTTGCCTTGGTGGAAGGAAATTTGAATTTTATTTGGATTATTTATAAAACGACCGGTATTTATTATAGAGATACTTGTGAGTGACAGTGAGTATTTGGCAAGAAATATCATGCGCAGTTTACGAGCATAGAGAATGAAATATGAAAAAAACTACAATTAAACAAGATGTTATTTTATTTGCAGCCATTACTGTATTTGGAAATGGAACAATGTGAACTAAAACATACAGGCTGCTTACAAACAGGGTGTTATGGAAAAATTTACTAAAGATTTAAGGCAAAGAAAGATATTTTGTTCTATAAAGGTTTTATTTGCAAAATATATTTAATATTTAAAAAAAGTTTTGTTTTTATAATCCAAATGTTTTGTTAAACATTGCCTTAAAAACTCGATAATGTCCTGCTTTTGAATAACACGACACTGTGCAAAATTACCCGCTAAAAGTACATCATTACTTTCATAAAAAATTTTTAAGTATATCAAAAGCTTGTTAAACAAATTGTGTGTAAAAATAAAAATTGTTTAATTAAAATTGATTTTTAATATGGAAGATAAATAGCCTTTAATATAATTTTTCCCTTTTGACCCTTTCACAAGTTTTAAATAAAAAATCAAACTCAATATTTATATTTTTACAACATTTATTTCTTATATAATTTGTGTACCTTTACACCATCAGATTTTTCATCTAAATTTGACCACTGATTCACTTCCAAATATATAATCTTTATTTTTTTTTTTAATTTGAAATAGCTTCCTGCAAATATATTCAAGTTAAATCTAATAAATTATATTTATTTTGGATACTAGGAGAGCTTTAAATTGATGTTCAACTCAGATTAGAAATTAGATTATGCAAAGACAGCTTTAGGATTTATTATTTTTCTTACAAACTTTTTTGTTTGTTTTTATTTTATTTATATTGAAGTTTTTCTTTACAAAATTAGCCAAAAAAAATTTCTTGGTATAAAATATACAGTTGTTTTTAGTTTCATTTTAGGAAAATTTCAAATTAAATATCAATTTTATTTTGTATATAAAAATATTTTTTTTTTTAATTTTAAGTTTTTCTTTTATAATATTTTTTTTGTGTTAAATATTGTTTTTAGTGTAATAAAGTACTATAATATCAGTCCTTTGTTAATGTGTTAATAGAAACTTTATATTTGTTGTTCATCATATTTTTATTTTATTTTACTCTAAAAAATTTTACATAATAATATAAAATAAAAAATTAAACGAACTTTCCGTTTACCTAGAAAACCATCAGCAGTTCCTTTCAAAATTTTACATATTTTTTCTTTTCTCTTATAATTTACAATTGTCAAACTTCATATAAAAAAAATTATATAAAAATTCTCTCCGAAATGCAACCACGACGTCGACACAAAAAGTAAGCTTCGAAAAAAAAAATTTTCCAACGAAGAGAAAAAAAACTGTTTCTGCCGCTTTAGGTGAATTCATGTATTTGTTTATAAAAAATTTCGAAAAAAATTTCATTAATTTTAAAAAATTGTCTGCCCTTAGAAAGAGCATATTAATTTTGCAAATTGCAATGTTCAAACTTTTCCAAAGAAAAAATAATATTAAATCAGTTCAAGCTGAAAGTTTTCCGAACAAAATTATTTGTCGTTTTCTTTCAAAAAGAGAAATATCAAACCACACATAAACAATTAATAGCACTATATTCGGCTGTGCCGAATCTTATATACCTTTCACTCATGTAATGACCATAGCTGACAATTGTATGGTACAACTGTGACTAAAACTTATTTATTACAATTTTTTTACCTAAATATTTATCGGTAATTGACCAATTTTTTTACAAATATTGTTTAAAGTAAATATTTTATATGTATATACGTAACAAACGTTTCAAGAAGATCCATAGACAATATTGTTCTTTCGCTCATATCTTCGGTCGTACTCTATCCACATAACGGGTTTTCAATAGCAAAGTTCTCGAAAGCATATTTGATAAATTAATATTATACAGAAGCCTGAAGTATACGTTAGGGCTTTAAAAAGTTGATTTCAACATACACACGGAAAGGCAAACTTAGCTAAATCTATTTCTCTATATATAAGGATTCAGAATATATACACTTCATACATACACATACACATGAACAGACGAACTTATGCACTCTCATGTGAAGAATAGAAATCACTAGATGTTACGAGTCCCGGGTTTTGGGATTGACATTTCCAGAAATTACGCGATGTGAAACTGCTTTTAGCAAAATTTTGGGTGAATGAAATTTTATACTTGACTGGCAATACACCTTTTGTCGGGGTTTTCCATAAACATTTTGCACAGATGTGACTAAATTTCGCTGATGCAGCGTTTTATTAACTCCTTTAAGGTACGGGTGGTTATGGACTTGTTAACATATCCCTTTAACTGCAAAATAACTCCATAAAAGGAAAACAAATACTGTTACACACATAATGAATGTGAAAAATTCTTATCACCGAAAGAATAGAATAAATTGATTAAATTAAATAGTGCCATCAATTAAACGAATTGATGACTTAGAAAGAAAGAACTTCGTATACATCGACTAACAGCAACACTTTCTACTTGACCAGCTTCATTTCCGAAGAAGTGTGAACTAATGATATCACCAGCTTAAAACCCCCACCAAACAGTAACTCGTTGTTTGTGTATTAATACAACAGTCACATGTGAGATGTCTTAAACCCAAGTACGAATGTTTTAAAGCTTAAAAGGGCCATTATGGTTAAAACGTGCTTTAACGGTTTTAATGATTTTACAAAGTGGGACATCGCATATAAAAGTCATGCGTTCTAGAAACGCTTTTGGAAGCAGGTCAACACCTAAGTAAGTGATTCAAGAAACGCTTTTTGGTAATAAATTTTTTTTGATCTTTGTCTATATAAACAACTTTTGTATTTAAATTTCTTAAGAAATTACTTTCGTCTCGAGAATTACGCAACTTTTTCTTTATAGTATATGCAGTGTATTTTCCTTATATACCTCACAAAGTATATATTTCCTAAAAGCTTATGAATAGAAGAGTCGATTAAGCTATGTCCGTCTGTTGGTTGAAATTAACTTTTGAAAGCACACACATATTGTACAGAACTCTATGTGGTATCAATTCTTTGGAAATATTTGGGAATAAGCCACTTTTTTAATCCAGCACAATTGCCCTGTAACTTTCTGAGATATCAGCAATTTAATGCGACTGATTCTGTTTTTCCTAAATTTATACCACAAAAGTAAAAGCATTATAGACCTGGGATAATTGATCAACAAGCTTGTTACTATTTGTAAATAGGATATGTCTCTAGATATATTTATAGAAAGTTTTAGACAAATCGTTCAAAGTTATAGGCAAAAATTATTTGGAAAAATATACTTATATCCATCAAGTTACTAAAGCTCCTAATAAATTTATGGACACAATAAAATAACTAAATTACAAGCCGAAGTCTCAAAAATTATTGCTGAGGAAAACTGACAAATCGGTTTGAAACTCACTGAGATATAAGCACCAAAACACAACTGCTTAAGTGTTTTTCCTAAAACTTACAAACGAAAATAAAATTTTTTATTTCTTAGATAATCGAGAGGGCCGACCAATATGGGTATCAAATGATAGGATTTGACCAGTAGAATACAGCAAACAATTAAAAAGTTAAATTCCAAAATGGCATCCTAAATAAAATGGCGGACATATGGGTCAAATATAATAATTATAGATTTTTCCATTTTAATCTTCAAATGTCTTTTATAGTACAGAGTACAGTAAACTATGCAAAAGCGTAAAATCCAAAAATTCAAGATGGCATTCAAAACAAAGTTAGGGGATTATTTTTTTTTTTATTTCACCAATATGGATATCAAAAGAAATGGCTTGACTAGTAAATAGAATACAGTTGATTATGTAAAAATTTCATATCAAAAATGGCGTCGGAAATATAATACAAAATGGTGTATAACATTAAGTCTTTAATCTAGGCTACGCTACGATGTGGTAATTACGCCTATGCATATAACGCTGAAAGGTATTATTAAATTCGGCACGACTGAAAATCGACTCCTACTTGTTTTTAAATGTTTTTTAACAATTCGTTGTTTTCTTTTATCCGGCTACAGTTTCAAGCAAAAACTTTCGCCCATTTGCGATTTGTATAAACGAAATAAAAAAAGGTTTCTTTTATATTGGACATAATGTTTTTTTTACAAATCACATGTGATTTGCGTGTGATTCTCAGAACATGGGTGACTGTATTAGAAACAATATAACAATATAATTCAAATTTTTTAATGTTGGTTGCCAGTTGTAATTTGTAATAACTTTTTTGACCACTAGAAAAGCAACATAGGCTTGGTAACCGATATATAAATTTACAGCCTTATCAAAATGTTTTAAAGAAAGTTACATTTTAAGAAACAATGCCTTTAAAATTAGATAAATTCTATTGTAAGGAAGCTTTCGTTACGACCGAGTTCTAGTTTTTTTCCTTTATAATAATTTTAAGTAACAAATTTGCCAACACATTACTGCACAAATGCTTTCGCTGTTAGATCAGCTTGTGTGTTAATTTCATGAATTTCAAAATATAAGCGAACTCACTCTTTGATGCAAACTACCCTTGCAAGTCGTGCAGACCATGCAAGTCTAGCAAGCAATTTAACTTTTGCACGACTACAAAAACAAATTCTATTAAATTGCAATTTGCATCACTTGAGCAAGTGTGCGCAGCAAAATACCAGTGCAAAGTAATGTCACACAAATTTGCATAACAGAAACAGAATTTTCTTTACTTTCAGGATTTAAAATCTCTTCAATTGCATCCATAGTATTTAAAAAAAAAAAAATTAAGGATATTATATTTTTCCGTTGATTTAGGCATTGTAATTAGTGCATATTTGCACTATTTGCAAAAATGCTACCAAGAGTGAAAATAAAATATTGTAGGAATCTATACTGACGGTTCGAGGATGGAATGTGGTGTTGGATCTGGTGTCTTCTCTGATGGACCGGAGATTGAACTCTCCTTCCGTCTTCCGGATGATTGCAGCGTTTTTCAGGCGGAAGTACTCGCTATCAGGGAAGCATGTAGGATACTGAATGACGGGAATATCCACGGGAGCATTGGTATATTTGTCGACAGTCAGGCGGCACTCTTGTCACTCAGGTCATACATTATTACGTCTAAATTAGTTGGCCAATGTAGAAAGGAACTGTCAAGGCTTGGTCAGCGGGCTGACGTTACTCTAGTTTGGATTCCTGCGCATAAGGGCCACTATGGTAACGAGCGTGCTGATGAGCTAGCCAGGGGAGGATCTGCTCTGGATATCTCTAATGCAATTGCAGTTGCAATCCCGTTGGGGACTGTTAAGAGCAGAATCTCCAGACACTTTCTCCGGAAGGCTGATAACAGGTGGCGTGGGCTGAGCACGTGTAAGGTGGCACGGCTTACGTGGCCCTCTTTTGATGCCCGACGTACATTGCAACTTACCAGTCGGAGTCGGAGGGACATATCGAGGTTGCTGGCGGTATTGACGGGTCACTGGATGTTAGGCAAACATGCAAGTTGGCTCGGACTCCCATCGAACGACCATTGTCGCAGTTGTCTGGATAGAGAGAAGGAGGAATCGGTTTTCCACTTTCTCTGCGAATGTCCTGCACTGGCGGCTAAGAGACACAGATTTCTGGGCGAACATATACTAGATGGCCTCTCTGCGATATCTGAAGTTGGACTGAATTATCTACTGAGATATCTCAGGGCCACGGGGTGGATCTAGTACCCTTACTCTTGGATTTTATTCTGAGATACACTAGAAGCTGACGAGTGATGTGGTCCTGTCAAAACGGAGTCATACAGACTCTACTTGACTGTTGGCGTGCAGCGAACTACCACGATAACCAACCAACCAACCGATACAGAACCATAATTCATAAATTCTTACTGTTACAAATCGATGAATTCGAATTGAAAATCATGTGATTCCAGTTAACTGCATAATTGCACACACAGATCCAGCTATAAAAGCAATTGGCAGTGACCGGCAAAATTGCTCGATTTGACTTGTTTTTTGGGGGTTTTTTGTAGTCATGTATTTAGAATGCATAAAATCGCCCAAATGGTCATGAACAATCACAATACCCACTTAATCATATTCAAAAACTGATCAACAAAAAATATGCTTCCTGTTCTTTATTCCGTATGAAATTAATTCATTAGGAATTGCCCTAGCATTGTGGTTATAAGCAACAACAACAGTGTAGGAATACTGTTAGCCCCATTTTTAAATTAATAAATTTTTAAATAAATTTTGAGTTAAACAAAAACTAAACAAAATTGAAATATCATGGCATAGGATATTTAAAAATCGACTTGGATTTTTTTTTTATTTTTATTGGTTTATTTTTTATTTATTTCATTTTAAGATAATGGTGGTGGGTTTTCCCTTTTACACTACATCTATGTATAAATCATGTAAAAAAATATAAAAAAATTAATTATAAAATAAAAATATTAAAAATATATTTAAATCCTGTTACAGGATTTTTATTCAAACAAAAAAATTGCATCTAATAAACATTTATTTTTTTTTTTATCTTTATTTTTATTTTCCTTTTTTTATTCGGAAAACACTGGAATATTTTATTTATTCTGTAATATTATTTGTTTATTTTAATTTAGTTTTACTTTTACATTATTTTTTTATTATTATTATTATTATTATTAAATTTATAATTTTATACGATTTAAGTAGTTATTTTTTTAACTATAATTGCACTAAAACTATATGCTATTGTTGTTGTTCTTAATATGTGATAAAGGGGGTGTGGCAGATAGATGGGTAATGGGGTGATAAATTATGTATTTGTTTTAAAGGTGAATTAAACAGAAATAGTTTTAAATGATAAAAAAAGGAATTTAAAATTTCTTTAGCTTTCAGATTGTTGAAAATATTCAAGAGACATTATTTATTTTTTGGCAAAAATTTAATGTTGAAATATTTCAAATTTAAACGATAGGATGATACTCTAAGATTCGATTTGAAAGAAAACCTTTTCAGAATGCAAATTCGAACAAGTTTATATAACAAACGAGTCATTTATTTAGCTCCTGTTTTTAAATGTCTTTTTCGAATATGAATAATTTTTGGACTTGTGTCGAGTGAAAAAACGTTGTTGGAATTAAACGGAATTCAGTTTGATTATGTTGTGAAAAAAATCTAAATAAATATTCTTTTCAAATATTTGATTAAGTTTAAAATGTGTATATCTTCGAAAAACTTATTTCGAATTTTCAAATATTTCAGAAGAGCGAAAAAACTATTTTTGTGTCATAACTATTGTCTTCTATGCCGTAGCAAGACACATAACGTAAAATAAATGTAAACGAATCGGGATTTTTTAAACTCGTGAAATAAATGTGAACGAATCGGGATTTTGTGAACTGTGCATTTGTGTTAAAAAAAAAATTTAATTACTTAAATTTTTAGGGAAAGCATAAACAATACAAACAGGAATTAAAAAAAAAAATAAATTATTTGATTATTTTTTAACGTTATATCTCTTAAATGTTATGTTATGGAGCCACGCCCATAAAAAATTAGTTATCAGTTTTAGCTACTTGCACTTGACCGATTTTTCTGAAACTTTGCACACATATCGAGCTGTCATGACTAAATAATTTCGTGATAAGAAAAGTGGGCGGGGCCACGCCTCTAAAAAAGTTTTAATTTTGAGGTACTTGCACTGGACCGATTTTTTTGAAACTTTGCAAACATATTGAGCTGTCATGACTTTATAATTTTGTGATTGAAAAAGTGGGCGGGGCCACGCCCATAAAAAATTAGTTATCAGTTTTAGCTACTTGCACTAGACCGAATTTTCTGAAACTTTGCAAACATGCTGAGCTGTCATGACTTTACACTTTCGTCATTAGAAAAGTGGGCAGTGCCACGCCCATTAAAAAAAAGGTATCATTTTGAGGTACTTGCACTGGACCGATTTTTCTGAAACTTTGCATACATATTGAGTTGTCATGGCTATACAGTTTCGTATTTAGAAAAGTGGGCAGTGCCACGCCCATAAAAAAGGTATCATTTTGAGGTACTTACACAGGACCGATTTTTCTGAAACTTTGCACACTTATTGAGCTGTCATGACTATACAGTTTCGTAATTAGAAAAGTGGGCAGTGCCACGCTCATAAAGAAAAAGTTATAGTTTTTAGCCTTGCACTTGATATTCGATTAAAATTTAGAATGCGATTAAAATTCATGAAGGGGCGTAGCAACGCGCGCCGGGCTTTTCTAGTAACATATATACGATGATTGTTGTATTCATGTTGGCTTGTGTAAACTCAGTATAAAAAACCTTAATGCTTTATATCTTGATTTAAGATGATTTATCAAAACATTGAGTGACTGAAAACATATCATACTATTGAAAGATGCTATAATTTTTGCAAATGATTGTCTATTATAAGTTTAGTTTTGATATTGTTCAAAGTAAACAGTAGCAAAAAAGACGTTGGTAAGACATACATAGAAAGTTGCAGAATAATTCTTTAGCGCTTTTAGACAAATTTATCAGAAATTACGATGACCAATTTCATCTAAAGGAATACGTAAGCACACAAAATTTTAATTTTTAGGGAACTGCGAATTCACATATGATTCACAAAGAGCCAGTACATTCACTAAGTCATTGCATGGATGGCCATTTACACCGAAGGTGTGTAGGACCTTATTTTTTCAATCATTCTGTTACTGTGACTGAAGAGTGATACAGAACCACATCCGCAAGTAGTGCGGTGAGGCTTAATGCGACTGGATGTTGGAGGTCGAGGACGTATGGCCATGCGAGTATATTGGCCACGCTGCCTTCGAGCGTGAATCAACCCTCTGACTACATTACGCCCTACATGGATTTTGATGGGGCGTTCAGGGTTCTTATTCCCTCCAGGAGAGAGTGGAATGGGGGTCGCCTTTTGGGGAGTTTTGACACCAGGATCTATACTGACGGTTCGAGGATGGAATGTGGTGTTGGATCTGGTGTCTTCTCTGATGGACCGGAGATTGAACTCTCCTTCCGTCTTCCGGATGATTGCAGCGTTTTTCAGGCGGAAGTACTCGCTATCAGGGAAGCATGTAGGATACTGAATGACGGGAATATCCACGGGAGCATTGGTATATTTGTCGACAGTCAGGCGGCACTCTTGTCACTCAGGTCATACATTATTACGTCTAAATTATTTGGCCAATGTAGAAAGGAACTGTCAAGGCTTGGTCAGCGGGCTGACGTTACTCTAGTTTGGATTCCTGCGCATAAGGGCCACTATGGTAACGAGCGTGCTGATGAGCTAGCCAGGGGAGGATCTGCTCTGGATATCTCTAATGCAATTGCAGTTGCAATCCCGTTGGGGACTATTAAGAGCAGAATCTCCAGACACTTTCTCCGGAAGGCTGATAACAGGTGGCGTGGGCTGAGCACGTGTAAGGTGGCACGGCTTACGTGGCCCTCTTTTGATGCCCGACGTACATTGCAACTTACCAGTCGGAGTCGGAGGGACATATCGAGGTTGCTGGCGGTATTGACGGGTCACTGGATGTTAGGCAAACATGCAAGTTGGCTCGGACTCCCATCGAACGACCATTGTCGCAGTTGTCTGGATAGAGAGAAGGAGGAATCGGTTTTCCACTTTCTCTGCGAATGTCCTGCACTGGCGGCTAAGAGACACAGATTTCTGGGCGAACATATACTAGATGGCCTCTCTGCGATATCTGAAGTTGGACTGAATTATCTACTGAGATATCTCAGGGCCACGGGGTGGATCTAGTACCCTTACTCTTGGATTTTATTCTGAGATACACTAGAAGCTGACGAGTGATGTGGTCCTGTCAAAACGGAGTCATACAGACTCTACTTGACTGTTGGCGTGCAGCGAACTACCACGATAACCAACCAACCAACCGATACAGAACCATAATTCATAAATTCTTACTGTTACAAATCGATGAATTCGAATTGAAAATCATGTGATTCCAGTTAACTGCATAATTGCACACACAGATCCAGCTATAAAAGCAATTGGCAGTGACCGGCAAAATTGCTCGATTTGACTTGTTTTTTGGGGGTTTTTTGTAGTCATGTATTTAGAATGCATAAAATCGCCCAAATGGTCATGAACAATCACAATACCCACTTAATCATATTCAAAAACTGATCAACAAAAAATATGCTACCTGTTCTTTATTCCGTATGAAATTAATTCATTAGGAATTGCCCTAGCATTGTGGTTATAAGCAACAACAACAGTGCAATACGATTCCTAAACAAATTTAATTTCTCTCGGAATACAGAGCAAAGCCCAATAAAATAATGCTGTCTAATTTGTACATTTAAATACACAATTTGTATAAACAATTGTATTCACATGTATTTTAATTTTGACGAAGTTAATGCCTTTTTTTGGTTTTGAATCTTGCAGTAAATTTTACTCTTGTCGTTACCAAGTGACCAAGTACGGAAAATGTATATTACATTTTAACTATTTATTATATTTAGAGCTTTTTAAGGCTTTGAAGGAAATAGTAAAAACGATATTTTTCAACTAGAGGGTTTGTTTTTAATTTGGTGAATTTTTGTTAATGAGAAATAAATTTTAAAATCATTTCAAATCCTTAGTAGACAACTTCAAAATGCCAAAATTAAGAAAAAAAAATTTTGACCATTTTAAAAATTTGTTTAATACACAAAAAAAAAATCAAACAAATGCTTAACATTAATTTTTTTTTAAAACTCAATGACACAGCAACAACCTGAAATCTCTTTATTACTCTAAATTCCTTTCTTATGAAAAAGAGAGCAGCAATGTTTTTCTTTTATATGCAACTTAAAATAACAAACACTAAAAAAATATATATATGTATTTACAATTTTAACAAATTTAATTAAAAAAAAAATAAAATAAATCTCTATTTCAAAATATAAAACAATTGCGCTTTAAAAGTATAAAAGTAAATTTTGAATCAACAGCTGACTATTTAACTAAGACTCATATAAACAAAATAAAAATTATATTAAAATTTTTTTTAATACTTCAACAGTTAAGAGCAAACAAAGTAAGTAAGAAGCGAGCAGTATAAAAAAAAAACAAATTTCTTTTTCCTTTGTGTAAGAAATTTAAACTAATAAAACAAATCAGCCGTTTGTTAATAATTTCAAACTTGGTTTGTTTTAAATTTTTTTTTTTTAAATAATTATGAGTTTGGTGGCTTACTTTTTTTTAAAATGATTAAACTTAAAATATTTTTTTTATACAGAAAAAAAACTTAAGCTTATAAAATGTTTGTTTAATATTATGCTATAATAATGATTGTTTACGATTTTATAAGAAAATCCTTTTTTTTTCTATGAATTTTACAAGTTAAAGTCATTGAGTTGTTATTTTTAAATTTTTAAAAAATAC
Organism: Phyto melanocephala; assembly: GCA_941918925.1. Taxonomy (NCBI): domain Eukaryota; kingdom Metazoa; phylum Arthropoda; class Insecta; order Diptera; family Rhinophoridae; genus Phyto; species Phyto melanocephala. Next base: position 21,479,031 of record OW799236.1, on the reverse strand, counting down.
TATTTAAAAACTACTAGATATTAATACAAAAAATAGTTAAATATATTAATTTGTATTTTTTTATAAATAATTTTTTTATAAAAAAAAAAATCAAGTCTCTTCGAGGATGTTTAATTTTCTTAGTTATTCTAAGATTTTTTTGTTAGTTTTTTATAATTTATTTTTTATAAAAAAAATTTGGCAAAAATGTTGTCAAAATTGTGTTGTTTTTTATAAATTTCTAAATTACGTTTTTTATTTATTTTTATTTTTTTAAATCAGTTTCTTTTAAGTTCGGTTTTTAGGCACATATTCTTTTAATTTTTTAATAAATTTTTATTAATATTAAACCTATTTTCAGTGTATTTTATAAAAAAAATATCTTAAATTGTATAAAAATTATATTAAGCAACTACCTTATATACCTAATTAATTAATCAAATCTAAACATATGTTTATATGTTTTGTAGAGAAAGGAAGAGAGAGAGAGAGAGAGAGAGAGAGGGAGAGATGGAGAATGTTGGACATATGTATATCATTTTTAAATTGTAAATGATTTTAATAATTATTTTTGTTGTTGTCTTTAAAATAACTATTAAAGGCATTTGTCAATGTTCTCCTCTTAGAAGCTCCATTAATAAGTTAAAGTCTCCACCATCACGAGATTTAATGGACAGCATTTCTTTGCCCAACTGCAAAAGAAAAAAAATAAAAAAATTTTAATTTAAAATAAAAAAAATAAGTAATTATGTATATGTAAATAGAATTTATTTAAATATAGATTTAATTAATTTTCCTCCTAAACTAAAACCCTTAATTTTAACTTATCATATTACCCCAAACTTAGTTTAGCATGCGTTACAAGAGGAATATTATTTCTTATTATAGGACTAGACGATGTTAAGAAGCAGTAAACCAAATTGAGTTTAAAGACAATGTATTACAAAGTTCTTGCAAATCTTGCCGTCTTCATAAAATATATCTACCAAATGTAACTTATGAATTCGATTTCCCTTAAATTATTTAATCCCTTATTTTTACCCACCGCATGCCTAGTATGAATTAAAACGTATTTAATTGATTATGGGTTATCATTTTTTGGGTTGGTTTCTTATTTGTTTTTCTTTTTTTCACAAATCAGAACTTGCTGTCATCTTATAGTAACGCAATATTGTATGACTGTTGTTCATGGAAAGACAACAACGTCTTAATCTGATTAAGCTGTTATACAAAAATCAGAGTTCTGTGAAAAATTCATTTCGTGCACATTGAGCAACATCGCCGTTCGGAGCTAAATATTGTCAAAACCATGGTCAAATCTTATTGTAAATGCATACGTTAGTGGATGATATGCGACCGCATAAACCACATTCAGCTCATAGTGGTTAAAATATTGCTGCTGCAGCCAGCAGAGAGTAGGGTTGGAGACCGTGACTTAACAATTTAACACTGTGCATATAATCTTGACCTCCCGTATGAAAATGAGCTGTTTCGCGCTAAATTGTGACGAGAAACATTTCTGGCTTAATGGATACGTAAATAAACAAAATTGCAGCATTTGGGCTGAAATGCAATCTGATGAGATTTTCCAACTAACGTTACATAAAAAAATGCACTGTTTGGGGTATTTATGGACTGGGGAAATTATCCACCAAACAGAATATAACCGTAAATGGCGAGCGCTTCTGTACAATAACAGAAATTTTATTGACAAGACGTTGCTACGCCACACACAACGCGTAGAACAGTTTCATTGTTAAATCGTTTTTGTGAACAGCTTATGCGATCGGCATCTATAAACTGGCCCCTTGATCGTATGATATCACATCCCCAGATTATTCTCTTTGAGGTTATGTGAAGTCATAAGTATACAACGATAAGCCAGCTACGATTCAAGACTTAAAGGCCAGCATTATTTGCGTAATAACGAGATACCGATAGTAATGACAATGAAGTGTCAGAAAATTTTACATTCAGCATAGTACCGCTCAGTAATATATCGAAATTACCTTTTAAAAGTAAATATCAGAATATGTTGTTCCGGCTATTCCAATATTGAATTCTATTTATTTATTTAGAATTATGAAAACCAGATCTTAATCGCTCACCGGTTAGTTTCTATAATTTTTTTGGTATTAAAGAATCCTGTTAGTTTTAGTTTTTTTTACCTCCCCAAGTTAAATGATTAGGAGCTTCTCACTTTTTATCTTCCTGTGTAAAAAAAAAACCTGTCACCGTTTTTTTGTCCTTAGGTTTTGGCTTAAGTTCACACAGCGCTGACTGCATGATTTCACCGATAGAGAAAAGAAAAGTTTACGTTAGGTTTTATAGGACAACGACTTGTATTCAACTTGTGCATGTTTAAAGTTATCAAGCTAAAAAAGTTAACCGTGACGTAGATTAAACAAAAAATATCCACTTACCTGACAAGTTCTCTGCAGATCGGGTATACGCAGTAGCAATTCACCAAATTTCGAGGGACAATCCGGATAGTGGGCCAATGTATAGGCCTGTAAACTTTGCAAAGCCTTTTCTTGACATTCTCTAACCTTAACGGGTTCTTGTAGTTCAGAAGTATCTGTAGAGAATAATTATACGGACAAATAGATCATTAAACTGTGAAGAAAATTTCGACTAAATACTCACCTGACTGCAGCAGAACAATCACTTTCATAGCAACATATTCGTAACGATCGACACGTAAACGTCTTAAATGGTCTGTCAGATTCAGCATTCTTTCAATGCAGGGCTAAAAATACTTGAAGTTAAAAAGAATGTTCCTCAATCAATCAAGTGATTTGTGTGAACTCACCTGAAAACCAGTTAATTTCGCTTGAGGCAGTGTTATTGTTTTGCCTAGAGACATTTTAATTTCTCCCGGTGTATCGATAGAACGATAGCAACATGAGAAAAGCAAAAGTTCACACCATGAGTTAATGAGTAGGCATATTTGATCGTCAATCTAAAAGTAAATACAACAACTTAGCTAATCAGCTTTTAAAGGCTTAAACATTTTATAAATAATTTCGTTATAATTCAAATGAAACAGATTATTCAAGAAGAATGGGCTAAAAATACTTACCGATATGTTCTTGAATAATGGCAAACTCTTGCACCATTTCACGATCTTGTACAAACGATGATCGGCCACCTTGCATAGATGCGCTATCAAGTCGGGATTGGTGCTAGACGAGAGACCAGCACTGGCCAGCAGTGGATTGGTCATTTGATTGGCAGCTGCAGAAGAATCCGTTGAATTGGAATTAAGCGAAGCCGAACTGGATGATGATGTCAGTGGCTGATTAAGTCGTGACAATTCAGCATCTGTATATTGCCAAAGATGTTCCACATCCATAATTTCTTGCAATAGCTGAGGAATACTGTTATGATGCAGCGAATTGGAGGAGGCGGAGGAGGTGCTATGGGAGTGGGAGCGTGAAGAATTTAAACCATTTAGAGAGGGAGAATGTGCTGACGGCATATTCTTGGTATAGGCATCAGTTTGCTCGGCTTTTATGGTAGTTGTCGTGGTACTGGAAGCTGGTGCACCAAAACCATTCGATTGATGAGAAGTTTGTAGGGGAGGATTAAGCCTTTGCTGAAGTTGATGTTGTAATTGTGCATGCTGTTGTTGCTGCTGCAGCTGTTGACCAGTCAATAAATTTTGTGCAGAATTTTGCTGCTGTTCCGGGGAAAGTAAAGGACTCATTATGGAATTGGGTAAAGTGTATGAACACTGATAAGTGGATCTACCGCCTCGAGTTCTATCTTCCCTTATTGCTTCTAGTTTCATGCCTTTTTGCAGACACTTATCGAAACGACAGGCAGGACATTTTTTACGCGTAGTAATGCTTACTGCACATGGTCCACCCCTTACACAAACATAATTTTTACGATTTTGGACGGTACGCTTAAAGAAACCTTTGCAGGATTCACACGAAAAGATGCCATAATGAAAACCAGATATTTTATCTCCACAAATGGGACAGGGTGAATTGATTAATTGTTGCCGTGAAATACCAGCTGCCGGGGAAGCTGGTAATCCCGAGGAGTCGCTGGTCACATTAAATGATGACGAAGAAGAAGAAGAGGAGGCAGTGGCCTCCATAGACAAGTTCTGTACCTCACTAGAACCAGCATCTAATTTTCCAGCTGGCGTTGACTGCGCAGAACCCATCATGGGTCGGTAGAGTAATGTGGAATGTTGTAAGCTATTGGTTGTGGCTCCATTAAAACTACCATAGACACCATGAGGCGCTGGATGTCGGCCCTGTATGGGTGAGTGAGTAGGGCTAAATTCAGAGGAATATGAATAACAAGAGCTATGAGAAGCATCACTGTTATTGCGCGACAATGAGGGAGTATAAGGAGCATGCCGTGATGTCAAGGGCGATTGTGAAGGTGAGCTATGGGTATATACGGAATGTATGGCAGAATCTGGGCTGGGGTTGGCAGGTAGATGGGGCAAAGCTGTGGTAGATTTTTGCCTCGTCATCAAGGGAGAATTCACCAAAGCCGAATGATCGGGTGGCTCATATTTCAAATTGATGGGATCACTTTGTGTAGGAGCCAGCTTTAGTTTAGGATGATATATACCGCAGCTGGCAGCCGTATGATGAACATCTAACATTAATTGTTCCGCATCCGTTTTCACTAAAGACCCTCCTCCAGTCATTGTGCAGGGAGTAGTAGTTGTAGCTTCACTTTTTATAACAGCTACAGCATTTGAGGGCTCCTGAATGTCATTTCCCCCGTCGCCACCATTACTCATGGTTGTATCTGTATCCATTAACTCAGCTTCATGGGTGTTTTCATTCTCTGACAGCTCACCCTCCCAAGACATAGGCCTAGGTCCATTATGATGATTGCTAGAGGAATTAGAAGAACTAGCCACTCTTCGTGTAACTTTCAAATTTTCAATATTTGTTAACTCCGTTTCCGAGTCCGAATCCTCCGCTTTAGTCACTGGTATTCTAATGCCATGACCCGCTGTAATTACACTTCCACCACTTATTTGTCTAGAACCGTTATAGAAGCCTACCGATACCATATTGCCATTTGCGGAAGAGGGCGTATCATCCACTTCACACTTAATATTTGTTACAGATACGTTATTCCTTGTGGTGGTAGTAGTACAGGTAGTAGTGGTCAAACTACCTACAGAACTACTCATATTTATGGGTAATTGAAATGTTGTGCCCCCCGTTGTAGTGGTCGTAACCATTGCTCCACCAGTTCCTCCTCCAGTTGTAATATTCTCTGTTTTTATGGTGGACATAGTTATTTTCAAATGAAGTTTTGATGATTTTATATAAAAAGTCTTTGTTGTTTATGCTTATGTTTCTAGTCTCTTGTAGTTTTCATGAAGAGGGCGATCTACGCCCTCTAGTTTATGCTGATTATCTGGTCGTTTGTTTATTTTCTATTCTTCAATTTCCCATAAAAATCGGGTTTTTAATGATAGTTTTTGTTGCGTAAACATTTTTTATAAAAATTTGACAAATGTCGTTGATGTAGTATCATGTTGTGATTGCTGAAAAGGAGAGAAGGCGATCGGTGATAATTAAGTAATTTGAGCAATTTTATGTGTTTGTATGTAATAATAAAAAATAGTGTTATATTTGACTATGGCAAATTTTTTAGGCGAATAGTAAATCTTTCAACAAAAATGTTTTCCTTAATTAAGACTGGATTTCTGATTTACAAAAAATTTAGTTTAACCTGTCATTCTGATCGTTTGAAATCGGTCTTTTTCCCACAATGAATTCTGACTTATGACACTATTGAAATAAATGATCGATTTTTAGGTATTTTGATTTAAAAATCAAAATTATATTGCTTGTGGCTAAACTCCTTCGAAATGGCTCGACCGGTAGATCTGAAATTCGGTCAACATATATTTTTTATACCCCTCAACTTTTTACTCCCCCAGGTAGGAATTCTGGACCGATCTACTTAAATTTTCACATAATATTACTTAGATTCTGGTTTAATAGGATACTTTTTTTACCACGCCTTCTTTAACGCCCACTTTTTTTTAATTATTTACTTCCTTCAATATAGTTTTTAGTATTTTTCTTCAAATTGTACACAATTTATAGTCCAGCAAATGCAGAAAAAAACGTTTTAGAATCGGTCAACATCTATTTTCAATACTCCTAAATATTAAGGGTGCCTCAGCTCAAGGGACAATTTATGCCTCAATTAAATAACGTAACGACTTTGATGAAATTTTAAACTAAGATAGATCTGCGTACCGTAGAACACATATGGTTTACGTTTTTTTTTTTAATGTACTCAGAGTAAGTTAGTTATTTTTATTGAATTAAAAAATATTTCCTAGAAATAATTTATATAGCAAAACATATATAAATATGTAGGGCCTTTTAGATTTTTTTCTCTTTTTGTATTTTATTTTATCAGATTATTTGTATGAGAACAAAAATGTATTTTTTTCCTTTAAACCATAAATTTCCCATGTTTTGGGGGAAAATCTTAAACTGAGTTACTTTTATATGTATGTATGTATACTAGCTGATCTGCCAAACGTTGTTGTACCACCCAGAATGATCTAGTTAAGCATATGTTTGTATGTTAAATATATTTTTAATCACATTTTTATTGACAAATTAGCTTAACTAATTTTCAATTAAAAGTAATTATATTCTACCGAAAACATTAAAAATGAAACAAAACTACGAAGCTACCAAGTTATGCACAATTTAAAAAATCTACCCATTTTGGACCAATTGGACCAAAGTGGCATCTCTGGTTCATGGATAAAAAATAAATCTCTCTCTCTCTCTCTGTTTCATTTATTTAAAATATCAAATTTCATATATAATAAATAAATATAAACAAACTCTCCGAACTTCGATTACATGATAATCGAATTAATGTGTAAATCTTAAATTCATTTAAATACACATACATACGTACGTACAAACATACATTTATATGTATATATATGTTTAAGTACATACATTAAAATAAATTTAAACATGTTTTTGATATTTTTTAAAACATCTTTTGTATTTATAATTAATGTTAAATGCGTATGTTAATATTATACAATGACCTTTAAATAACGAAGTAGAGGAAAAAAACAGATAAGAAAGTAATAAAAATTTTCAATAAAATTTGCATACTTTCTCGATAGTAAAATGAAAGACACCTAGAACCAAAACAAAAATTTAAATTAAAACTAGGGTTTAAGCAAAAATTCTTTTTTTTGGGTTCTATTTCATTTGTTTGCAAAAAATATCAAAAAAAGTTCTGTTGTTATACTCAATTTAGAGAGGTAGGTATTTATAATAGCAAATAATCGTTAGTGTAGAAGCCGACAATAGTAATAATAAAAAAAAAAGAAAGAAATAAAATCAAATTTTTAATTTTAGGGGGTTCCAGAAAAAAAAATTATTTATTGTCCCATTTTAAGTCAAATTAAAAAAAGATATTTTAGAGTTAAAAATAAACGAAATAAAATAATTTTAACTATAATAATATAAAATAATAATTTTAATAATTCTATTATTATATAGCTCATAACTGTTACAAAAAAAACTGTTATATATCCTAAGACTGTTATACAATTTTGTTTTTTTTTTCACTTGTAAGTATTATAGAATTTGTAATTGTTTTTAACTACTTTTTATGTTATTTATTAAAATTTAAAATTAGTATTTAAAAATGTACTTTCTCTTTTTTTATAAATAATAAATTTATATGTGTTTTTTTATATTTGTTATTAAACAGCAATTAATCATTGCTGTAATTTGTTTTAAACACATGCCTATCCAAAAACACAATTTTCTTATTTGTCCCACTAGTAACAAAGTTCGTGATATCAGCACAAAGCACAATTTTGTTTAATTATTGTTTATAAAAAATGTTTAATAGCTCCTTAAACAAAACAATTTTGACAAATTTTCTATTAAAAAATTTTTAATCCTTTTTTCATTTGTATAAATGTTTGAATTATTTTTTTTTATTTTTACGATGTGTTCAATGTTAATACATATCTATAATTTTTAGGCAAAATGTTCAAAAGAAACATTTTTAATAAATCGTTTTCTTATAGAAAGCTTTTCTAATATTGGATAAATTCCCTTTTTATAGAAAAAAAAAAAATTCAATCATTTATTTATGGCTCACCCTAACTTTTTAGAATACTTATTTTTACTGTTCAAGTATGTAGATACATATATGTACATACACATGAATGTATGTAAGTATATGTGCCTAAGTATGAGCATGAGTGTATTTAATACGACTTTATAAATACAAAATTCGGTTAAGGTTATTGTACCTTTAATTTATTTGTATTTTAATTCATTAGTATGCTATTTTTTTAAACTGTTCTTTTTGTTACTTTTTTTATTTATTTATTTATAAATTATTTTCGTATACAAATTTTTATATGTATATTTTTCTTTTTGTTGGTGGTTGGTTGGCTATTTTGTTTTTATTTTCAACATTCAACATATTTTTCTCTTTAGGTCGTTGACATTTTTTTCTTTTATATTTATTGGTTTAATTTAGCATGTTAGTGGCACCGGCTTTTGTTGAAAATATATCTGTGTAGATATTTAAATCTATAAAGTCCAAAGTTTTTAGACAAATTTATGGATACAGAATGGCTAGAAATGTTTGTTTTGTTTTGTACATATTAATCAAACTGTTACCAACAATTCTTTTCAATTAAATTAATTTTACTATCGTATTGCATACTTGGAAATGCTCAAATTTTTGCGTACCAATTCAAAAGTTAAAAAAGAAGAAAAGAAGAGACCTACGAATTGGGATATTGCATATAAAAAGCATGTCTTCTTTAAACGTTCTTAAAAGCACGTAAACACTAAGTAAGCTATTCAAGAAGCGCTTTTTGGTGATAAAGTGTTTTGGTACTTAATATTTTTATTTTATTTTAATAATTTTTTTCTAATTTGAAAAATTTCAAAATTCTTCAAACAAAGATGTTTAATTGAATAATATTATTTTATGAAAAATTAAACAAGTTAGAGTGCTATATTCGGTCGTGCCGAATCTGATAATATTCTTCATCATCATATACATACATAGGTATAATCCTACATCTTAGCTTAACTTTAATTTCATGATATACCCCATTTTTCTTTATTATTTCCTGACGCCATCCTCTATTTTGAAATTTAAGTAGTTAACTGTATTCTACTAGTCAAGACCTTTAATTTGATTTAATACCCATATTAATGGGCTTAAAAAAATTTGATCCGCCATTTTGTTTTAGACGCCATCTTAGATTTTAAATTTTTTTATAATTTACTGTATTCTACTGGTCAAGCCCTTTCATTTGATACCCATATTGAGGGTGTTCAAGAAGTTACATTTTAAAATACCAAATCTGACCCATATATAAATTTATTGTTCGCCATTTTGTAGTGGCGGCCAACATGAATTTTTATATTCTTATAGTGCTGTTATCGCGATAGTCAAGTCCTTTCAGATGATGTCAATATTGACTCTCTCTGTTGTTGTTTAAAAGCCAAAAAGAATTGAATTTCGTTTGTAAATTTTTGGAATATATATATACAAAAAAAATTGACTTATAACTTTACCAATTAGAGCCCGATTTATCCAAAAATTTTCACGAATATCTCTAGAGGCATATTTTATATACAAATAGTAGCAAAGGTACCTATAAATTACTCTATGGCTGACAAATTTTAATTTTGGTGGTAAAAATATGTGAAAAAACAGAGGCAGTCGTGTTTATTTGCTCATATCTCAGAAAGTTATGGGGCGATTGTACTGATTTTTAATAGCGATTCATTCATGATTTTAAAAACTAAAGTTATGTTTAGTAGGTAAGTAAAATTTATAAACAATGCACATATTACAGAATTTTGTAAAGTACAATTGTTTATTTTAAAAACCATAAAATTTGAATTCCGTTTGGTGGGTAAATTAAAAACAACAACCAAATAAACAATACTGAAAAATAATATTCGTTTAAACTACTATTTTTAGAAACTCTTAAACTGTTTGCATTTAGAAACTATTAAACAAACGGGCTGCTATATTTCTCTTATGGATATTTTCCCATTAAAAAGTTAGCTACCACACGGTTTGTTATTATTCATAACGCCGTTAAAGTTTAAGAGGTATAAGAGGCATTAAGTAAATTAAACGAAAGCCTATAATAGTTTAGAAATTTCAGCAAAGTTGGTATCCAGGAATCTACCCTATTTTTAATTTATAATAATGAAAAAAATTGAATAGGTAGGTGGTGTAAGAATTTCCATATTTCAGAATACGTATTTCCATTAAAGTAGGTAGGTATCAGGCAGTAGGATTTTTTTTCAAAACTTCCCTTGTACGAATTGATACATGAAAGGTGTAAAGTTCACAAACAAAAATTCACTCGTAGTACGTACGTTTATACATACGTACAGTGTTGGAAAAAATAATAGAAACGATTACTAGTTCATTATTAAAATATTGTATACTTTTTCGTAATGAACTTTTATTCTTGGAAATCACTGCCAAATTCTTGCTAATGTAATGGGATTTTATTATTTTACTTTTATTAGTTTACTTTACTGATTTCTTTTCGTTTAATTTATTAGTTTTCAGGAAAAAGTGAGAAAATACGTAATTTAGAAGTGGTAAAAATTAAGTTAAAATAATTTGTTTTAGAATATTTGAAAAATTTTCGTGTTGAGTGTGTTTTTTAAATCGTTTAAGAAATGGGTCGTGGTGTTCATACCACTGATGCTGAAAGAAATGTTATTCTTAAGTTAAAATCTGATGGCTTATCTCTTGGAAAATAATAATAATAATAATGAAGTGTTCTTAACATAAAGTGTTTAACGTGTTTCACTATTCAAAAAATATTGAAACTAGAGGAAGAAAGAGGAAAACGTCCACGCGTTTTGATAAAATTTTAGTACGTCATTCCAAAAAAAACTCTTTTGAGTCATCTAATGGGCTCAAAAACATACTAGATGCTCCAGTAACAAGCCGTACTATAAGAAACAGGCTTCAAGAGGCTGGACTTATGGGTCGAAGTCCAAGGTCAGTCCTCTTTTAAGTAAAAAAAAAATATGCAAAAAAGGTTACAATTTGCCAGACAACACCAAAGTCGCAAAAATTGGAACAACGTGCTGTGGTCTGATGAGACAAAGATAAATTTTTTTGGATCAGACGGAAAATGTTTTGTACGTCGCCCTGCTAATAAAGAGTTTGATTCAAAATACACAAAAAAGACAGTCAAACATGGCGGGGGGTCCCTAATGATACGGGGATGTTTTTCAGCGTCTGAAGTTGGTCCAATTTTCTGGGTACAGGGGAAAATGACAGCGGTAAATTACCTAGATATACTCCAGAGCAAAATGCTCCCATTTGCTGAGGAGGAAATGCCATTGAAGTAGGAGTTTATGCAGGACAATGATCCCAAACATTCTACAAGAAGTGTAAAATCTTGGTTTTAGGAAAATCAAGTTCCCGTAATGCAATGGCCATCACAATCACCTAACTTAAATCCCATCGAACATCTATGGGGAGTCGTCCTTAAAAATAAGATTGGAATGTTTAAATCTAAAAATAAGCAACAAATGTGGAGTAAAATTCAGGAAGCTTGGTATTCCATTTCTCCTGATATTTGTTCTAATCTTGTTGGTTCAATGAATAGGCGGTGTCAAGAAGTTATCAAAATGAAAGGAGCCTCAACCAAATATTAAAAAAGTATTATGATTTGATGGTCAAATTTAACAAAAACTTTTTTTCCGCAAAATATAAAACGTTTCTATTATTTTTTCCAGGCATATATTCAAAATATACAATTTTTTCAAGAAGAAACCATAATTAACTTATGTTTTTTATATGTTTAATAGACAATGAAGACACCTTTAAGTTTATGTATATAAATACCTTTTTTTATTTACCATACCATTCATGTACCTATCTAAATAGAGCCACAGTCAAAAAATAATAGGACGTAAAAGGTTTAGTAAATATATTTACATCTTGAAAATTGCTCTTCAGATTTCACCCAAAACGGAATAAAAAATCCTGTGTTGTATTAAGTTTACTATAATAACAAAAAATTTTTCTTTATTTCAAAATCTTAAAAACTTAATAAATTAAAAAAAAACTTAAAAACAAATCGATGAAAATAATAGCAATTCATCTATTTCTTGAAATAATCAGTTCTTAACTTTTGTATTTCCTAAATAATATAAAAGTTTGTAATACTTTATTGCATGCATTTTACTGGTAATAAGGGACGCACAACGTTTTACTTCTTAATTTATTAGGTTTTGATGTCTTTCTATAGGAATAGAATTCATATTTTTTTAAAATTTTTTAAAGACTTTCTGCACTAGTTGGTTTTGTTGCTGATACTGCCTTCTTTTCGACTGCCTTTAGACTTTTAACGGGGTTTAAATCTGGTGACTGTGCAGGCCACACCATCATTAAATTATCAATGAACCCACGTCATTGGCATTTTATAGAAGGTATATGGTAACATAACCCTTTCCAGGATTTTTAAATTCATATACGGCTACATCCATAGTTGTTATACCCTTCACCTGTGGTGCACAAGGGTATATATAGCTTTGTCATTCCGTTTGTAATTTCTACAATTTTCATTTCCGACCCCATAAAGTATATATTTTCTGAAAGCTTATGAATAGAGGAGTCGATTAAGCCCTGACCATCTGTCCGTCTGTCCGTGTGTTGGTTGAAATCAACTTTTAGAAGCAACTATATGTTCCTCAGATCTGTATATGGTATCAATCTCTTGGAAATATCCAGGAATGAATCGCTATTGAAATTCAGCACAATCGCCCCATAACTTTCTGAGATATGAGTAAAAACCACGACCACCTCGTTTTTTTCACAATTACAACAACAACATACATACATACATACATGTAAAAAACATACCAAACAAAAAAAAAAATATTAAAAATAAGAAAAAAATAATAAAAAAAACTAAAAAAAAAAATTTAAAAAAATTAAAAAAAAATTTTTTTAAATTTTTCTAAAAAAATTTTTTAAAAAAATTTAAAAAAAATATAAATAATATATTAAATAAAATAAAATAACATTTTTTGGCTCAGCTGGGATTCGATGCCACATTTATTCTAACGTGCACGTATGCACGTATTTTATATGGGATGAATGGTGATACAAACAATTGTTATTGCATGACTACAGGTTGTGAAGGGTATATAAGATTCGGCACGGCCGAATATAGCACTGTTACTTGCTTTAATATAATATATGTATGTACCTACATATGGGACCCACACCTTAATATAAAAAGCACCCCAATAGCATTTCTCTACAACTAATACCTATGTTTTATATTTTTTCGCTGCAACCTAGGGATTGAATTTGTTATAAGGTTCTTTTCGGACATAGATATAGAATTTTCTTATTTCGGAATACCTACGGCTTATCTTGAAGTTTTTTAATTCGGTCGCGATATTTTATCGTATCTACCGAAAACTGTAGTAAATATTATGAAACTAAATTGAAAACTTGCAAAATTTATAGTAAGTAATGGATAAATTAAACTTATGCTATTAGGTATATTGACCGCATAAAATTTTAAATTATACAAATACTAACCGGGCTTGAGAGAACAGAAAATATGTATGTAGGTAGGTATCTAACCGCTTTTTACATTTATGAAAAGTTAGTTTTTAATTTTAGTTTGTTGTTCTTACAAAATTATAATTGTAACTGGTGCTATTATTTTAACCGACACTGCACATGAACATATACCTACATACATACATACGTATCAAGACCACTAATAAACAGATAATGCTGTTGACAAATGATGACGAGTGAAATCTCATACTTACATATGTATGTACCTGCATACATACTTACTTCATACCACGTGTATAAAAATTATCAAACTTTTATAAAAGGTTTATGGTACTTAAATCTAATTTTCATAGAAAATCGGGTTAATAAACCCTCTAAGTAGTAGGTACCTATAAACCTTAGATAATGTTTATGCATACGGCAGTTATTCTATAGAAATTTAAAAACAAAGAACCCACAAAAAAAAATTAATTTATTTATAACAGTCTAAACAAAGACACGAAAGAAGAGAACGCAAATACACAATGACGATTTACCACGAACATCTTCGTCGTCATCATCAATATTAAAAAACAACATCGTCATCATGTTTTTTTTTTAGTCTCAAAAGGCAAAATACAACAACAATATCATCATCAGCCAGACACAAAAAGGACGACCTTCAAGTAATGTTGAATTTGTGTAGCAAACGACCTTGCTAAGGAAACAAAATACTCACACTACGTGCAACCACACACGCACACAAACACTAACAAAAATACACAGCTAACAAGAAAAATAACAAAAACACGACGAGAATACTCGGCTCTCTAGAATTTTTATGTACAATAAGAATAATAAAAAGCAGCGACTAGAGGAGGTAAGAGTGGGACAGAACTAGTATATTGTACAATAAGGGAAGAATTTTAAGGTAAAATTAGCACAAAACAATTATTGTTGTTCTTCATCTTTAAGAAATTGCTAAAAAAAACTTTATGATACAAAAATATAGAAAAAAAGCAAAAACAACACAACGAAACTGAACTAAACAAAACGAATATAGAAGAGAAAAGCAATATTAAAAAAATATTTGAATTGTTTTCATAAGAGTATGTATATGAAAGAGAATAAGATAAATAAAAATAAAGAGTATTTTTTGTTGTTGTACAGGTATGGATAGTCTAATGCAGTTTTACATAGTCGGCACTTTAACTTTTTTTTCATTTTTAAACTGATGCTCTTATGAGTGCGGACATGATATTGGGTTGTCAATGGATTTTTGTTGCTAAGTGATTGGTATAGTTTTAGACTCAATTAACTATTTTCAAGCATGCTTTTATTTAATTTGAGTAATTTACGTTTTTTCTAAAATTTACCATTTTTGCCTATAGTCGGCACCCGTTTGCCTAATTTCGGCACTTTTTTACCCAATTGTCGGCATTGCATATTTACTTAGGAAAGAATAGAATCTTACAAGGATTCAAGTTGTTTTTTTATTCAAAAAGTAAGCCATTTGAAATTTTGTATGTTTAATATGTAAATAAAGAAACAATTTAGAGTACTATATTTGGCTGTAAATAATTTTATATACCCTTCACACAGTTTGTACCATCATATATACATATGTACATAATAATCTGAACTTTTAATTTACATTTTTTCCAAAAATGTCTGTCGTTAATTGTCTCATTAAACCAAGATTTTCAACTTACGTTGCCAAAGGTACATATTTTATATATACGTAACAAACGCTTTAAGAAGTTCCCTAGGAGCTGCAAAATTTGGGTAAAGTTGTTTGAAAATTGTGTTATTTCAGCTTGTAATGTGCTCACATAACTGATTTTCAATAGCAAATTTCTCGAAAGCATATATGATAAATTTGTACCATATAAGTGGCTTCAAAAAATTTGATGTCAACATACATACAGACAAACGGACTTAGCTAAATCAATTCCTGTATCTATAAGGATTCAGAATATATATACTTTATAGGGCCGAAAATTTATATTAAAGAAATTACAAAAGAAATGACAAACTGTGTAAACCGTTATATGGTCGAGGTCATTATCATCTATGAGTAACATACTACGATAAAACATACAATGATTGCAAGTAATCATTATAAGTTTAATGAAAGTATCATGTAATTATCATGTTGGGATCGCAAATGATAATTAAAAAATCCCATATAATCACAAATTTATAATTTAATTTTATATGATCATAATATGGTACCAAAAACAATAAATTATTTGAGTTTTATTATAATGTGATGTTACACAATCATAAAGTAAGCCTTCGTGATCATTAAATATTCACATACAATAATATCATAATTCTACATAGTCATCATATGACTAAAAATTAAGTAAAAACTTAAACATGATTCGACATAAAACGAAAATTTTCTAAATTAGGATCAAATTCTTAATTCTTAAACTACTAATATCACAGTTTTAATGTAAAGTTGTTCATAAAAGACCACGTATCAACTTAGAAGATATAAAAAATTTAAAACAATCACTAAAATGTGTCTTTTAAACAAAAGACCCTCAAGTTGTTCAGCAAATTTCTTATTAACTCAAAATTTTACATTCTGCAGTTTTGATTAAAGGACAGAGTCAGTTCCCTTGTCAATGGGTTAAACATTTTAAAGTCTTCAGTTTCTATGTAGAAGAGAAGTGGAATATCTAAAAGGTAGATGTTTATTATTTTTTAATTTATATTTTGAATAATTCGCAATTTTCAGTCTATTGGGACCAGACTTGATAATCATAGGTGATAATGTTTATATTAAGTTTAGATTTTCGGTTAATTAAGGGATATAAGGCACGGCTACACTTAATTGCCTTTTCACAAATGTAATTAACATAATAAAAGTTTTTTCAAGGATAGCTCCTAAATATTTAACTCCTAAAAATTTATTCTCCTAGCCGATAAACATCTAGTAAGAAAGCGTTTTCGTGATTTGTTGATGGAAACATAATAGCTTGAGTTTTATTTTCACTGACTTATTTACGGGTTAATCTAAGATAATTTTCAATTCTTCTAATTATCGCAATTGAGACAACTAAAGGCGCTATCATTCGCGTAAAAAGTTTCTTGTTTTCAGTCTGCTAAAACTTTAAGTGGACTTAAGACTTAACTTTTCGCGGGGATTTTAAAAATTGAACGATATCCTGTTTGTCTTTGTATCGTATGCGTTAAACCTTTTCTAAATTTAAGATTCATGGCGTGTTTTTCAATGATGCTTTCTGTTTCTGCAGAAACTCTAAGAGGACATGCGACTGGTTTTTTTAAGAATTAAACTATCTATAATTTCGGTTGTCACCTTCTTTTGTAATGAATCTTAAAAAATAACTTTATTTTGCTATATCCAGACAATTAAAAATGCTGCCGACTTTAGAATTCTATATTCCCAATACTCGGCAGTCCGAAGAAACTCAATATAAATTGTGCCGACTATTAGGTAAACTTATTTTAAACTCATTTTCTTTATAACTGTTGTAAATAGAGGTGAGTATTAAACAATTTTCTATAATTTGAGCTTAATATGCGAAAACATCAATTTTCCTGAAGTCGGCATTATATGCCGACTATTAAAAATCTTAAAAATTATTGTTCCTAATGTCGGCAGCCATAAAAATAAGCAAAAAAATTATTTTTTATAAAAATTTTCATATCTGAAGCAATATTTAAATAAACCTTTACCTTTAAAACCCACTTTGGTAAAAAAAATTAATTAAAATTACATGCTTAAATACTTGTTTAAGTTGGCGCTATCACTAACAAATTTAAAAAAAAACAGGCTCTACCGCACGTGTTGAGAGATAGTCACAGAACGAGGTAAAAAATAGGTTGAAATACTCATCTCAATCAAATGTAAAAATTACATAAAGAAAAATGAGTGTATTTTTAACTAAATCTACATCTTACTTTTATATAAAATTATCATTATTCTTATTTATTTAACTTTAAAGTAAAAAATGCCGACTATTGGTGCATGCCGAACTTAGGAGAACTCACCCTACTATACTATATTTGTATCTAACTTTATATAAAAAATAGTTCAAACGTAATTGGTGTCACTAAAGAAAAAAGAAAAGCAATAAAAATTAAAAAAAAAAGAATTTACCAAGCACTGACTCGATAATTATTGTTAAAAAAATTGCAGAAGGCACTAAAAACACTGCTAAATCACCGAGTTGACAACGCTGTTAGCTTTCCTTAAAGTTGTAGGTAAAAAGAGAATGCAAAAATACTTTTAATATTCCCTTCAAATTGCAAAAAACCAAACCATAAATTTATACTCTCTTAAAGAACACGCTCTTTACTATTTGCACTATGCGTCATGGTAATTTTTACATATAAGAAGGTGTTAAAACAAGTTAATTTTTTATAGTGCGATTTTATATTGGTTGTTATTGCAATTTGCGAATAAAAATGATAAAAGAAAGAAGCAAAAATATATAGCCATATAAAACAAGTGGTGGAACTAGTTTGAGAATATAAAACAACAATGTTTTTAACTTCGTTTTAAAAGAATAGAAAGATAAGAAGAAGCAGGTAGAGCAGTAAGTGGTAAAAATTTGCTTAGATTTTTTGCAATCTTTTTGTTGTTGGCTTATTTTGTCCTTAGTTTTGTGTGCATGAGGATGGGTACACAAATACACTTACGTACATTAGTACTATTTGAAATGTAATAGAAGTTAATCCGTAAGAAATCTGGTAACAAAAGAAGATTGGGGGAAAATTGAACGAACAATGGAGGTTAAATAGTCTAGGTAGATAGATATTGTAGATAAGTTAATGGAGGAAATTTTTGAAAATTAAAATTTCTGAAAGTTTGCTATGTATGTATGTAGGTACATATGTACCTGTATATGGGTTGGGGGAATATCGAAGCAGACCACTACAAAATCGGCTCGCTGCGCCCCCTTCTCACCCCAGTGATTTCATGGCTACCAATAGAGAACTTTAAAGTTTATCTTTCAAAGCGTACCAAAGAAATACGTACATACATATGTACCGAAAACTTTCGGATACCGAGTAATGCGTTTCATGTTAAATCTAAACTAAGCTAATTCTTATAATAAATTAGTTTACAAAAATGCTGACTTTTAGTCAAAGTTAGAATTTTCACTTAATTTTATTTCATATTTAGGCAAAGCTTAAAATAAGGTTGAGTAGGTAAACGGGTTACCCAGCAAACAAAAAGACAAGAACTTTAAATATGATTATTAATCTTGCAATACAAGCTATAATTCTCTTCTACATTACAGATTTTACTCATTTTCAAAGCAAACATTTCATCATTTGGCATATTTGGCAAATTTCGTCGCCCCAACTTTTTCCGTTTGAGCTCTATCGTGCTTTAAACAGACGAACGGACGACTTTAAATGAAATCAGGACTCAAAAATATAAACTTTATGGGGTCTAAAATAAATAATATTTAGATCGAAAATTAATATACCCTCACAATACTAAAGGGTCCGCCAAATAACTTTTTTTTTTGAAAATGCTGTTAAAAAGAAGTGTAGCTTCGGCTGTGTGGCACGTAGCGCCGTCCTGTTGAAAACAAATGTTGCTAATATCCTCCTCTTCAATTTTTGTGAACAAAAATTCGTTCAACATGGCTCGATAACGATCACCATTGACTACGGCCACTCCTTGCTCATTTTCGAAGAAAAATTACCCAATTATGCCTCTGGACCAAAATCCGCACCAAACAGTGACTCGACATCGGCCAAAGTATTTTCGCAATATTTCCCAGCGTTGTTCAAGCGTATACACAAACATATTCGTTCAGCGGAAGGATAAAACTAATTATCTGTCAAATCAGACATGAGCTAAGTGTTACCATTCAGGAAATAAGCACGAGTTAAAAAAAAAACGTTAGATGGCGGACCCTTTATTAATAAGATTTCATATTAATCGGTTTGAGAGACAAAGAATTTATACTGTCAATGCTTTCAATGGCGTTAAAATTTTGTTTTTCTGTGTGAGTGTTTAGTATACAAAATTTAGCGTTTAGTTGATATTTACAATATATGCAGAAAGCCTTTTTTGGATCTTCACATTCGCTTTTCCATTCTTTCTTGCTAGTCCACTATTTTCGAAACTTTTAGGAATATTTTTTACGACTTCTGAAAGTTTTCAATCTATAACTGAAATCCGGTAAATCCACATAATAGGTATATGGTAAGCACAAACAGCACAACACATACCGGAAC
The DNA here is from genome assembly GCA_941918925.1 of Phyto melanocephala. Lineage (NCBI taxonomy): Eukaryota > Metazoa > Arthropoda > Insecta > Diptera > Rhinophoridae > Phyto > Phyto melanocephala. The sequence continues at coordinate 21,459,234 of OW799236.1, read as the reverse complement.
CATACGCAAAATTTCAAGATAACTACTTTTAAACATTTATTAATGTAATTTAGAAGGAGAAAAAATTTACTTTAAAATAACACTGTAGCATTTTTTTGTAGTAACAAAGTGGAAAAAATGCTGCGTTATTTACCATGAAAACTTCATGTTTACAGCGTTTTTTAAAAATTTTTGAAGAAAATTTTTTTAATAATTATAAAACGGCTAAAAAAAAAATCTAAAAAATATTAAAAAACTTCTATAAGATGTCTAATGGCTAAATAAATTTTTCTCCGGCTAAACATAGCCTGAAAAGGTCTAAATTGGCAACTCTGATTGGAACCATATCTAGCAGAGGAAAATTTTTTGATTACAATTGAACGTTCGAGTAAAATTTGGACCCTATAAATAGTGGATTAATTGGTCAGGGAATTACAAATTGAACGTTATGAGTGCATGCTTAACAATAAAAAAACCTTTTCAAGTGTTATAGGACTTTTTTTTAGCACTAGTACAGTTCAAGATAAATTTTCTTAGTAATTTAAATATTTCAAAATATTTTCTTTTCATATACCAAGAACATTTCAAAAATTCCTTTCAAGCCCATAGATTATTTTCAACAAGTTTCTTAAGCATTTCAAACAGATATGTTCATACTTTATTTAAACTCAATTGAAAAAGTTCTCGCAACAACAAGGTGTGTCTATAAGTTGGTTTTTTTTTCTTTCGTGCCATTAAATATTTGCATTTAAATTGCGGATTTTTTAAAGAAAAAAAAACAATACAAACCAATCAAAATTCTTATTCAAACTATGTAAAATGAGTCTTGACAAACTATGTGGTCGTCTGTATGTTCATTAGTCTGTCTGTCCGTACATTCGTCTGTCTGTCTGTCTGTCTGTCGTGTTCTAAATTTATAGTTCAATTAAACAAAAGTACCTGTTTGAGTTTAATTCTTTTCTTATTATTGTACATACCTACCTACATATTTTATTATATTGTTTATTTCTTAAGCTTGATTTTCAATTAGTCTTTACCATGCGATTTTAGTTTGTTGTTTGTCCGTCCGCTTAGGTGAGTAAGTACTAGTTAGTGTGTTGTATTAAGCTTACATTTCCTGTTGTCGTATCAAATGTTCGACAAGTTGCAATGTATAAAAAGTGTATAGAAACATTTTTTAACATACTTTGCATACTGACATAATAAAATGAACTTTGTATTGTAATACATATTTGCTGTAAGTAGGCATGTACATACATATACATATGTATGTATATGTATGTCTATAAATAATACAAGACACGATCTTAGCACGAAATTCACATTAGAAAATCATTTGTCATACTCAAAACTATACAAAACACACCAGGCAATAATATGGTAAATAAAATACAAATTTAAATAAATAAACTTAGAAATTATTGCTTGTATGTATATGTATGTAGACATGTTTGTAAGTAAGAAAAATTCATGTTAAAAATCATAGCTAAATATTTGTTTGTTCAAACCCAAAGGTGCAAGATTAAGTTTTTTATTTAAAACTATAACGTACTGACATGGCAGGTTTGTTTGTGCTTTAAAAAATAATATATGTATATATTTTTTTGTTTCATTGGCAATTGAAAAACTGCCAATAATAATTAAAATTATCGAAAAGAAAATAAATCATTTAATAAACATTACAAAAAATTCGTACGAAATGCTTATGGAGTAATGTTGACTAATCAGTACTCTGTGATATGAAATGTTTCTATCAACATTCAAGCAACATTTTATTTCGTATGAAATAATATAACCAACAGTTATTTCGTACGTTCAACCGGGAAACGAGTCTAGTATTCTGTTCATGCGAATTGTTGTTAAACTCCATTTTAAAAAATTCGTAAGAAAAACTTTTTAAAAAATGTTGCCTAATCAGAACTCTGTTTATAACGTAAAAAAACATATGAAATGTTTCTAACAACATTCGAGCAACATTTTATTTCATATAAAATAATATCTACAACAGTTGTTATTCCCTACGAAATTCAAAGCAAGAGTTGATCACTTTTTTTGTTGGCCCGATGATGATGATGATGCTCAACATATTTCACAAATTGAAAATCAAAAAGTAGGCTTTATGGATTATAAGAGTGGATTATGGATTCTAAGAAAAAAATTTTAATTTTGTTAACAATGTCAATATATTGAGATGTTGCAGTAACATTTATGTAAAACACGAAATATCAACATGATTATGGCAGCACAATATTGTAAAGGGTCCGCCATATAACTTTTTTTTTTAATTGCTATAAAAAGGGTGTGGCTTTGGCTGTGTGGCACGTAGCGCCGTCCTGTTGAAACCAAACGTTGCCAATTTCCTCCTCTTCAATTTTTGTGAACAAAAGTTCGTTCAACATGGCCCGATAACGATCGCCATTGACTACGGCCACTCCTTGCTCAATTTCGAAGAAAAATGGCCCAATTATGCCTCTGGACCAAAATTCGCACCAAACAGTGACTCGTTTTGGGTGTGTCGACTTTTCAATGTATGCGTGCTGGTTTTCTGTGCCCTAAATGCGACAATTTTGCTTGTTTGCATACCCGCCAAGATCAAAATGAGCTTTATGTGAAAAAGTGATTTTTTGGCCAAAGTAATGTCGCAATATTTCCCAGCGTTGTTCAAGCGTATACACAACCATATTCGAAGGATAAAACTAATTACCTGTCAAATCAGACATGAGCTCAGTGTTACAATTCAGGAAATAAGCACTAGTTAAAAAAAAAGTTAGATGGCGGACCCTTTATCACCATAATATATAAATAATGCTGAAATAATAATAGAAAAAACTTTAGGTTTTTGTGCAAAGTATTATTTAAATCATAATTTTAGTTGTATAAAGTGTTTACTAACATGTTGTCTAATCAAATTTTTTTCATAAAAAATAATTTATTGGATTTTAGTCACAGTATTAAGACAAAGTTATAAAAAAAATTTTTTTTAATTAAAAATGTTGCTCTATTTTAAGTGTTAAAAACAAAAGAAACTTATTTATAAAATTAAGGATAAAAAATAGTGATGCTTTTGTTGCTAAGAACAAAAATCACTAAGAAACATGTTGCTGGAGCTCAACGTTTTTAAAAATTATTATTTTTATCATTTATTTATTTATTTAATATATTACAAAAATCATCTCTAAAAAGCATGCGTCTGTTCTACAATAAGTAAAAATAAAAATTTACAAAATATTTTTAATACACCTTAAAACAATTGCATGCATATTGCAATAAAAAGGGTTTAACCTTAAATTCTATGGCAAAAAGAAGTATCAGCCTAAGTCTATGTAAGCTAAAATTGAGATACAAACACCATTGGAATCCAGCAATTGAAAACTACCCACAAAAAAAATTTCAGCTATTTCAGACATCTTTAAAGGAAGTTATAGCATAAAACCTTTATTTTTGCAACCAACAACACATTTGGAATAATAAATTATTTTAACTTGTAATTTCAGTAAACATACCAAAACCGATATGGTCTTTAATTAATACAGAAAGGAATTCCGGAATAATAGTCTTTATTTAAAAGAAAATTTTAATAAAATAAGAGAATTAACTCAAAAATTTTAATGTGATTTCCTGAAAAACGATAAAAACTGACATAAGCATTTTTCCTTATTGCCACAGAATTATTTACTTTTAAATAACAACACAAATTGCGATTAAATGCGTTCAACCACTTTTCTTTCAATTGCTGGGAATTAAAAGTCCCAATAAACATTCTGCTATAAATATGTATAGAGGGGTTTTAACATCAATACTCCAGACACAAAATATTAATGCTTTTTTTTTTTGCTTTCTATAAAACTTGTTGTCAAGTTAAATTTTTCTTAAAAGGGGGTGTTAAAATTATTTACTTTTTGCCACAAAAATATTTAGCATTAAAATTGTTTTGTCCAATTTGTTTCCATTACATCTAGGTACAATTTATTATTGATTATTTTGTTGCTTCTGCTCATTTTTCTTTTTTAAACTACGGTTAAATAAAAAAAAAAACCGTAAAGAAGTGATGATAAAGTAAAACAATCCACTTTTTTGATTTGCACGAATATAAAAGAGTCAATAACTTTAAGGGTATTGATACATTGTTGGTTTATTGTTCTTGTTATTATTATTTCTGCTCGTGTTGCTTTTTCATATAAAAGATGACATTGACATTTATAGAAACGGAAAGCAAATCATAAAGAAAGAGAAGTACAAATGTAGAGAGAAATGAAGGGTATAACAAAGAAGTGTCAGAACTACTAAGAGAACTTTAAATGTAAAAAATATTAATTAAAAGATATGGCTTTAAAACGTTCAATTAGAACTTAAGGTACATGCTACTGCTATTATTAAACAATTAGCAATTTGTTAGGAAAATATATTTTTATAAAATTTAATAATATTTTAACAACTTTGCTGGGACTAAGACCTAGCTGTAAACAATATCATTAACAATCAACATGTTGCGAAAGGTTTTCTAATAGTTTTACATACCATTTGTTGTTTTAAGTTTCGAGTTTGTGAAATATGTTGACCAAATATCTAATTATTTCACACAAAATATTTATTAGCTCTAGGTTTGAATTTATACCGAAATAACTCTATTATTCATACTTTTTTATAACAAGTAAAATCTTCATTGAATGTTGACAGAAACATTTCATGTGTTTTTACATTATAAACAGACTCCTGCTTATTCCATAAGTATTTCGTATGGACCAAGGCATATTTATTCATCAGGTAATTGCAGTTCGGAGAGAAATTTTTTGTTTATATTTTGTTTATAAAGTTTGACATTTGAAATAAATGAGAGAGGATAGAAATTGTTTTTTATCTATAGACTTTGACAGCTGAAATTTAAAATAAGTGAAGAAAAAAGTAATCAGCCGTCGAAACAAGACTACCTGATGAATAACTGTGCCTTGGTATGAACTTTTTTATATGGAGTTTAAAAGCAGTTTGCATAAAATGTTGAACTCAATAAAAACCAGGTTTTAGTTAGTAAAATAAATTTTAAAACATTTTTTTTTTAATTCTTTTAAAAATCCCATTTTATGGTTGTTTTGCTGCCAATATTTCACTGGGGTATTTTGTATCTCAGCATTTTTGTTTAAATAAATACCCGATACAATGCAACATGTTGCTGTATCAAACCATTCTTTACAGAAAATGCTTCTACTAGAAATAACTTTGAAAGATTTTTTTAATGTTCAATGCTGAACGCTCTTTCATTGTCGAATTATGAAATACTATTTACTCCTTAAAAGTTATTTTTACTGTTGCTTTTGAAGTACAGACTCAATAGCCCGATATACATAATTAAATACGACTGAGAAAAGGCAACCTTAAACAAATGATAATAAATTTTTCTCACATACTTTTTAAATAATTCCAGAAAAATATTTTCCATTAAATGTTGAACACAAAAAAAACCAGGTTTCTGTTAAAAAAAAAAAAGTTTAAAACATTTTTTTAATTTTCTTTAAAAATTTTGATTATAATTACTAGTTTTGTTTGTCTCTTAGCAACATTTTTTCATTTAAAAAAAAAAAAAAAAATTTGTTACTGTTAAAATATTTGCACAAAAATTCTGTTAATTCAAACTGTATGTATATAGCAACTTGTTAATGAATGTTTATCAAGAAATCCTTGCATTTTTTGTACAACTTTATGAAAAGGTTTTGTAGTAAGGAAACTGCTCTCTTTACAACATTGTTGGCCAACTTCTTTTACAGAAACATGTTTCTGATTTTCATTTATGCCTTTTAATCGTTTTACTGAATTTTAGCTTATCTGTATCAATAAAAACATGCTGTTTATGCAAAAGTTTTAAAAATTTTATGTAAGAAAAAAATATAATATCATTATCGCTTGCACTGGTATTTATTAGTTTGCGAAAACAATATGTTTACAAATCGGTGTACATAAAAGATATTGAAACAGAAAAAATCTTAAATAAAATTCACAAAATTTTATTATAAGTTTTTACCAAATTTAAAATAAACACTAAACACACTTATAATTTTTAAAATGCAATTTCTGTTGCTTTTTCTATTATCTCAGGCCAACATGTTTATTCGGACATGTTACTGATGATTAGGAAAAGTTTGTTTAATATGAACAACGGAAAAAAATGTAAAAAATCAAAGAATTTATTTTTCCTGAAACAATGTTGAAATAAATATTTTGTTTACCAACATTTTGGTATTGTTTTATGCTAATAATAATTTTTAAACAAGTTTAAACATGTAATATCTTGCAATGATTATTAATTTCTATCATAACTTTTGATACACTAGTATGATAAACAATTTTCTAACAAATAAAAATATTCAGCAACATTGTTGCTTCTATTATTTTTTCAAACATTAAAAGCCAAACACAGGTTTACAAGTTTACACGTATTACCAATTGACATGTTGTGTGCTCTAAGGGAACGAAATTATCCTAATAAGCCACAATCCCGATTCTGTTTATATCTCGACTATTCATTTTAATTCCTTAAAGATTTTTAATTTGAATTTCAAGGTATTCCACGTTTGTCGTAGTGTCGACGTTAAAGTTCTCATATCTAATATGCTTAAGCGCAGAACATTGATAAAGGTAATGTTCCAAAGTATAAGATATAATCAAAGAGAAATAAATTTTAATCATTATGTTCTTCAGCATGTTATTTGGGGTTTTTCGCCTCAAAACCAATAAAGAAATCACATTTATTTCAGTATTTTGTATAATTTATAACAAATAAATATCATTTAATGTTAACCGATAAAATATTCTCACTAAACCGCTGATAAAAAAATAAAGCAAAAACATTGCAAAATGCTAAAAGCAAAAACAGGAAGACCTTGACTTGAATACCAAAAAAAAAAACAAAAAAAATATATTTAGTTATACACATATGTATACATACTTATGTACATAAATATGTATAACGACAACAATACAAAACCTTAATAGCCCAGAGAAATATACCAGCATATGAATTCAGTTACGTGCTCATATAAGAACGTACGTAAGCTATAAGATAAGTAAATACTTAAAATAATAATTTTTAATAAAACTTAACTTTATGGTAAAAAGCTTTGGTTTATCTTTTTGTCTTAAACAGAAAAAAAAACCAGAAGATAAATATACTGCATTGAGTTGGAAAATAGGAACGAACACCACACCCACTTTATGCAGAAACATAACGACAAAATAATATTTAAATATAAAGTGCTGTGCACACACACACTGTTAAACTTTTTCAAGTGTCAATAATCTGAAAACGTGATAAAACTGGACTCAAATGACACTCTAGACACACCAGTAAAATAGAACATGGTAAATAAAGAAAAAAATAAATTATAAACGCAACAGTAAGCTTTAAAAACTAGCAACATTTTATATTAAATATGAGAAGCATTTAAAAGTTATTGCCAGGTTTCCATTACCAGCAGCATATAAATGACAACCTATCAGATATGTAGAAAAAATGTTTTAAACGTTGTAGGTTAACTAGAATTCCAAAAGTGCCCTACAGTATTGATGAAGAAAGTATTCAGAAATGTTTATTAATTTACTTAATATAACCAAATTTTTGTAAAATAATATCATGGTTGTGTTGCTGGCAATATTTTACTGAGATATTTTGTATCTTTAAGTTTTTCCAATTGTTTAGTGCTGAAAGCTCTATCATTGTCGAATTGTTAAATAGTATTAACTCCCTTTAAGTTATTTTTACTATTGGTCATTGATTTACATAATTGAATAAGTCTGAAAAACCCAAACTTTAAACAAAACAGAATCACAGAAAAATATTTGTATAAAAAGTTTACGAGTTTAAGGGCCATAAGTTCAACTTGTCCTTAAAGGCAGGATTTTGACGGACAGATAAATGGCTTTACATTATAAAGTCTTTGTTTATTATTCTTTTATCCATTAAAATTATTATTTTTAATAAAAATAACAATAAAAAATTGACGTTGTAAAAATGCAAAACTATTTACGGGTGCAAAAAATCCTACCTTTAGCTAACGGCAAGTTGTAATAATGGCCCTAAGTGTTATAGTGCATTCCTGTACAAAATTTTGCTGCACTAGCAACATGTTGCTTAAACATTATTGTGCAATATGATGCCTCGTAAAATCAAGTTTTAAAAATTAATAAAAAAAATAGTTTTTATTGCAACTATTATAATAATAATATTTCATTTTAGTAGCCGTCATAGAGTTTGTTTTTGTATCAATGTTTCAGTTTTTAGAGGTAGCAGCACGCTGCCTAAAATTATATGTAACATACAAAATTTGACATTCAAATAGAATTTTTATACAAATTGCACAAAACAATTTACCCTCTTGCTTTGATTTAAATGCAAAATAACTGTTTTTCATATTATTGCAAAAGAAATAAAATGTGTCTTAATGTTGACAGCAACAAAGCATATGTTTGTCATATTATTAACAGCGCAACATTATTCCATAAATAATTTGTATGATTATTTTACATAAAGTTTGACAGTGACAGTTCGCATAAAATGTTGAATAGAATCTAAAAAGAATGTAAAAACCAAGGCAAATTTATTCATCAGGTAATCACAGCTGAGAGAGAATTATTTTATTTATATTTTTTATGTATGAATTTTAATATTTGAAATAAATGAGAGAAGAGAGAGAATGGTTTTTATATATAGAGTTTGACACCTGAGATTTTAAATAAGAGAAAATAAAAAATAATCAGCTGACGAAACAAGACTACCGGAGGAATAAATATACCTTGGTAAAAACTATACTTATGTATTGACATTTGTAATATTTTACTGTTTTCCTATGGTATTGCAAACTTTATAATAAACCTAAAATACTTTTTCTATTTTGTAGACAATTTTTAGCATAAAGGTTTTCAACTTCAGTAGCCGTCATCCGCTTAAGTTTTTTTTTGTCAATTTTGCAGTTATACCTTGTTGACTTTTTTATACTTCTTTTCTTCTGTGTCCCCCCCGTTATAGATCAACCATTAGAAACAAGCAATAAAATTATAAAGCCTCAACCATTATATGTCCATTTTTCCTTCAAGTTGAATTTTTTTAAACAATTTATTTTTCTTAATTCTATTAAGAGGAGACACATTTCAAATGTACACATTAATATCAATGAGTGTGTGTGTGTGTGTGTGCGAATGTGAAAACTTGATTTGACCGTAATGGACGCACCTGTTGAAATACATGTTTTTTTTTCAATTCTAAAAGACAGAAATTGCAAGAAACCAATAACCACAACTAAAATAATATATAAAAAAGTGCATCTAATGAAATTGTATGAATGCAGGTTTATCTATTTTCTAAAAAGTGTTACATTGTGAAAATCGTATACTACAGTAGGTGGAATATGAAATAGTGACACATGCAATAAGCAGACATTAACATTAGCTTTCATAAAGCTAATGTCATGTAAAAAGATTGAAGATAATGTTGTTTGAAGAAAAACTTTGGAATTGTATTTTGGCCTGTTAGAAGGGACCAGAAAGAAGTTCATTTTTTTAACAAAGCTTTGCAGATACGATCTCGCCATCTAGAAACTTTAAAGTGAGCATCATATTAAGCCTAGCGATATACATATGTTGAGCAACTTTAGTTTTTTCGGACGAAGAATTAGACATACAAAAATAATTTTTAAATCGAGCAAACAAACAAAATTTATCAGTTCTTGCATTGAATACACATTCCAGGGAGTGTTTATGGGTGGCGAAAAGTGGGCAGGGCCACGCCCAACGCGCAAAGTTATAATTTTGTGGTACTTGCACTGGACCGATTTTTCTGAAACTTTGCACACATATTGAGCTGTCATGACTTTACAATTTCGTGATTAGAAAAGTGGGCAGGGCCACGCCCATAAACAAAGTTATAATATTCAACTACTTGAACTTCACAGATTTTTCTAAAACTTTGCACACACATATTGAGCTCTCATGATTGGTCAATTTCGTGATTAGAAAAGTGGGCAGTGCCACGCCCATAAGAAATAAGTTATCATTTTTAGCTACTTGCACTAGATCGATTTTTCTGAAACTTTGCACACACATATTGGGCTTTCTTGACTGTATAATTTCGTGATGAGAAAAGTGGGCAGTGCCACGCCCATAAAAAAGTTATAATTTTGAAGTACTTGCTCTGAACCCATTTTTGTGAAACTTTGAACACATATTGAATTATCATGACTATACAATTTCTTAATTAGAAAAGTAGGCAGTGTCACGCCCATAAGAAAAAATATCATTTTCAAAAAAAAAACTGTCATGACTATACAGTTTCGTGATTAGAAAAGTGGGCATAAAAAAAGTTATAATTTTTAGCTTTTTGCACTTGATATTTAATTTATATTCAGAATGCATTTTTATTCATTAAGGGGCGTAGCAACTTATGAAATAATGTTGCCTCAGCAGTACTCTGTTAATAGTGTGGTAAACAAATGAAATGTTTATGTCAACATTCAAGCAACATTTTATTTCAAGTGTGATATATATATGAACAAAAGTTATTTCGTTCAAAATTCAAAGCAAAATTTTTTTTGCATATAATATTCTTATGTTGAATAAAATTGTTTAACAGCAGCGTTTACCATTAGGATTGAGCAGCATGTTGCGGCAACATTATAAAAAAAACTACAGTTCTGAAGAAGATAATGTTTTCTACATTATTTCTTAATTCATATTTTGCAGTGAAGGCTTTTAAAAACTATATTAACAAATTATATTTACATTTTGTAAAGTTTTAAAAACTTTTGATATTTATTTTTAGAAATCTTGTACTTACCTGTAGTCTTTTGTAAATTGGAAGCATTAAATATGTTGATGATGTTAATAATCTATCATTTTGTTTCTTATAAAAACATCTAAAATATAAAAACAAATAAAAAGTATATTACAAAAAATTGAAGAAATTGAAAAGTTCTCATTATTTATTTAATTTTTAATTAAAAAAAAAAAATTATTTACACAATTTTACTATGTTTGCCAAAAATATATTAAACAAAAACAATGGAATGCAAACTTTTTACGAATATACAAGTGTCCAGTGCATAATTGGAAACATGTTTCTAAGCTTTTTGTTAAAAATCAAGATTTCTAAAGTATTAATAAAATATTATTTATTTTTGTAATATTTTTTTTATATATTAGAAATCTTTTTTTAATATTTTAAAGGTCATTTTATAAATTGTTATGACCTTCTTTATTACAAAAAAAACATATAAAAAATTAAAAAAAAATAGCAACATTATCAAACAATTTCACTTTGTTTTAACAGTTTTTAAAATAATTAACGCATTTTCAAACAGAAACTAATAAAAAATTTTTATTTTATTATATTAAAAAAATTGCATAAACTGCAAACTAAAAAACCCATTGAAAAAAAACAGCCAAAATAACCTTGTCCCAAAACAACTTTTTTTTTTTTAAATGCAGCAATTTTTATGCAGTTTTTTTCTTTTAATTAAAGACACGCAACAACGTAAAATTTATGAAATACGTACGAACATAAACGAATTGCAATACAATGTTGTATTTGTAGTTGTAGGTACATAACTAGCGCAACAAGAAACTGGCTGCAATGACAGAATAAATGCAATAAAGTTTTCAGAACATGTGAGCCAAGACACAACTACATACATATGTATGTGTGTATCCGTGTATGTACTAGTAACTATTTATATATAATCTACTCTAGAGAAGAAAAATATTTATGTTTTTAAATTAAAATACAAGAATCTAAAGCAGGGATGCCACTTTGGTTCGATCAGACCAAAATTGGTAGATTTTTTTAATTTAAGCACAACTTGTTAGCTTGGTTGGTTTGGTTGAACTTTTGAAAGTTTTTGGTAAATTATAATTACTTTTAGTTAAAAGCACAAATTTGCAAATAAATAAAGTTATTATAAATATATTTTAAATTAAAAAAATTTTCTTAAACACTTTTATTAAAATTTAATGTGCAACAGCTCTACGTTTACTCTTGAAACATTAAAATATTGTAGATAACTTTAAGCTTCATTCAATTGGCCTAATGAACAGAAGTAACACTATAGAGGAGTAGGTAAAACAGAAGATATATGCAACAGTCCTTTCTAAAATAAATAAATATGCCGACTATTACATCAAAATATTAAAATTTTTATTATTTAATCGTAAAAAAAAGTTTATCGCAAATATATTCGAATAAATTGTAAAATTTAGCACTCTTTTATTTATTTTAAAATATTTTATTTTGCTATTCAAATCATTGATTTTATACTAGAAAGGCAGGCAATTTTAGAAAATGGTAGGTTTTGGTTTGTTTTTAAGAAACATTTGGAAGGAAAATTATTTTTTGTTGTGGCATCCCTGATCAAAAGTGGCCAAATGGAGTAAAACTGACTAAAGTAGTAACAACAACAATCACATATAACATATAAAAAGCCACCCATTGCAATATTTTTATTAACCAGTTTTTACTTAACAAGACAGACCAGACTGGCTGCTTGATTAAGTAGTGTACAGAACGTTCATATGTCTGTCTGTCTGTCTTTATATCTTACCAACAAAAAATAGTTGCTGGTTGCTTGTTTGCAACATATACATACATACATACATACACATATAAAAATATTTTAAAACTGACTGCAAAATCAAAGAACTTGCTCGCTGACGGAAACCTAAAACTTAAAATATGTTACTCATGCGCAGCTTATAGAAGTACACAATATAAGCCAAAGCATCGTTAAAGACAATTCAGTGACGATAAAGTTTGTTTAAACGTATGTACCTCACTGGGGCTCGTTTTTATTAGTGTTGCAGTTGGTTGCTTTTTTCCTATTTATTATACCCTTCACACAGTGAAAAAGGGTATATATAGGTTTGTCATTCCGTGTGAAATTTCTACAATTTTCATTTCCGACCCCATAAAGTATATATTTTCTGAAAGCTTATGAATAGGGGAGTCGATTAAGCCCTGTCAGTCTGTCCGTCTGACCGTCTGTCCGTGTGTATGTTGAAATCAACTTTTTGAAGCCCCCCGACATAGGTTGGACCCGGGTAAGGTATTAAAATATCAGAAATATTCGGGAGTAGATCGCTATTGAAAATCAGAAACATCGGTACATAAACAACTGAGATATGAGCAAAAACCCACGACCACCTCGATTTTTTTTTCACAAAAACAACATTACAACAACAACATACATACATACAAACGTGTATACTGGATAGAGAAAACGTGGCATCGAATCCCAACTGAGCCAAAAAAAAATTTTTTTTAATTTTTTTAAAAAATTTTTTTTAATTTTTTTTTTATTTTTTTTTTTTATTTTTTATTTAATATATTATTTATATTTTTATTATTATTTTTTTTAATTTTTTTTTTAATTTTTTTTTTTTTTTTTTTTGTTTTATATATATTATATACATAATAATTTTTTTTTTAAATTTTTTTTCAAATTTTTTTTTTAAATTTTTTTAAAATTTTTTTTTTAAATTTTTTTTTAATTTTTTTTTTTTTTTTGCTCTTTTAACATACATACGTGAATTTATAATTTTACATTGGGACGTTTTTATAGATGTATGTTTTTTATATGTATGTACGTATTTCATATGAGATGAATGGTGATACAAACCACTGTTATTGCATGACTACACGTTGTGAAGGGTATATAAGATTCGGCACGGCCGAATATAGCGCTCTTACTTGTTTTTTAACTTCTTTCTTTTTTGCTACCGCCATCCTCATCTTTTTATGTTTCAAAAAAAAAAAAGCTGTGAATTATTCAGAGTACTAAGCGGGTGATATGGTAGAAATATTACGCGAAAAATGGGAAGACTGTGTAATTTTATTTATTTGGGTTTACAACCTTTATCGCATGCTCCATTGTCTTGTTGCCGTTGGTGCATCATGGTTTTAGAACACAATCGCAGTAATAACAGAAAACAAAAATTTATTTGTAACAGGCAACTCTTTTGTTAATAAGTTTATTTCATTTTACAAATTAACGAGTAATTTAGCAAAAAAAAAATTATACAGAAAATTTGTCCAAAAATTGATTGTCATATCAAAAGTTTGTCGGATAGTCAATTTTTATATAGAAAATATGTCGGATACACAATTTTCATGTAGATAATTTGTTGGATACACAATTTTCATGTAGAAAATTTGTTGGACACACTATCTGCATATAGAAAATTTGTCGGATACAAATTTTTTTTATTTTTTTATTTACATTATTATGATACACAATTTTCATAAACTAATTTTGTTGAGTACACAATTTGCGTACAGAAAATTTTTCAAATATAATAATGTTGTTTTTAAAAATTTGTCGGCGTCAATATTTTCATATTAGAGAAGTTGTTGAATACATACGTTTTATATACAACATTTTTATATAGACCACTAACATATAGAAAATTTTCGACTAAACAATTTTCGTATAGAACCATTTGTTGGATACACAATTTCCATATGTTAAGAAAATTTGTCAGATATAGTATTATTTACAGAAAATTTCCGAGTTAAAAAATAATAAAAAAAATAAAATAATTTTCTGAGACAGAACCAATTCGAATTTACCATTTGATTCATCTGAATCATAATTTTTAAAATTAAAGATAAAATACAAAAAAAATTAAGTTAGTTCATCAACAAATAACCTTGAAACTATTTCTAAAACAGAACATAAAAACTTCTTGAGTCTTAAGAATCTTTTAATAACAAAGAAAATCTTTACTCTAATCATTTGTTTTTTTTTTTCTTTTGAACAAAGTTAATTTATTTTCAAAGTCTTTTATTATTATATTTTGTTTAAAAGAAGATTTTATAGCAGACACTACAAACAAAATAAGCAAAACACAAAAAAATCAGAAAAAAACTAACACTTAAATCCTTGAAATTGATTTTTTGCTTTGCGTAAAAACGAACGAAGAAAATGAAAACGTTTTAGTTCTCAAGTTTAGCATTTAAGATCAAGAATATTGATTGTACATTAAAGAGATCGTACATACATAAGTAAATATAATAAATACATATCGCTCACCGGTTGCAATAATGGCAAAAATTCCAAATTAAATTTTTGGAAAGGTGTTCTTGTTATTGATTACTATTTTAAAAAAATATTGTTTATTAAGAAAATTATTATGTTTAATTATATTAAACACATTATTTTTATACTATTAAAAACAAGTAAAAGTTATAAATATGGTCATTCTGAATCTGATATTGATTTGATACCCACATTGACGAGGTTGGAGAAAAAATTTATCCGCTATTTTGTTTTGGACGCCAATTTGGATTTTAAACCTTTTCATAGTTAACTGTATTCTACTGGTCAAACCCTTTCTTCTAAAACCAATATTAGATTTGACCGAAATACAAATTTATTGTACGCCATTTTGTAGTGACGTAAATACGGATTTAAATTTTTTTATAGTGCTAATACACTATAAAATATTTTTCATATAATACCAATATCGACCCTCTCGATGTAAGTTTTAGGAAAAACACCGAAGCAGTAGTGTTGTGGTGCTTATATCTCAGTTTGTTTCATACCGATTTGTTAATTTTGCTCAGCAATAATTTTGAGACTAGCCCTAGAGTCAAATCTATCTATAAATAATAATAATAATAATAATAATTATAATAATAACAATAATTAAAAATGTTAATTTTTTAGTGATAAAAATATGGGAAAAAGAGGCAATCTTGTTTATTTGCTCATATCTCCAAAAAAATAATGAGGCGATTGTGCCGTAATTTTGAAGCGATTTAGCAATGATTTAAATTAACTTTGTGGGATTGAATCGCTATAAAATGCCGGCACAATCGCCCCATTATTTTTTTGGAGCTTTTTTTTGGAAAGCTTATGAATATGACTCCATTTTCATATTCATATTTTTTTAATAATTTTAGTTAAAAATTTTGACATTTTTATATGTTGAAAAATAAAAAATTGAAGTTATTAATTTAAAAGTGAAAATGTATACATTTAGTTGGTCGATATTAAAGATAATCCTATAAAACTTGTATTAATGAATTTAGTGTATAGAAAACTTAAGATAAATGGAACTAAAAAGGATTGTGATAAAAATAGGTGTGAAAAACAGGCTCAGTATTAGGTATTAAATATTTTGTCAGGCCTGCCATTATTATTTACGAACTTTGAAATCATCACTACAAAAACGACTGTTTGGCGTAAATTTTTCCCTATTTTGATCTACTTTTTTTATCATTAGCACAGCACGATCTTCCTTTTGCATATGGGGATCTACTTATTATTACAAAATTATTGTTATAATATAAAACTTTGTTTTTGTTTTTTGATTTTTTTCCTAAATTAAACATTATTATAAAACTGTAATACATAGATATACAATAGACTCGCGGTAACAAAAACACTGCCTTACGTGAACACCGGATAAGATGAACATAATCTTTTTTACTCTGACTACTCTGTAGCGTGAACACAGTGAGAAAGCCTTATAACGTGAACAAATTTTTCGGTTATCCATATCGTTTTCATAAAAAGGGGTATCCCCGTAAATGATTGCACAGGTTTAGTTTAGTGCGAGCTGCTGATTTAGCATGATCTAATATAAAGTTTTTCGTAAAAAATGCCACGAAAACTACAAAAATTCTAAAGTTATACTCCTTGTGATTGGAAAGGCAAAAAATCCTTGCTCTTTTAGAAATTTTTAATTTCCTGTGGACTACAATCGCTCCAAATTATAATTGATGACAGCTGCAATTTTTGAAAATTGGTTTAACTATTAATGTACGCTATTGGCTATTTCAACTTGAAAACGTCTTAAAAAGAAAACAATAGCAAAATGCTGGCTGAACTTTTTTAGCTCTTTAGGAGATGAAGAAGAAAAGGTAACACATTTTTTTAATTAATTTTAACGTACTTATTTTTTCTTAACAAAACATATATACATAACAATCCGAAATACCAAAAAATAAATGAATTTGATTTAAATCACATGTCTAATTTGTTTGGAAATTTAAAAGAGTTACACCTTCGACAACATGAACAACTTCGCAAACGTGAACACGCTCGGTTTTTAATAGTTCACGTTACCGCGAGTCTACTGTATATTCTTTATTTTAAATTTTTTTAAAATTTTTCTATTTAATTTATTAAATTTTGTAAAACCATTTTTTTATATTTTAACCAATTCAAACTGTCAATTATTTATCGTAAACAAATAATAAGGAGGATAAACAAGGTTTGACAGCTGTAGACAAAGTACTGAAAAAACAAAAACAATCAGCTGATTGGATACAAGTATCTTAGTAATCTATCTTGGCATAACTAGTGAATTAATTATTATAATACTATACAAAATAGTCATTCATCACTTCTATACCTTATCAAAAAATTTATTTTAAACTGTGTTTTTATTGCAGCCACCGAGCGATATGTACATTGTATGTACGTATGTATACAAAAAGACAAAAAAATATTGTAGCAACATCATCAAGTCGAAGAGAATGTGAAAATATTTGATCATTTATAACGATGTTTTAAAGATAAAAACATTCTACTTAAGCAAATGTTGATGATGATGATAATCATCATCTTTATAGGTTTTTATGGATTATAAATTTATATACATACATACATATGTATATCTATCAATTCTTCTTTATTTAAAAAAAAATTGTTAATTTTTTTTATGAAAATTCAATGTGCAACAAATTTTTTATATCTATGAAATGTGTAGGTACATATATATCTACAACAGCTTTTTTTTGTTCAAATAACTGTCGAAAGCTGGAAATTTTTTCAAGAAATTATTATAAGAATAATTTCTTACAGCCAAATTAAGATAACATTTTAAAAAGATTTCCTATAAATATTATTTATTTGACAAATTCTGCTGCTGTAGGTATGTAAATAATCTTTATGTTATTTACATCAAGCCCAAATATATGCATTTTCTCCTAGTCACTAACGAAACTTCTTTATCAAACACTTTAATAAAACTGTGTAGGTATGAGAAAAGTAATGAAAGCCAAGAAGACACATGCACTCATACATACATACATACAAATGTATTCATGCATGTGTATTCATCAGCAACGTATAAAAGAAAAAAGAAACCAAAGAATATAAAATAAAATGTAAAGAAACTAAAGAAGAAGAGGTTATTTGCGGTTATTGACTTTGTCTCGTTCGAAATGACCTTGCCCGAAAAATAGCGTGAATACTACTCGTACGTAAGAAAAACACAAACTCTCACAATCTTCACTGTTGTTATGTTTTAGGTATCGCCTATGTAGATGCAATGTTTGTTTGTTTCTTATATTTATTTTGAAAATAAAAAAACGGGAAATTTACTTTATTTTTTACATTTTTCTTTGTGTGGCTAAGGCAGAGAAATGTAAGCCAAGAACAAGTACTAAAAAGAAATTACAGAAAGTAGTCTTACAACTTTGTATGTAGTTTTAAGATAGAACTAGAAAGATACAGAACGTAAAATAAAAATTAAAAACTATAATTCAAAACAGAGCGAGATGAGTGACGTGAAAATAGAATTAAGAAATGGTACCACAAAATTATGCAAAGCCCTTAACTGATATCAAAATTTTAGATAATTCCTTTAGAAAAACTGCCAATTTGACAAATTTTCTATACAAAAATTGTCTACACCACAAACTTTCCGCGCATAAATTGTCTAACTGACAAATTTTGCATACTGAAACAGTCTGACAAATTTTTTTTATAAATAAATGTCTATCCAAAAAATTTCTAATACGATATCTGTTTATCCGACAACTTTTCTATATGAAAATTTTCTATTCGACAAATTGTCTATATGAAAATATTCTTTATGAAAATTGTCTAACGACAAATTCTCTATACGACAAATTTTCTACACGAAAATTGTCTATCCGACAAATTGTCTGTCTTAAAATTGTCTATCCGACAAATATTCTGTATAAAAATTTCTATCCGACAAATATTCTGTATAAAAATGTCTATCCAACAAATTTTCTATATAAAAATTGTCTATCCGACAAATTTTCTATATTAAAATAGTCTATCCGACCAATATCTTTATGAGATTGTCTATCCGATAAATTTTTTATATGAACATTGTATATCCGACAAATTTTCTATACGTAAATTGTCTATCCGACAAATTGTCTGTATTAAAATTGTCTATCCGACAAATTGTCTGTATTAAAATTGTCTATCCGACAAATTTTTCATATTAAAATTGTCTATCCGACAAATTTTCTGTATAAAATTGTCTATCCGACGAATATTCTGTATATAAATGCCTATCCGACAAATTTTCTATAGAAAAATTGTCTATCCGACAAATTTTCTATATTTAAATAATCTATCCGACAAATATCTATATGAGATTGTCTATCCGACCAATTTCTTATATGAAAATTGTATATGCGACAAGTTTTCTATACGAAAATTGTCTATACGATAAATTTGAGTGTTTTACAATTGTCTATCCGACAAATTGTCTGTATTAAAATTGTGTATCCGACAAATTTTTCATATTAAAATTGTCTATCCGACAAATTTTCTGTATAAAATTGTCTATCCGACGAATATTCTGTATAAAAATTTCTATCAGACAAATTTTCTATATAAAAATTGTCTATCCGACAAATTTTCTATACGAAAATTTTCTATCCGACAAATTGTCTGTATTAAAATTATGTATCCGACAAATTTTCTATATGAAAATAGTCTATCCGACAAATATCTATATGAAATTGTCTATCCGACCAATTTTTTATATGAAAATTGTATATGCGACAAGTTTTCTATACGAAAATTGTCTACCCGACAAATTGTCTGTATTAAAATTGTGTTTCCGACAAATTTTCTATATTAAAATTGTGTTTCCGACAAATTTTCTATATTAAAATTGTCTATCCGAAAAATTATATTATATATACGATAAATTTTCTATATGAAAATTGTCTATACGACAAATTTTCTATACTACAAGGTGGCGCAAAAGAAATCCTCCTATCAGAAAATGCTACAAATTTTGCAATTGGCCCCTAATGTGAGTTCTGTTTTGACATTTGTGTAGTAAACACATGCAAAATACACGTTAATAAACAATGTTACGCTACACTGCTTCAGAACGCGGAATATTGGTGACTATTTATTTGACCAATAATCGGTCGGTGACTTTGGCACAACGTGAATTTCGTCGCAGATTTCCTAGCCGTCCAACGCCTACTGGTGAAACACTGCGACGTTTAGCCGCTCGCCTCGAAGAGACTGGCACAACACGAGATGCTGCCAGGAGTGGCAGACCCCGGAGTAGCCGTTCTGTAGAGAATATTGCTGCTGTAGCCGAGGATGTCATGGAAGCGCCGTCGACATCGACCAGACGACGTGCCACGCAAATGGCTATCAGTCGACGGTCTTTACAGCGAATTTTGGTACAAGATTTGAAGATGTTTCCGTACAAAGTCCAGACGGTGCATCAGCTGTTAGCTGCTGACCGCCAATCGCGTCTAACATATGCTCAAGCCATCCTGAATCACCACCAAGAGGAAGATGATTTTTCATCAAAAATAATCATGAGTGATGAGGCCCATTTCCATCTTAGCGGGTACGTAAATAAGCAAAATTTACGCTTCTGGGGCACTGAAAATCCGCGTGTAACCCACGAAGAGCCATTACACCCGCTCAAAGTCACTGTATGGTGTGCTGTTTTCGCTGGAGGAGTCATCGGACCTTTTTTCTTCGAAGACGTCGCGGGCCAAACGGTTACTGTGAATGGTGAGCGCTACAGAGCAATGATCAACGAGTTCTTTTTGCCGCAACTTAATGAATTGGGATTGGAAAACATGTGGTTCCAACAGAACGATGCAACAGCACACACTGCACGTGCCACAACCGATATGCTGAAGGATGCATTTCCCGGGCGCCTAATCTCCCGTTTTGGCGATTTGAACTGGCCAGCAAGATCGCCTGATTTGACCGCTCCAGACTTCTTTTTGTGGGGCTTTTTGAAGTCGCGGGTTTATGTCAACAAGCCTTAGACTCTTGCAGCTCTTAAATACAATATCCGTCAAGAATGTGAGGACCTATCGCCGGAAGTTTTGGCCAAAGTGATGGAAAATGCCATAAAAAGGGCTTAAATGACAATCAACTGTGGCGGCGGCCATTTATATGACATCATATTCTCGACTTGATGTAAAAAAAATTAAAAGACCAAATAAAAATACTCCAGAAGAAGAATCGAAGTTTTTCATTTTTTTTTTAATTACAGCTAAAAAACATCGGAAGGTTATTTTTGCGCCACCTTGTATATGAGTAATATTTTACATATAAGAAAAATTTTTCCACATATGTATGTAAGTTCTACATAACCATTCTAAATGATGATTATTTATTTTTTCTGCTCTTGTTTTATCTGTATCTGATTCTGGTTTAATGTTCCTATTTTTCAATGTTTTATTTGTTATTGCAGTCTTTTAAGTTCCACAGACTTGAAGAATAAAGGCATAATAATAAATGTTATAAGCATATGTATATGTATGTGTACAGACTTACATATGTAGTATGTATTTAGGTATATACATCTGTACATTCTTTTAAATAATGCAAGAAGAGCAAGTAAATATATGCACGTACAAATAAACAAATGCATAACAATAAAGGGCCATTTGGTTTAGCTTCAAGTTACTGTTGTTGTATGTGTCAGTGTGTAAAAGACTGATTAAGTCTATATGTTTCCAATAACAACATAATTTTAATGTTGTTATTGCATCTTGCATTGTTTTTGTTTTTTAACTCTGCTGATGATCAAGAGATTGTTGGCCTTTTTTCTCGTTGTTATTGTTTTGTTTAATACCTCCTATACAATTTTTTATTGTGTTTTTTTTTTATAAAAGTAGTGCAATGACATTGACATCATTATTATAAAGTATAGTATATTATTGTTTTTGTTTGTTATAGCTTTCTTTATGCTGATAGCTGCTGTGTTGCTATTGTTTTACACAAAGGGAATAATAAGTGTTAGAAGTATAAATGAAAAGTTAATAAATAAAAAAATAGAGTCAATGTCACAGTTTTAAATGAGAAATTAACTTCAAAATAAATAAAGTTTATAAAATTAAATAAATTTTAATAAATTAATTTTCATGTAGTAAAAGCAGTAAAAATATTAATTTTTTAAATATTTATTTTAAAGCATAACTTTAGTATCGAAGTTGTTTATGCATATACACATTTCTACATTCATATTTGTTAATTTTATTTTTTTAGGTTAAAAAACTAAATATAGTTTCTAAAATCGCAATGCAAAGCAGCATACCTTATTAACTAATAAACCTTAATTACCGAGAATTTTCAATAAAAAATGTTATATTTTGATTAAAAATCTAAGTTTAATTATACACCAAAACGATATATGTACATAATATTTTTATAAAAAAAATTTTTATTGTATTTTATCGACATGTTGCTTTTATTATACATTATAAAGGGTGTTTTTTTAAGCCCGATAGAACTTTAAATTGTAAAAAATAACACAAAAAATTAAATTGTAATCAAAATTTTTTTTTTATTCGAAAGATCAATACGTGACATTAACATTTGAAAATGATTTCGGGCATATGGGCACCGCGGCTGTTCTTGACGAAGCGCATTCTGGACGTCCAATTTTGGGCCACTTTTTCGAGCACTGCTGGCCGTATGTCAGGAATAACACGAACAATGCTGGCCTCCAAGGCGTCAATTGTTGCTGGTTTATCAGCATAAACCAGTGACTTCACGTAGCCCCACAGGAAGTAATCGAGAGGTGTCAAATCGCACGACCTTGGAGGCCAATTGACAGGTCCATTTCTCGAAATCAACTTATCGCCAAATTTTGATTTCAATAAGTCGATGGTTGCGTTCGCCGTATGGCACGTAGCGCCATCCTGTTGAAACCACATCTCCTCCGGATCAATGTCATCCATATTTTCAAACAAAAAATCATTGATCATGTTGCGGTAACGATCTCCATTGACCGTAACGCGAGCTCCGGCCTCATTTTTGAAGAAATAAGGTTCGATGATGCCACCAGCGTGAAAACCGCACCAAACGGTGCATTTTTCTGGCTGTAATGGAGTCTGTAGGGTCTCTTGTGGATTGGTCTCGCTCCATATGCGGCAATTTTGCTTATTAACAAACCCGTTAAGCCAAAAATGCGCCTCATCGCTGAACACAATTTTGCGATAAAACAACGGACGTCCAGAATGCGCTTCGTCAAGAACAGCCGCGGTGCCCATATGCCCGAAATCATTTTCAAATGTTAATGTCACGTATTGATCTTTCGAATAAAAAAAAAATTTTGATTACAATTTAATTTTTTGTGTTATTTTTTATAATTTCAAGTTCTATCGGGCTTAAAAAAACACCCTTTAGGTGGGCCAAAAGAAGTCATCCGATGTTGTTTGGTTCTAATTTTTTTCTAAATGAAAAACTTCGATTTTGTTTTTTGATTATGTTTATTTGAACCTTTAGAATTTTATTGGTCAAGTAGAGAAGATGATATCGGCCAAATGGGCGAGTCACAATTGATTGCTATACGGGCTCGTTTAATGGCAATTTTCATCACTTCGGCGAGAACTTCGGGCGACAGATTCTCGCACTCGTATCGAATGTTGCCCTTGAGGGCTTCCAGGGTCTCGGGCTTGTTCACGTAAACACAAGACTTCAAAAAACACCACAAAAAGTCTGGAACGGTTAAATCGCCAAAACGAGAGATGAGGCGACCCGGGGACGCTGCCTTTAGAATATCAATTGTGGCTCGAGCAGTGTGTGCCGTTTCTCCGTCCTGTTGGAATCACATGTCCTCCAGTCCTAATTCGTTCAATTGCGGCAGAAAAAACTAACATGGCCCTATAGGGCACCGTCTACTGTTGTCCCTTGACCAGCGGCCTTCTTCTAAAAAAATTGCCCGATGACTCCTCCAGCGTGAACAGCGCTCCATACAGTCACTTCGAGCGGGTGCAATGGCTCCTCGTGCATTACTCGTGGATTTTCGGTGCCTCAGAAATGATAGTTTTGCTTGTTCACGTATCCGCTGAGGTGGCACTTTATGATTTTGGTCGTCCACTGCGTCCTCGAGACGATTATTCCGCGTTCTTGGGGATTGTATCGCTCCGTGGCCTGTTCACTTGTATTCTATATCTGTCTAGTTCACAACTGGCAAAACAGATTTGACATTGGCCATCTTTTTCAAAAATAAGAGCATCTTCCAATAGGATGATTTCTTTTGGCCCACCGTGTAATTTGTATAAAAAGTCTACAATCGTTTGAACTTAAACCGTTTATTTTTATTTGATTTTAAGAATAATTGATTTACAAACTTAAATTTTTTTTTTTTATTTTAAAATCGCCTACAACGATTTTAATAAATAAAAAACTTGAATTTTTATCAAACATTTCTATCAAAATGTTTCCAGACTTTTTATAAAGTTTAATTTTGTTAAAATTATAAACTCTTTTTTTATCAACATTTTAAACTAAAATATTTTGAAGTATCTCTTTTAAAAGCAACATGTTGCTGTGTTTAAATTATTGTTGTTGAGTTTAAATTTTTTTTTTTTTGTTTACTAAATATTTTTTTTACATCTCTTATTAACTAGTTACTAGGTATTGGAAAATGAATATCAAAATGGATTTTTTTTAAATTATTAAAGTATATTAAGCTCAGTTTTGTAATAGATACATAGTTCTTTTATACCAAGAAAAACTCTTTTCATAAATTTGTTAAAAATTATTGATTTAATAAAAAAAATATTTTTTTGAGTTTAACTTAGTTAAAAAAATCAAAAATTTTCCATTAAAACCAGTTAAGATATTTGCAACATGTTGCATTCTGTTGCAAAATTTAAGCAACACATGATGAACATAAAAAAACTTTTTGGTTAAAAACCAGTTTATACTCTTTTTGGTAAATATGTACATATGACGAAGTCTATGAAAGCACAGAGGAAAATTCAAGCGGAAAAAGAGGAAACTAACCTAAAAAAATAACAGAAACAACAACAGCGAAATATACAGTTATACAGTACCAGCAACCAATAACAAATGCATTACAATGCAAGTTTACATTAGTTCATGTGTATGTATGATTGTATACTAACAAAATGTTTTAGTTTTTTTTACAAAAAGTTACACTTTGCCAACCAGCCGTTTTCATAGTTTCTTCTTCTTTGTACATTTTATTTCAGTTCACTTCTTCAAATGCGTGTTTGTTGTAAGATACAAAAAATCAACAGCAGCATGCAACAATATCACAACAAATTGCACGAAGTAACAATAATACTACAGTTATATTAAAGTCAACAAGATGAAAAAACAATTTTACAGAAAACAGTCGTGTGTAATTTTTTTAGCTGCTTATTGTTGTTATTGTGGCATGGTTTTAGTGTCAGGCAACATTATTCACTACAATTTAAATGCAACACAGAAATTTTAATGCTAAAAATTTGAGTTTCTGTTCCGAGGTTGTGGGTTTATTGTGTTGGCTGATTTTATTCATTGTTTTTTTTTTTTTGGTTGTTCATCTCTTTTAAATCTGAAATTTGGCTCCTTATGCAAAAAACAATGAGGAAATATTTACAATTTATAAAAAAAACAGAAAAATATAAAAAAAATAATTTTACACTTTTGCATTAATTTACATTTAAAATTTATTGTCATTGTGTTTAAATATTTGTCAAACAAAAAAATTTACAACAACTTAAACTGCAGCAAATTATTAACAATGTGCACATTGTTGATGAGTCATTGTCATAGAGAAAAAATAAATATAGAAAAGTAGAATTAGAGCAAAGCACAGATTTAACTTAAATTGTTAAGTTTTTTTTAATACGAAATTGTTTAAATCTTAAATGATGCTGTACATTTGACGATAAGAAACCTAAACAGAAATTTTGCTCTTCACTTAAAATCAATAAAATCTATATATATAAAAGTGAAACTCTGTGTGTGTGTGTGTGTGTGTGTTAGCTATAGACTCCGAAACTGTAAAACCGATCGGGCTGAAACTTTGGTAAGTTGTTGTACACATACCAGGGAGTGTTTATGGGTAAAAAAAGTGGGCGGGCCATGCCCATAAAAAATTAGTTATCATTTTAAGCTACTTGCACTTGACCGATTTTTCTGAAACTTTGCACACATATCGAGCTGTCATGACTAAATAATTTCGTGATAAGAAAAGTGGGCGGGGCCACGCCCCTAAAAAAGTTTTAATTTTGAGGTACTTTCACTGGACCGATTTTTCTGAAACTTTGCACAGATATTGAGCTGTCATGACCTTATAATTTCGTGATTAAAAAAGTGGGCGGGGCCACGCCCATAAAAAAGGTTATAATTTTGAGGTACTTCCACCAGACCGATTTTTCTGAAACTTTGCATACATGTCGAGCTGTCATGACTAAATAATTTCGTGATTAGAAAAGTGGGCAGTGCCACGCCCATAAAAAAAAGGTATCATTTTGAGGTACTTGCACTGGACCGATTATTCTGAAACTTTGCACACGTATTGGACTGTTATGACTTTACAATTTCATAGTTAGAAAAGTGGGCAGGGCCACGCCCATTAAAACAATTATAATTTTGAGGTACTTGCACTGGTCCGATTCTTCTGAAACTTTGCACACATATTGAGCTGTTATGACTTTAGAATTTCGTGATTAGAAAAGTGGACAATGCCACGCCCATAAAAAAATTATAATTTTTAGGTTTTTGCACTTGATATTCAATTAAAATTCAGAATGCATTTTGATTCAGTAAGGGGCGTAGCAACGTGCGCCGGGTTTGGCTAGTATTAAATAAAATTAACATCTACAGCAACATGGTGACAAGCATTTAATAAATTTGAAAATAAAACAGAAATTGTATGATTTATGCCTTAATCATGGTACTTTGTTTGAGTTTGAAAATATGTTTAGCAACATTTGGTGTTCCTCACGAGAATTCGACAAACAAAAATAACTTTTTGCACTTAGCACAAAAAAAAACAGATCAAATATTGCTTTAAATTTCGTACGAAAAAGCAATTGTTCATATCTTTCATATAAAACAGAAACAGAAATATTTCATATGTTTTTCTCCTTAAACACAGACTACTGCTTACGCAACATTACTGCATAAGTATTTCCAATGAATTTTTTATGAAATATTAAACAGAATTAGGGGCATAAAAAATAGTTTTTAAATTTAGCACACAAAAAAAATTAATCAGCTTTTGCTTTGAATTTCGTACGAAATAAACACTTTAAATAAAATGTTGCTTTAATGTTGACAGAAACATTTTTCAATATTTACACATTATTAACGGATTCAGCTCTGGTCGCGTCATTGCCATTATCTCTTAAGGGCAATCAGGCCGTCCTTTTCATCCGGCTTCGAGAGTTTTACGTCTCACTCTCGCATTGGTTAATTGCGTGGCGTCGGTTAACTGTACCGAGATACAGTTGCCCGGAGTCTCAATTGGCCACATGCAAAACTGTTAAGAAGAAGAATAATTTTCGCGTTCAGCCCCGACTTCCTATATGAAGGTATAGGGGGTTTTTTGAAGTCGATGGTTTACGCGAATAAGCCGACGACGACTCAAGCCTTAAAAGAGGAAAGTGGACGCTGCATTAATGAAATACCGCAGCATTTATGCAAAAAGGTCATTGAAAATTTCATTAAAAGATCGCGTGTGTGCCAGCAAAGCCGCGGCGGCCATCTGCACGATATATTATTCTATACATAACCTCATTCTATCTACTTTACGATATAATAAAGTTTCACGATTTTTTTTTTTTAAATATCTGTGTTTTATTTAAAATTTAAAAATTGCGTTCTAGTTGGGACACCCGATATTTATATGCAATCGAGATCTACAGCAATATGTTGCAGCACATATGTTTGTTATTAAAATTAAATAAAAAGGACATTTTTTTTGTTATTTATTTGATTTTATGATTTAATTTAAATCAACTAAATTTTTCTATCCCCTTCAACATGTTGCCTAAGCATGTTGCGAATGCCAGTTTTTTAATATGTCTTTACTTTTATTATTGTCAAAATGTTGATGATTTTAATTAGTAAAAATATCAAAATTAATATTTGTTATTATTTGCTTAGCAGCATGTTGCATTATAATATCCGCTTTCAAATGTATCTCTATTTCTTTGTATGACATTAATACTTTGTGATGACTAATCAATGGTAAATTTAATTTTTTTTTTTTTTTGCATCTCTAGTCTGTTATTGTTACTATACCATATTTATGTCGATTTTGTTCACCTATACAGGCTGTTCTGTTTTTGTTACCTCAAACATGGCAACATGAACCCATTAAAGGTTTTGTTTTCTTGTTTTCTACAACTTTTTGTTTAAGCAACAGAAGCTGTGCTGGCAAAAGTATAATAGTATTTAGTAGAAAAATCGCAGCCAAACAAGAAAAGAAAAAAAAACAAAAGAAAAACGTGTTTGGTACTTAGTAAACGTATAGGTATCATAAAAGTCTAATATTCGAAACGGACTTACAAAAGACACTCACAAAGTTAGAAATACAGAGTACAAAATGTAGTTGTTGGCTGGTGGTAGCTTGACTTGCTGCTGTTAGAATATGACTTGTGCTAAACTAGTTTGTTGTATAATTTAAAGTGCTGCCTGCTGTGTTTTTTATTGTTGTCATTGTGTTTCTAATTTGTGTAATTAACATTTTTCTATGTTTGCCTTTGTTTTGGTTTTAATAAAAAAAAATTAAACTTCAAATTAATAATAACTATTTCAAGTTGTTTCTTTTCTATAAAATCAATATATTAGACTTCAGGCCATTTTATCTGTACGTTAATGAATTTGCATTGAAGTATTGGTTTAACTTATCAATTTTGATAATTTACAACATTTTTTTTGACACGCTTTTGCTGATATAATTTTTTCAAATGGTCAATGGTCCTTGAATATATAAAAAAGTTTTCATTTGCAAAAATTAATAGCTTTAAGTATAAAAATAAATAACCCTAAAAATTTATTTTCCTTGTACATATAACAAAAATGTTTAAAAATTACATATTAAAGTGAGCTGCACAACAGCTGTCTGTTCTACCTAACCTAACATAATCAAAATAATTAAACAAAAATATTTTCAGTGTAAATTTTCATTACTTATTAAAGAGTTAAAATGCCTAAATATAGTATCATCACTACTTACGCTTTGGCATTTTAACTTATTATTTTAACACGGCGTTACAACTGAATGTAAGTACTTATGTAAGTTATGTTGAAATATTCCCTTATATTGATATACTTAAGATAACGACACTTTTCCAGCCCTAAATCATCAAAAAAATTCAATGTGTGCGCTAAATTTTATAAAAATTGGTTGAGCAGAAATAGTAGAAAACAAAAATGTACTTGTTGTGGGCGTAACCCACCCACTTTTCCTATTATAATATTGTTGTATAAAAGAAACTAAATAAATGTGCAAACTTTCATAAAAATCAGCTGAAAAGAAGTGGCTATAAAAGGAAAATTGTATAGGCATGGCGTTGCCTATTTTTTTTAATCATGAAATTGTATTGTCAGGGAAACTTAATGTTTGTTTAAAGTTTATCGAAAGTGTCAAATTTATTAAAAACTAGCTAATACCCGGTGTGCTTCGCCACCCCCATCGTAATGAAATAAAAATTTTATAGTTCAAAAATATATTTATTTTGCAAGTGACACGCCTACCATTACTAAATCAACCATTTCTTATTCAAATAATCATATAGACGTCAAAGTGTCTCTTACAAAATTTGGGTACTCTAACTATTATCGCTTCCCAGATATACGAATTTTTGTATTAAATTCATATGACAGGTGCCACGCCCACTATTACTAAAGCATCCATTTCTTATCAAAATAGTCATATAGATGTCAAAGTTTCTCGTGCAAAATTTGGGTTCTCTAACTGTTATCGCTTCCCAGATATACGAATTTTTGTATTTAATTCATATGACAGGTGCCACGCCCACTATTACTAAAGCATCCATTTCTTATCAAAATAGTCATATAGATGTCAAAGCTTCTCGTGCAAAATTTTGGTACTCTAACTGTTATCGTATTCAATTGCTATGAGAGCTGCCACGCCCACTATTTCTAATGTACCCATTTTTTCCAGAAATGTTTATTTGGGTGTCAAAGTTGCTCTTGCAAAATTTTAGTACTCTAATCGATATCGTTTTCCAAATATACGAAATTTAGTATTTAATTCATGTGGCCACGACTACTGTTGAAAGTCCGCCCATTTTTTACCCAAATGTTCGTGTGGATGTCAAAGTTTACCGTACTTAATTTGAAGACTCTAGCTGCATTAACTTTCGTGATATATAATATTTAATACTTATTCTTTAATAGGGCGTGGCACCCCGCCCACTTACAATTTCAAACCAAAGTATAGCCTATAGTTCCTTCCAGACATACAGAAAGATTCTGTGAAAATTTCAAGGAAATCGGTCCAGCCGTTTAACCGTCTATAAAGCACAAACAAACATAAAAACACACATTGATTTTTATATAGTATATAGATTGAGTTTCATTTTCTTAATACATAACGTGAAACTAATTAATAAAAGCGTATTAAAAATAACTGTTCCGTGGTGTAGAATAAGTAATAAGATACGGGGCTTAGCACAACCAGCTCACTTTTGTTAAAAAAAAATTAATTAAAAATTTTTTTTAAGAAGCTTAAGATCGTAACCACATGTTTATAAACAAACATATCATACACCTAATTTCACCTACATAATTTAAATCGCTAAATATTTGACCCAAATTTTTGTTATATCTTTAAACAAAGACCAGAGATAAGAATTTGAACCCACCAAAAAAAATAGCAATAAAAATTATACTAAAATCTAATTAACAAAAGAAAAGAAAAAAAAAACAAACTTAAACAATTTCTTGCTAAAAAATGAGTCACGTGATCAAAGTTCCAGAAAGTTGCTAAAAAAAAATAAATTGATATAATTGGTTAATTTGCCTAAGACAGTTAGTTATAAAAGAATATAACAACAAAATAAGCTGTCGTATAGACAAATTAGTCTTTGATATCAAAATTAAAAAAAAATAAAACTGAAAAAAATTTAACATGTGGGAGTTCAAGAAAAAAAAGAAGAACACACATTAGCACATTAAACAAGTACATACACAATCATAAAACTTTTTTTATTTAAAAAAATTTTCGTAAAAACTTTTTTGTTTATTTTTTGTTTATTTTATTTTTTTTTTTTTTTTAAATATGGTAAATTACAAAGCAACAAAATTTGAGTTCAATTTTGATATTTATTTTTATTTACAACTAGCTGACCCGGCGAACTTCGTACCGCCCTATAATCAAGAAATATCTGTTACCTTTTTATCTGAATGAAGTTAATTTCTTTATTAAGTATTGCTGTTGGTATATTAATAAATCAAAATTATTCCAAAAACAAAGTGTTTATTATTCTAATGCTTTATGATACACAATATTTTTAGTTTTATTTTCTGGCGCCTATAGAAAAAGTGTTGTTTGTATTCCGACACGGGAACAGGCGACATATAGCTGACCCGGCGAACTTCGTACCGACCACAGACCAACTCCGACCGATATATTTGCAAAGAGCATGTAAACTACGTTTCTTTGTTTTAATGTCAACTACGTGAATATTACTGCCAGTGACACATTATTATTATTTTCTTACATAAGAACCTTCTCCTAATAATAACAAATACAACAAACAAGAATTAGTGAAATCGGTCCAGCCATTCACGCGTGATGCCGTGACCAAGGGAAAAAGAGATTCATTTTTATATATATAGATATTACTTTAAATGGCAACAATTTAGTGCCCTAGCCGACTAGTTAGTAGTATAGTAGCCTGAAATTTGGCTTTTTGCTCGTATAATTCCTACAAAAGCCTCTTTTTTTATTTATTAATTTTCTTTTATTTAAAAAAATAAAGAATATATTTACAATAATCATATTACTTACGCCTCAGCACCAATTGGCTATATAGGGGCTAAAGTGTAACAATTTATTTATTCATAGAAATGAAAAAAAATCAAAATGAAGTATTGAAATTTGAATAGACAAACAAATAAATAATCATACTTATTTATTTTTAATTTAGGATGAGAGAAGTATTTCTGTATTTTCTAACAAATGTTGTTTATACCCTTCACACAGTGAAAAAGGGTATATACATATATGTTTGTCATTCCGTGTGAAATTTTTACAATTTTCATTTCCGACCCCATAAAGTATATATTTTCTGAAAGCTTATGAATAGGGGAGTCGATTAAGCTCTGTCAGTCTGACCGTCTGTCCGTGTGTATGTTGAAATCAACTTTTTGAAGCCCCCCGACATCGCTTGGACCCGGGTGAGGTATTAAAATATCAGAAATATTCGGGATTGAAAATCAGAAACATCGGTACATAAACAACTGAGATATGAGCAAAAACACACGACCACCTCGATTTTTTTTCACAAAAACAACATTATTTTATATTAATTATATATATTTTAATTGTTTTTTTTTTTAATTTTTTTTTTCAAGTTTTTTTTTTTAATTTTTTTTTAAATTTTTTTTTTAATTTTTTTTTTAAATTTTTTTTTTAATTTTTTTTAATTTTTTTTTTCTTTTAACATACATACGTAAAGTTATAATTTGAAAATGGGTTGTTTTTATTATGTAGGTTTTTTATATGTATGTACGTATTTCATATGGAATGAATGGTGATACAAACTACTGTTATTGCATGACACCACGTTGTGAAGGGTATATAAGATTCGGCACGGCCGAATATAGCACTCTTACTTGTTTAATTTAGTTTTAAACGTTGATAACACCGAAACATTTTTTAAACTTTTTGGTAATACATTATACTCACTTGGACCACTAAAGCTAATATGTTGCTTGTAAACTCAAGATGGCACCATACAACATTTAAGTCCTGAGAATGTCTGGTAGTTAAATGTGTGATTGACATATTTTGGGGAAAAGTTAAACCTTGGTTCTCACGGTTTCCATTTATACACTTAAAAACATACAACAGTATTTATTGTTTATAAAGTCTCTTGCTGGAAGTATTGTTTTTGCATAACTTTGATAAAGATTTACTGTAGAGATTCGTATTAGAAGATTAAATACAATTTTAAGCGCTTTATTTTGAGCTGATTGCAAAGTTTTTAGGCGGGTGTTTGTGGCTATGATTAATGATAAGATATTTCACATTTTCCGATTCACATATTACATTACCATCAACATATACATTCATAAGATCTTCAATTCAATAAATATATGGTTTGAATCTTATAAACTTAGTTTTTCCAGCATTAGTAATAATTTAATTACTCTGAAAAATTTTGACAAAATTAGACGGCATTTAGACTATGCAATTAACGCCGAGTTTTTTTTTCGTTATTCTCTTTTAAAGTTGCTTCGAAAATCTTTTCACATTACATTACAATTTTTTTCTCGAGCATTTATTGATAGTATCATATTCAACCTGTGTCTGTAGAACTTTTTCATATGATTATTTATAAAATAGGCATATACATATGATCTGCATACATAAATAAGTGCCCACTAAGATTTACATTTCTTAAAACATCTATATAAAATTTGAATAAAAGTGGTCCAAGCACACTTCCTTGTGGAACTCCACATATTACATTTAACACGTTACTTTTCAAGTCATTTATTTGAACAAATTACCTCCTTCCGTTTAAATAATCCTTAAATAAATTAATTGCATCTGGAGACAATCCAATAAATCAAAGCTTTTCATATAGAATCCTATGACCTACTATGTCAAATGCTTTTGACAAATCAAAAATTAATCCTGCAACTCCTTTGTAAATCAAGTCTTTTGGCTCTGATTGATTAAAAACAATCCCATTCTGATTTGTTTCCATTTCAACAACGTTACTAAATTTAGTTTAAAGTTTGTTATACATAAACACACATACATACACATATACCTAAATGAAAATATTAAAAATTTTGTTTGTTTATTTGCAACACTACAAATTTAAGCATTTTTGACGGTCATGGCTGTTGCCAGATTTAAAGAAAATAAGATTGTTTTGAGTTAATTTGATTTAATAAACTTTTGGCAAATATTTCTTTTACTATTTGATGAAATTTTAAGTTTTTTATTAGCTCCAAGAAAAAAGAAAAAGAAGCGAAAGTACACCGAAATAAACTATAATAATGATATTGATTTTATATGATTATTGAAGAAGCTTTGTTATTTTCTCAATACAAAAAAAAATATTATTGTAGGTGGTGGTTTCTTCAAAAAAATTTTAATAATCACTTGAACTTTTCGGTTAATTTTAATTAATTAATTGTAATTTAAATAATTGTTTACAAAATAAAAATTGAATATGTTTATATGCATTTTTTTGGTTATAAAAAACGGCTTAACGTCACCAAATGTTACTGCGCTGCCATTTCCCCTTGAAAATTGTAGAAAAATCATTATCACCCCAATTCTAAATAACAATTCCCTGAAAATTTTTTCCCGATTCCCTGTTCCCCTATTCTAAATAATTTCTCCCGGGGAAATTTGTTCCCTTTCCCTTTTCCCTTTTCCCTTATTCTAAATGAACTTCGAAATTGGGAAATTGTTCCCTGGGAAAAAAGTAGGTATTATGAAAGGTAATTAAAGGGAGAATGTAATAACATTTTTTGGGAAAAAATCCGCCAACAAATTCAAAGGGAGTTGTGATAAAAATGTAAGTATTTAATATTTTTTTATAAAAATTGTGATAAATATTGTAATTTATTGTTACTTTTAGGATAAAAACAACAAACAGGAAGCAGAATAATGAATTGTTTTTTTTAGTTTTAAAATAATTTTAATTTTTATTTATCTTTTTTTTTTTAATTTTTGAAGTTTTTAAATTTTTTTAATAAAATGTTATATTTTTTAAATGATTTTTCAAGCTCGAGGTCTTTATAAATATTTGTTGATTTATTTATTAGTTAATATTTCGCTACTCCTTTGTGTAATAATAAATAAATCAACAAATATTTATAAAGACCTCGAGCTAGAAAAATCAATTAAAAAATTTTATAATATAAAGGTCAAATAAGAAAATGTTATATTTATTTAAAAAAATGTATATACTACATACATATATAAGAAATGGCTTTATTACAGAAATTTATTAGAGATTATTCGCAATATTTTTTCTAATATTTTTCTATTATATTTTCTAATATTTTCGGCAATGGATAAATATTGTAGTGAGTCTAAGGATACCACATCATTATCCTGAGCGCTCAAAAAATCTAAATTTTCTACATCGCTTACTTCAGCATTGCATTTAAAATGAATGCAGATATTATGCGACGCACAGCAAAATTTTGTTATTTTAGCAGCCTCTTTTGGAGCGTAGTGCAGCTGTCTAGCACCAAGAATGCACCTCCATCTATTTTTTAAAACACCATTAATGCGTTCAACCACATTTCAACACTTGGAGTGAATTTTATTTCAACGACTCATCCTGTGGTCAAAAAAATGCATGTTTAATTTATGAATTGTCTGTTATCATGCAAAACTTTACCAAGAAGCCAATAATTGCTGCCACCTCTAAGGTATTCTTGCTCAAGGTGAGCACGCAATTCGCCAGAATTCCAAATAAATGAATCGTGACACGCTCCGGAATGTGAGGCATCAACGTACTGAATCCTCAGCTCATGATCACAGACCTTTAATTTTTTGAGTTCCGTCAACACATCCAATAACGTTTGGAATGCCATACTTCACATAAAGAGCTAACGCAACTTTCCGTTTTTGCACTTCAGTTCTGCAGAAAGTTATCTACATTGGGCGTAAATGTTCCTTATATATTAATAACTTCTGCCAGAACTTTGCTAACACTAAACTGAGCCACAGACACACCGTAATCTTTACCAATACCCGTTTGGTACAAACCTTCAGCAAAGAAGCGGAAAGTCGCAATTAATTTCACGATTGGAGAAATTGCAAAGGACTTACGTTTGGGCTGAATACCTTAACACGTCCAACAGATATTTGAACGCCGGTTTATTTACTCTGTAATATTTTTTTAAGCTTCCAAAAGTAAAATTTACAAAGTGTGCGGCAACTCAAGTGGGTTGCTGGCGTCACTTAGCATTTTCCTTTCTACCCTTTGCTTATTCTTGTGCTTAAGAGTTTTCTGCTTCAGCTATTATTATTATCAACGCTACACTAAACATTTTTGTTCACTTTTAACAATTTTTTTTTATTATTTGCGAATATTCACTTTTTACGCTAAAAATTATTAGCAAATATTTTGTCAAAACAAAATAGCAAAAGCAAACAGCTGACTTCGAAAATGTAAAATTATCTCTCCCTTGTTATTCCCTTCCCCGACTGTTTAGAATAGGGGAATTTTATTCGCGGGAAAAATGAATTCCCGGGGAATTCAATTCCCTGGGAATATTTAGAATTGGGGTGTATGTGTATAGAACAAGTAATCAAAACTAATCAACCTTCACCAGAACAAAGTCTAAAATTCGACAAAAAAAATAGGAAAAGCTTTATTTTCGTCGGTCCTACATAATTGCTGTAAAGCAAAATCTTCAGTAAACCACAATATTATTATTCATCACCATTGTCATCGTCATCATCGTAATCATAATTTAAGCGCTTCTTAACATGTTGTCGAATTGCTTTTTGCCTTTTAGGTTCGTTCATTTTGTATACATTTTCTCAACATTATTTTCATAATTTTTTTTTTATCGCCACATTGGTGTCATCATAAACAGAAAAACCGCAAAAAATCATTAAATACAATTGTTTATGTGTTAAACGAAATTATTTTTTTGTTCTTTCTGTTTCTTTTCTGTCTTAAAAGTCCCTTGATTTTGTAGGTCAAATGCATAAAAATAAATAAAATAATAAAATGTGAGATAAAATAATAAAGCAGTGTTTTTGTTTAAGCTATAAAAGGCTATAAAATATACTTTCATTAAGGTCTGCATGATGTTGAAGCTAACTAATGAACTGTTGTAGGAACAAGATACAATTGAAAAAAAAAATATTTAAAAATCCTAAGATGTTTGGAAACCTTTTGCTAAATATAAGAAATAATCTTATATTCTTATAATCTTATGTTAAAAATTATATAAATATTATTAAACAGAATACCAGGTTTTACATGTTAATAAAAATAAACGAAATATTTCAATAAAATTACATTAAAGTTTTTATAAAAGTTAAAAAATAAAACCTAATTTAAAAAAAAAAACCGTTTCAATAAAGCAAAATTTTTATCAAGGATACTTTAAACAAAAATTTAGTGTCTTTTTACTACCAGTCTTTCAATGCAAAAATTTTATATTTTGCAAAAGATATCAAATATTATAATGTTAAAAATTTAAATAGATTTCTTAAAAAAATGCTCCAATTTTTGCATTCTAAATATGTTATTTCAATTTTTAGTTAAGCAACATTTATTAAACAAGACAAAATGTTTATTGACAAAATAGTTTTTATTTAAGCAACATGTTGCCCAAAGAAACGTTTTGTTTTATAGGTGTTTTTAGGTGCTATCATTGACCGATTGTATTCAAATACAATAAGTTCGACCTTGCGCGTAAAATGTATTGTATGTAGGTGTCTACATAAAAAATAAAATATATGAATTATAAAATATGTAAATACATATGCGCGTCTGGTTTTTATTAAACAAAGTTATAAAAAATAACTGAATCAATATCTACCATTGACAGATTTTTTTCCTTTATTCGTCTGTATTTACATAAGTTGGTACGCAGAAGGAAGCCAGGGGTTAAGCCGACACTATTTTAGAGTTTTTTTGTGACTGCATAGTGACATTGTTAACAAAGAATATAGACTTTTTTCTTTGCCTACTATAACAGCTAGGGAAATTTCGTATAGCTGTAAATTTTTGTTATTGTTTTATTTTGGTTGTTAAAAATACACTTATTGGGATGAACGCAAAATCACATATGATGAGGATTTTACTAATTAAAATAAGCTTTGACTTTACTGTAAAAAAAACCAACGAAAAGCTAAGTATATTAATGAGCTACTCGTATCCGATCTGCTTTTTGTTTTTTTTTTTTTTTTTTTGATATACAATTTGTCTGTAGTAATAATTTTTTTTAATAAAAATTCGTCGTTCGTAAATAGCACAAATGTAGTTTATGTCTCTTGTTTTAAAAACGATAAACGATAAAAGCAAACCGATTACACAGATCGACAAATCTCGAAAAGTTTCCCTAAAACTCAGTCTTATCTTAATTTTTTATATTTTTCGGTATAGATCACAATAACTTGCAAACGACGTTTTGTAAAACTTAAGCTTTATTTTTATTCTACAATCAATAATTTGCTGTTTCAGTTGGTTTAAAACGTTTTAGAAAATACAAAACCGAGAATAGAAGTTTTTGTTTTAAAGATTAAAAGAAAAATATTAAGAAAAAATTCTAATGTCACTAGTGCATTTTGAATAACAAGCAAATGTGAATGGTATACAGCACAGAGCACTGTCTGGGGTACATTAAGTCAGTGGTGAATCAGTACTTTTTTACTATTGACATTTCCTGCAGGGTATTTACCAATCTACCTTCTATGTACATACATATTTATGTTAATCAATTCATACATATTTATTTGTAATTACTTGTGCAGTTGCTGCTTTTGTTGCTACATTAGATTCAATTGCCTAAAACTTTAATCTTTTTTAAACATAAGAAAATAAAACACATCATCCAACATCGTCATCATTATCACAATCAGGGATGTCAGTTTGGTATGAACGTATCAAATTTGGTAGATAATTTGTAATTTTAGCACAACTTGTAAGGTTAGTTGGTTTGTCTTATTATTTTATTATTTTTAGTTAAAAGCACAAAGCTACCCAGTAAAATAACACATTAGGTACAAAATAATGAGTTAAAAGTACTAGAAAATAGTTCTTTACTACTTTCAATTTAGCATCTAAACCCATTATTTTAACACGGCGATGTCATTGGAGGCAAGTACTTACCACGCTCGCTTACAAATAGGGACTCGATAAGTACTTATTACGGTCGCTTATAAATAGGGACTTAAATAAATACTTCTTTTTATAGCAATATAAGTACTTGATTTTAATAACCTAAATAATTCATTACTATTATGGACTAACAGAAGTCATTCGGATCTTTTAAGATCGAAAATTCGGTTAAATTATTTTGTGATACTTTAATTTGCAATTTAAAAATCAGTGAAAATCTATAAGTTAATGTTAATGAAATGCTTTGCCGCTGTTGTCAACATAATTATTTCTTATACCCTAATGAGAATTATAAAAAGTTATGTAGGTATTTGAATGGCTTCTAGCAAATTTCGCAACCAGAAATTGTATTGTGTGTGTATCGAAGCAAATTTCTGACGTATCACATTATAAATCAAGTCATTACTAAAATACTTCTTACTGAGACAGACAATATGTAATAGGCATTGTAAAGAATGTTGTTTAGTAAGATCAAGTCATTACCTAGTTTTTGCTGGATAATTAATAATTGCTTTTAAAAACTTTTTTTAATAAAATTGAATGTGCAAGAGCTCTGTATTTACACTTGAAACATTAAAATTTTGTAGACATAATGAAGAAAACTTAAAATTGTTAAATTAACAACAGTTCTTTCTTGATAGGCTTTGGTCCGTTTTGGTATAAGAATTATTTTCGTTGTGACATCCCTGATCACAATTAAGGCAAAAAACAACAAAACATACAGATCACAGCAAAAATAAGAGTTTATTGACATATGAATAAAAATTACTACCAGAAAAGAGAATGAAACAAAAACACACACTCTAATGATGTTCAAATAACACTGGTCTGCAAAAAAAAAAAATTAGCCCTACTTCAAACATATATATGTGGACTATAAAGATTTTGATGCCATAAATTTAAATCCGTTTTCAGTGTTTTTCTATCGGGCTCAGATTTTTTTATAAGCTCCTTAATATTTCGCCCAAAACAAGGCGGTTATGCTGATACATTTCATCATAACTTCAGAATGATTACTCCGATTTTAATGAAAATGGTTAACAATAGAATATTCTTTAAGTCAGCTAAATAACGTTTTTTATATTTTCAACTGTTTAGGAGTCATATAAATATTATGAATCTGGCATCTCTGCCTCAAACCGTGAACATCGTGTTATTTTTTACTCTAAATTGTTAAACCAATTTTATATATTAAAAAGTCAATAAAAATAAAACTTTAAGTGATTGTGTATTTCTGACAATGTTGTCGCAGAAAAGAAAAAAACTCTGGGGTAATAACCCAAAATTTAAAGTGCCAAAAATATCCGACGTACCTAGCAGCAGTGCAAATAGATTTCAGCTACTTGCAAATGAAGAAGAAGAAGACAGTACTCACAAGGAGAAAATACCACCTATTGTAGTGGACTCAGTTCATAGTTTTTCGTCAGTTTTTGGGCTAATTGGAGAAAGGTATAAGTTTAAAAGAATGTCAATTGGAACAAAAATATTATCTAGTTCAAGAACTCTTTATGAAGAGGCCTTAAATATACTAAGAACCAAAAAGTACCAGTTTTACACGCATGAAATAAAAGATGCGAAAACCTTTAAATTAGTGTTG
The DNA here is from genome assembly GCA_941918925.1 of Phyto melanocephala. Classification (NCBI taxonomy): domain Eukaryota; kingdom Metazoa; phylum Arthropoda; class Insecta; order Diptera; family Rhinophoridae; genus Phyto; species Phyto melanocephala. The sequence goes on along the minus strand of OW799236.1, from coordinate 21,418,579 downwards.
TTTGGTCTTATTCAAATGGACACTAAGATAATCAGTGATGAATTTAACAAATCACACAACATAAATCCGGTAAGTGTTAAGGAAATCACTACCAAAAGGTCTACCGCCGACGATACACTATATCTAATTGAGTTTGACCGCCAGCAAGTGTCGAAGAGGGATATATTAAAAATTAGGTATTTTAGTAATATTGCCGTTTACTGGAGAAGACCACTCAAGGGCAGTAAAGGTCCTACACAATGCACCAAATGCTCTATGTATGGTCATGGTGCTAGAAACTGTAACAGAGTAGTAGTGTGTGCAGCCTGTGCTGGTAATCATGAATTTGCAGATTGCCCATTGAACAAAGCTGCAAATAGTGATAACGTCGTTTATAAATGTCACAACTGCACAAAAAAGAATTTTAGAAATGTGAAGCACAGAGCTGACGACCCTAAATGCCCATGTCGTCAGGAATATCTTGAGATTCGACAACGTACCACAGCCAGAATGAAGGTGCCACAAAGGAATTATATGATGAACTTCAACGTCAATGAAGTTAATTTTCCACAACTGCCCGGTAAGGAGCATCAAAATTATCCACGTGACTCTGGTGCTAAAAATATACTGTACTCTGATGTAACAAGAAGTAAAAATCTTGTGAACAGAAATGAAGATGATATTTCCAATGAGAAATTAATGGAAATATTTTTTGATGCTGTCGATGCACTTCAAAGATGCCAAAATAAGTACGACAAGCTACGAGTGCTGGGAATGATGCTTCAACATGCCATATAAATCAACAGTAAGTCACAATGTTCATGTTATGCACTGGAATGCTCAAGGCATAACGACTGAGTCAGCAGCTTCACAGCTGGAAAAATTTTTATACGACAAGGAAGTTGATATTCTCCTTGTCAATGAGACTTTTTTGAAACCCTACCATAAATTTAAACTTGGGGGCTACAAAATTTATAGAGAGGATAGACCAACACATGGCGGAGGTGTACTCATCGCGATAAAATATAATGTTGAACACGAAATATTACCAACTATAAATACGCGTGTGGCGGAAAATATTTCGGTACGAGTAATAATAAATAGGCGCCCTGTGATATTTACATCTGCGTACAATCCGGCTCACACTATACATTTTAAAACTGATATGGATGCCTTAACTAATCGTTCAAATGACTTCTTTTTATTCGGTGATTTAAACGCTCAACATACTCACTGGAATTGCTTTTCAAACAATATTGCTGGTAATGAGCTTTATAGCCATTGCCTTCAATCGAACTACTATATTTATTACCCGAATGCATTTACTCGTTTTGGACAAAATATAAATCCAGTACAGCCGTCTACAGTAGACATCCTTTTAACTAACTCTTGTCTTCCTTTTTCAACCTTGGAAACACATCCAAATATTCTGCAGTCGGACCATGTACCAATATCTTGCGTCATTTATGGAGAGGTACATAATAGCATTTTGTTGGTACCCCTATATAATCGAGCCGATTGGTTATCAATAAAAAACTGGGTGGAGAATGAAATACTATTACAAGATATAAATCAAAATATTACAAACACAGGTAATCTAGATGTATCATTAAGTAAACTAATATATATTGTAAAAGAAGCTACTAATAGAATACCAGTTGGTCATAGAAACCCCTGGCAACGGCAAATTTCAGAAATTAGCAAAATGCTAATTGCTCAGAGAAACAAATATAGACGTAAATTCCAAAGATGTAGGGATTTAAATTATAAAATGCATTTATATTGTGTCTTGAAACAGCTAAATAGGCTTATTCACTTTCACCTGAATAAAGACAGGAATGAGTCTTGGTCGAAATTCATTTCAAATCTGCCTACCGGTTCCAAAAAGTTTTGGAAATTAACTAAAACTTTAAAAGGCAAGAATCCTACATATTCTAAACTTCATGTAGATGGATCAATTCTGAATTCTGACGTCGAAAAGTCAAATGCAATAGCTGACGTATTTGCTAGTTCACATACTATTACTATTAACAATCCATCACCCATGGACTCGGTTGTATCAAGATGCATTAATGACCTTAATCAAACTCTTATCGACAATACAAGTATGAAACTAACAAATTTGGCTGAAGTCAAATCATTTGTCCATTTGCTGAAAAATAATAAAGCTCCTGGCTTAGATGGGATTAACAGTATAATACTTAAAAATATGCCCGACTCCTTTTTTGAAATTTTAAGTAAATTATTTAACTTCTGCCTGAGCAATGGGTACTTCCCACACGTTTTTAAAATGGCTAAGGTAATTCCAATCCACAAATCTGGAAAGGATCCTAAATTGCCCTCCAGCTATAGGCCAATAAGTATTCTTAGCCTATTGGATAAGGTGTTCGAGAAAATTATTCACTCCAGAATTTTAGATTTTTTAAATTGCAATAATATCATAAATAAAGAACAATTTGGTTTTCGAAAAGAGCACTCCACTGTACATCAACTTAAGAGAGTTGTTAACTTTCTTGAATGTAATAAAAGTAATCGAAAAAGCACTGGAGTCGTTTTTCTTGATATCGAAAAAGCTTTTGACTCAATCTGGCATGATGGACTAGTGTATAAATTAAATACGTTAAATTTTCCAATTTACCTTCAAAAACTTATCAAAAGCTTTTTAGATAAACGTACGTTTGTTGTATCTGTCAATAACAAATTTTCTAGTGAAAGGCAAATACCTGCGGGCTTGCCGCAAGGATCAGTATTATCCCCTACACTATACTCGATATATACATCTGATGTTACTCTAAGAAGAGACCATGATGCAGCTTTTTACGCGGATGACAGCGCCTTTATTTGTTGCGGTAAAGTCTCGAATGCGATTATTAGAAGAATGGAAAATAATCTTAAATTAATTCGTAAATACTATGACAAATGGAAAATAAAAGTCAATGACGATAAAACTCAAGCAATTATATTTCCATTCAACAAATCGCGAAAACGCTTTCCTACTAGATATTTATCGTCTAGGGGAACAATTATCCCATTGAAGGACGAAATTAAATATCTAGGAGTAATCCTTGACAGAAAACTTTTATTCAAACAGCATGTTAATTACATTTGCGAGAAGGCAATTAAGTGTAGTCGTGCCTTATACCCCTTAATTGGCCGAAGATCTAATCTTAATATAAAGAACAAAGTTCTTATTTACAAAATGTGTATTCGACCGATTATGACCTATGGTTGTCAAATCTGGTCCCAAAAGGCTGCTAAAACGCATACAAAAAAATTGCAAATCATTCAAAATAAAAACTTGAAAATAATACACAATCTACCTTTTAGATATCCAACTTATCTTCTACATAGAAACTTTAACTTTAAAATGTTTAATTCATTGACAAGGGAACTGACGCTGTCGTTTAATGAAAAATGCAGAAGGTCAAATTTTGAAATAATAAGAAATTTGCTGAACAACCACTGAGGGTCTTTTGTTTAAAAGACACATTTCAGTGATTGTTTTAAAATCTCTTATAACTTCTAAGTTGATGCGAGGTTTTTTATGAACAACTTTTCCTTAAATCTGTGATATTAGTAGTTTCTTTATTTTATTAATAAGATGTTAATTGTTGTAATACTATATGTAAATTCTCATAACTCTGTTAATGATATTGATAAAATGAATAAGTTTTTAATAAAGGATAATAATAATAATAATAAATATTATGAAGGTAAATATTTTACATTTTTATCACTTTTTAAAAAGAAAAAAAGCTATAAATCATAAGAACAGGGTGATACCTACCCAAATGTTGATTTTATTTACTTTGCAGAAATTGTGTAATGCATTTTGCATACTTTGGAAAACCATAACGACATACATACATATGTATGTATTTTTTTAGCTATTATAATATATAAGTACTATGTTGATACTATGGATATCTTTACTTAATCGTTAATATATTTTTTTAATATTTTTATTTAAAGGCGATTTTTGCTGCAGACCAGTGTAATTAGTTACAAAAAAGGAAAAAGAAAAAGCCAAAAGCAGCAACAACACAAGTGTAAGAAATACTAACAAATTTTTACTTTTCTGGTACAAGAATTAATTCTTATTGAAAGAGAGCAAAAAAATACAAATAATTTTATCTCTTATAAGACAAGCTATATAGAGGTCTCTTTTACTCATACGTTAACCAAACTGATGTTATGCTATCTTATTTTTGTTTTAATACACTTGCTTTTTTGTTTACATTGAATAAAAAAATCAAAACAAACTCTTATTTTAAAGAGAATGAGAGGGAGTTATATTCTAATATAAAAGTCAGGGATGCCACTTTCTCCAATTTGAGTTTTTTTTTAATTTTTTATGAAAAATGTAACTGTTTAAATTTAGCAGGTTTATCGTAGAAAATAACTTTTTGAAACAACTTGAATTAAATTATTAAATTATTATGCATAAGTCATTTTTTTAAGATAACTTTCATGTATTTTAGTGCGAACAGAATAACACTACTGATTTTAATTTTTTAAATATATAGGCACACATAAGGAACTTAATAACCATTAAATATTTGAAATCATTTTTTTACTATGAAACACATGGTTTAGTTTATGCGGTAAAATTGTATGTACTGTTTAAATAAAACTCTATTTATATGATTTGATATTTTTATTCTTTAAAAAATTTTAGTAAAGAAAAATTTGAACTAGGGTTTAGTAAATTCTACTTCGTTAGAAGGAAAATTCTGATACAAGCAAAAAATGGCATCCCTGATAGAAATAATTCTTAAACAAGAGTATAAACATGTTTTTTATAACCTTCAATTTTTTTTGCTTACAATCATTTTTTTCAATAAAAAACTTTAGAAATGTTAATTAATATTTGCAATATTTACCTTTTCATAAATATTTTTTTTTTTAAATTATCACGAAAATTAATTTGAAAGTTGTGTAGGTATAAAAATAATCACTTGTTTTTTAATGTAAAAATATTTGTTTCATTTTTCTCACTTTTTCTATTCTTTTCATATATTTTCCTTTTTACACCTTATATCTTTTTTTCTGAATTTGCTTGTGCTGCTTCTTCTTGCTTTTATTTTAAATGACCTTTACATAAAAAATATGTAAAATTTTTTGTATACTTGTAAAAGAAACTTTTTAATGATATACATTTTTAGTAATAATTTCAGACTTATTAGGATTTTTCTTAATGAATTTTTTGATTATAACTTTGAAATAAAATTTTATTTTGTTCTCATTTAGATTTGTGGGTATCAATTAAAAATATTGTATTAAAATTTTAAACCGCTCTCTTTTGCAGGTTTTTTTTCTTATTGCTTTCCACACATGCACACCAACACATACTCGTTCAACGAAAAACAATCAAAAAGAAAATTCATCCACCGCATTAAACCGATACCAAACAACCACTAACGGCGACGTCTAAAATCACACTAAATTTACTAAATGGTGCAAGTAAAGAGCTAGTATTGGTCTAATAGCCTGTAAGAGAGCGATAAAGTTGTTTTTTTTGAAATTAAAGAGATTTCATGCAACTGTAAAGGAAAACCAAGTCGATGTAATGTTTTAGGCGGCGAGGACTTAAATTGTTGCGTTGGCGGCAACAATACAAAACGCATTGTATAAGTTTTAAGATAATCACATCAACATGTTTATTAATGTATGTATTATGTATTATCAATCCCTGATTTTTGTATACGACACATAGACCATTGGTGCAAAGCAAGAATTAGAATAAATTACTATAGCACATATAAAATTAACTCAGTTTAAGATTTTGCCCCCTCAGAAAAAAATTGTAGGATAAATCCTATTTCTATGATGATATGATACCTATTTTTTGTGGTCGAGAAGAGCAGGGAGGTTACTCCGTAATTCGATTTGAAAGAAAACATTTTCGAATTACAATGTACTAAGCATAGAAATTCGAAAAATGTTAGTTTCGAATCACATTACTTTTTCTGCTTTTGACGATTTGTTTTGTATTATTGTTTAGACTCATTTGCGTTTTCTTATTATGCTTTTTTAAAGTGATATGTGTTTTTTGAAAGAAATAAAAAGCAGAAAAATTAATTAATTAAAAAATTTAATGGAAAATTATTTACATATATGTTTTTGTATTTCAAATTTTTATATTCTTCCTTAAACGAGCGAAAAACTTAAAAAGATTGACTGATTATAAGTTAAAAAATCCAATAAATGAAAAGAAATTTTGGTGGATTCTTTAAAAGAGAATTTCAGAAAAAATTCTTCATTTTAAATAATCGTCTGAATTGGATGTATAGAAGTTGCGCACGCTTGGCTGACTACTTTTTAGTGTGATAGAATTATGTCAAACTCCATTAAAAAGTGAGTGCAAGGACTTCTTCATATAAAAAATAGAAACGAAAAATTCTGTCCGTCCGCGCTATCATCTTATTTAATTACACAAAAAAATAATTTTTCTACCAAATTTTTATTAAAAACTGATTAACGCCTACCTAAATCTACCATTTTCTCGAATTGCATTTTCATGTATAAGTTCAACGATTGAAATAGCAAAAAAAAAAATTTAAATAAATTAAAGAGATTTATCGAGATTTATTAGAGTTAAAATTTATTTGATATAAAATAGTTTTTACGATTAATATGTATCTAATATTTTAAATGTGTTTAAATGTTTCCAAATACATTTACAGTCGGGTCTCGATTATCTGTTAACCGGTTAACTGGTAACCCCCAATAACCGTTATGGCCAAAGATCCGTATATTGTTTCTTGTTTGCAATGTTTTCAAATTGTTTGCTTCGATTAATCGTGATTACCTCTATTATCCGTGATGACAGAGTTTTTTTACTAACTTTAAATTCATACATACATACATACAATATAATAAACATGAAAACGGGGAATTCCCTTGTTTGCATACGATGAGTCAGAAGCATTTACAAGTGATTAGCTTAATTTTTAAATTTGAGAAGTGCGGGTGGTAAGATCTATTTAGTATGGCACCGTTACCAGTGATTAAAAGACAAAGAAACGTTTTAAATATTGAAGATAAAGTTAAAAGAATTAACGAGCAGTCAAAAAATAATATGAGTGTTACAATGCTAGCTCAAAAATATTAAATAAACTGTATCAAAATTGTTATTCGATTAACCGTGAAAATCGATTATCCGTAATGCTTCTCGTCCCGACCATCACGATAATCAAGGCCCGGCTGTATTATTATTAATATTTAAAGAAATGTGTTATAAAGTCTAGATCAAAATTAACTAGTTTGCTAAATGTTGACTTATGACATAATATAAATACATGCATATTATTTTTTTAGAAAGGACTGTTTTAAATTTCACCAATTCATCATTATTCTTTGGGTTTTCTCATTATGTCAATTGAAAAATATGTATTGGCACCTAAAGTCATCTACATTTTAATATTTCGAGTATTAATACAGAGCTCTTGCACATTAAATATTAATAAAATAAACGTATTTTGCAAAAAACTCTAAAAAATCAAACAAACCACCTACAAAGTTGAGCTTAAATTAAAAAAAAACTACTAATAATGGTTCGATCAGACCAAACTGGCATCCCTGTATATTATAAATTTACCTTATTTTTGAGTTTGTTTAAATTTTTAGCCATGGTGAAACCATTACTACTTAGGTAAGATTACAAAGCAAAATGCGCAATAAAGCATTGTTCAAAACAGGCAAGAATGACGATGAGAATATAAATCACACAAAACAGCTGATTGTTTATAACAAATAAATTCATTCTCAAAAAAATACTGGAGCAACAAACGACGTTAATTACTGTTTTGTGGTTGCTTAAAATAATAAAAAATTAAATAGTTTTTAGTTAGTGTTTTTGTTATTACTACTTTGAAATAAAAAATAAATAACTAACTATTGTGAATTGTTGTTTTTATTGCAAATAAAGAAACCTGAAAATAAAAAATTAACCAAGTTTGCAAAAAAAAAAAAACTACCATTAAATATACACAAAATACTAAGTTAAAAAAATTAATAAATCTAATAAATTACGCCAAAAGTGAAAATATTGGCGATAACAAAAAAATATCAAATAATTTATTGTAACATATACAAGGTGCATTCATCTGTCTCTACACTTAGAATTTGTTAATTAAACGACAGGTTTTATTTAGAGAAACAAGGTAAATTAAGTGTAAATTTCCAAATCGTAATAAAAATATTTAATTAACTTTTGCCTTAAGTTATAGCTTGAATTTGGTTGTCTTATACTTCAGTGTCATATCTAGAGAATTGGCTTTTTAACTACCATTCCACCACCTAAACAACCACACAATCATTATGACCAATATGCGACCTCCCAACAAATCAACTTTATTAAAAGTCGTCATTTTGGGCGATGGCGGCGTTGGAAAATCATGTCTCATGAATCGTTTTGTCTCAAATCGTTATGATGAAAATAATTTCCATACAATTGGTGTAGAGTTCATGAACAAAGACATCGAAGTCGATGGTGAGAAATACACTTTACAGGTGAGGCAAACCATGTTGAAATTGTACAAATTCTAAAGGCTAAGAAAATTTTAAAATATAAAAAAATTTGATTAAAAAATAATAAATTACCTATCTTAGATGTAAAGTTTTTAAAAAGAGCTAGAATAAGTTAATGGATAATAAAAAATATAATAAAATAAATAATAAGTACGGGAATCATGACTACCTGATGGATAAATTGCTTTAAAAACTTGAACATTTATGTATGTACACAAACTTTTTTATTTTATTTACTTAACTGATATACCAACAAAGACAATTGATAATTTCACATAAAATAAATCTCTATTATTTGATTTAGAAAACTTAAGAAATTCAAATTTTTTTTCATACATTATATAATTTTAAAAGCAGAAAAAGGTTTCTAAAACAAGGTTTGTAAAAACATTGTTTAAACCTTTAACAAATTTAAAAATTCACAAATAATATGGGGATAAATATTTCATATGAAAGTAAATTTTTTCCTTAACCAATATATTTGCATGTTATAATTACAATTTTTTTTTTATAAAAAATTCATAAACAAATTCTATTGATTTTTTGCAATGCTTTTTACATATAAACCCCATACTCAAACAAGTTTAAAAATTATCGAAGATTTATTGAACAATTTTTGTATGTATGTATTTGAAAAATTTGTTTTCTTTATGAATATGAGAAAAAGTTTTTTTTAAATATTGAATATAATCAATTTTTAACTTCAAAACACTTATATTAACATATATTAATATTAATTTTAGGTGAAACTGGAAGTAATTAATTCTATCTCTTTAAGAAATGCTAAAAAATTTGCAAAATTCCATCTACTTCCTAAATTAAACAAATAAAGTCATAAAATAAATTGTTGTTTAACAAAGCAAAAAATAAAATAAAAAAATTAAAGTTATTTGTTCTAAATGCCAATTGATTTAATTGCATTAAAGATTTTTAATTGTTTGTACATTGATTTAATGATAAGATTTTATTTGTATCGTTTTTAAAAAACGTTTTTGTGTAACAACACTCTGGCATTAAGTTGATGTTATTGTTTTTAAATTTGGAATAATGTGTTTAGATTTGTTCCAAATTTAGCATGACAAGTTGTCACACTAAAATAGCGCTAATATGTACAAAGTATTTGTGATTTTATTGTCTATGATATGCGTACAATGGTTGTTAATAAGTGTTAAATTGTTAAAAAGGTAAAACATAAACATACATATTAAATCATTGTACAAATAGTTTAACAAATTAGTCATATGCAAATAAAATAAATTAAAGATAAATTCTTGAAATTTTTAAAGCAAATTTAGACAGATAAAAGATATTTTCGCCGAATTTTCAAACTGACAAAAAATTCACATACATATGTATTTCTTAAAAGAGTTGCTGCCGCCTTATAGACAAAATGTAGATAAACTAGTTTTCGGTTAGTGAAATTGGAAATTTTATAAAATTATAGGTTGTATATACATACATACATATGTACAGTTTACTCCTTCAGGTATTATAGGATCCATTAAGGAAAGGATATTTGGAAAAATTAAGATATTTTTTTTTATAAAAAAAAATTGGGTATACATTTTTCTACAGACAGGTATTTCGGACTAATATTTTTTTATAGAATCAAATGTAGATCAAATTTCTTCAAAGAAAAATTTTTTTTTTATATACAAAAAATTTGGTAATACAGTCGAACTTCCCTAAAGTGAATCTTCACGGGGACAGACAATTATTTCACTATATGTGACAGCGCATAGAAAAAGGGACCTAAGGGTAAAAAAAGAATTTTCACTTTTTTTTTTTTGATGTGGACAACATCTGAGCATCGAATGAGACCGATCCCATGCCCCAAAAGTGTTCCCTCCCAGATATATGCGCGTTTTATAAAAGTGAAGTCGACGATTCTAAGCGCAAATAGAAAGGGACCTAACGGTAAAATTTATTTATTTTAATTTTTTCCCCTACTAAATTAACAAAATAACTTGATTTTACGAAACTACAAAAAATTTATTTTTTTCCTTATAAACAATTGCAAAAAAAATAGAAAAATCATTTAATCTTTAAAATGGCTCTCCTGAACAAAACCTGTTTTTATCCTTAGGCCCCTTTCTCTATGCGCTGTCACATATAGAAATTTCATTATACAGAAATATTTTTTTTTTGGTTTTTTTATTTATTTAAAATAATCAGTTATTTTTGTTTGACATTTACAATACATTTGTCGGAACGTTGCTCTCCATCTCCAAAAAAGTTCATAGTACATCAAGTGAAGAGGAAACGTGTTCTAATGTAGCTGACGTTTTATCAATATTTGCCATTACTTCACCACCCAGTTTCTCTTCATCGTCATCTGATATAATCTGTTGTAATCCACGACTTTCTAAAGCACAGCTTAGAATATCTTCATCGAACGGAATATATATTTTTTTCTTGATGTCCCTTCTTCAACTTTATTAATTACTAATACCCTTTTTTAAGAGAAGTACTACTCCGTTGCGTCATTTTCGTTCACTGAACTCGGCCAACTGATCTTAAAAGGCAAATCCAAGGCGAATTCAATATCAGGTGATGTTAAGAAGCCAGCTGATTGTTTTTTGCTCGTTTTATTTTTACGGCACAATGTCAAAGTTTGTTTACAATTAAATTAATTTTTATGTGCGTTAGCTAAAAATTTATATAAAAGTGGTAATATTTGTGAAAAATAATTGTAAAAATATTAATATTTGTTCAACAATTATTGGAAAATAAGTAAAATACAATTTATAATTGGAATAAACAACATTTTTAATGTTTTTAATTCAGAAAATACAAAATTTCGGTTTTGCTTGTCCTATTGATTAAAAGTTGTGAAAATTGTGAAAAATATTCAAAAAAAACACAAATGTGTGATATAATCTAGCACAAATTTATGTAATAATTTAAAAATTATTCTTCTGTGTTAAAAATACTTATTTATATTAAAACTTTTCGCGTAAATTTATGAAAATAAAATTTTCATTAAAAATAAACAAAAAAGTTTTTTTTTTGTGTTTTGACATTCTCTTGGCCTTTTGGTGTTTGTTGCAGGGATGTTATCACCTGATAGTGAATTCGCCTTGGGCAAATCATTAAATTTTTTGTTTTTATTTTCATATTTTGGGAATCCCAAAAAATATTACTTATTTTCTTTATAAATAGTGTCTCCATTATATGGAGACAAAAACACACTTAACCCTCTGCGACTGACGTGATATAGTTCTCGCAATTCTAATGACGTGGTAGTCTACCAGACATCATTTCCATGGCATATATTTTTTAAAGTTCCTTTTTTTAAAACTAATAAAACTACTTTTATTAATTGTTTATAAGTGTTAGTTATTATTTATGTAGTTATTTTTCTAATTCATAGCGAAAATTCGTGTTTTATGTTATTTTTCGGCACGGCATGAATTTTATGTAAAAATCTTAGTCCTGTACTAGAAGAGCAAAAAAAAAACTCAAAAATAAATTTTTTTTTTAACAAATGTTTTTAATTCTTTATTATTTAGACTTAAATTTAGAGTTGGTAAAAAGAAATTAAGTTCACTGGTTAAAAAAAAAATAAATATAAGCTTCAATTGGCACTTTAAACGCTAAAAATTAACAAACAAAAAATATTTCATTTTATAATTTCTGAGGCAAAATTTAAGATGTTGCTTTATTTTTACTTAAGTTTATGAGTCTTAAGACTTGAGATCATATATATATATATATATATATATATATATATAAACTACGACTTTTCTTGACAGGTTTCGCAAAGAGGCTTGGAGCACTGAAGGCAAATTGGCTTCAAGCAATCACAACAGCAATATCTTGTTACCCTTTTAATCTTTGGGGGACAAATTGAACACAGTTTTCTTCCACTTGATGGAGCAGATTGAATAGTTGGTGGCGGAGGAGGTACATAGGTCTTTGCCAAGAACCCTGGTGACCATTATTCTCAGTTCTCGTGGCAACCTGTGATTGTAACATGGATTCGTCAAAAATTTTGGACCAAAGCTGCAAATATCCTTCAAAGGTAGAAGTATGCAGACGGCCTGGTAATCTAACTATGTTGTTGGATGCTGTTCTGGATGTTTTTGGTCGCTCTCTTTTACACCACATAAATCCTTTCTTACCTTTATAAAATTCGCTTGTTGGGCCTTGATTATTTTGTTCAAAAATATGTTGCGGCTCAAAGGTAGTCGCAAATTGTTCTTCATCCTCTTCGTCATTTGAAATTTCATTATTATCTAAAAGTTCCGTACCTGGCTGAAAATTGGGGTCATTGCATTCATCATCCATATCGCAGAACTCATGCTTACTCTCTTCTTCCAACCACTGTCGTATTAGCTCATCGCGGTTTTTAAAAGTTCCGGATGATGTTCTCTTAGAGCAGTGTGGAAGTTGCGATGTGTTTGAATGCTCCATAATAATAAAAATAAAATAAAAACAATTTCGCTGACGTGTTGTTTGGCAGACACTAAGAAAGGATAACATTTTAACTGACATGTTGTTTAGGAGACACTATGATAATATAACAAAGATACTGATGTGATTGTCTCTCAGACACCTACCTTAATATTGATGTGGTTGACTTGCAGACACTTTTTCGTTTACACTTGCACATGTGCTTACATCAATCGATCTAAACACAATAAAAGGCGCATGTGTACATAATAAGAAGGTACAGAAAACTCGAGAGTAGACGTTTGGAAAATAACGGTACAAAATACTCTTTTGTATTTGATGGTGTCTGCTAGACTACACATCAGTCGCAGAGGGTTAAAATGTATTTTTGTTTCATTATACGGAGATTGAAATACATTGAAAGTGGAACAAAAAAGCTGTGTTCTTGATTTTAATTTCTAATAGGGAGAACTTCATTATACTGACACTATAAGGAAGTTCGACTGTAATTTTTGAAACAAATATTTCGACCAAACTTGTATTCTGTTATTATTTTAATAAATTTATTTATACAGATAAATTTTAGACTAAAATTTTTCTATTGAAAAATATAATATAATTGTACAAAACAATTTCGGACTAAATCTTTTTATCAATTTTCGAAACAATTTTTTTTTTTGTATAAAAAGTTTTCCGACTAGAAAAAAAAACTAAATTTTCCCATTGAAAAAAATTTTCTCACTTAATTTTTCATTTAGAAACTTTTGTCAAATCTTTTATTTTATTCGAATAGAAAAAAAATTTCGGATAAATTTTTAATAGACAAAATTTTTGAACTAAAGTTTTTCATTGAAAAAAAAAATTCTCACTTAATTTTTCGATTAGAAACTGTTAAATTTTTTATTTTACTCGAATATAAAAAAAATAATTCATCGATAACACTGTGCTAGTTGAAAAAACAGACAAGCCGGGCACCTAGCGTTTCAACATAATTCGGGTACGCTGAATCCAGTGGTGCCCACGGTTTTTTAAGATTGGCTCTGGTTTTCGAGATATACCGTTATTTCGAAAATGGAGGAGGTTGCACAACATATGTTCGCGTAACTCAAAAACGCTTTAGCATATTGAAAAAACTAAAAAAACTGAAATTCCGCAATAAAATTTCCTTTAAGAAAAGTAAAATTTCTTTTTAATATTCGCAGTCGTTTTAGAAAAATAATTTTGTTTTTGAAAAAAAAATTAATTTTTTTATCAAAATTTCGAAATTTTTATTTTTTTAAAATTCATAAAAAATTGAAAAATTCAGCTAGGCTTCTAATTTTTTGCAGACATATAAAAAACAAAGCTGCAAACAAAACAAGCCATAAATAACACTGCTCGACAAAAAATAATTTTTTTTTCTTCCCGTTAATTAAAACTATGTGGTCTATGTGGATTTTGATGCGCTGAACTCAAATCCGTAATCGGTTTTTTTCCATCAGATCGGTATTTTTTTTATGGGCGTGCCAAATTTTTTCCCCTAAATTAGGTTTCGGTTTTCAAAAGTAAAACACCAGAAGATGTGTTTTCTCTATCTCTTATCGTTTTGGAATTATTTAAAAATTAATGGAGATAAAAAAAATTTTTCGTGCCAAATTCGTAATATTTTTGAATTTAAAAATATAATTAAAAAAAATATAAAGCAAATATTCAACATTTTGCACTTTTTTCTGAGAACTACTTATCTTAAAAATAAAAAAAGCCGCAAGCCATAAAAATCGGTTAAAAAATGTAGATTTTATTGTCAATTTACCGCAGGTACCCAATATTGTATTGCAACCAGCCTTACATATGATACAGCATTTCGTTAGGTGAGCAGGTAATGGAACTGAAGTACAACGGTATTTTGTATGGCTCTTAGAATTAAAAATTATAACATAGTATTTTTCAATTACCTGTGATTTCAAATTATTGGGTACCTGCGGTAAATTGACAATAAAATCTACACCTGGAAAAGTTAGAAATATTATTCGTCCTGGGTTTTTTTTACAAAACATGGTCATGAAGGTCTCGACTGGTACTTTGATTAAAACAATTACAGTATAAATAAGAGTTCCTCAACCCCTTTACTGTCATATAGAAAGTGCTTGCGAAAGTGATTAGTGAATTTTAAAGCCTCTGACAGTCTTGTATCTAAACAGTTATATTGAAATATCTAAGATGGAGGCGTGTAAAAAGTTTAATTACTTTTGTTATGTATGTGGGAAATATAAAAATATGCCTAGTCGCCGTAAAATCACTACTGAAATAAGTAGCTTGTATGAATCATATTTTTCTTTAAGGGTTATATATGGTAAGAGTTGGACACCATCAATAGTGTGTACACACTGCAGTTACCATTTAAATAAGTGGGAAAAAAATGGAGACGCCATGCCATTTGGTGTTCCAATGATTTGGAGAGATCCCATAGTTCATGTTGAAGATGAGTGTTATGCGTGCATAAATTATACAGCGGGTATAAACAGAAGAAAAATGACTTATATGTCTTATACTGAAACAGCATATGCTCGATTTCCGCTGCCACATTCTGATGAAATTACTGTTCCGGGTAGCCATATACCAACAGAACATATTCCCTCAATAATTCATTCTGTTGAAGTGGATAGCCCAGCTACTTCAATGTATCAACCGTCATGCATCACGGTTCCATGCAGTCACAATGAAATCACGCAAGATCGTCTGGATATAATGGTACGGCGTCTAAAATTATCTCAAAGACAGAGCATTCTCTTGGCAAAAGAGTTAAAATGAGCTAATATTTTAGCACCAGGTGTACAAACATACGGGGCTATCAATCGCCATGGACGATTTACGACGATTTAAATCTATTGAGAATAATTCTATTGCGTATTGTACTGACATCCGCGGATTGGTTTTAACAATGCAAAATGAATATAATCCTGGAGATTGGCGCTTATTCATTGATTCTTCCAAAAGTAGCTTAAAAGCAGTTTTGCTACATGTCACTAATTTAAAAAGTCCTATTCCGATAGCACTTAGCACAAATACTAAAGAGACATACGCATCAATGAAAAAAATAATACAGTTAATTAAATATGAAGACCACAAGTGGAAAATATGCGCAGATTTAAAAGTGGTAGCTCTTTTAAGAGGCATGCAATTGGGCTATACTAAAAATATGTGCTTCATGTGCTTATGGAATACGCGTTTCGATGGCAACCAGTACAATACACGGGATTGGGCTTTACGTGAGGAAAGCAGATTGCATAGAAACAATGTTATTGAATTACCACTTGTGTCGATGGAAAAGATTTTGCTTCCTCCACTCCACATCAAACTGGGTATTGTAAAAAATTTTATAAAAGCATTGAGCCCAGATGGTGTTGCTTTTACCGAATTGCACCGAATTTTTCCACGATTAAGCGGCATGAAAGTAAAAGAAGGTATGAACTCTAACTACTTTATTAAATTAGATTTATATTTCATTTCATAATGTTTCTATTTTACAGGAATTCTTAATGGACCGGACATTCGCCGTCTTATGAAGGACCATCAATTTGAGGTTGCATTGAATGATATCGAGCTATTGGCCTGGAATTGTGTGAAATCAGTAATAGAAAATGTATTAGGAAATCATCGGTCTGAAAACTGGCGAATTTTAATCAAAAATATGCTAACTGCACTTAAAAACTTAAACGTTAGAATGCCATTGAAAATACATTTTTTGAATTACCATGCCAAAAAATTTAATGAACAATCACCAACCGAATCTGATGAACATGGCGAGAGATTACACCAAGTAACAGCCAGGCTCGAACACTGGTATAGCGGCAAACAACTTGATTCGCTATTAGGGGATATTTGTTGGAATCTGCAGGAGGAAGAAGAATAAATTTCTAAATAAAAACTACTTAACAACAAACAAATTTTAGTTTGGTTATATAAAAAATTCAAAAATTTCATCTTTTCTGAAAAAATCAAAAGTTGTAGACAGACTTTAATCACAAATAGCTTATTTTGCACCTGCGCAACTTTATTTTTCATTCCCATCATTTGTTTCTAAGGCCTAGGATTCACTCCTAGGGGGATAAAATGTATGACCGACCTCCAATGTTTTTTGTTCTTAACATTTTCTTAAATTATACTTTCCCTTTATCACCATCCTTTAGGGGGGCCCCAATACAAATGTTGCGTTTTAGGAAATTCTTAGATTAATTAAAATTTGTCGACTTTTGTGAATAAAATCAAAAGTTGCAAACATATTTTAATTGTTTATAGCTTGTTTTGTTTGCAGCTTTGTTTTTTATATGTCTGAAAAGAATTAGAAGCCTAGCTGAATTTTTCAATTTTTTATGAATTTTAAAAAAATAAAAATTTCGAAATTTTGATAAAAAAATTAATTTTTTTTTCAAAAAAAAAATTATGTTTCTAAAACGACTGCGAATGTTAGAAAGAGGTTTTACTTTTCTTAAAGGAAATTTTATTGCGGAATTTCGGTTTTTTAAGTTTTTTTAATAAGCTAAAGCGTTTTTGAGTTACGCGAACATATGTTGTGCAACCTCCTCCATTTTCGAAATAACGGTATATCTCGAAAACCAGAGCCAATCTTAAAAAACCGTGGGCACCACTGGATTCAGCGTACCCGAATTATGTTAAAACGCTAGGTACCCAGCTTGTCACGAAAAAAAAGTGTCAATTTCATGCACAGTGTAATTAATTATTATTCGATAGCAAAAAATGTTCGGATTAATTTTTAATAGAAAAAATTTCTGAACTTAGTGTTTTTTTTTGAAAAATAAATATATTTTTCGTTTAGACACGGTTTTTTTTCGAATATAAAAAATGTAATTATCGATAATTATTGATATGTTTGCTTCCTTTATTTGTTACATGACTTTTCGTAAGATATTGAACTTCTTTGTTGTCACCGAAATAATTCAGTTGAAATTCTTATTTTATTTTATCCCAATTCATAAAAAAAACTACTATTTATTCAGCTTTCATAGATAGAACTTAATGTTGTTTTTTCGATTCCTTTAACATCATACCCAATGTTAATAAATCTTTTATTTTTCGAATACAAAAAACAAGTTAATAACAGGAAAAAAATAGTTTTGTAGTTGAAAATTTGTATAAAGACAAGCTTGATAGAAAAAAATTATATTAGAACTCAAAAATAATAATATTATTTTCAACTTAAATTAATGTCAGAGTCAATAACTAAATATTTTCTATAGAAAAAATTTTCGGAATAAACTTTTTCTATACAAAATTTTCGAACTAAACTGTTTTCATTAAAAAAATTTTGGACTAAATTGTCTTCAATAAAAAATAAATAAATAATTTGGAAAAAAAAATAAAAAATTTTAGACTTAATATTTTTTTAATAAAAATTTTTACCGAATTAAAGTTTTGTTCGGACTAATTTTTTTCTTTAATTAGACAAATTTTAGAAACAACTTTTTTTATTATGTAAAAGAAATTTCTAATTAATTTACTAATAAAAAAATCAGTATAAATTTTTCAATGATACAAATTTGACGCTTTTTATTATTGTTTTTTTTAGATTTGGGATACTGCTGGTCAGGAACGTTTCCGTGCTTTACGCACTCCCTTTTATAGAGGTTCTGATGTTTGTATATTATGCTATGCTATTGATGACTATGACAGCTTTCGTGGTCTTAAACAGTGGCGTGAAGAATTCCTACACTATGCCGATGTTAAAGCTGACAAATTTCCCTTCATAGTGGTGGGAAACAAGGTTAGTCCTAAATATTATTTTAAACATTAAAACTAATTTTAATACCAAATTTTAATGTGAATCATTCTTATTTTGGCTTAAGTTTATTTATTCTTTTATTTTATTTTATAATTCAAATTAAATTAAATTGCAAACATTTTTAGGAAAATTTTTTCTAAAATTATTTCCGATATTAGCCGAGTAAAAAAAATAAATAAATATATAATTAATTTTAATACCTTTGTCTCTTAATTAAGAACGATTTAGCCCAACAATGTCGGCAGGTGGGCACCGAAGAACTAAAACAGTGGTGTGATACCTTTCAAATACGCAGTCAAATTGAGACTTCTTCGAAAACAGCTACCAACGTTAATGATGCCTTCATTTTGGCCGTGCGTCAATGGAAGCATATGGAGCGTATAGCCGAAATAGAATTAAAACAAAGCGATACTATCGATTTGACCAAGACAATACGTCTGGCACAAAATCGTTTCTGTTGCACGGGTGGTGGCAGTAGTGCTTCTACTTCAGCTGCAGGTAATTTAGAATCTGAAGATGAATCGATGCATACACCATCGCCCCGACGATTTGGTAAGCGTTCAACGAAACCCCAGGAGACCCACTATCAACTTTAAATAAGAAATGGATTTTTGTAGACAGAAAAGGAAGTAACAGAGAAACTTGGAAGAAAGTTATTTAAAACAAGATTCTAAAATACAATTGGTTGTAATTGCTGTAATTCTATAGCTGGTTTTTTGTTTTGTATTTTACAGTACACTTTTCTAAAGAATGTAGTACAAAAATCCTTAATTGCTGTACAATATTCATTGTAGTCAAATCTTGACTAATTTTTTTTTATAAAAATAGTTTTATAAACAAATAAAATATTTTCTTATTTTTTTAACACATTCCTTAAATATAATTAAAACATTCCAATTGTTTTATAGCACAAATATTACTAGTTCTAACAAATACTTTATTCATTTTATTATTTTTAACAAAATCTTGTTACTAACAATAACAGTTTTTTTTTTAATTTATTTTGATTTTAGTTTATTTAAGTTCAACAAATGCACCAAATATTATTTTTTAAGCCACAAAACCCACAACTTCATTTAACTTAAATTTTTAAATCAAATTATTTGGCTTGTTAACGAATAATTTTAAGTGCCTTTTTTAACTAAATAAAAAGCCCAAACCTTGTCAATGTGTTTAATTGCGAAATTTATTGAAAATTTTGTTAAACAATTTATTTTTAATTGTACAAATATTGTATAACCATTTTATAAAAGTTTAATTGTAGAAATATATGCATTTTATTTTATCTTTAAATGAAGTTAGAAACTAATACAAATTTTTACTTATTCTGAAAGAATATGTATATGAAATTCCAATTTGTTTAGCATTGAGTAAAACTCTTTTTATATTTTTAAATTTATAAAATTTTTTAAAATTTTGTGTTTTTTTTAAAGTTTTTTTTAAACGTATTAAATAACCCAATTTTTATCTTAGTTTTGTAAGAACTTTTTTTATTTATTCACTTCTCATATGTATCAAATAAAGACTTCTCAAACCAAGTTACTTATTTTGTTAAACAATTTTATAAACTTTAAGAATTTGCAATTTGTATTTGGTACATTTTGAGAGAAGCCTTTAGATTTAAATAATTAAATTGTTACTTTTACGAAATTTCCATTTGTTACATTCATTTTCAAAGGCAGCCTTTTGTATTTACTAAAGTATTTATTTTGTTTTGCCATTATTCATACATAAACAGTCTTTATTTATTTTTTATTATAAAACCGTATGTCACTTATAATTCCAAACTTCATACTCATTTTAAATGTACTAAGAAACTATTTAAAAAAAAGCATTAAAAATTAACAACATTTAAGAAAATGTTAAAAATTTTGTAAGAAAGAAAAAAAGAAAACGAAGTAATAAAATGGCGTAATATTTAGTTCGTATTAACCTTTAGTTTTTAAGAATACATGTCTAAAATTGATAATAAAGCCAACAGAAATGTATTTTAAAAAAATGCAAAATTTCTATTTTAAATTTAAAAACAATAAAAAAAGGAATAAATAAAAACCAGTAAAAGCGCTATATTCGGCCGTGCCGAATCTTATATACCCTTCACAACGTGTAGTCATGCAATAACAGTAGTTTGTATCACCATTCATCCCATATGAAATACGTACATATATAAAAAACATACATATATAAAAACATCCCCATTGTAAAATTATAAAATTACGTATGCATGTAAAAAAAAAAAATTAAAAAATTATTAAAAAAAAATAATTAAAATATAAATAACAAATATATAACAAAAAAAAAAATAAAAAAAATTAAAAAAAAAATAAAAAATAATAATAAAATATAAATAATATATAAAATAACAAATAAAAAAAAATTATAAAAAATTAAAAAAAAAATATAAAAAAAATAAAAAAATTTTTGTTTGGCTCGGCGGGGATTCGATGCCACGTTTACTCTTACCAGTATACACGTTTGTATGTATATATGTATATTGTTGTTGTTGTGTTGTTTTTGTGAAAAAAAAATCGAGGTGGTCGTGGTTTTTTGCTCATATCTCAGTTGTTTATGTACCGATTATTCTGGTTTTCAATACCGATCTACTCCCGAATATTTCTGATATTTTAATACCTCACCCGGGTCCAGGCGATATCGGGGGGCTTCAAAAAGTTGATTTCAACATGCACACGGTCAGACGGACAGACTGACAGAGCTTAATCGACTCCCCTATTCATAAGCTTTCAGAAAGTATATACTTTATGGGATCGGAAATGAAAATTGTAGAAATTTCACACGGAATGGCAAACCTATATATACAATAGCGGATAATGGTTTAAGTCTTTTTTATAATATTGAAGTTCACACCGCATTTATTAACTGAGCCATTAGCTTGTACTGAATACAATGCAATACACAATCGTCTGTCATTCCGTATAATAGTTTGCTCAAGTTTCTAAAATATCATATAAATTTAATCCCTTCAAACCAATCGCTGTTTCCTTTCGAGTTATGTTCTGTTGTACTTCCTAAAATGTTGTTCGTAATACAATCTGTTTTTTTTTAGTTTTTACTCCCGAAAACACATAATATATGCCGATGTTTTTTCAATATTCTACGAGTTCATCTTATTTCCTTTAAAACAATCGCTGTTTAATTCGGATCAATTTTTGATTCAGTTTTAAGAACATCACTGAATCCGATTTACACATCAGTTAACTCCGTCAATATGCCGTATAAACATTTAAAACCAATAAATCTTTATTTTACATGTGAGGAGTGTATAAGCTGTTTTAGAATTCGTTACATAAAGTTTTTTTAGTTTACGATTGCTCGAATGGAGTTTCTAGTGTACTAGCACTAGACAATTATTTGGCTGTCAAAAGACAAAACTGCCATCACCAATTACTTTTTAATAAATTTTCAAATGTTTTCCAGAGCCTCCCCCAGTAACTGCCAATCGAACTATACTTTCATATAGGAAGCCGAAATTCCCGAATTTTCCTCTTTATGCATGTGATCAATTGATAGTCCTGGTTACTGTAACTCCGTACAGCTAACCGACGTCACGCAATTAACCAATGAGAAAGTAAGACGCAAAACTCTGGAAGCCATATAAAAAGGACGGACTGATTGTCCTTATTCGACAACGATAATGACAGTGACGCATGAGCTCTTGACCCGACCAGAGCTGAATAACGACTCCGAACATACAGCTTTAAGTTGTTTGTATTATTGTGATTACCACAACACAAACATTTGTGTATTATTTTAAAGTTAGCAGGACTTTTTAGACGACTTTTAGAATTGGTTGTTAGAAAAGACTGATGGAGCATGAATGAATAGACGGTACAGTTGAATATCAAGGGCTTTATGGCCAAAGTTTAGCTCAGCGGATTCTCAGATACTCCTGAACTTAAATAAGGTACTTCTAAGGGCCACTATTGGGGTTAATATTGTTGTAGGATGTGTGAGAACGAGGAGAAGTTAAAAACAGTACAGTATGTTGTGTGTCACTAAAATAGACTGCAAGTTCATATAGTTAGATGACTGGGTAAACGATTCCATGATGAATTTGGTCATAACTCGAGGTGAAAACTGGATAATATCATCGGATTTGTATTGGGGGTTGGGTGCCTAGAAGGCAGGCTTGTTAGGAATGTTTTTGGCGGAGTTTTTATTTTTATTCCTGTTTCTTATTCAATTTTTAAAAATTGTTTGTCTTCTTATTCTTTTCTGATTTTTATATTATTAAAAGGATGGACATTGGACCCTCTGGTGTCTCCGAGTGTGAGTGTTAGAAGTGTTTCTTGATTTTCGGTAAACCTCTTTCCTACATATCTACCTAGCACGTCTTTGAACTCTTCCTGGTCAGACTGCATTCGATTTAATAAATAATTTTTCGTAGTTTAATTTCTAGATCAGTAAAATCTTTTCAACCTTAAACCACCTTAACCACCTTCAACCTTAAAGGTAATTTGGACTAAGTGTTAGATTACAGACCAGATTTTAAAATATAGTAAAGCCCTGACTGTAGACAAAAGCTTAAAATATAGACTCTTTAATCGGGCAACTAAAATAAAACTTTTCTTTTATAGAGTTTTTTGGCTACAAATAGCTAAACAGGCAAATATTGTAGGATTTGTTAATGTTTTAGTCACAATCAATTAGTCCAAGATGGCGTCCAGTTATGTGCAAGGAATTTGACCAGAGCAATAAGAATATTAAACAATAAGCCTCCTTTCTGTTGACTAAATGACAGAGAGTATTTAAACAGGCGGAAAAATAAAGAGAAAACGTTTATTTTGCATGAAGGAGATATTATAGCGGTATTATCACGGACAATCAAATTCTTTGGTGTGATAAAAGATGACTTTTTGGTCAGGCAGCTTTATTGAGCCTTATTTTTTAGAAGATGAGGCCGAAATTCATAACAGAAACATGATAATCGAGTTCTTGTGGCTTGTATTAGACAGCATGGATCTGGACGACAATTGGTTTCAGAAAGATGATGACACCTGCCACACCTTGTTTGTATCAATATATTTTTTGTAGCAACGATTTTCTAAACAAATTATCTCCAAAAATTATGATGTCAACTGGCCACCAAGTTCAGACGATTTAACGCCGTGTAATTCTTTCTTTGGAGTTGTGTGAATCTCGGGTTTATGTGAATAAACTCATCTCATTGTGATCTTTCCAGATTTTTTAACATTCCTAGTCATTTTGAGTTCGAACACAAAAAGTATTAAGGATTCGATTTCTATCCCCTTCCTTCGAAGAGTTCAAAGCTTAGAGTCCGATTTTTGCAAAATAAACAAGTACTTTTCGTGGTACTTTTTATAACCTAATGCTTACACACCTACTTTTTTTGTTTTTGAGTTATTGTTTTAATTTATTTATTCTTTTCTTTAGTGCTTTTTAATACAAAATTTTCTTCAAATTAATGTTTGAGCGTTTTTTTTTTTAAATATAAATTTACTTTATACAAATTTCAAACTTATAACTAAACAAACCCTTATTACTATAATAGCAAAAATAACATAATCCCTGAACTTAAATAATATTTACAGCCCCCAAACGTAATTAATTACTTTAAAAAGTTAAAAACTTAATTCATATTTACAAAAAAAGAAAATAATATTAAAAAGAAAAAATCGAAAATACGCACAGAATCAAAAAGTTCTGTTAAAATAGATAATTTTGCAGCAGAAACTTAAGTAATTTAATAAAAAATTAAAGGGAAAATGTAAGTACATAAGTAAGTACTTTACGAACAACGGTCAGAAACCAATGGGTTGATGTGACCTTAAATAAAAATAAATTTTCAAAAAAAATTCTTATAAAACTATTAGTTAACAATAAATGATGGGTGTTCTGTTTTTTATTATTTTGCAAGAAAATATAAAAGTAAATTGGCAATAATTCTGGTTGAGTGATATTAACAACAAACTATGTTCTACTTCTGATAGCCGTAAGAGTTGATGGCCCTGTATTCGTTTTCACACTGCATCAACAGCTTGTACCACTGATCACCATCGATGCGGGGCTCTTTTCGGGTGCCACCATAACAGGCGGGCAAACATTCGGGTGACATGTATTTATACAGTGATTCACGATCTGTGCCATGGAAGATAATTCGATTGCGCAATTTCTCTCTCAAGAAAGGTTTGAAGAGCGAAAATACTACATTAAAAATTTTTGGCTGATTTATAATGTGTATGGCCTTGATACGCAGAGGCACAGAGTCCTGCAGCCAGTCCACAATACGTTTGGCAAAGGCAGGGGTAAATTGCCAAGTCTGCTGTAAACTCAAGCCATCCATATCGAATATGACGACAACACCATTGATCTGAGTCTCAGGTTCCCACATGGCAGCTTCCAAATATAAAACGGCTGCCTTAAATACCTCGTCCAAGCACACCTTTTTGTGTTTCCAATTTTCTGTAAAGTTGAAAATGATTTATTTTTTATTAAACAATAAAAATCTCTGATACTCACTGCCCAGCTCTAATACCGCAATTCTTCTGCCCAATTGATCTCGGTTAGGAAATACTATAATGATATTGTGATCGAATACGTTTTTCTCATTGCTGGGTATTAAGTCCCTGTAGACATCGGCATGTTTAATTTTAAACGAATAGTAGTGTTTAATCTAAAACCAAAATATGATATTAAAAATTGTTTGAAAGCAGCTTAAAAAAAAGGAAATCATACCAGTTTTAAGGCGCTGTCTGGATAGAATTTACAGACTCTTAGGAATCTCAAGAGGAATAGATCATCTCGGGGACATTTTAAATCAGTTTCAGCTAAAAAATAAATGAAAAAGAAACATACGAATAATTAATGGATAATTAGTAAATATGTACGTTAACTTTTAAATAAAAATAATTGTCGGACAATAACATTCTCACAAAATTTATTAGGGGTATTCACGTTAATAATTTTAGTCTTGCAAAAAAAAAAAAACAAAAAATAACTTTTAATTGCTGTTTTTGATCTGATAACTGTTTTAAAAGAAATGGTTGTCTACTAATTATTTGACACCAGGTTTACACCGACAAACGCACGAAAGATCATTGTTCAACCAACTCTGGTAACGATTTGGAACTGTTTGTTATAATTTTTATGGTGTATATCAAATCGATAGACAGTTTTAGAAAACTTTTTATTATTTTTTAGAAAGACATGTTAACGCTTTGTTTAAAAAAAAGCTTCTATAACAGAACATTTAAATAAAAAGGATTTATAAATAAGAGAGTGTCGAGGTTGAAAAAGAGAAATAAATGATATACTATAATATGAGGCAGTAAAAAACTTATTTAATAATAACCCACGTATGATTTAATAAACGGAATATTTGCATCAAGTTTTAGTAAGGTGACACGAATCAGAGAGATCTAGTTTTCCTTAACTTTAATACACTGATTCGGCTGAGTATAACAATGTTCTACATATATAGATCACAATAACTGCAGGGGAATCAAACGACTGCGGTTTATTAAAATAGTTTAACGATTTTTTAAGTATCGTAGAAAAATTGAGCGAGGTAAAATCGCACAATTTTGGTGGTCAATTGAAGTCATAATCATGCCCTAAAATTTTTTATAGAACACCCATATTGTTGCTGTTGCAGAATCACGGAGGGCTTTGGTAATGCTAATTTGACAATCCCTTGATCTCCGAGTTTATTGCATTAAACCGATCGTAGTGGTAATGAGCTGAATAAAGTCCATTTTATATTAAAAAATTGCAGTGTCAGACTTCATCTTTAAACAAAGAGTCTCTCTATTACAGTCACCTTAAAAATAAAGGCACTTTAATATCAGCAATTTACATTATAATACAAAATAAATTTTTCGAAAAAAGTCGTCTTTTCCGTTGAAGCGCATTTTCAACAGAATGATTCAAACAGAATGTCAAATTTGTTGCTCAAAAATTTCACATGCAATCCATGAAAAATAAATCCACCCACATCGAACAATTCTGTGGTTTTCATGGGCAACCGCGTATGTTCATTTTAAACGATTTTGAGTTAATAATGTCATATTGCTTGTTTCTAAACGGCCTTTACTTGGTTTTAAAAATTTCTCAAATGAGATGGACCCATTCCGATTATTTTAATGGCAAAACAACGTAACTTCTATATATATTCAAAAATCGTTCAGCACTAACACGGTTTTGTAGCTCTCCTAAAAAATTTGATTTTAAGACACATGTGGTTGCCCATGAAAACCACAGAATTATCTGATGCGGATTTTAGTCAGGCGGCATGATAGTTGAGTCTTGAAAATAAGTCCAAAATTGCAGTGACTAAACGGTATTCCTTACAGAAACATGACAACGTAGTTTACTTAACTCTAACTCAGAAAGACACCGACACCTGCCACACCGCGCATAAAACAATCCATTTATTGCAGCAACAATTTCCAGAAAAAATTATCTTAATAAATTCTGATGTGATGATGACTGGCCATCAAGATCTTGCAATTCAACGCGGTGCAATTTTTTTAGGGGTTTTGTGAAATCTTTCGTTTATGTGAATAAACCAGAAGCAATTAATTCCTCAGCTCAAATCCAAGATCTAATAAAAATTGTAACGATCTCAAAAAGTACATGCTGAGGCACCATTTACATCTATATATAGACAAATGAAACGTATGTAATGTATGTAATCCCATCACATGATAACGGCTGAATCGATTTGGCTGATTGTTTTTAGTTGATTCGAAATTTTCGGGAGATGGTTTGTAATGAAAAAATTGTTTGCAAGCCATGGTAAAACTCGTAAAGTTTAAGTGTTTAATACAATGCCTACTATTCACTTCTCATTTTTAATGATTGTTAAAACCAAGGCATATCCATAAGGTATATGCAACGGCGAATTGATACAACAAAGCAACTTTTCAGGGGATGTTTTATGTCAAGGCCAATTCGTATATCAGGGATGGAAAAGTTGTTTTTACAGATTAAATATAATAAAATTTGATTAAAAAAAGGATATAAAATATTAAACACATTATTAATGACGCAAAAGCAACAAATATACATAAATTTAGCACATTTATTATCAAAAAGGTACATTCAAGTTAAATGTTTAATACCGAAACAAAAATCACATTTCCTATCCCTGCATTAATAAATGAAATCAAAGCGAATTCAACCAATTTTGACAAAAAGCTTCCCCATCAGCTGGGCTGATAATTTCACCTGTATGAATTCGCCTTGGTTAAAACTCTTCCTTTTTGTGTAATTAATAAAAAGCATTATTTTAAAATCGTTTATGAGAATATTTTAAAGATTGTTGAAAAACATCATTTAAAATAAAAATTTTAATTTCATTATAAGCTAACTAAAAGGAGAACTAAATGATTAACACATATGCTACCTTTTATCGCGATAAGTATGCAGACGAAGTCGCGGCCACACGCTAGTTAAGTATAAAAAATCGACTATCTTAAAATATGTTTAAATTCTAAAACAAAAAAGGACATTCTTGCTGAGGCACCCTTTACATAAAAAACAAAAAGATTATCATTAGCATACTCTTAGGAGCTAAAAATTAATGGAACCTTAATGTATTTCTGATAAAAATTTACTGCTAAGTATCTAAACAAATACGATTTGAAATTTTGTCAAATTTATGTACTTTTTTGTTGTAAAGTAAAATTGTTTCTGTTAAAAATTAAATATTATTTAATTCATATGGCTGCTGCGGCTGGCCTTGATCGGACCAATTTATCAATCGACGTAAACTGCTGCTTAAAATGTTCAATTCTTGAGAACGATGACAACTTGATGTTGATGGATTCTCACGAACACCTTCTCTGCGACAAAATTTTGTACGACATTTTCGTGCAATTTCCGACCAATTGTATTTGTTTTGGAAATAAATTTCCAATAAATCACAACGTTGCTTATCGATCACATACTGAATTTTGTGACAGAATAGGATAACAAAAGTATTGCCAGATTCGAAATAATCGTTGGTTCAAATATAAAAAGAAATAGATGGCCCACCCTATAAAAAGCTTTGCTTATACTTTTATGAATAAATATGCTTAATATGCATTTAATTCTTTATACAAAATTTTCCTCTCTAAATAAATATTTGTTGTTTTTTTTTATTTAAATATTGGAAAAAGTCAATATAATTTTTTAATTTGTATGAAATCCAGTAATAAATAGCTGATCCAATTGTGCGTATACTTTTGCCTGAATTTTTGAAATCAATTAATTTGTAAATGTATTAAAAGTTTATCAAACAAAATTTGTATACAAAATTCGTTATATGTACATAAGTATGTAAGTATATGCAAAAAAACGAGGGTTATTGTTTGTTAAAAATCTTCCTTTTTGTTTAATTTATTTTTGGAAACTTTAATTAATTAAAAAATCTTTCCATTATTTTAATTTAATTTATGAGAATAATTTAAAGATTGTTAAAAAAACATTATTAATTTTAAAACTAAAAATTTTAATTTCATTTTAATTTTGAAGGTTGACGTAGTGTTATAACTTACAACTATTATGTGTTAGCTTTTAGACTTTGAATACCTTTTAAAATTTCTAAAAAATCATTAGAATACGCGTGTTCTACGTAAAACTAAACAAACAAACCTTTTGTCTTTGTAAATAGTGTTAGTAGTGACTTTTTAAACCCAACAATCTGTTAGATAAAAAGATAGCAATATGCATATATTATTTTTATTTTTATTGTATTTTTGTTTCTCAAAAACATCTACTTAATTATTTTGTAACGTCATCCATAGTTTTTCGTAAATCATTCTAAAAGCAATTAACACGTAAAATAAACAATAATAATAACAAGTGATACAGTATAGACGGTCTAAGGCGATCATATGAAACCTTTTAACGGTATTATAGTTGACTAGTTGAACCCGGTTTCGCATTGCTCGTCCAAAAATTTTTTGTATTATATTTATTTAAAGCTTAATTTTGATAGCGTTGTAAAAGGAAATAAACATTTATTTGTTGATGCGGCAATTTTTTTTACATTTCTCCTTCTGTCGTGTCCCTGTATACATTTATTTCTTAACAAATTCCTTGAACCATTTTCAATGCCATTAAATTTGATCCTAGGGATCAAAGTATCATCGTACCAAGTTTTATCAAAATTTATCTAGTTGCTTTTTTTTTTAGGCCAATTGAGCCCAGAAAGACAGATAGACAAAAATTCTAAAAAGTGGTATTTTGCATACTAGATCGAACTACATATGTATTTAAATCGGCATCAACATTTTCATAAACTTGTTTATATACAGACATAGTATTTTTTTACAATATTTTTCTAAGTATAGATACATATTTGGGGATATTAAATAAAAAGGGTTAAAATGATTTATTAAAATCCACCGCCATGAAATGGTTTTATATTGACATTTTATTAATTTGACATTAAAGAAGATTTAAAGCGTTGGTTTACATTAGTGTCAGCATGAGATAAAGGTATCAATATTGTTCTATGAAGTAGTGAAATGAAAAGTACAGTACAGTGTGCAGTGTTATGTATCGTGTCACCATATGATAGGTATGACACGGGGAACATTTTCTGGTTTTTCTATTGCTTTCATCGGTTCTACTTATTCTATTGGTTGAATTTGAAATATTTTGCCAATTATCAATGATTTATCAGTACCTTCTTCTTTAGTTTTTTTAAGTTTAATCAAGTTGGTCGAATTTTCGCTTATATTACTTCAATATATTTTTGTCGTCCAAACTGTTTTTATAGTCCAATTAGTTACTTATTATTGCATTTTTAAATAATATGTTTTGAACATTAGATTATATTAAGTTTAATTAAATATTTGGAAATTTTTTTTGGATATTCAATAATTGTGAGATGTAAAATATTATATCGCAGGACTAAACATCTGGCAATACTATAACATACAGTCGATTTTATATTAATTTTTTGTTTTTTTTATATCGATTTTCGGCCGTTAGGACTTTAATCAAAAAGTCTATGTTGAATTTAACCGAACAAAGTATTACGGTTAAGATTTTAACTAGAAGACGAAAGTAAAATCGATAATGGAAAGAAATTAACATTTCGTTGTACAATAATTTTAGCCGCCATGGCTACGCTTACAGCACCTTATTTTATTTGTTAGATTTTACATCACTAATTCACACATTTGCGGCTGTATGTCTTTGTCAACTTTACGAATTCCATCTTTGAGCTCTTGAATCGTTTGTGAGCCATTAACATAGACCGTATCTTTCATGCAGTCCTTAATAAAAAAATTTAAAGGTTTTAAATTACAAGATTTCGGTGGTCAATTATGATTGAAATCAGAAAACTTTTCATGCAAAGGAGCAATGGTATCGTTTCTAGCGCCGTCGTGTTGAAATAAACGTCGTTCACATTAACATCTTTTAACTTCGGTCATATGAAATCATTAATCATCGTTCGTTAGCGAAATCCATTCAACGTTACAATCTCCAGCCTCTTTTCGAAAAAGTAAGTAACAATGACCCCGCCAAGCCAAAAACTATACCAAACATTGGAAAAAAAAGGCTTTTCAACAATAAATTTACGGGTTTCCGAGCCCTAGGTAGGTAAGGCTGGTGCAAAGTTATCCTCATACTCTCACCCGGAACCCAGTACGGTCCATTGTGACGCCTTAATATAGAAAATAAGGAGGAGAATATAATAAGAATAGAAATAGTTAGAATAGAAGAGAAGCAGACCAGTCCAGAATCGGGAATCGAACCCGCAACCACCAAACTACTGACTAGTCCACTACTGATTATTCCACTACTGACTAGTCCACCGTGGCACTAGTCCAAGCCCTAAATGCGACATAAACGAATTCGGTTCTTTACAACAGTAACTTCTTTCAGCGGCTCAAATTTTCCTACAAGCTTCACAATTTCTGGCTGAAAAGGTGCTTCAGGGCGACCCAAAAATTTATTAGTTTTCAATTATTTTTATTTTTTATTTTATGTATTTTTAATTATTTCAATGTATTCTTGAGTTGCATATGGTTTCATTTTTGTGGTGGTGCAGTTTTTATTTGTCATCTACCTATCAATTAGCTAAAAGTTGAATCTTCACAACTGTAAAAATTGTCTCTTCTTAAAAGTTAAACGTCTTATTGATACACCCTGTATTTTAAAACATCAACATAAATCCATTAACATGCCCTTTCCACCTTTTTATGATAGTGTAGGATATTTTAAAATTAGCCTAAAGGCTAATTAAAAAATGAAAAAAAACAATAACTTATAAACATTAACATTAAAAATTTCTAACATTTATTTTTTTCCCGCCTTTCAATTTTAAACTTAAGTGTATGTTTAATCATTAAACTTCATACCTTTGGTCAACTCTTAAAACTTTATTTTTAAACTTTAATGTGCAATAAAACTTTAAAATCACAATGTAATTTTGGTTCGTCTTAAACGATCGCATTACGTATGTACGTATATAAATACATCTCATAAGTTCTTGTTGTGGTTGGTTATACTTTAATTAATTCTTACTCATCATTAAATCTTTATGTTTAAACAAGTTTTTGTTTGTTATTTTTTAATGTTTTTTGAATCACTAAATAAAAAAAATTATATGATTAATTAAGTTCAAGGTTGTTTCACTGTAAACACAAACAAGCTGTCTAAACGTACTTACACATATATTTATATGCATAAAGGAATAAATTGTGTTTGTTGATTCGTATAAACGTATATTTGTGGAGTCTGCACCAAAGAGACGATTTTTTTTTTTAAATTTTACCATTGGTTATGTGGAAGAGATAACAGTTATGTATATACCTTTACGATATTACAAATGGGCGTGGCAACTTCCTCATTGAATAAAATTAGTTTATAGGAGATATTTGGTGAAACAGGATTGTAGAATATCACCTAATTTGGTCCGCGTTGGTATTCAGTTTTAATATATAAGATTAGGTAAAAAATTATCGTATTCTGAACAGTGGGCGTAGTAATTGTTTACAAAGGAAAATCGTGCGTGAACCAACCCCAATTATTTTTTCATCTGGAGCTACTTGAAATCTCAGGTGTGCATAACTAAATAACATATCTAAATCATACTTTCGCTCAAATTCATTCACATCTTTTGTTCAATGATGTCACTGTATTTAACTGACATTATTGTGACGAGGGAAGACTTGGTAACTTACTGAATTGAACAAAGCTTAGGAGGAAATTCAAATTAGATCTCGGTTAAAAATTTCAAAGGATGACGAATTCTATATGACACGGCCATTAGCATATGTGCAGTAAAGCGTCTGAAACCGCGACGAAGAAACTATTTTTTGTTAGTAATGGTTCAGTTAGTAGATTTGCGTCGTGGCGGACAAAATCTGTAACATTAACAATACGAGTTGGACTTTATCGTAACATTCTGTGAAATAGAAATCTACTGAAAATTGGTTTTTAAAGAGAACATAATTCATATTATTAACACATATTACATATTACAAAAGAGTAAAAGAGACAACACTTCGTTTTTACTAACTAACACACACATTTTAACGAAACTGAAAGCTTTAAAGTAAAACCGTACAAATCTGCTAGCTTAACCGTAATTCACACGCAGTTTCTTTTATTTCATTTCAACATCGTCCCGCCTTAATTGGAATTCCAAAACTGGGACATGACGACTTCTTCCACAAAAAATTACATTTATAAATCATGTTCATACGGCAATGAAGTTCGTGTCTTATTAGTAAGATCAGTTTTTTATATATAAAAATAATATTGGAGCAAAATAAAATTATTTTTATATTTAAAAAACTGATCTCAAGCTTGTAAAATAAAACAATTGTTGATAAAACAATTATATTATATTTTAAACAACAATTTAATTTAATTATATTAAAAAAACAGTTGTTAATTAACTTAGAAATAAATCAGATTGTTTTTTAACTCCATATAAAATTATATCTAAAATATTTTTAAATATCCCTGATGATGATCTAGGAAGTAGGTCGAAATATTGGAATAAAAAAATAAAGAAATTTAAAATCTTTTCTTTAAAAAAAAAAATTAATTTTTATGACCTAAAGCCAAACAAAAATCTGCAACAAAAAACAGAATTAAAAAAAAATAATAATAAAAGATATTATAAAGCAAATGGTGATGCCTAGGAGTTCATTCAGATGGATTTAACAAAATTCGATTCGATGGTCTGCTGAATCTAAAAAAAAAAGCACTTGCATTCACAATGTTACCATATTTTCATTAGCATTCACACATATTGTTAACAAAACCACATTCTTTTCTCTATTCTAACGCAATTAAATATTTAAAAACCAAATAAATCAAGAAAATAAATTACAGAACTTCCTTATATCTATTTACTGCCGTATATGCATGTAGTTATTGGAAATTTTTTTTTGCTTAAGTACTCTATTTTCTTATTTATCCAAAAAGTAGCGGAAAAAGTTAAGCATAATTCTACAGCATAAATATTAATATTATTTTAACAATACTTTTCCTAAAAAAAGTTGACGAAGCAAACCGGGCTCTGCTAGCAATAAAAAAATTTCGTACATAAATATTTTATTTTTTATTAGTGGTGGGCTTTTGGCTAATAGAAAACGAAATTGAAATTCGACTTTTTTCGTTTTGGTTGTCACTACGGACGGAATCGTTTACATTACTGATTTGTTTAAATATTTACGGTTAATATACTGACAATACGAAAATTAAAAATGAAATAAAAAAAAAGAAATATTAAAAAATTATATTTGCATTTTAGGCCCAGTTGTTTTATTTAAGCTTCTTTTGGTTTTTACCGTCTTCTTTTTTTTTGCTTAATAAGTTGTAAAGTTAAATTAAAAGTTAATGCCTATTTGATTGAAGGTTTTTTTTGTTTTAATTTTACTTTTATTTTCTTAAGAACTAAATACAAGTTTGTTTAAAAATTGTGGCTAGAGTTTTGAAGGTTGCATCTTAAATGCATTTTTCGTTTTTCTTAAAACTAGTTTTTTTTGAAAAACTTACCATTATAACCTTTGTTAATGATAAAGAAAAAAAAAACTTAAAGATTCTTATAACCTTAAAATTCTTGTAACCTTATATTATGATTTTGAAATGTAAATATGTATTAAGTTTACACAACACGTTAAGGTTGCACTTGGACAGTTTAGATTTTTAGGAGACCTTGTGTTAGAGATCAATTTGTCAAGATTTAAATTTGTCGCTTTGTAGGATTAATGTTTTTAATTTGTTAAGCTGATAGGTTGACATTGAAAACAATACATATAATAGAACTGAGTCAAACCAATTATAATAAATTCACTTTCAATGCGTTCTTCACATATTGTGTTTAGACGTTTCTCTATTCTTCTTTACAAATTTGGCCTGTCGTATTACTTGGTTAAATGTTTCCTAAAGGTTGTAATTGACTATTCTACACAATTAGTGTTATTTATTAGTGCGGAAGCAAAATTTAAAATAATTTATTAAGTAGATCAGTAGATGTCTCCTTCATTTGTTATTTATATATGTATATATTTCAATAAAATAAAGAGTGTTTTTACTTTAAAAAATTTTAAAAACTTTACTAAATGCTTTGTTTTAACCAACTTCTGAAACAACAGCAACTTATAAATAATAAAAACGTGGATTCTTTATACAGAAGAAATGAATAGTTGGAATTTGTTTGATCGGTATTTCCTTATTTCCAACCAGACTGTGTCTGTCACTCTGCGCTCTTACAACAAAATTTTAACAAGAATGTAACATATTCACATGTTTTTTAATTAAACCCACCAAATAGGAATAAACATATAAACAAAATCGCTAAATAGACCTAAAAGTAGCTATAATGACATTACTTTTTAACAGTTATAGTCAAACCTAAAGGTGAATTCACCCATTTGTTCTGAACAAAATTTTTTCCGGAGAATAACATTTTTTACTAAGAGTTTTCTGCAGAACGATTCACCCATTTAAGAAAATTTGTCCGAAAAAACATAGCTGCTATGTATATAATATAAAAATGCAAACAGTTGTACAAAGTGGTAGCACCGCTAGCAAACTATGTAAGTAAATTAAAACGTTTCATTAAAATATATGTGAAGAAAATGTCGGATAGAAGAAAACTAAAATTATTATTTTTAATTAAAGTGCATAAAGTCAATTTGTTTGCAAAAAAAATTTATAAAAAAAATCGAAAATAAAATGAATCTCAGTGAGAAAAACCCTGTTTTTAATAATTATTTTTGTATGCACTATTGCTAATGTCATACAAACATTCTCTTCCTGGTTTTTTTTAATTCTTCTATTAATTTTTGAGCAATAGTTTCATTAAATTCCATTTTAATTGTTAATTTTCGGCAAAAACAATTTTTGTATAATAAATGTACTGACACTGTGTGATGTGGCAACCGAATTCAATTTTCATGTGCCTTTATAAAGGATAAGGATCTTGGAAGGATTTTTAAAAAATAATTATAATAAAATGAAAATATTCATAAGAGCAACACAGATTCTGATTCTCAAGTAACTAACAGCTCAATTATGGTGTAATTTAACAATTATATTGATTTCCAATAAATACAATTATTTAACATTAACCTTTTTTTTAATATTCTTCTCGTAATATTTGAGTTACGGGAAATTTTCATTATAATATAATTTATTTTTTGTTTGTTTTGTAGTTAGCTACTGGTACATTTTACAAATATCATTTAATTCTACTACATTTAAAACCAGTTGTATTATTACTTGTAAATATTAGTATTAAACTTAAAGAAAAAACAACAGGCATTACATGAATCATAATAATTAATAGAAGTATTAGGGTCATTATTGAAGTACTTAATAATAAACTGAGTAATATAGTAAACTAGCCAAACCCGGCGCGCGTTGCTACGCCCCTTAATAAATCGAAATGCATTCTGAATTTTAATTGAATATCAAGTGCAAAATCCTAAGTATTATAATTTTTTTTATGGGCTTGGCATTGCCCACTTTTCTAATCACGAAATTGTAAAGTCATAAAAGCTCAATATGTGTGCAAAGTTTTAGAAAAATCGGACCAGTGCAA
Organism: Phyto melanocephala; assembly: GCA_941918925.1. NCBI lineage: Eukaryota > Metazoa > Arthropoda > Insecta > Diptera > Rhinophoridae > Phyto > Phyto melanocephala. The sequence continues at coordinate 21,381,851 of OW799236.1, read as the reverse complement.
GTACCTCAAAATCATAATTGTTTCTATGGGCGTGGCCCTGCCCACTTTTCTAATCACGAAATTGTAAAGTCATAACAGCTCAATATGTGTGCAAAGTTTCAGAATAATCGGTCCAGTGCAAGTACCTCAAAATGATACCTATTTTTTATGGGCGTGGCACTGCCCACTTTTCTAATCACGAAGTTGTTTAGTCATAACAGTTCGATATGTGTGCAAAGTTTCAGAAAAATCGGTCGAGTGCAAGTACCTCAAAATTATAACCTTTTTTTATGGGCGTGGCCCTGCCCACTTTTCTAATCACGAAATTATATGGTTATGACAGCTTGATATGTGTGCAAAGTTTCAGAAAAATCGGTCAAGTACAAGTAGCTAAAACTGATAACTAATTTTTATGGGCGTGGCCCCGCCCACTTTTTTCACCCATAAACACTCCCTGGTATGTGTACAACAACATGCCAAAGTTTGAGTCCGATCGGTCTTACAGTTTCGAAATCTATAGCTAACACACACACTTTTATATATATAGATAGATTGTCCCTATATAAGCACCGCACACTTTTTATACACTAACTTTCATTATCGGATGCCTTCTTTAAAAATTTTCCCAATGCACAACATATCGTAGAAGTTGTATGTTGTTAAAAACTCACTTCAACACATTACAAAAACCAATGGTTGTACTAACTTTTCCATCTCTGATGTATTTGTAATACGTTCTGTAACCACAGGCGATTTTGTTTAATGTGTTTATACAATAAAATTTGTACAACTATTGTAGAATCAGACGATATACAACTTTTACGATAAATTGTGAATTAGGCAATTGTATTTACATCATATAAAATTAACCTTCTGGCATTACTTGTGGTATAATAATTTTTACTCCCCTTTAAGACTATGATATACCTCAATACGGATATGAGTCAATTAACAGTGATAAATTAGTAAGTTGTTTTGTCCACTATATATACCCTTTTTGTTTACGTTAGAAAATTATTCCGTTTATTTTAAAATTATTCTATTACACTATATAATCGTATATTACTTTAATCAACTCCCTGCGAAACCCGTTTAAATTTAAGTTACTGCTATTGTTAAAAATACTCAAGCGTAGAGTAATTGTAATTTGTGTACATAAATTATAACCCATTTACAACCAATTAAAGGTTCCACAATAAAAAAAAAAATACATAAAATATATATATATAGCTTAAAGCAAATTACAGTGCACTCACGAAAACGTGAACACTAGAAAACATGAACGACTTAGAAACAAGAAACCTCTTTATTTTGCATTGACTACTCTAAAACGTGAACAAAGTCCAAAAGCTCTATAAGTTAAATTAAAATTTCGAACTTAAATTGTTTTAGATTTTATACTGTTTTTTCGAATTTGGGCAATCCCAGCAAGACAATATTTCATTCTTTTGTGCTTGGCTGTTACGCTGTTACTTGACATTTTCTTTATAAACCTAATGATGACAAATTATTAATTACTAAAATGAAAGTTCAAGTTTAATAGTGTATAATTTGGAAAAACAATAATTATCTCAAAGATAATATTCCTTTAAGTAACTTAAGAGAAATGTGACAAGCAGAAATAAAGGAATTGGATGAAAGAGAGTCTTGTCTTCTGCAGGTCTTAAGCCTACAAGTTTATTTCATGGAGAATTTTTTGACAAAATTTTTTTTATATTAAGTTTGACAATTGAAAATGATGAAAGAAGAGAGAAAATGCATAAAATTTTAACATTTCCAAAGGATCAGATCAACTAAAACTTCCTAAATAAGTGTACCCTGATTTGTTTAAAATGTAAAGAATTTAAATTCTTAATTTCTTGTAAAAGAGTGCAATAACAATTTCAAAAAGAATTCTACAAAATTCGAAAAGTGTTTAATATGGGATGAAAAACAAGATGGCAGTAACGATTGCTTTATACCTAGATGAGACAGAAATTAAAATACTTAAAGCCAAATGACGCCGAAGTTTATTTGAAAAAGTTTTGAAATGGGCTGAGAATGAAGAAAGTTATCAAAGCGAAAAAGAAGTTTTAAAAAAGTTGCACTTAAGGTAAACGAACAAAACTTTTGCTAAAGAAAAAGAAAAGATTATGCTTCTACAGGTAATTTTTTTGTTAAAATATTAATTGAAAAACATTTGAAGAAGTTTTAATGAGAATAGAATATCTAGCAAACAGTTTTAATAAAAAAAATAGTAAATTTTATTAAAAATGTTTAATAAAAAAAGTTTTCAAAAATGTTTTACAAAAGTTGTAAGAATAAGTTGCCACCTGCCTAATTTACTAGCATCCTTCATAATGTCATCATTAACCACTGGTTTGTTCGGACAACAAAAATATTTTTGTGCGTAAATTAAATTGTCGCGTGTGAACCAATCTTATCGATATTCAAACATCGTTGTCTAAACATTTGCGCGCATAAGCATGACTCACATTTAAAGTTATTTTCACTATAAAAGAAAATCACATCCACACAAAACTGCTTTATCGATGATCGATGGCTAATGTAGATCAAGAGTAAGATGTCTATGTTGACTAAATATGTCTGCCGTATTGTGTTTGGAGGTTTGCCAAACTTGGGGTCAAATTGCGATACATGGAGGCGATCGTAATTTGCCTCGAACGTTCGTGTTTGCTGTGTTTTTGGCATAGAGATTGTAATAAGAATTATAAAATTACGATTGTGTTTTTGTCACAATTTCCCCATTTCCACATTCAATTGTGTGGAAATTTTAAAATTCTTTTCTGCAATCTCTATAAACACAGAAAACGTGCTACTTTATATTAAAAAATGCGTAATTAAATTACCTCATTTAAATTTATAAAACCAACAATTACTACTTTGAGACCAAGTGTTTTTATACCCTTCACACAGTGAAAAAGGGTATATATAGGTTTGTCATTCCGTGTGAAATTTCTACAATTTTGATTTCCGACCCCATAAAGTATATATTTTCTGAAAGCTTATGAATAGGGGAGTCGATTAAGCGCTGTCCGTCTGTCCGTCTGTCTGTCTGTCCGTCTGACCGTCTGTCCGTGTGTATGTTGAAATCAACTTTTTGAAGCCCCCCGACATCGCTTGGACTCGGGTGAGGTATTAAAATATCAGAAATATTCGGCAGTAGATCGCTATTGAAAATCAGAAACATCGGTACATAAACAACTGAGATATGAGCAAAAACCCACGACCACCTCGATTTTTTTTTCACAAAAGCAACATTACAACAACAACATACATACATACAAACGTGTATACTGGTTAGAGAAAACGTGGCATCGAATCCCAGCTGAGCCAAAAAATTTTTTTTTAAATTTTTTTTTAAATTTTTTTTTTATTTTTTTTTTTTATTTTTTATTTAATATATTATTTATATTTTTATTATTTTTTTTTTAAATTTTTTTTTTTTTAATTTTTTTTTTATTTATTTTTTGTTTTGTATATATTATATACATAATAATTTTTTTAAAATTTTTTTTTTAAAAAAATTTTTTTTTTTTTTAGATTTTTTTATTTTTAAAAATTTTTTTTTTAAATTTTTTTTTTTTTTTTGTTTTTTTTAACATTCATACGTGAATTTATAATTTTACAATGGGACGTTTTTATATATGTATGTTTTTATATGTATGTACGTATTTCATATGGGATGAATGGTGACACAAACCACTGTTATTGCATGAATTCACGTTGTGAAGGGTATATAAGATTCGGCACGGCCGAATATAGCGCTCTTACTTGTTTAGATTACATTTTCTTAAAAGGATTAAGAGGACCCCGTGTAAGTTTTTGATGTTGAAGTTTCATAATAACTCTCTGGATTTATCATAATAACTACTTACCATCTAATAACTTTTTAAGTTCTTCTGTGCCTTGTTTGATATTTTCAGGAGTTTCACGTAGTTCACGTAAAGCCACCTCTTTTGTACGTTCACTGGGCTCACCCAATTCGAATTGTAATTTATAGTCACCCACCATAATGGAAGGTATATCATCAATCTCGGTTATCATTGTAGGGATCTCTGTAAACAAAAATAAAACAAATTTTAATTATTGTTCTTAAACTATTTTTAAGAAAAATAAATATTAAAATTCGATAAAATATGTAAGTACATGAAATGTTTGATAAAAATGTTTTGATCAAACTTAAAATAGTTTGAAGTAGTAAGGTGTGAGTTAGACAACAAAATCGAGCAATGTAAGGGGTGTCTCAGTAAGAATGCACTTTTTTAATTAAGTGTATTTTTTTTTTGCTAGTACAACTCTTTGGCAGCTGTCACATATGTTTATTCCGATTTTTAAAAATGGAGCCCTTTACGAAAAGTAAAGGCATTATACTTGTGAGAAAGAAAGAGAAAGTGCATCTAATGTGTCAACCATTCAGAGGGTGTTGCAACAAATTTAAGAAACTTGGTTGGTTATAGACAAGTACGTCAACGTACCGTTCGGTACGTTACGAGAGTGTTACCAAAAACATCAGTTCGGCATCTTTCAACAATCTCAAATTTTACAAAACGCAGCGAATATTGACAAAAGTCCTCCACTTACTCAGGATCTCAAACCAGCAGACCACAACAAACGCCGTCAATTCGTTCAATGAGTAATGGAGGGAAATCCAATTTTTCGATAGAAGTCATCTTCTTCGATGAAGGATAGTTATATTTAAATAAATACACGTGAATAAATACACAAAATTGTCGAATTTTGGGCTGAAAAAATTTTTATAAAAACCATGAGAAATAAATTCAACTGCAACGAGCAACTGGTTGGTGTTGATTTTGGTTATCCGGCACGATTGGACCTTACTTGTTTAAATATAAGGCTGAGATTGCAGTGACTGTGAACAGCATTTGTTACAGGAACAAGGACATGGATATGGAAGGCATGTGGTTTAACCAAGACTTTGCCCCCTGCCACGCCTCGATTAAACAATTCGTTTATTGTAGAAATATTTTTCTAAACAAATTATTTAAATAATTTTAAAGTCAACTGATCATGCGATTTAACGCCAATCTCGAATTAATGCAAATAAACCAGAAACTATTTTTGTGCTCTAATACGCGATTCAACTTGTCATCGGTGAGATACAGCCATTTCTTTGTAGAAAAGTAAATGTAAATTTCATGAAAAGTGTAATGACCTGCGAGGCCATTTGACTGATATTTCATTCCCTACTTAATTGGGACATGTCTTTACAATCCATTAAAAAAAATTACAACTGGCTCAAAGAAACCTATTTTTATTTTAAAATCAAAAAGTGTATTTTTACTAAGATACCCTTTATAAACAACACTCGAAATCTAAAATAGGATGGATTATGGTTTGAACTTTAGAGATAAAGATGAAATTTTATTATTAAATTTAAGTAGGGTTATAAATTTTTTTTTTCAACTTAAAACTTCTAAAAAGAAATAACCATTTGCTTAAATTAGAAACAGCTTACTACTTGTTGCATGCAATGAAATTTATTTAAATACTTGTTAACTATAACTTAATTTAATATCAAAGCTGGCAACCACATACTTTTAGGTCAATGGAATTCTGACCTTATCTTATACAATTTTATTAGAATTCTCGTAATTGTAGAAAAGACTTGCAAGGGTCTTTTGAAAGTATCTTATATTCTATCTATTTTTATCGAACGTTTCTCGTTTTTAATTATTATTTAGTCATTAGTTTGCATTACATTAATATTTTGATTATTTAATTGATTATATTTTATAATTCTAATGAACATTAATTAGTAATAGAAATCATTGTACGATCACGTGTTTAACGATCAAATAAAATCAATTACACTTGAATGTAATTAAACTTACATAAAATATATTATAATTTACCTTTCAAATCCTTGTCGGTATTTTATAAATATTTATGATTTTTACACATTTAAAAAATTATAAACATTTTAATAAAAAAAGTAAAGTTTTTGGGGAAAGTATTTAATTTAAAGCGAAAACTAGAGTAGAATGAGAAACAATAATTATATACATATAAATGTCCAAGTTGAAAATATAAAACAACTGAAAAAAACAAGCATTCTCACGTAAACGTTTACTATAAAGAGCGAATCAGCTGGTACATTTTTCCTAATCTGGAGATGTTTTAACACATGAATTATTGATATGTTATGTGCGAAATAAAAGAAAAATCGTTTATCTGCCTGACTGAATTGTAATTTTTCACACGATTTATAATTGTTTATTTACAAATGTAATAACGTTTGAATAAAGAAGCCAGCTGCAGCCCAACCTAAACATGAGCAACAAGTAATTCTTAGCTGTCAAAAATTCATTATACCTTTGTATGTTCATGATGGTAAAGGGTATTTATCAGGTCAAATATAGCACTTTATATTTTTTTTTGCTTTTGTAGTTTTAACAAGTAATTTTATTTTAGCTATTTTTAGTTCAATTTCGCAAATTTAAAAATATGTAAAATAACATTTTACATTAACAGCTGTTTGTGCATTCACACTACAAGTGCAGTTAAGTCCAAGGTAAATTTATTCATCAGGTAGTCTTGATACGTCAGCTGATTATTTATTTCTTCACTTATTTTAAATTTCAGCTGCCAAAGTCCATAGATAAAAAACATTTCTCTATCTTCTCTCATTGATTTCAGATGTCAAAGTTTATATGCTTATAAAATACATAAACAAAAAAATTCTCTCTGAACTGTGATTGCCTAATGAATAAATATGCCTTAGGGTAAATCAGTATGTCGAATAAATTTATTGAAAACAAAACTAATTTTGTATTTAATTTTATGAACTTTTATTTGTATTATATTTTTAAATTTTTAAATTTTAGGCTATAAGTTCAATGCGATAACGACAAGAATATTAAGGAAAAATTAGTCATCCGATACTAGCTGAGTGGAATGCATTTTCGAAACCAGCTACGGTTTCATCATCAGCACTCTTTTGATCAGAACTACTAATTTCTCTTAGAAAAAAGTGCAATTTTTGCAGTACTTTTTGATATTTTTTGTTATAATAAATATTTCTGCAATGCACATCAAAATAAAAATTATTTCATTTTCTGTAAGTAAATATTTTAAAATTATAGAACTCCTTTTTGTTGTTGTTGCTGCTGCATACACTCTTTTAAAATTTATATTATTTCACTTGTTAAAATATTGTTTTTTTGATCGCATTCAATATTTTTAACTGTTTTTAAACTTTTTAGCGCTAAATTAAGTACACCTAAAACATGGTTACATATGGGCATTCCCATGTCATCGTACGTGACATTTGTACTCCGATAAAGTGGAGTAATTTTTGCAAAAGAATTACTGAAACAAAATTAGATCTTTATGTTCCATTCAAAGGAGACTTTATTTAAAAATAAATAATTAATTATATTCGAATCATTGTTGTCTAAAATATCCAGAAAAATAGGAATATATCGTACGTGACATAAAACAGAAGTGATTTTGAGGTATATATGGAAATATGAAAAAATCTGCGAATATTGGGAGATATTTTTTCTTTTCTTAATTTCTTACACTAAACCAAATATTTTTCATTTAAACTCCATCATACTTAATTGAAAACAATCTTTAAATGATTTTATAATAAATTCAATTTAATATCGTTCGTGACATATCGTACGTGACAGATTTTTCTCTAATAGTATTCTTATGTAATAAAATTTGTATGATGTTATGAGAAAAAGTTAAATTCTAAATTAGGTGCTCTTGCGACTTTTCAAATACAAATGACGGAGACAAATACTGGTTTTGCACTACATACGTGACATTAAAATAACATCCAAGGGAAATAAAATAAAAAAAAATACCGCTAATTTGACTATATTTATACCCTTCACACAGTGAAAAAGGGTATATATAGGTTTGTCATTCCGTGTGAAATTTCTACAATTTTCATTTCCGACCCCATAAAGTATATATTTTCTGAAAGCTTATGAATAGGGGAGTCGATTAAGCCCTGTCAGTCTGTCCGTCTGACCGTGTGTATGTTGAAATCAACTTTTTGAAGCCCCCCGACATCGCTTGGACCCGGGTAAGGTATTAAAATATCAGAAATATTCGGGAGTAGATCGGTATTGAAAATCAGAAACATCGGTACATAAACAACTGAGATATGAGCAAAAACCCACGACCACCTCGATTTTTTTTTCACAAAAACAACATTACAACAACAACAGACATACATACAAACATGTATACTGGTTAGAGAAAACGTGGCATCAAATCCCAGCTGAGCCAAAAATTTTTTTTTTCAATTTTTAAAAAATTTTTTTTTTAATTTTTTTTATTTATTTTTTTTTTATTTTTTATTTAATATATTATTTATATTTTTATTATTTTATTTATAATTTTTTTTTTTTTTAATTTTTTTTTTATTTTTTTTTTGTTTTATATATATTATATATAATAATTTTTTTTTTTAAATTTATTTTTTTAATTTTTTTTTTAATTTTTTTTTTAAATTGTTTTTTAAATTTTTTTTTTTTTTGTTTTTTTAACATACATACGTGAATTTACAATTTTACAATGGGATGTTTTTATATATGTATGTTTTTATATGTATGTGCGTATTTCATATGGGATGAATGGTGACACAAACTACTGTTATTGCATGACTACACGTTGTGAAGGGTATATAAGATTCGGCACGGCCGAATATAGCGCTCTTACTTGTTTTTTTTCTTATGGTTCTTATTAATTGTTGTTATCTTAATTTTAAAAAATATTTACAATTACAATTTATTTTTACAATTTAATCGCTAAAAAAATATTTGATTGCAATTCTTTAAAATAAGTCAAAGAGATAATCAGATTGAAATAATTTACTAAGCTCTTAATACCTGCGCATAGTAAAATTTAAGTGTTTTTTTTATCAATAAACTTATAGGTATATTAAAAAACTTTCAAGAGTTTTTATTTTCACAGTCGTGGTTGACATATTCATTGAAATGCCCATATGCTTTTGGCTATGAGATATCATATGCAAATCATCTAATTGCTAACGACAAACCTTACTTCTTTTGACTCTATGCTTTAAAAGAAATTAAGAGTAAATACTCGTTTATCTACTAATATATCGACCCCTGTGCGCGAAATTATCGTACGTTACAAAAACAACATTTTACAGGAGAACGTTTTTATTACTTTTATAACACTGCCACATACGATAAAATGTACACAGTGTAATCTCCATAACTAAAACAGTTATCGCTATAATATTTTATCAGCAGATGGATGGATGTAATGTAGATCCAATTTGCATAAAAAAGTGGATTTCTAAATAACGTAACATACGATAATTTCGCGCTTAGGGGTTGATATATTGTTTAAGGTGCAAGTTTGGTGCTCTTTTTTAGGTTTGACACTTCAGCTAATCAGAATAAAACACAACGCTGACCGCTCTAATTTAGATTTGTGTGTTAGCTGCATGGTTAAATTATTTAAGGTAAAAGCCAGCAGGGCTGACACTACTACCTGTGTAAGTGTATCTTGGTTAGTTGTAGGAACCAGTTTTAGTTCTAACAGTTTGTATGAAGAAAGGATTAATTAACGTTTTATAGGCACTCTGTAACAGGACACGGAACTGACATAAGAAAAACTGGCCCATTTTGATATTAAACGAATAAATACCATGTAAGCTTATTGATAAATTCCTATTATATAAAGACATTTGTATCAGTCAAGTGACGAGCAAGTTTAAAAAAAATTGACACTAAATAGTTTAAAATCCAAAAAAATGCTTAAGAGTAAGTTAAAGAAATTAAGGATTAAAGTTTTACCTATAGATGTAATTACAAGTTGTAATACCATGTCTTATTAACTTTAAAATGGGTAAAAACAAAATATTTTAAAAGCATTTAAAAGTTTTAGCAAATTATGACAATACGACATGATAGTATACCTTTTGAATCCACCCTATTTATTGGAAAAAGTTATATTAACAATAACTGAGTTTAAAATATGTTTTGAATTTAAAGAAACTTACGTCTTAGATATTATAATTAATTTTGAAAAAATTTAGATTGTTACTTACTCATTTTGGTGTATGTGTGTTTTAATTTTGCTGTTATTTGTTAATTTTTTTTTTTGCAATTTGTGTTACAACCAATTAAATGTTTGTGTTGGTTTTAGCAAATTTTTTATTATATTCTTAAACAATGTTTTATTTTTGCTGTTGTATTTTATTTTTTGTTTGTAAAAAAAGTGTAATTAATTAATTATTTATGTTATGTATTTGTTATTTAAATAAATCATAGTAAGCTTATTATTATTTGCAAATGAATAATAAAAATATTGATTTAACAATTAATTTGTGCATTTATTTTCATTCGTATATAAATTTTATGTTTATCTATACAAATTTTAATTCAAGTTGATTTTAGATTATTAACGGCAAGTCAAGGTTATTTGCGAAAAAAAACAAACAAAAAAAGTTTTCAATTTTTTTAATTAAGATCTTAAAACGGGTAACCTTTCTAATAATTGAATTAACTTAATTAAAACTGGTTTTAAGCCCTGTGTTAAAATGCTGTTTTTATTAATAAATGATTTTTTTTAATTCAAAATCTGTACGTACACAAAAAGTTGTTACTGCGTCCCTAGTGGTTAAAAGTCGTAAACAGTTTTTTAAGCACCATGTTAGGGATACATTTAAAAGATGTGACAAATTCAAATGATTTGTTCACCTGTGTTGCCATGAGTATACATATGAAGCTTTATCATTTCTTTAGTAATTTTAACAATATTCATTTCTGACCCCATAAAGTATATATTTCTCGAAATCTTATGACTAGGAGAGTCAATTGAGAAATACCCGTCTGTTCATGTGTTGGTTGAAATAATTTTTAGAAGCCTTCACATACTTCTCACATGTGGCATCAATCTTTTAATAATAAATCTCTATTTAAACCCAGTTTAAGTGCACAATACTTTTTGAGATTTGAGCAAATAAACACGACTGTCTCTGTTTTGTTCTCCATATTTTCAAAATTATAATTTTTCAGGTATACGATAATTACTAAAACCGTTTGTTTCTATTTATGAATATGATAAACCCGAAGTCACTAAAGCTCCTTATTATTTCTTGGACACGCCTTAAACATCAAATTGCAAACCGGTTTCTTCATCTTTAAAACTAACTGAGATATAAAAAACCAACTACAACTACTTCGGCGTTTTTCGTAAAATTTACAAACGGAAATCAGTTTTTTTAATTTCTAGATAACCGAGAGCGTCGATATAAGTATCAAATGAATGAGCTTGAATAATAAGTATATTTCACTATAATTTAAAATCAATGATGGTCGTCATTACCAAATGGCTTACAACATTTATGTATGGGTCCAAAACAATATTTTTAAATGTACCTTCTTCAATCCCCTTAATATTGCTGTTAAAACAAAAGGCTTCACCTATATAACACACTAAACTACAAAAAAAGTTAAAATCGATGTGTGGTGATGATGAAACTGCAGTTGGTTTCGAAAATGATTTCGAGTCAGCTAGTATCTAGATGTTCCAAATTTCATTAAAATCCATTTAGTAAATTTTTGCGTGATTGCTTAAAAATTTCAAAACATTTTAGCAAATAATATTCATATTAATATTTATTGTATTAGTGGAATTTAACTGCACTCAGCTAGTATCGGGTAACTAATTTTTTCTAGATATTCTGTCATTATCACATTAAACTTATAGGCAGAACTGAATACTGGCCTTAAATAAGAATTTGAAATATAAAAATTTTCTTTTTAATTTATTCATATTTGCGTTAGAATTTGACTTTTTAATTCGAAAAAATTTGTTTATCAGTTGTTTAGGAAAAATTTTTCTATATTTAACAGATATTTTCTACAGAATTTGGCTTCTGAATTGAAAGGAGTTTTCTACAAAATTATATCTAAAATTAAAAGCCATTACCAAGGACATTTAATTAGTTTAAAATTCTCATAAACTGAATATAATTATTTTTTTTAATATATTCATAATCATAAATTTAATTTCAAATCAGCTGATTAGTTAAGGACATCTTATTAGAAGTACATTTGCCATTATCTTAAATAACGTCTTCGAGGGCTGTAAAAGTTGGCACAGTTGTACTTTTTTCACACTATTTCAAAGTCTAAAGTACAATATCATCTTAATGACTAATTTAGCACTATCCCAAAATGTTTCCTATTTTTTTACATGCACTAATGTGTTTAATGGAATTTAACTGATAACAATCTAAGCCCTAGTTTGTGTTGCTACCTACTAAGTTTGTTTGCAAAAAGGACATATCCTTAATGAACCTTTTAACAAGTAATTTTATTTTTGTGTATAATTTAGTACAATCGGACTGAAAACTGTACAATTTGTAAAAACTCATTTTGCATCTCTGTTGACTCTATATCAATTTTCTTATTAGAAATTGTAATTTTAATTTTAGAAGATTTTCATTAAAAATGTTTTCCTGTTTACCCAGGGATGGCAAAGTTGACACAATGTTCTATATTTTTTTTTCGTTTCACAGGCAAATAGTATTGAAAGTTATTCTTAATTTTTTTAACTGTTCTTTAAAATCATTTTGTAAAAGTGTAGAACATTTGTTTTAATTTTTCAAGTTTTACTTCATTTATTTCATTTAAGTATAGATTTTTCTCTAAATAAATGCACAAATCAATTTTGATTATATTTATATTTTTTATGAAGTTGTCAGGCTGCACTATAATTTGTCAAATGATTATTATAATAAACTTTCCGTATGATTTGTGATAATTGTTTATTATTAATGAAATAAATAAACGAAATCAAATGTTAAACTACAATAGAAAATAAACGGTAAAAAATAGCGACTTAAACAATTTTATTTTTAACACTCATTCATACAATTTAAGTATTGTTTAAACACGATTTGTTTGTATATTTTTAGAGAAATAAAAAAAACCCAAAGATTTTATAACGCGTCCGTCTGTTTGGCTGCCGTAAGTTAAACACTTTTTGTTTTTAAAAACGTGTTTAACAAAAATATAGTGCAAAACGCGATATAAAATAAAATAGAATATTTTTTTCAACTTGACTATGTTTTAAAGACCGCAAGAACTGTGTACGTTAAGCGTCAAAGTAAAGATGAAACTGTTCACGTATATTAGACACTACAGAGATTTTATTAAATAACAATTTACAACAAAAAACAAAATCGTACAGAAAAATTACAAAAACAACAACATTAAATTGCTGTAGAATTTTGAAATTTGTATGTATTTATGCATGTAGTTATTTGAACATGTAAATTTTGAGTTCTACTTTATTTTGAGGCTTAATGCGAGAACAATAAAAAAATCTTGGCTTTTGATTAAATTTACCCAATTGGCCCGTCTTTAAAGACAAAATTGGTTGCCGACAAGTGTAGGAAATTCGAAGCAAAAAGTCAACGACATTTTCAAATAAATCTGGTTAAAATCACACAAGAGAAATAGTCGCTTAAGGCTGGGGCACAATGAATCCGTCGTCCGTCAAACTTCAACTTTTTCAACTGACAACTAAGTTAAAATACATGTTTTCTTATGACTGCTGTCAAATTCAGTACGTCTTCGTCAACGCCAAGTACGAAAGTTGACCATCTTTTAACTTGAGACGTACGTCGAGTACTTTGACAACTACCATATGGTTGTGCGCAAAAAGCGAAGTCAACCGGCTTTACAGCAGCCGCCGTACTTTTTTGTGATGCATGAGACGCCACAGAAGCATGCAGTTTTTTTCGGTTTAAATTTTTTTTTTTATATAGATTGTATGAATTTGAAGCTAAATTGACATTTTCTTAAAAAAATATTATTTTGTTTTATTAATTTTTTGTTATTGTGAAGATAAATAAAAAAAATTATGTAAATATTATCGGCCTTCAGCCGCCGCTCTTTGTTTTTGATTAGTCACAGCAGTCGACAATTTAACTGCTGATTATGATCCGCCAACACAAAGTACTGATTGTGCCAACCCCTCTTCGTCAAAAGGTTGATGTCATTTAAAAAAGTTGAAGTTTGAAGGACGACGTATTCATTGTGCACCAGCCTTAATTATGTCGTCATTATTTAAAATTATGAATAAAACTGCATTGTAGACAATATCATCATTAACGAAGATTTCTTTCGCATCATTTTTAAACACAATATAAACAATAAATTGCTTTAGTAACAAATTTGAAAATTTCTTATAATGACGATTTGGCCAACTGGGTAAATAATGGTTATAGAAACAAGAGAGTATATTTTAAGAGTATTTTAAGCTACAGATAATATAAAGAGTATAAATTAGTTGACAAACTGACTGGCCAGGTAACTCTTATTACGGATGAGACAATGACTTTTTTGACTTGTAGTTTCATCAACTACTTTACTAGTGTTTCAGTAATAAAGGGGGAAGTTTCAATATTGACATGGTGAGTAATTGCTTGATCTTTCTGCTGTAATTTTGGGTTGAAAAGGTTCAGTGTTTGTTTAGTGTGTGAATGTGATTGCAAGGTTCTTAAATAAAAACAGGTATATTTATTTAACTAATATCACCTTACAATCTGTGATGTATTTCCATAAATTTAAATAATATAAAAACTAGACAGAATAACTAAGTTTTCTATCTAAATAAAAAATATATATATAAAGTTAGATGAAGGCTTTTAATTAACAACTTTTCATTAAGTGCATTTGCGCTTTTCTTTGAAAAAAAAAAGAAAATCCATTTGAACTATTTTTTATTTATTCCCTTTTTGTAGAACATCTATTTGAAATAAATATGAAAATAAATTTATACCCCGTCTTAAGCTAAAAACAATTTTACCAAAATTGAAAGTGAAACACCAGCTCGGAAATAACACGAGCATCAATAAGCTCCTCCATTGCACTTGTTTTCTTTTAATAATAAACAAACAGAGATGACACTCAGCACATAACAGTTATCGATAAATAGAATAAAAATTTTGGTAATGAAAAAATTGTGTTTAAAATTAGTTTTAATGTATTTTTTTCTTAAAAGTAATTGTGAACTTTATTTCAAATGCTTTTTCTTTTATTTAAAACATTTTTTAACACAAAAAAAAAAAAAAAATAGAAAAAATAAATCCACCACACAAACATATTTATCGATAACAGTGAAAAACAAATATTATTTGTCATCCATGGCAATTAACAACAGCTGACATTTGTTCACCTTTTAAGCGACGGATACAAAAGTAGAAAGTAAACCTACTTTGCTGAGGTGATACGTACTTACTTATATGCATTCTTTGCGTTTACGTTAAATTTGTCACATACAACTATATTGATTCTACTTTTTGACAGATGTATAAAAAGGAACAACGGATAGAACGCATGGTATGTAACTTTAACTTAAGCTCTCTATCTAAATAAAAAAATATTATATTAAGTCAGACAAGGGCTTTTTACTGGCAATCTTTCATTAAGTGCATTTGCTCTTTTCTTTGAAAAAAGTAAAAAAAAATCTTTGTATTATTTCCTTTTTATAGAAAATCTATTTGTAATAAATCAGAAAATAACTTAATAGAATGCGAAATTTGGCATAAAAAGTAGAAAGCTTTTTAGTTATCTTCAAGGACAAAAATTTGTGCATAACTTGATAGTTTAGTCATGAATCACTTAATTACTGATTATCTGCTTCCAAGAGCGCTTCTAAAAGACATAGTTTTTATATGCGATGATTTTATTCTTACCAGGAAGAGCTTAATTATGCATTATCCTTACGCACTGCTGTAAAGGCAGCATTAAGTAGGGGAGAAATATAAAAAATACTATTAAATTAAAAAAGTCTCCTTTTTTCTACTGCTGAACTAATAAACAGTCAAGAAGTCATACATATGTTTCGTATGCAAACAATTTAAGCATTTTCATAGATGCAATGCGGTAAAGGAATGAAATCGGCTCAGGTAAAAAATGCATAAAATTTGTTGATGGGTTCTTGAATTCATTCCTGTTCTATTGTAGTTTAAAAATATAAACACTTACATTTGCAGTACCAAGCACCCGTAAATATCCCGTAAACAAATTAAATAAGATAAAAAAAACAAATTCTAAAACGGCGAGGTTAAACGGCTGTGGTAGAAAAATTCTGTATATTAAGTAAATACCTAGTTAAGTTCGAAAATATGGTAAATAATGATAAAAATTTACATAACTCATATGGGAACACAAAATATCCTTGTTAATTTTTGTCAATGAATTTTTTAAATCTTATAGGTAAATATTATTGGTGGCTACTTTTAAATATTTAATTTATTATAATTTTTTGTATAGGTTTTCTAGTTAATAATGTTTTTTTTTAATAAATTTTCTCATGATTTTTATAAAATTATTTAAAAAAAAGTTAATTTGCTGTCTCCGTCTCTGACAACCGTTCTGTAATTTTCTCTTCGCATTCATAAAATCTCTTAAATTTAGGATTTCCTTTACTGAAAATGCATTCACGTATGAATTGAAATTTATGCTTATAAAAGGTCCAAAACATGTTTTTCTTGATTTTTCGTAATAATTATTTTTGTAAAACCACTTTGCAAACAAAAAAATAAAATTACAAAAGCAAAAAAAAGTATGTCTACATAGTGGTTTTCAATGAAAAAAAGCAACTACAGATTGACCAGTGGAAAATTAATAATGAAAAAGTTTTGTTTCAAAATGTTACTAAACATTTTCAGGTATCGCAACAGCCATAAAATTGTCATACTACGAATGTTAGCAATAAATAAAAAAAGGTACCTACTATGTGTAAAGAAAAATTAAGACGACACAATTATACTGAGAGCAATTAAATAAAACCCATGAAAAAATAATACATACAAAATTTTACAACACGAGAAACGAACGTTTTATGAAATCAGCTTGTATGTTAACACAGTCATACGTTTTATGTACATACATATATACTTATTTATAAAATAAAGGTATACATATGTATATGTACTAATAATAAAAATTTTATGGCCAAATAAATGAATTGCCAAATATTCATCACATGTCAGGATGGCCGAGCGGTCTAAGGCGCCAGACTCAAGAGCAATCTTGCCGCAGTCTTAACTGCGGTTAATATCCGAGCGTTCTGGTCCTCTCTGAGGGCGTGGGTTCGAATCCCACTTCTGACAAGATTTTTTTTTTTATTTTTAAAGTAAAATTTTATTCAAATTTGTATTTATGTATTTAATAATATTTATAAATAATCTGATTGTTTTGTGTTAATGCTGAAATAACTAAAATGTACCTACTACATACATATGTTTATATTTTTTTCAGATTTTGCTTTTTATGATAATTTTTTATTATTTTTAATATAAAACTGCATTTGTTGCTAAAAAAAATAAAAAAAAAATATTTCGTAAATTTCCCCTGGGAAATTTGTTAATATATCTACTTATTAACTTATTAATATATCTACTTATTAACTAATTTTATGTATTTATTTTTGTATTTATTTGGCAGTGCTGCCAGAAAAGCAAAATAATAAATTATAAGCGAAAACAGTACCGAAATGCCCAGTCATGTGTATACTCATCACAGTGAGTGTAAGGGTATATCGTCGGTCTCATGTAGAAAGGCCCTAACTCAGATAATTATAATTTTACAGGAGAAGTTAAAAACGTAACAGAAACTGTATTATAGTAATGTAATTTCTTTTGTAACATCGCTTGTAAAACTGTTATTTTTGATAATATTGCGTTAAATTTTTATGTCGAGGTGTATTTGTGTGAAATGTA
Source organism: Phyto melanocephala (assembly GCA_941918925.1). Taxonomy (NCBI): domain Eukaryota; kingdom Metazoa; phylum Arthropoda; class Insecta; order Diptera; family Rhinophoridae; genus Phyto; species Phyto melanocephala. The sequence goes on along the minus strand of OW799236.1, from coordinate 21,364,114 downwards.
TTGAAATCACTGAAAAGCTCAATTTCATAAAAAGAACGAGTTAGGGCCTTTCTACATGAGACCATCGATATATAGGTTTGCCATTCCGTGTGAAATTACTACAGTATTAATTTCCGACCCTATATAAAGTATGTATTTTCTGAAAGCTTATGAAGTATGTATGTTGAAGTCAAGTTTTTGAAGCCCCTTAACATTACCAAGACCCATGTAAGAAATCGAAATATCAGAAATATTCTGGAGCAGATCGGCATTGGAATTCAGCATAGTCGCCGTATAGCCTTCCGAGATATGAGCAAATGAACACGACTGCCTCTGATTTTTCGCTTATTTTTACCACAAAAATTAAAATTTTCTAGCCTTAGGTTAATTTATAAATACATTTGTTACCATTTATAGATTTGATATGCCTCTATAGATATTCATGGAAAATTTTGGACAAATCGGCAAAGTTATAGGCAAAAATTATTTAAAGAATATATACTTTACATTTTTTTTCAAACTCCTTAATGATTTTTAAACACGTTTCAGATATTAGATTATTAATCGTTATCTCGGAAATTATTTCTAAAAAAAACTTACAAATTGGTTTATAACCAACTGAGATATAATCACCAAAGTACAACTGTTTTTGGCGTTTTTCCTAAACTTGTCAAACGATTATAGATATTTTCAGTTTCTATTCAACCGAGAGAGACAATATTGGACTCAAATAATAGGCTTGACTAGTAAAATATACTTAGATATGAAAAGAAAAAAATCTAAGATGGCGTCCTATATTAAAAGGCTAATATTTTAAACGTAAATCCATTTTTTAACTTGTAGGCCATAAAGAGAGTCAATATACTAAGGTATCAAATAAATGGGTTTGACTAGAGAAATATAATAAACTATGAACAATTTAAAATTCAAGTTGGCGTTCTAAACAAATCGGCGAATACTTGGGACAGATACTTATACTTTTGTCTTATTCAACCCACGCAATATATGTATCAAATGAAAGGACTTGCAGTAAACTATGAAAAAGCGTAAGATCCAAAATGTCGTCCGAAACAAAGTGGTGGACATTTCTTTTTCTTAACTTAAGAAATTTGAGTATCAAATAAAAGGGTATTACTAGTAAAACTTCAAAATCAAAGATGTAGTCAGAAATAATAAAGCAAAATGGAATGAAGACTATGGCTTGTAATTTAGTGACTTTACCTTGTCCAAAAATCGTTTAGGAGCTTGGGAAACTTAATACACTTAAAAAATAATAATTTTTCTGAACAATTTTACAATAAAACTCCAGATTAGAAAAATGTTGCCTTTTTACACTTATTTTTTAAAAATTTAAATTTTATTTAGTTTTTATGAACCAGAGATAAAAAAGTTTCCCACATGTTGAACCAGATATCAGGGTACCATCATACTAAATTTTAACAAAATCCAGTTCAGAGAGACAGGAAGACAAACATTAATTCTAAAAAATTGATATGTTTTGTATTCCAAATCGTTGACTATATACACAACTATAAAAATTTCCAAATTTTTTACAATCTTACAATAAGTATAGATTTTGTGTTGAAAAATAATTATAGGACAAAACTCATAAAAATTAAACCGATAATTTTTTATTTAAATCTTCTCAAAATATTTATTTTGAAATTTAGTATATTTTAAATATACTCGTATACATACTTACATACGTAGAAGAAAGCACTGTAGTTTATTTTAAAAATTGCTGTTAAATGTTTTCTAAAGAACTTTATTAAAATTGCTCTTTTTTATACCTATAAAGAAACACTCATACTCAACACAATAAAATCACTCCCCGGCTTTGTGTAATGAACTACAACATTTTGTAGAGGTTTGGTTTATAATAGTTGTTTATCCAAAGAAAACCACATATTTATTTATGTTTGTATGAAAAAAGTTAATTTAAAATTTATTATTCATAACATTTTAATATCTTTACGTCAGCTAAGCGTATCAAAGTCAAGTGCATGTTAAGAAATAAGTTTAATTTGAAATTGTTAATTGCATATTTATGAATTTACATAGCAATATGATGTCATGTAAACAGTTTTACACAAAAACCTAAGATTGTATACATTATTCAATTTGTTTACAGGTTTTATACATATTTTGTTCTATTGTATTTTCTAAAAATATGTATTAATTATCAACTCACTTGTTATAGTTAAATGATTTTAAATATCGACCTTTTTTATAACACAATTAAAAAAATCGTTCAGTTCCTTTATCGAACTGTTAGTGTTGGGAATTGTGAATGTAAACTAAAAAGTAATTAAGAAAAAATAAAAAGAAATGTGCACATTGAACATGATATGCAAAAGTTTACATAAAAAAAACAACAAAAATATACTATACTTATTCTTTAATGTAAAGAGAATTGTTTTGTACTCTTTGTTTTTGTTATTAAAATTGCTTTTGCAGTGGGGGTTTTATTCGAAGTATACAGGTTTGTATATGTACATATCTATGGGTTTGGGGAAATAAGTAATGTTTGGTTTTTTTGTCAAAATCTAACTATCTGGTAGCACTAAACTAGTTAAAGATACAGAAAATATGGTTGCCAGTTTTCATTACATTCGTGTACATTAGGTGATATAACTTTAGTGCAACTTTTAGTAAATATTAAAATTATTGCGGGCAACGCAATTAAGTTTGTTATATAAGTTATTATATTAATTTTATTTAATAATAAAATTCAAAATATGTATGTGTCTTTTGGTTAAAGAGAAGTTATCCGTGGAAAAAGAAAATACAAACATTAAAATTTAATTCATTTATTTGAAATATTATTATATTTGCATTACATATATTATAATTTTTAAGTACCGTAATAATCCAAAAAGTACCTTTATAGTTACCAACTCTCTTTTCAATCTTAATTTTGATCAATAGTCCCTAATTAAAAAAAACTGGATTAAATTATAAACTTAGAGAATACAAAAGGCAACAAAAAAAGAGAGCAATGTACCAATTCCAAGTTTTCAATGTTTATATGTATATTTAACAATAATATATTTTAATAGATATGATTTAATGTAAATAAATCTACTTTTTGCATAGAAATTAATATGTTCCAAAAAGTACCGGACTGTGTTTCTTAACTTTTCTCTTTCTACCCTGTTATGAATGTGTGTAAGTTTTACTAAATTATATTAATTTTAATGTCTGGTGAAAACCCTCTTAAAAATTTTATTCGAAATGGACCAGTATTTATGATATATTTTCCCCTTTTCAGTCTCTTTTTTGGCTCCTAAGAAGTTTATAAAATTTTCACCTGAAAAATGTCCATAACCCAAACAAATTAATAAACTGCTAAAATCCTATTAATAGCTTTTCTCGAAGTAAATACTACAAATTCATACATAAGATAATTTTTATTTATAACATAAAACCGACATTAAAAAAAAAATTAAATAAAATAAGAATTAGTATTATATTCAGCTCATACAACCTTAATCATTTTTGAAGCCATAAGTTAAAAACTCCTTAAACATTTTCTCATGATACGACAATAATTCATACGTTTCACGGCCATACATTTGTTCCGATTTTATTGTTCCACCATAACAAGTCGGCAGACATTCCGGCGAAATATACTTTTGTAAAGATTCATAATTGGAACCATGCATGAGTATGCGATTTGCATCTTTGGCGTTGAAAAATGATTTAGCCACAGCGAAAACTGGTTGAAAAATATTCGGTTGATTGACAAAATGGAATCCCTTAACTCGTAATGGCGTATTATTCTGTAAATAGTCTAAAACACGTTTAATGCGATTTGGTGTATGATATAGAATTTGAGAAAAATATATGCCCTGCATATCAAGTATATAGACTACACCATTTATTTGCGTTTCCGGTTCTAACTCAAGTAGTTCGGTGCATAAAACACTGCTGGCGGTTACATCATCTAGGGATGTTTCCTTATAGTTCATTTGTTCTAAAAAGAGTAGGTTTTATTATACTTAGTTGGGTAACTTTTTCATTATTAAAATTAATGTAAAATTAGTGGCTTAATCTTTATTTATAACTTTTCTTCTCGAGATATTTTATTAGAGGCTTCAGATAAGATAACTCAAGATTTTTTTAAATATAATTCATCTTAAACAGCACAAATAAGTAGAATTGAAAAAATCAAATCAAAAATCAAATGACTGGAAAATTATTAATATTTATTTTAAACGCAAAAACTCGCTCTTAATTATATACACTATAATACAGTTAATGAGACAGTTTTAATTAATCAGCTGTTCTTTTACAAATGCCAAATTTTATACAATTTCTCTCTTCTCTTAAAATCTACAATTGTCAAAATTTATATGTATAAAAAAGTTCATCTTAAAACTCTCCAAAATGCAATTATGTAGCAATATGTAATTTTGATATAAAGTTCAACTCAAGGCGAATTCAATAAGGTGAACTTATTAGGTCAGCTGATCATCAGCTGTTGACTACTTCTAGGGACCAAGAATGATTAAATAAAGATTACGCCATCACGCAGCCATAAAAAAACATTTCTGCGCATGTAGGAATTCTGACGTCACTTAAGCTGTGTTCTCATTGGCTAATAAAATTCAGCTGTATAACTAATTATGTTTGTTTAAAAACATGACAGTGGGACAAATTGTTATTTTTCTAACTAAATGTTTTAAAAGCAAACAAATTTCTTATATTATATGAGGTGTAGAATTCATTTAATTTTGTTATTTTATCAAATTTTCTTTTCCGCTTATAAGTATTTTCAGCGATTCCGATATTAAGTTTCCTAATTCTAAAATACATTCGACACCTTAAAAAAACTTTTTCACGTATTCACTGGCTTCAATTTCTTTGGCTTCCAATAATATAATAATATATTACCATTTAATTTGAAAAATATGGTGTAAGTTTGGAGGCGATCTTCTTCAAGATCAGTCGGCCTTGGAGCATTTTCCGCGACCAATTTTTCTTCAAAACTATTTGAAATATCATTTTGCATTTCAGTTTCACATAGTCCTTCATATACATTTGCAACTTCAGTTTCATTAGCAGTTTTCGTTTCACTTTCAATAGCACTAGTGTCCAAAGACGGAACTGCATGGGATTTTAAAATTTTTGCACGCCGTTTGCTAAATTCTATACATAATGCCTTAGTAATGTACTGCAAGAATTAATTTTGTTTTAACTTACCCATTTCAAATATCAAGTTTTTTTTAAATCTTTTTGCTTGAAATGTAAAGCACAAATTTTTTCTTTATCCACATTTACAGGCTTCACTCGTTTGCAAAATATTACCCATAACTTCCTTCGAGATTCATCTTTTGGAAAATTGTAAAATGATACAGTTTTTAAAAAATACAAACGTTTTATTAAAAATGCGCAATTTATTAGGTTTTAATATAATTTCTCATTTGTTTTTTTCCTGTTACTTTGCTTGCATTTGCCCACGCACATTTCATATTTGCTCTCTTTCTTATCTTTTCACTTTATTTTGTTTTCTGTTTTTATTAGTTTTGCAGCTTTTAAACAACCAAATTTAAACACTTTTTATATAATTTTAATATTATTTATATGTATTTATTATAAAATATGACACGAAATTCGTTGTTTATTAAGCACCGATGTAGTACTTTTTTTAGAACTCTCTGAGTAAATTAATTACAGGTCTGCCAACTATTACAAAATTCTTAAATTTTTTGTAAGAAATTATAAATCTCACATATGATACAGACTTGGTAACCTTTGCGAGGGGATTACTACGTCATCTAACGGTAAATCATGCGCAAGACGTAATCTTTATGTAATCATTCTTGCTAAATTACTTGTCAAATTTTTGTGTATTTTTGACATATCGTTTTGTTTTACACTAACAAAATACACGTTTGTATTTTTTCACTTTGTAGTTGTTTTAGGGACGAGTTCACCTTATTGAATTCGCCTTGGTTCAACTATTTAATTTAAAATAGAAAAAACGTTCGCGTTCACCTTTGAATATAAAGTTTTGAAAGGCAATTTCAAAAATAATTTTTTTCCCGAACATGCAGCCAAATCTAAACAAAAGCGTTAAGCGTCAAGCGTTTATTTCGTCAAGCATGCATTTCGTTACAACAACGAAACACACATAGCAAAATTTTAACGCCCTTGTTTATTTCTCGTTTTTTGTTTTTTTTTTTAACTTTATATTAAAAGGCATACTGCGCTCTTTTTTTCCTTCTTGTAAGATGTTTCGCTCTAATGTACTCACTTCCAAGATATAAAGCTATAATGCGCCGACCATGTTGATCACGCTGCGGTAATATGGACACCAAATTCTTGTCAAATACATGTTGTAATTTGTTGGGTATTAAGGAGTTTGTTAAATCGGAATATTTGCGTCGAAGGTTATAGTAACGCCTGATCTGAAATCAATTAAGTGTGAATATAAGAATTTTGATGCAACAAAAGTTTAGTTTAGTAGCTTCTAATGCTAGATCTAATTTCTTATTAAAAAGTTTGTATTACATTTTCTATGTTGTAGCCACTTTTTAAAAAATTCATGTTTTCATAACTAAATTTAATTACCTGTTTTTGGTAATTGTTATTGGAAAAATACATACAACTTCATATTAAAATGTTCTCTTTTATGATTTCGATACGTTGTGTTGATTTTATTGCAATGTATTAAACTACCATGAATGTACAAATTTGAGAAGAAGACATTACATTTCACATAAAGCACTGATTAGTTTTTGTTTTAGCGCCAATATTTATACTTATATGTGTGTTGAGCGAATATTAAATCAGACCACTACTATTTCGACCGCCTTATGTTTTCAGTGATTTGAAGGCTACCTATTGGCGTGCCGCGGGTTTTTCTTTAGATGTATGCCTACCCGTAATCCTCAGTCTACCGCGATCTGAGTCTCCCTAACCTCTTTAAATACAAGGTCCAGGAATCTCATATAATCATAAATCATATAAAATTATCACCATTATTTGTTATTTTTTTGCTACAATAGATATCATATACATATTTTAACAATACTCTCACACTCAATAAAAATGCTAATGTCACTATCAATGACCTCATTGTGTATGGACCCATCCGCTATGAGGGTGACTCAAGCTCCCCATCGGCATCTGAGTCTCCCTAACCTCTTTTTGTACGAGGTCCAAAATTTTTCTATGCCCCAGTGAGAGATGCTAGTATTACCTCTTTACCCTGGCCTAGCAATAACACCAAGACGTGGACACTTCGCCAAGGTAACTTGTCCCCCGGGGGTCGCCAAAAGGTATAGCTTCAGGGGAGAATTACGGCATTTGAACACTATCGAAATTTTACTCGAACTTTCGAGTTGTCTGTGCCTTTGGTTAAAAGATTCTTTTAAGAATTATGAAATGTCGATCGCGTTTTAATATCGTAATTTGCCTACAGGTTATCCCTCCATGATTTAAAGCAAAATCAACAGTCGATCTTACCTTTCTATCGGTAATCGATATCGGTTGTCTAAAAAATAAAAAAATAAGTAAAGGCCGTGCCAAATCTGATAATACCGTTCACCGTCATGTACATAGGTATAATGACCGTATCGTAGCTTAGCCTAGATTTTTTTAATGTAATACGCTATTTTCTTTATTACTTCCGATGCCATCTTTGATTTTGAATTATTATTTTTATTACTGTATTCTACTTGTCAAGCCCTTTCATTTGATGAAAAAAAAATTGTTTCGCCGTTATCTCTCAGACATCATCTTGGATTTCACCCTTTTTTATAGTTTACTACATTGTGCTGGTCGAGCGCTTTTATTTGATACAAATATTGTGGGGGTTAAAGGGGACAAAACCGTAACTACTATATTTGACTCATATATTCGCCATTTTATCAAGCATATCAAATCTATAAATAGTAACAACTGTGTCTAAAAATTAACCTAAGGCTAGAAAATTTTAATTTTTATGGTAAAAATAAGCGAGAGAACAGAGGCAGTTGTGTTTATTGGCTTATATCTCAGAAGGTTATGGGGCGATTTTGCTAATTTCCAATACCGATCTGTTCCCAAATATTTCTGATATCTTACAGGGGTCTTGGTAATGTCGAAGGGCTTCAAAAACTTGATTTCAACATACACACGGATAGACGGCCAATGCTAAATCGACACCCCTTTTAAAAAATATATACTTTATGAGATCAGAAATGAGTATTGTAGAAATTTCACACGGAATGACAAACCTATTTATACCCTTACACTTATTGTGAATGGTATGATAAATAGAAAAATGAAAAGCTCCTTTTGTATGCTTTTTTTAATTCATCCTATAATCACAGTTCTGAGACATATGTAAAACAGTTTTGTTTATATATATATGAAATTTGACATGTTAAATAGGTAAATGAGAGAAGAGATGGACTTTGGCAGCTAAATTTACCTTCATAGTTCTAGTCTCAATATGGTAACTCTGTTGAATTTACACTCTTGTTTACACAATGAGACTCTGTTTATAAAACTTTTTTTTATACCTTCACATAGCAAACAATAAAAAGGACAAAGAAGAATTGCATGTTCATTTAACATTGTACCCTTTTCTATTCGTCTTTTCTCGTCCAGTAAAAAACTCGAAAGTGTTGCAACAAATGTTCCGTAATATGAGGATATAAAAAACCGACTGTTGACAAGCAAATAAATCAACATGTATTATATTTCAAGACACTATATAACTACAATAACAAGTAAGAGCGCTATATTTGGCCCTGCCGAATCTTATATACCCTTCACAACGTGTAGTCATGCAATAACAGTAGTTTGTATCACCATTCATCCCATATGAAATACGTACATACATATAAAAAACATACATACTGTGAGCGTCAAAATAAAGTGTACAATAACTTTTTCTACAATAAAGTATTTTTTTTAGTCTTTTAAGATATGACTAAATTTATCATTCTAGGGTTTTTAATATTAGTATACTATTCTCTAATTAGTTAAAAAGACAATGAGAAATTTCTTACAAATACATAAATGATGGAGCAAAAACAAATTCGAATGCATATTTTACGCGTCAAAATAAAGTGTACATGTTGCATGTGCATCATTTCAGCGGTGTGCTACTGTAAAAGAATATAGTTATATTTGGTTGTTTACTTTATTTTAGCATTCTACTAAAACGTTTTTATTGTTTTATGTAAATTAATTGTGATCGGCAGAGTAAAATCTCCTCGTGTGAAGTAAATTTTTATTTTTTTGGAATGGGTAAACAAACTTCTAGTGATATTAGAGAATTAGTAATAAAACTTCGGACTAAAGAAAAAACTTTCAGAGAAATTGGCTCTATTATAAACAGAAGTCAAAATACTGCAAAAAAAATTTTTGATAAAAAATACGGCAAAATAGAAAATCGTCCAGGTTCGGGCCGGCGAAAACTTTCAAAGGAGGCTGAAATAAGATCTATAGTGCGCGATGTAAAAAAAAATCCTTTTAAAAGTGCCGTTAAAATATCAGAGGAAGTTTCGGCAACGTCAGAAACTACCGTAATTGCCAGTACAATACGACGAGCATTACACGAAAACGGGTTACATGGTCGATTCCCACGAAAGAAACCACTAATATCGCCAGCTAATCAAAAAAGACGCCTAGAATACGCCAAAAAGTATGAAAATAAAGATGTATCATTCTGGAATAATGTGCTTTTTAGTGATGAAAGTAAATTTGAGGTGTTTGGCCAGAAAAACCAGTTAAAGTATGGAGAACAAAAAACAATGAATTGCTGACCAAAATTTAATAACCACGGTTAAGCATGGAGGGGGTTCGGTGATGGTGTGGGGATGTATGGCGGCAAACGGAGTTGGGAATTTGGTTTCTATTGAAAGTACAATGAATAAGATGGACTACCTGAACATTTTGCAAAACAACGTGCCGATCAGTGTGGAGAAATTGGGGTTGGAAGGATCTTGGATTTTTCAACAGGACAACGACCCCAAACATACATCCCATATAGTAAAAGAATGGCTCCTGTACCGCACTCCCAAAACATTGGATCATCCTCCAAAATCACCAGACTTAAATCCAATTGAATATTTGTGGGAGCATGTGGACCGCCAAGTTCGAAAAATGACAATTAGCAATAAGGATATGCTGAAATCCGTTATAATGGAGGAATGGCAGAAAATTTCATCCGATATAAATAAAAAATTAGTAAAATCGATGCCCAGAAGACTAAATGCCGTAATTATGGCAAAAGGAAAATCAACTAAATACTAAATCGATTTTATTTTCTTTTTAAAACAGTTTGTACACTTTTTTTTGACGCTCACAGTATTTATATAAAAACATCCCATTGTAAAATTATAAATTTACGTATGTATGTAAAAAAACAAAAATAAAAAAAAAAATAAAAAAAAATTTTTTAAAAAAATAAAAAAAAAATTAAAAAAAAATTATTAAAATATAAATAATAAATATAAAACGAAAAAAAAAACTAGAAAAAAAAATAATAATAAAAATATAAATAATATATTAAATAAAAAATAAAAATAGAAAAAAAATTTAAAAAAAAATTTTTTTTTGGCTCAGCTGGGATTCGATGCCACGTTTTCTCTAACCAGTATACACGTTTGTATGTATGTATGTTGTTGTTGTAATGTTGTTTTTGTGAAAAAAAAATCGAGGTGGTCGTGGGTTTTTGCTCATATCTCAGTTGTTTATGTACCGATATTTCTGATTTTCAATACCGATCTACTCCCAAATATTTCTGATATTTTAATACCTCACCCGGGTCCAAGCAATGTCGGGGGGCTTCAAAAAGTTGATTTCAACATACACACGGACAGACGGTCAGACTGACAGAGCTTAATCGACTCCCCTATTCATAAGCTTTCAGAAAATATATACTTTATGGGGTCGGAAATGAAAATTGTAGAAATTTCACACGGAATGACAAACCTATATATACCCTTTTTCACTGTGTGAAGGGTATAAAAATGGCGTAGTAAAGCAAATAATAAGTTTTTATGTTAATTTACTAGGTATTTATATAATTCAAAGGAAAATCAATTCTCTTCTCTATCAATAGACGATTAGTTCGTTAATTATAGCAAATTCTTTGTATTTTTTTTTTAAATAAAAATAATTTCCATTAAGTTTTATATTATTTTCTTACCAGATCTCTAGCACTTTCTGGATAAAATTTACAAGGTCTCAGAAACTTTATTAACCACTCCTTATTATTCAGGGGTATATTTAAATCTGTTTCCGCTAAAAGTTAGATTAAACAATTTTATTTTATGCAAATTTAAATCTTTTAATACACTATACGGACCTTCCAACAAACGTTTTAATTCTTTTAAGCCATTTTCTACATTTTGTGGCGTTTCTCTTAGTTCTTCTAAAGCCTTCTTTTGAGCACTTTCACCCGGTTCCTCTAACTCGAATTTTAAAATGAAATCACCACATTTTATTTCAGGAGACATTTTTATCTTATGTTTATTATAGTTATATTTATGAGATTTTAAGTTGTCTTTTTATTTTCAATTTATAATCCTTCAGGGGTTAGTGCGGCTGTTTGAAAAGCGTTTTGCAAACTAAAACATGTTTTACTCAGTTAATCAAATATATGCATAGAAAGCTAAAGAAACAGAAAAATATTAAATTTGTATGCAAAATGTATTTTATTGTTTTAATTAAATATAAGGTACAATTTTTAATATTGATTTTAAATTAGAACAAGCTTGAATTGTGTAAATTTTTTTTTGTATTATGGGACATGAAAACACTTAATCCACAATATAAAATAAAACATTATTTTTAAAGCTGGGACAAAATGTTCTTAAGTCGAAGGTCACACAAGACGATTTTAATTGCCCAACTTTTCTCATATATTCTTTTGAACTTACTTTTATGTTCACACACGACAATTTCTTTGGCGATTTTTCTGTTTTGTTTAGCTTTTATTTAGTTACAATTTGACATAATATAATTGATTTTAATTAAAGCTTTTCATTCAAATGTTTTCACTAAAATATTTTTTTTATTTTTAAAAATTTCAAACGTTTAATTTGTGACGTTTTTAATTCAAATTTTAAATAACCTACACATCAAGAAGCGAAACACCGAATGAAAAGAAATGTGAAATATTCAACAACAAAAAAATTGCTTCAAATAGCCGAGTACCGGCGATTATTTTTCCCTTTTTTCTCCTCACCTTAAACTGTAAAAACATCTACAAACTCAAGAATTGCCCAACTATAATCGTCGTATGTGACCATAGACTTAATCAATTTTTTGTTACGCAGTTAACGCTCACATTATACAAACGATTAAAAAAAAACAGATTTATTACTTACCACAAGTGCATAATTTTAATCTTAGTAAAATTGGTTCAGTATTTTAGGAGCTATAAGCGTTTAAAGTTGCTACTTACACATGCGCAAAACAGATGTGTGTAACAAAACAAAAAACATTTTGCAACAACATTGTTGGTACAAATTGTTTTTGTAAAGAATTTTTTTGTGTTTGGTTTGAAAAACTAAGCAAAGAGAGCATAGTTATTTCTTGATATTCTCAAAAAATGCCCCTTAAATATAACACCTTTTAATTTCAATTAACATGCATAAGTTTTATTTGTATGTATTCAGAATAATTATGAAGAGGGTCATAGGGTAAAAATAGTAAAAGTAAAAACAAAAAATAATCAGGCATATTTTAGAATTAATATTCTATAGCTAAATAGATATACATACATACATACATACATACATACATACGCATAATTATAGAAAAAATATGGCGCAAAAATATATTACAGTGAACTAGCGATAATATGAACTAATTAAAACTAAGCAAGTTTGTTTTTGCCATGATATCTAATTTCTCTTTAATTTTTTAATTCTCATGTAATTATACCCTTCACACAGTGAAAAAGGGTATATATAGGTTTGTCATTCCGTGTGAAATTTCTACAATTTTCATTTCCGACCCCATAAAGTATATATTTTCTGAAAGCTTATGAATAGGGGAGTCGATTAAGCTCTGTCAGTCTGTCCGTGTGTATGTTGAAATCAACTTTTTGAAGCCCCCCGACTTCCCTTGGACCCGGGTGTGGTATTAAAATATCAGAAATATTCGGGAGTAGAACGGTATTGAAATCCAGAAACATCGGTTCATAAACAACTGAGATATGAGCAAAAACCCACGACCACCTCGATTTTTTTTCAAAAAAACAACATTACAACAACAACATACATACATACATACAAACGTGTATACTGGTTAGAGAAAACGTGGCATCGAATCCCAGCTGAGCCAAAAAAATTTTTTTTTTAGGTTTTTTTTAAATTTTTTTTTTATTTTTTATTTAATATATTATTTATATTTTTATTATTATTTTTTTTAATTTTTTTTTTTATTTTTTTTTTGTTTTATATATATTTTATTTATAATAATTTTTAAAAAAATTTTTTTTTTATATGTTTTAAAAAATTTTTTTTTTTATTTTTTTTTTTAATTTTTTTTTTTGTTTTTTTAACATACATGCGTGAATTTATAATTTTACAATGGGATGTTTTTATATATGTATGTTTTTATATGTATGTACGTATTTCATATGGGATGAATGGTGACACAAACTACTGTTATTGCATGACTACACGTTGTGAAGGGTATATAAGATTCGGCACGGCCGAATATAGCGCTCTAACTTGTTTTTTTTTCTTTATTCGATTTAAACAATTAATATATTAAAAAAAAAATTATGAGAAAAAATCTGTTATGTTCTTTTGCTTTTTATTTTGTTTAATTTTTTTAAGACGGCCTGCTTTATTTACTATCAGGGAACATTTAAATCTCGTTGATCAACCATTTCACTTTTGGACCATTTCAATGCTACATTTACATATATGTATCTCCGCCTTTGTCTTTTTACATAAGTCTGCTAACAGCGATCCTTCTGCCTCTCATATTCAAAAACCATCGGTATAATTAAAAAAATTTACTTTTTGGAAAAAAAATTTATAAAAAAAGTGATTTCAAGCTCATCAAAATGAAGAAATTATAAAAAAATTTAATTAAAATTAATTCAATTTGGGAATAAGTTAGTAAATTTTAATGGTGAAGTCTATTTCATCACAAATTTGCCGTTTCAGTTTAATCAATAGTCCCTAATTACAAAATTCTAGTTTTGTAAACATAAAATATACAAAAACACATTTCCAATCGCAACTTGGATCAAAAACCCCTGTATTCATAAACAAAGAAAATGAAAAAGGTACTATAAAAAGGAGATAAAGTACCTTTTTGTTTTCTCAACATCAATGTACAAATTCCAAGTTTAAAACTTTTCAATATCTATGAACCAATAAAATATATTAATAGACATGATTTAATGTAAATAAATCAACTCTTTTTTGCACAAAAATAAATATGTTCTAAAAAGTTCTAGACTGTGTTCCGGAACTTTCCTCTTTCTATGCTGTTCCAAATGTGTTTCAAGTTTTATTAAATTATATAAATTTGTATGTCTGGTGAAGCAAAAATTACAAATTTTATCCGAATTAACGCAGTAATTAGGATTTATACATTTTTCCCCTTTTCGGTACCTTTTTTGTCCCCCTGGAAGTTTTTAAAAATTGCACCTTAATAATTGTCCATATTCTCTTAGGCGATAATAATCAATTCATGAGCTACTATATAACATAAGAACATTTTCTTTTTTCAAAGTATTAAAAACATGAACAGTTTTTGCATGCCAAGAAACTGTTGAAATCCTATTATTATTTCCTTTTTTGCGGAGTAACTAATACAAATTCATACATAAGACAACTTTTATTTATAATTTAAAACCGTTAAGAATTAGTTTTATATTCAGCTCATACAACCTTAATCATTTTTGAAGCCATAAGTTAAAAACTCCTTAAACATTTTCTCATGATACGACAATAATTCATACGTTTCACGGCCATACATAAGTTCGGATTTTATTGTTCCACCATAACAAGTCGGCAGACATTCCGGCGAAATATACTTTTGTAAGGATTCGTAATTGGAACCATGCATAAGTATACGATTTGCATCTTTGGCGTTGAAAAATGATTTAGCCACAGCGAAAACTGGTTTAAATATATTCGGTTGATTGACAAAATGGAATCCCTTAACTCGTAATGGCGTATTATTCTGTAAATAGTCTAGAACACGTTTAATGCGATACGGTGTATGATAGAGAGTTTGAGAAAAAGATAAGCCCTGCATATCAAGTATATAGACTACACCATTTACTTGCGTTTCCGGTTCTAACTCAAGCAGTTCGGTGCATAAGACACTGCTGGCGTTTACATCATCTATGGATGTTTCCTTATAGTTCATTTGTTCTAAAAAGAGAAGGTATTAGTTGACTTAGTTGGGTAACTTTGGTGTTGATTTTTATCTTTTTTTAAATTTATTCTATTAGGGCCTTTAGATAAGATTACTTAAGATTTTTTTAAATTTAAGTAGAATTAAAAAAATTAAAAGTGGATATTAAATCAAAGATGTTTTATGTGTAACTGAACAATTATTAATATTTATTTTAAAGTCAAAAACTCGCTCTTACTACAGTTAATGAGTCAGCTTTAATCAGCTGTTCTTTTCCAAATGCCAAATTTCATACATTTTTTCTCTTCTCTCAAATTTTACAATTGTCAAAATTTATATAAAACATGCATATAAAAACTATCCGAAATGCAATTATGTATGTACCATCATGGTGTAATTACATAAGGTGATAGCGTAAAGAAGAGAAATTTTTGTCTCTCTTTTTTATGTATGGAGTTTGACAATTTCCGAAGTTGAAATAATCTTTTTAAGTATGTAGTTGACATTCTCCAGAACACAAAAAAATAGTCAGCTGGGCTGGCACCGCCACCTTGTATAAGTGTACTCTGTGTACCATGACATAAACTTTGATAAAATATTCAAATATTTTAAAATATGTTAGAAAAAAAGTTCGCAGTGCACCTTTAAATATATAAAGTATTTTGAAAGGCAATTAAAAAAGAAAAATAAATTTTTTTGCCAAACTTATCGCCTTTTTATATTTATTAGTATTTAGTCATACTTTAAGAACGATTTTTCGACTAATGTTTTGATTAAAGGACAATTGTCCTCAAGAAAAAATTAAAAAGGCTCGGCACATGGTACAATCATCAGGTAGCCTCAGTTCTGCAACAACAAAATTCTACATGTATTTTTTGTTGGAAAACGATGACATAAATGTCAAAAAGCACATGTGTGTGAGTGTTTTTTTCGCGGTAGAATATATACGTAAACAATATATACACACACATAAACAAAATTTGACATTTTAGTTAAACCTTAAGGTAGAGAAAAAAAATCAGCTGTTTTAGTGAGGCTACCTGATAATTGTACCATGGCTCGGCATTAAAAAAGAATTTGAAAAACTCAAGGGGTTAGGTAACTACCATTAAAGAGCTATCCATTCTTTGGTAGCAAAATATTGGTGCTAATAAAGAAGCACAAGAAAAAGAGCAAATTAATAATTTAGTTATCGCAATACTTTCTTAACAAACGTTGGATACGTTGAACTTTAATTTTCTGATATTAGGATAATTTATTAGGGTGGTAGGAACTAAGATCCAGTGGCTTAAAAGTAGCAGTAGAGTACTTGCATTTAACGGTCGTTAAAATAGAATATTGGTCTCCTCAAAGAAAAAACTTCGATATAACATACTTCAAGATTCGACTGCATATGCTAAAGTTATAACGGCAAAAGTAAAAATTTGCCTTGCAAAAATACTTTATATTTAAAGGTATACTGCGCTCTTTTTTTTCCTTCTTGTAAGGTGTTAAGCTTTAATGTACTTACTTCCAAGATGTAAAGCTATAATGCGCCGACCATGTTGATCACGCTGCGGTAATATGGACACCAAATTCTTGTCAAATACATGTTGTAATTTGCTGGGTATTAAGGAATTTGTTAAATCGGAATATTTGCGTCGAAGGTTATAGTAACGCCTGATCTGAAATCAATTAAGTGATAATATTAGAATTTTGATGCAACAAAAGTTTAGTTATGTAGCTTCTTAGTTGATACAAGGCTTTTATGAACAACTTTTCCTTAGAACTATGCTTTTAGTAGTTTCTTTGTTCAACAAATCAGCTGTTAATTGTTGAAATACTTCTTAGAACTCTGTTAATAGTAGTTAAAAATAATAAGTTTTATTAAAGAATATTTACTTGGTTAATTCTGTGGTTTTCATGGGCAACCGCGTATGTTCATTTTATATGATTTTGAGTTAATAATGACATATTGCTTGTTTCTAAACGGCCTTTACTTGGTTTAAAAAATTTCTCAAATAAGATGGACCCATTCCGATTATTTTAATTGCAAAACAACGTAACTTTCAAATCGTTCAGAACTAACAAGGTTTTGTAGCTCTCCTGAAAAATTTGATCTTAAGACATACGTGGTTGCCCATGAAAACCACAGAATTAACATGTCGTATTATCGTAATGTCATAATTTAAGAAAAAATTAAAAAGTTTTAAAAATTTTACCAAAATTTTCAATAATTTTAACATATTAGGAAAATTATGACTTTATGACAATACGACACTTAGAACACCCTAATTTGCCCGTAGGTTAAACTTAATTGATTTAGAGCAAAATCAACAGTCAATCTTACCTTCGTATAGGAAGCTGAAAATCCCTGAACGCCTTAATAGAAATCTGAGTATTAATAGTATTCTTTTGAAACATATGTATGCTTAAATATGTATTTATATTTTATCAAATTGAGAGTAATAAAAGCTGGTTTCCGGATAATCCGAAACACAAATGGTTTTATGTTTTAATTGCCGTTCTTATACTCTTCATCTGCTGTGCCAAGGGTATTTTAGCTTTGTCATTCCGTTTGTTTTTTTTTTTACAATATCGATTTTCGACCCTATAAAGTATACATTTTATGGCTAGGGATTTCGATAAATTAATGTCCGTCTGTCCGTGTGCTAATTGAAATCAACTTTTACAAGCCCCCACAAGGGGCACAGAAATGTAAGTGGTATCAATATTTTAAAAATATACGGAAATGAATCACTATAGAAATCCAGTTCTTTCGATACCCATATCACAACAACTGTAAAACATTGATTTTCCTTTTTAAAATTTTTTCAAAAACACCGATATGTTGTATTTCTTGTGCTTGTGTATCAGTTAGTTTTCATTTGGTTTGTTAGATTTTCTCAGAAATAATTTTCGAGATTACTGCTTGTATTTTGGTGTTTATAGCGTGTCTAAATATTAATTAAAAGCTTTATTAACTTGATATTTTTCACCACATTATTTTTGCCGTTTAATGACCGATTTATTATATTATATTTTTTAAGAATATCACTAGAAATCTACAAATCCTTGGCCGGACAATTTTAATTTTTGTGGTAAAAATATGGAAGAAACAGAGATTGTCGTGTTTATTTGCTCATATATTTTAGAAAGTTATGCCACGATTGTGCTAGATTTCTATAGTGATTCATTACCGGATATTTCCAAAAGATTGATACCACATATAGATCTATGCAATATGTGGTGCTTCTAAAAGTTGATTTAAGCTAACACACGGACAGATGGATAATGCTGAATCGACTCCCCTACTCATACTTAATGAGGTCAGAAATAATGATGGTAGTAATTACAAACGGAACGACAGAGCTATATACATATGTCCTTGCCATCAAAGGTAAAGGGTATGAAAATTAGTGTTTGCAGCGGTAAACGGTATTTTATTTTTCTAATCCATAAAATTCTTTAAAAAGTAATAAAAGTGTTGGGTGGGTTTTTGAGAAAGTTCTTTATAGTTTTTTGTTTTATTTTTAAAATCTCATTTTGTTAATATAAAGTTGAAAATAAAACTTACAAAATTTTAAACGTTTTAAAGAATTTGGGTAAAAGGCCTACTGACGATCTAGGCCTAAACCCAACAACCAAATAAAATATTGAAAGATTAGTTGGGAGCATATTCCTAATAATTATGTAAATTATTTTTTTATTATCTTTACATTGCAAATAACTAGAAAGACAAAAGAAAATTGCATGTAAATAAGACATGTTATCCTTTTCAATTCGTCTTTCCTGGTTCATAAACAAATTCGAAAATTTTATAACAAACGTTCGATAATATTGACGAGGACATACAGGTGATATACAAAAAACTGACTGCTGGCAAGTAAATAAATCAGTATGTGGTATATTTCAACACAGTATGGGCTAATTCACAAGTTGCTTTAAAAGTTGTATTGTAATAATGTCATAATTTTTTAAAATTTTAAAAAGGAATAAAAAATATAAAATACTTTTTAATCCTTAAATTTTTTTTTTAGAAGTTATAACTTTATAAAATGAATTTTTATTTTTATTCAACCTTTGTCCTTTTAAAATTTTTAATATAAAATGTTTTAAATGTTGATTCGTCAATACGTTTTATATACGTTTATTTATTGTAACTCATTATTCCTGATGATGCCAACCGATGGTGGGCGAAATATGGAAAATTATAAATAAAAATATTTCATTTTATCAAAATAATTTCATAAATTATAAATACGATTAGTGCGTAATTTTTTTGGTACATATTTTTGATTTTTACTTTTGGAAAAATTTCCAATTAATTTTATATTATTCTCTTACCAGATCTCTAGCACTTTCTGGATAAAATTTACAAGGTCTCAAAAACTTTATTAGCCACTCCTTATTATTCAGCGGTATATTCAAATCTGTTTCGGCTTAAAATTAGATTAAACAATTTTATTTTATGCAAATTTAAATCGTTTAATGCACTATACGGACCTTCCAACAAAAGTTTTAATTCTTTTAAGCCATTTTCTACATTTTGTGGCGTTTCTCTTAGTTCTTCTAAAGCCTTCTTTTGAGCACTTTCACTCGGTTCTTCTAGCTCGAACTTTAAAATGAAATCACCACATTTTATTTCAGGAGACATTTTTTTGTCTTATGTTTATTATAGTTATATTTATGAGATTTCTAATTGTCTATTTATTTTCAATTTATAATCCTTCAGGGGTTAATGCGGCTAATTGAAGAGCGTTTTTCAAACTGAAACATTTCTTTACTTTGTAAGTCAAATATATGTATACAAAGAAAGCTAATGAAATAGAAAAATATTTAATTTGTATGCAAAATGTATTTTATTGTTTTATATAGGGTAATTCATTATGAGGTACAAAATTTAATAGTGATTTTATATCAGGAGAAGCTTCAGTTGTGTGCTATTTGTGTACTGATCCACAATATAATCAGCCTTATTGTCAGTGGCGTTGTCGTATTTTTTGGTACCGTGTAATATTTACGACAATGTAAAATGAATGAGACCTTGTCGTATTTCTGTCGTTTTCGACACAAAAACGACACGACAACGCCAATGACAATAAGGCCGAATATGATTTGCATGTGTTGATCAATTTAATGTTGTGTCTAACTATTAAACGATTAAATCTAACGCTGTTGGAGGCCACGGCATTAATACAAAGTATCTCAAAATAAACTTCTTTCTTACTTGTCTTTTTTATCAACGAAATTCCTACTTCCAGCTATTATCTTTCGTATTGGAGAATTTCCGAAATACTACCCATAACCAAATCCAATTCTGAGTATACACCAAAAGCTATCTTACCATTCCTTCGAAAGTTCTTGAAAGGCTGATCTACAACCAGGTAATAAACCTTGTTAACAACAATTAGCTATTGGATCGACAATCTGGCTTCCGGAAAAGTAATAGCTGCATAACAGTTCTTGTCGATATTTCTGAGGATATAAGGCTGAAAGTCTATGATGGATACATTATTTTTTTGGTTTTCCTCGATCACTCAAAAGCATTTGATACTGTCGATCATAATATTTAATGCTGCAAATAAAATTTTTTTTTTTAATTTTAAATGAAAGCTATAAAATGAATTGAATCGTAAAGATAGGTATCAATATGTTAAAACTCTTACTTCAAAGTACAAGCTTTTGCCTGTGCGGAGAGGTATTCACCAGGCTTTAATTTTTGGCCCTCTCTTATTTTCTCTGTATTCCAATGGTCTTCAAACTGTACTGAAAGATTGTAAAATTCGTCGGTATGCTGCTGATGATATACAGCTGTATAAGTTGTGAAGCTTCTTTGTTTGTTCAATGCGCAAACAAGCTGAATAATGAATTACTTCGCATTTATTTATGGGCAACAGCTAATGGGTTGAGTATTAACCAAAAACCTAAAAACAAGTAGAGGGCTATATTCATTATCTTTATAATGACTTTATCCGCAAAAAAAAATAAAAAAATAAAAATAAATTAAAATAAAAAAAAATTTGTTTGTCTTAAAAAAAACCACATACGCATGTGGCTGAGAATAATTTTGACGTCTTTATAAATCATAAATGTATCCTCTATGGCCACATGTGTTTCATTGGCATTTTTGGACGTAATTACATTTCGTGTAATATTAAAATCTTACCGCATGCAGCCACTACGACTAATTTAAAAAATTTAACTAAAGTGCTGATAATTTTAGCGACGTCAGACGCACATGTGCATGTGGCTTTTTACATTTCGTGTACTGTTTTTACAGACTTTACTGTTTATTAAAAATGTAACGTAACTTTTCGTGAGGTAGAAATCTATAAGCTCTAAACACATAGATGCCAGCAGACTTCACAACTTCACGGCTTCAAATGCTGCCAACTTCAATGCTGCTCTGAAGTCAGCTTCATAATTATTTTGAAGACAGCAACAACATAATAATCAGCTGATGTGTATTTTAGCAATACCAACTTCACGTATCACGAAAAACTATAAAAACACATAAATTTATTTCTTTATTGTATTTTTGTAATGTTCTTTTATGTTTAATATTAAAATTAATATACATAATGGCAACACTATATTTGCTTATTGCTGCCCGTCAAAATAGAAAATAGCCTAAGTTGGCAGCATCAGCAAATGCTGTTGTGCAGTCGTGCTGCTGTGCTGCCATCAAAATAATCGTTTTCATTTAAACACATGGATTTTATTTTTGACATATTGCTGCTTGCTGTCTGCTGTCGTCTATGTGAGCAATAGAAAATAGATTTTTACAGAGAGAACGTACTTCATTAAACATATTGTTAAAGAGAAAAAGAGACAGCACTACGATTTTACTAACAAACACACACATTTTAACAATACTGAGAGCTGTAAAGTACAATTCTACTAACTGAACCATTAAGGCTTCATTAGTCTTTACTTTTTGTTGTCGTTCTGTGACGTGCCGTTCTGTTGTTTCATTTTTGTGGTTACTTCTTCTGTAAAAAATCATCTGCCTTAATTAACAAGGTAATCTAACAAACACAAGCTTATTATATTTTTTGCTTATTTTTCTCGTCAAAGTCCATACATAAAAAAAATTTGTTGTGTCAGATTTCATCTATAAGCAAACAGAGTCTCTATGTTGCAGCCACCTTTAAAATATAGGCACCTAAATATCAGCTGTTTCTCTCTCAATGGCCGTCACTTAACGTTGAATTCTATTTTCTACAGGTTCGTCCGCAACGGCACGGAAAGTAACAGAACAACTAACGACTTGTACACATTTTCTATTTAACAGAATGAAGTCAGCTGATTCGGAACGGAACAGAAAGTAAAGACTAATTCTGCCTTTAGTCTTTTGTACGGAACAGCAAATAAATAAAAAAATAAAAATTAACTTTAATGCTGAGACAGAAAAGGTTCTCAACTTTAAGCAAAAATATCTTCTATATTAATAGTCAAGTCAATTTTTTGTTACGCAGTTAACGCTCACATTATACAAACGATTTCAAAACAAGCAAGAGCACTATATTCGGCTGTGCCGAATTTTTTTGTACCCACCACCAATTTTGTATACTTTTAAGCACAAAATTTATTATTTTTTTATTAACAGTAATCGCTGTGGAATAGTCTCTTTATGCTAAAATATGTATCACTTTCTTTGTATAACCTCGATATGTTATCAAAATATTTTCGTAAATTTAGTCTTTCAATGAAAGTGGGCGTTAAGGTAGGCGTGTCAATATAGATTCCGCTAATAAATACATGTTTGATATTTCAATATAGAGCCCTTTATTCTCTCAAAATCTTTGTCCATAGAGAAATTATAAGAATTTAAGATAAAGCGTTATATGGGAGTTGGGCGTGTCACCTTCTTTTTCTGGCATAACAATGACATTGACTAGAAAGCTATATGTACGAAATTTCATCATCAAACCTATAATTTTGTCCGTTTAATGAGCTTTTAAATTTCATTAACAGTAGATTACGTGAAAAGTTAACGTTGAAGTAGGCGTGTCAAAGTAGTTTCTGTCAATAAATACAACTCAGATATTTCAATATAGAGTTCTTTACTCGGCCAAAATCTTTATTCATAGAGAAATTATATGAATTTGAGATAAAGCACTATATGGGAGGAGGGCGTAAAAGTAGGTGTGTCACATTTATTTTCCGTTATAACAAAGCCTTTGAACAAAAAACAGTGTTTGCAAAATTTTAGAAGCATACATCTAATTTGGTCAGTTTTATTACGTTTTAAGTTTTAAATATACCGAAAAATACACTGAGCGGTATAAATTTTCGTACATTGTGATCTATCACTCCTTTCCTTATGCATAGACTTAAGGGAAAAATATATTTTTTACTCAGATTTTCAGGGAAAAATATATTTTTTACTTAGGAAATATACATTAGAAATTGTATGGCTCTACGTTAACGCGTTTGGACACACTTGAATTTTATTCGATGTTGGAAGGACATGGTTTTTTTTTACCTACTCTTGCATTACGAGCTATAACTCTATTCTTAATATTCCAATTTAGCACATTTTCAATACCAAACCTTGTGAGTAAGAAGTATTCTGGCAAAAATTTGAGCAACCTAGCTTTATTGGTTCAAGCTCTATCGTGTTTTCAACAGACAGACGGACATAGCTAGATCATAAAATGAAAACAGGACTCAGAAAACTTATACTTTATGGGGATGGATATTTCAATGACAAAATCAATATACTCCCATAATATTCTTGGTGGTGGGTATAAAAAATGTACCACTTGAAGGAATTTTTTCGCAGATGAGCAAAATATTAATCTTATTAAAAATGGTTCCGGGCACTCAGTAACTAGTTGAACCTCCAATCACACCAAGAGTCCCCATTTAATAAAACACCTTTAAATTTTAATTAACACATTTTCATATATGTACTTATAAGTATGAACAATTTTGTGATTAATTTTTTTTGTATAAATTGAGAATATTTATGAATAGGGTCGTAGGGGTCAAAAGTAAAAAGTTTGAAAAATACTTGTTACATAATCAGACATATTTTGTAATCAATATAATGTAATTACATTGACGTACATACACACATACGTACATTTATAGAAAAATGATGACTAAACAAAATTTATACAGTCTAACTTCCATAACTCGAACTTCTCTAACTCGAACTAATTTCGTTGGCAGTAGCGTTAAAAGAATAAATCACATACAATTTTCCTTCCGTAACTCGAACTTCCAGAAGTCGAAGTTCTCCATAACTCGAACAAAAAACATACACATGAACTCTGTAACTCGAAGAATTTTGCTTGTTTAAATGGGTTTTTGTTTTTCCTATAGTTATCGGTTGTTTGTTTTACTCTCGTTTGTTTCTTGAGCTGGCTTGCCTATTTAACGTGCTATTTTACAAATTTGTTTCTTTTTGTTTGCGTTAGTATCAGTTAGTTCTATGCATAATTCGGGCTAGATGATAAATGTTGAAATCAATTTTTTTTTATTATAACAACTAAACATGTTTTAAAATAATTATCAATTGAAGAAAAATATAAATTTATTAAGGACGTCGAAGATGGATTGAAGAAAAAAGAAGCGGCTGATAAATATGGTATCCCGGCAAGCACGGTCTAAACAATTTTCAAAAATAAGGAAACAATTTTATTTTAAATGAAAATACATGATAAAAAACCTTTTATCCTATTTTAACAAAAAATCGAAAACTTGAAGTTTCCGAAAGTCAAAGTTTTTTTTTGGGATAATGGTGATTCGAGTTATGGAAGTTCGACTGTGTATTAAGTATATTGTTAAATATGTCGCAAAATTTTAATTTCAATTTAATTTTTTTCGTTTGCCTGCTGAAAAGATTCTTACTTTTAAACATAGTTATAAGGCTAAATTTAGTACATATGTATGTATGTACTATATGCATTTTATTTTAAATTTAACGCAGTGTTGTGTGAAAATACACTTAGGGCCATTATTACAATTTGTTGTCAGTTTACCATTATTGAAGCTTTAATTGAACTCACCAGGTTGAATGAACTTGTCTTTAACTTACCGCTTACCTTAAGCTAGGTTTTCACTATGTCATATGAAATGACAACAAAAACTGCCTCAAATGAATTCCCGTCAGTTTGCGTCAAATGCGTTTTCACTGCATTTTAAAAACTGACAAAAAAACTGACTTGTAAATAGCGTTGAAATCTGAGAGGAAAGTAAACAAGTAAGAGCGCTATATTCGGCCGTGCCGAATCTTATATACCCTTCACAACGTGTAGTCATGCAATAACAGTAAATTCACGTATGTATGTTAAAAAAAACAAAAAAAAAAAATAAAAAATAAAAAAAAAATTTAAAAAAAAAAAATTTAAAAAAAAAATTAAAAAAAAAAAAAATTATTATATACATATATAATATATATAAAACAAAAAAAAAAATAAAAAAAAAATTAAAAAAAAAAAAATAAAAAAAAAAATAATAAAAATATATATAATATATTAAATAAAAAATAAAAAAAAAATAAAAAAAAAATAAAAAAAAAAAAATTTTAAAAAAATTTAAAAAAAAATTTTTTTGCCTCAGCTGGGATTCGATGCCACGTTTTCTCTAACCAGTATACACGTTTGTATGTATGTATGTTGTTGTTGTAATGTTGTTTTTATGAAAAGAAAATCGAGGTGGTCGTGGGTTTTTGCTCATATCTCAGTTGTTTATGTACCGATGTTTCTGATTTTCAATACCGATCTACTCCCGAATATTTCTGATATTTTAATACCTTACCCGGGTCCAACCTATGTCGGGGGGCTTCAAAAAGTTGATTTCAACATACACACGGACAGACGGTCAGACGGACAGACGGACAGACGGTCAGGGCTTAATCGACTCCTCTATTCATAAGCTTTCAGAAAATATATACTTTATGGGGTCGGAAATGAAAATTGTAGAAATTTCACACGGAATGACAAACCTATATATACCCTTTTTCACTGTGTGAAGGGTATAAAAAAAGTGTTAGTGTGTTAGTGAAGAAGTGTGAGTGTATTGTGATTTTCAGACATTTACTTGCATGTCTAACAGCTTGCTACGGGATAACTGTAAAAGTATGATTTATAAACTAGCTTACGGAAGGAATGAAATTTGTATGATGAGTTTTCGGTTTGAAACATCACCTCTTTAGCATAAAATGTGCGTTTATCAAGACCCATTATAGTGTGTAAATGAAAGGCTTTACGCTTTAAAGTTTTTATAATTTTCTCCTTTGCAAACCTACTTTGCGGAAAGGAAATAAGAGATGCACTTATACTTGATTTATTTTTATATTAATTTATTTACTCCACTACTGCATCAAAGTAAAGCTTTTTGAAAAGCTCATATAAACGTTCGTCAATTTTAAAGTTTAATGTTGGTGCTTCGAAAAGCTTGATTTTATTACTGGATATTAACTATTTTTATCCACGTTCGTTGCATGCCTATTTCAAATCACTAACATTTTTATATATTTTTTAGAAACTACAGTACCACTGCTTTAACTTGTGTCTGACAATAGCCCAATATTGTTTAATTGGCCGAAGCTGTGGACATTTAAGGCTAGTGTAGTGTAGTGTAGTGCTGCCTGAATTTTAGGGTTCCATAAAAATATGTGAAAAAAAACCTGAAATTAATTTTAATAAATTTTCAGGCAAATTTTCCTTCGCTAGTACGCAACTGAAATGAAATATAAATGAAATATATATGAATTTTAGGGTTCCATAAAAATATGTGTATGTGAAAAAAAAACCTGAAATTCATTTTAATAAATTTTCAGGCAAAATTTTCTTTGCTAGTACGCAACTGAAATGAAATATAAATAGAATTTTTCACAATTGTTTACTAACACAGTGGCTACTACACTTAGCAGAGACTACTTTCCCTGATAACTGTTTGGTCAAGCAATTTTGGACGTTGCTTATTTTTTTTTTGCACTTTTAATGATTTTACCATTTTTTTTTGTTATCTTGTGTGTATTCTTAAACTTTTCTACACAAGTATCTTACCGTGTAAAAATAAATGAAAAAATTTCCATGTTTCTTCAAACTTCGGTAAGAGTTACGTTGGTCTGCCTGTTTATATGAATTTATATTACAAACCAAAACCATTACACTGAACTTTATTGTATTATTTTAGTATTGCACTAGTATAGATATTATTATACCCTTCACTTATGGTGCCAAGGCTATACATACAGTGAACTCGCGGTAATGCGAACTTCCAATATGGTGAACTGTCCAGAAATATGAACACTTATTTCTTTACATGAACTCTCTATACATTGAACAAAGTTTAATGACTCTAAATAATATTTTGGAAATTTTTTGCTTTTTATTAAACTTCTGGGAATTACTTAATTTATAAAAATGAAAACAAAAAACTTTCGAGTTTTGTTGACGAGGATCAGTATTCAGTAGTCTTTCGTCACGCATAGAAAACATTTTATTTTCGCACAACAAAGTTTCCTAAGAATAAGCGAATGTTTTTAACAATTAAAGACAAATTGGATATTTTGCAACTTTTAGAAAAAGGATCAGTGTTACAGCACTAAATATAAATTATATTTTGTTCAATACGAAATAAGAACAATAAAATTTGCCAAACATTAATACAACCGTAGGCTTGTACATTAATACAACCGTGGACTGAGTGTGAAATTATCGATCTAACAGATGTTAAAGTGCTGAAGAAATTAAGGAAATTTTACCTAAAATATTTATTTTATGTTTTGATTATACACTAAGCAGGTACAATGAGTTCAAGCATTTATTTATTTATGTTTTTTAGGTAAACATTTAATATAGACTTTAAATTTGAAATGTATTAATGTTTAACCATTAAAAAAAAATTAATTAATATTTAATTTTTTTAAATATTGATAAACAATAAAACGATCAACGATCGAAAATATAAACAAATTCGAAAATATGAACTACGTTGGTTTTTATTAGTTCACATTATCGCGAGTTCACTGTATATTGTTTTGTTATTATAATATTTGTTATTATAATAACATCCATATATGTTTGTAATTTCTTTAATATTCATTTTTGACTCTTTAAAGTGTATTTATTTTAAAAGCGTATGAATGAGGGGGGAAGATTGAGCAATGTCCATCTGTCCGTGTGTTGGTTGAAAACAACTTTTAGTTGCATGCACACGTTGCACAGACCGGTAAGTGATATGAATATTTTGGAAATATTTGGGAATGAAACGATATTTTTTACAAATCGGTAAAGTTACTGGCAAAAATTATTTGGAATAATATATTAAGTTCTTAAGCTCCTAAATAATTTTTACACATGCTCATGGCACCAAATTGCAAGCCGTGGTCTCGAAAATTATTCCTGAGAAAAACTAATAAATCAGTTTTAAACCAACTGAGATAAAAGTACCAAAAAAACAACTGCTTCTGTGTATTATTTTTTTTTAGCTTTTAGACAAACGAGGGGATTAATATTGACATCGAATGAAAGGGCTTGACTAGCAAACTATAATACACTTCAAAAAATTTGAAATCTAAGATGACCCCACTACAAAACAGCATACAATAAATTTATATATGGGTCAAACATAGTTTTTAAGCCCCTCTATCTTGGCCCCTCTATCTTGGTAATAAATATAAAACTAGTAGAACACATCAAAATATAAAAAAATTTTAAGTTCAAAATGGCGTCCTAAATAAAATGGTGCATATATGGGTAAAATATTGAAATTACGGCTTTGTCCCCTTCAATACTCACAATACTAACATCAAATAAAAGGACTTGACCAGTAGAATATAGAAAACTATGAAAAAGTATAAAATCCAAGATGGCGTCCGAAACAAAAAGTCGAATAATTTTCTTAAATGAATCAGTATGGGTATAAAATTAAAGGACTTGACTAGTGGAATACATTAAACTATAAAAAAAGACAAAATCTTAAATGGCGTCCTTAATAAAATGGCGGAAATATGGGTAAAATATAGTAACTACGGCTTTGTCCCCTTCAATACTCACAATGCTAGCATCAAATAAAAGGACTTGACCAGTAGAATATAGAAAACTATGAAAAAGTGTAAATTCAAAGATGGCGTCTGAAGCAAAATGGCGAACAATTTTCTTTAAAATGAAACCCTTTGACTCGTAGAATAAAAAGTAAAAAAACAAAATCTAACTGGAATCTGGGCTATGCTAAGTTTAATAAAATAAGCAAAATTATATATATTGACGTACAAAGTCCTGCATAGCTTAAAACATATAAATAATTTTTGAAAAGCAAAATCATCTATCTTTTATAAGATCGCAAATAATGCAAAACTTAAACAACCAACTATTCGAGATATGTAATCGTGTCTTTAAAAGAATATTGTGGAAGAAAGATTTAATTTTTTTAATGAACGAAACAGTTTTTTGCTCTCCTGAAAAGTTGTGTTTTTGGAAAAGAGGGTTTTGAATATAAGACTTCGAGATTTCTTTTTTTTATTTTTTTTTCTATTTATTAATTAAAACTCAACTTTTTATAAACATTTAAACTTATTTGTTTTTTTTTCATAATTTTTTATTGACATTTCTCTTTAATAGTATAATTGAAATAGATCATCACCTCCATATCGATCGTTAATACGTTCTTTGCGGTTGAAATATATTTCGACGTGTTCGGCGTAGACCCAAAATGGTTAGAATGAATTTGATTTTCCGTCGTATACATTTCAATTTCCATTTAAGACATTTTCTTGAACACATCCTAAGAAGGTGTTTACGTCTCGGTCTTTTTGCTAAAACTGCCATTAAGCAAACTAATCGTAATTAATACTAGAACATTGGCCAAACATGACATTTAATATTTTTTTATTTAAATTTTCTATTTTTCTTTATTAGAATTTAGTTACATATATTCATACATAATTACATATTTACTTACATATGTATGTATAACATAGACAGGTTCAAAGTGCTTTTGTTTAGGTTGCATATAAATAGGTTTGCAATGGTATAGAAAATTAAATTTGTATGCAGAAATATTGCTTTTGTAAGGGAAACAGAATATGGAATTTATTCAGCTTTTTCTAGAACAAGGGAGAGTCTATTTATGGGCAACCTTTGTCTTGCCACAGATTGGGAATATATTTGTTTTTGGATAACTGCAGTAGACTCGAAGTAGGATGAAGAGCACTCAGACTCTCATTCGAGTCCCTCAGAACTGTTATGAACGTTATGATATGCAAAAAAGTGTGATCTAATCAAAAAACTTTTATTTCAATGTAAGCTTTATTCCGAAATAAGAAAATTACTTGGCTAGAGTGGAATCACGTGTCTAAAAACGAATTATGTCATTTCTTATGTTGATCGCGTTTATCCTTTTAAGCCTTGAAATGCTACTTATACTATAATAAATGTGAATGTTGTTATGTTTGGATTTTTGTTACTCAATCATACAAAAACGGCTGAATGGAACTTAAATAAAATTTGTCACACAGATAGATAACAACCTAGATTAACACATAGGCTACCTTTAATTCTGATAAATATGGGGAAGTCGCAGGCACTGACTAGTAAATATTTTTTGGTATTATGTAAAGGGTGCTCCAATCATAATGCACGATGTTAATTGTGAGTAACACCTTCCCCAATCTTGTAATTTCTTTGATTCAGTGTTTGACAAATTCAAACATGTACAGGTACACCATTGAGTAGCGCATAAGGATTGGTGAAGCCTTTTACGCAAATGGAAGTTCAAATCAAAATAAATTTCGTGTACTTGGTGATTTTTTTTGTCAGCATAATCGCCCAAATGTGGGTACCTACAACAGGATAATTGTGCGCAAATTTCAGCAAACCAAGTGTGTAGGATATGTGAAAACACCTGTGCATGCTCGCCTAGTTTATTCTGTGGAAAACATTGCTGTTGTTCGCGATAGCGTGGCAGAAGAGCGGTTAACCTCAATTCGTCGTCGTACTAAACAATTGAGCATCTTACGAACATCACTGATGCGAATTTTTTATAAAGAATTGAATTGAACATGCTTACAAGGTTCGATTGACTCAAAAAGAGCTGAAGCCTACTGACCTTTTCTAGCGTCGTCAATACGCCGACTGGTTTTTTGAACAGACAAAAGTGAATGGTGACTTTACAAGGAAAATCATTTTCAGCAACAAGGCACACTTTTACCTCAGTGCATTCATTTACAAGCAGAATTGCCGCTTTTGAAAATCCAATGCAGCCACAAAGAGTGACTATTTGGTACACTTTATGGGCTGGCGGCGCCTTCGGGCCTTACTTGAATAGTGTTTGCTATTACAAGATGATGATGGACTTCTTGTGGCCAGAAATATAGGATATGGACCTGGAGGATATGTAGACCCAACAGGATGTTGCCACACAGCCAACTAAACAATGTAAACAACCGTGTATGATGTTCACTATCGCAAGATGATGATGGACTTCTTGTGGCCTTGTGGATATGGACCTGGACGATATGTGCCACACAACTAACGAAACAATGGTTCCTTTGCGCGAGAAATTCAATGGTCGTCTTATCTCACATCGTGGCGATGTTAATTGATCGATCATGCGATTTGAAACCGTTAGTATTCTTTCTATAGGAATATTTAAAAGAAAAAGTGTACGTCAATAGGCCTAGAACAATATGAAAGCTCAAGGATGAGTTAATTCGGCACATCAACTATGTCTCAGTGTCATTGAAAATATGGACCATCGGAAAGAATTAAGCCACCGAAGCCGTGGCAACCATTTGGCCAATATTTTGTTTCACAAATAATTGTCATAAATCCTTCTAATTAAGATAATCCTCAGACAACTTTGTTTTATTTATTTTATTTTTTGGTTGGACGATCCTGTATAATAAACTACAGATGTCAAAGGATTTTTAATCGCTACTTAGGTGAAATCATAACAACATTTTTCAAGATGTAAATAGACTAAAACTTTTAAGTTGATGCTATTATTTTTACCGCAGCTGTATATATATATCAAATCTAATATTTACAAATGTAAACCCTTCAACACCCTCAATATTAATATCAAGTGAACCGGTTTGACTATTAAAATACAATAAACTATGAAAAATTTCAAATCTAAAGTGAAGTCCTAAATAAAATGTCAGATATAAATGTCAAATATAGTAATTACGGTTTCATTCCCTTTACTTCCCCCAATATTGGTATCAAATGAAAGAGCTTTGCCAGTAGAATACAGTTAACCATGTAAACAATGCAAATCAAAGATGGTGTCAAAAATTATAAAGCAAAATTTCGTATAACATTAAAATCGAAATCTCTGCTACGCTTTAATAAGGACATCATGCTAAAGTACATGATGGTGAAGGGTATTTATTTATTTGACACGATCGAATATAAACCTCCTACTTGTTATTCTATGTATATAAAAGTGAAACTCTGTGTGTGTGTGTGATAGCTATAGACTCCAAAAACGTAAAGCCGATCGGACTCAAACTTTGGAAAGTTGTTGTATACATTCCAGGGAGTGTTTATGAATGGTAAAAAGTGGGCGCGGCTACGCCCATAAAAAATAAGTTAACATTTTTAGCTACTTACACTTGACTGATTTTTCTAAAACTTTGCACACATATTGAGCTGTCATGACTATACAATTTTGTGATTAGAAAAGTGGGCGGGGTTACGCCCATAAAAATAAGTTAGCATTTTTAGCTACTTGCACTAGATCGATGTTTCTAAAACTTTGCACACATATTGAGCTGTCATGACTTTATACTTTCGTGATTAGAAAAGTGGGCGGGGTTACGCCCATAATAAATAAGTTATAATTTTGAGGTTCTTGCGCTTGATCGATTTTTCTGAAACTTTGCACACATATTGAGCTGTCATGACTATACAATTTCGTGATTAGAAAAGTGGGCAGTGTAACGCCCATAAAAAAAGTTATAATTTAAACCTTCTTGCACTTCATATTCAATTAAAATTCTGAATGCATTTTTATGAAAACACATGTTTTTACTTATTTTTTTTTTTTAATTTTTAGTAGTTTTTTTTTTCTGTTTTGTCAGATTTATGTATAAGTATTTAACACGTCTTATTACATACAATTATTTGCTTTATTTATAATAATTTTTTTTGGGTTTTTATTTCTAATTTATTCTAGTTGTCTTTTATATTAATTTTTGCTTTGTATTTCTACTGCCGTATTCATAAAAAAAGTATTTTAGGTTTATTGAAGGCTTATTTGAAAATTTTATTTACAACATCTGTCTAGTAAACCCTTAATAAACCTAGAATGTTGTTTTTAATGCATACGGCAGTTAGTTTATAAATTCTTTGATAATTAACTAAAATATTAATGGGATTTGTTTCTTGTACAGTTTATATATAATTTGTTTTAATATTTCTTTCTCTCTTTAGTATTGTCCATAGGTATAAAATGTTAATTGTTAAGTTTTTCTTTCATTACCTTGTAAGTTAGTTTAAAATTAATTCATTATGTTAGGGGAGATAAATTAAAAATTTTGGTTTTTTTCTTATTTATAAGGAAATTCAGTTGGGTTTTATAATTAATTACAATTAATTTATAATGATATGCTATAATTTACTACTGTGTGTTGGATTTTTTCTTGTTTGTAAAAATTCCCAATAAAATTTTATAGTTTTTATTTCATTTAATTGTTTACTAAAAATTGTTTCTACTTATATTAAGTGTGTATGTATGAAGTGGTATTTAAAAAAAAATATCTTTTTTTTTTAAATTTCACATATTTTTTAACAAAATAAGGCAAATGCGTGTATGTATTAAAGACAGTTGATCAAAACCGTTTTTTTTTTTTCGATTATTTAAAGTTTTATAGCAGTTTAAAAAGTTGTATGTTCTAAGAGATCTTCGAATTTTTTTTTCAAATATTTTAAAACTACTACAAGGTTGCAACTAACAATTTAATTTAAAAATTTAGGTAAAAAATTTAGAGGTAAAATAAGATTAATATAAAAAAAAAAAAATTATTCTTTTAAATTTAAAAGTTGACCAAGTTATTGAAAAACATTAAATAAGTTAAATTTGGGGTATTAACAATATTTGAAATATGCAGCCCTTTCGCAGTATGCAATTCCGATGAAAAACTTTAGAAAATGAAAACCAAAAATTTCTTCGGAATGAAATTTTCAAAGTGGAATTGCTATTTTTAATGATTTGTTAAAAAAATAAAAAGGTATGTTCGATTATTACAATGATTTGTTAATCATAAACATTTTTATTTTATAAACTTGTTGAGAAAAACAAAACAAACTAAAGCATCTTTCAATCGAAGTATTGCCACATTATTTTTTTTGCCAAACCACTTACAGTAGACTCGCGGTAACAAAAACACTGCCTTAAGAGAACACCGGATAAGATGAACATATTTTTTTTACACTGAGTAAGTACTCTGTAGCGTGAACACAGTGAGAAAGCCTTATTACGTGAACAAATTTGTCGGTTATCTAAATCGTTTTCATAAAAAGGGGTAACCCCGTAAATGATTGCACAGGTTTAATTTAGTGCGCGCTGCTGATTTAGCATTATCTTATCTAAAGTTTTTCGTGAAAAATGTCACATAAACTACCAAAATTCTAAAGTTAAACTTTTTGTAATTGGAAAGCCAAAAAATCCTCGCTCTTTTAGAAATTTTTAATCTCCTGTGTACTACAAATGCTCCAAATGGATCACAGCTGCCATTTTTCAAAATTGGTTTAACTATTAATGAAAAGAAAACAATAGCCAAATGCTGGCTGAACATTTTTAGCTCTTTAGGAGATGAAGAAGACTGTGAAGAGGATGTCCCGTTAGCTTTTTTGAAAGAAAGAATTTGTTCAGCAATTAAAATTTAAAAATTAAAAGATAATCCAAAAAAAGGTAACACATTTTTTTAATTAATTTTAACGTACTTTTTTTTAACAAAACATATGAACATTACAATCCGAAATACAAAAAAATATATGAATTTGAGTTAAATCACAGGTATAATTTATTTGGAAATTTTAAAGAGTTACACCTTTGTCAACTTGAACATCTTCGCAAACGTGAATATGCTCGGTTCTTAATAGTTCACGTTACCGCGAGTCTACTGTATTTTTAAAAACTAAATTTCAAAAATCGCTTAAAACATAAAACTTTTGTTTTTAATATACAACTTTTAACAATCTAAAAAAAACACAATTTCTTATGAAGCGTCTTAGGTTGTATGTAAGTGAAGGAAGTGAAAAAAAATAGTAATACATTTAACATAAATTAAGTACATTTTTTGAATTTTCTTTTTAAAAGAGATTAAAATACTATATACAGTTCTTTTGTTTTGCAATTTTAGCAACCAAAGGAATGATTTTCTTTCTTAAAGAAAGAGTTTTACTACTTACACGTACATACATCTTATTTTGGTTTAATTTTTTCGTACATAAATTTTTGTATTTGTTTCTTGTCAGGCTGGACAAGACGTCGTTTGTTAAACTCAAATTGGTCTAGAGCAAAATTGTACAGCTCAGTTTCCATTTGCCATACTTTTGACTTCATAATTGTGGACACAGTCTCTTCGCTGGGGTCTTTCTTAAATACAGTGTGCCTTAAGTGGGATTTATTCGAATTTCGATAGTATTCACTAAAACCATGGAACATTCTAAAAATAGAAAATGTAAATACAAAAAATCTCGATAATTGCTACTTTATAGTGCAGTTTGCATACAAACTGTTGTGTAATGTTAAAATAATGCATCTCAGCGAAGCATTTATAGTTTTTTTTTTGGTTTTGGGTCAAACGATTTAAAAGGGCCAAAATACTTTTGATAGTGCCAAAAATTTTTGGAATATATTTGACTTAATATTTAATTGAAGAGAAGATAACAGTGTTATAGTAATACATGTATTTATTTTTATTCATACAAATAAAATTCAAATTTGGTGATTATACAAGGTGTTATTTATATCTATTGCATTGTCATATTTTAACCTTTAAAATTTTCAGAATAATCGTTAATTATTTATCAACCATTAAAGTTTTTAGAAAATTATAACAAAGCGGATTGATAGCACTTTTTTGGATCAAGTTATGTTTAAGTAAATTGCTTAAGACAGTAAATGAGTAAATATTATATATGTATGTATGTATGTAGTTTAAGAAAATATAATTTTCATAAACTTTGAAAAACTCGGTAAAAGAATTAGAACTGTATTCTCTCGATTTGTGTTCTCTTTACTGGATTTTGTGTAAATGAACACAATTCAGTTAAGTCTAGTAAAAACATTTGAGAAATTGTCAACATCCTGTTTCATGCAAAAAGAAAATCGCTTTTATTTAGTACCACAACAATTTTATTAAATTTGGAATCCCGTTTGACCCCAAAGTTGAGCACGAGCAGTTTTTTTCTCTTTATTATTATTATTTTTTTTAACATATTAAAAACTATATTATTAGATATGTGTTTTAAAAGTGTTTTTAATACAAGAGTAATATAATCAAAAAATAAGCTTACCTGGGCAAGGATTTTTCAAGTAAATCTACAAAATCTTCCATTTGTTCCGTAACACCCACTAGAAAATATTCATTCACTAAATTCTGTTTGGCCTGCTCTAAGGCCCACTGGCTGCCGGGTTCCCAACATTCAGCTGCATGGCCACAAAAGAAAGGTATTTGTAGCCACATGTTTTTGGGATCACAGTCCGGCTGCTTCAACTCCACACATTCATCGAATGTCTTAAAGAATTATAAATAATTGATATCAATTTTAACAACAAATTTAAAAATGTACTTACAATTTTATTACCCGCTTTTTTGCGAACTAAGTTTGGACGATAATTATCACCGTAACGTAAAAAATAATAGTAGGAAACAAGTCTATCCAAAGGCTTACGAACTATATTAATATAAATTGGTTTGTGGGCGATTTGAAATCTGAAGAAAAGAAAAAATGGTCCTTTAAACAATAAAAATTTTTATATAAAAAAATTAACTATAGAAAATTTTAAAATTTTTATTTCCTTTATATGAAGTTTTAATTTTTGTCCAAACAAAATTTAACGCAGTTCCCACATCTATATTGTTTAAAGAAAGAAATTGCGAAAAATAGAAATTATCAATTAATACACAGAAGTAATTTTTCAAACTCGTTTTTCAAAGTGAGAGATGATACTGCAGAAAATTTTTAGTAAAAAATTTTGCCTAGACAAAAATTTTGTTCGAAACAAATGGATGAATTCACTTCAAAACTTTTCTTACTTAGAAAAATCCAAATACGCCAAATGACCATGATAAAGGGCTGGTTTCATTTCATGCCATTTAGTGACATTACGTACAAAAGAGATCTGTAATGAAAACGTATACATAAATAAACGGCCCAACAAGAAAACTGCTGTAGCAAAATCTTACCTGATTGGGCAATGATAAAACATGATTATTGGCGGTAATATTGATATGCAATACATGAAAGCGATTCTTTTTACACAAATCATATGCTATATTTACAAAACTTGTTGAACCCGTCTTGGGCACACGATTATATAGCACTACTAGTTGTTCCTCATAGTCGAAATTATCCAAAGGTGATATAAGGCCAGAAGAAGCACCCATATTACTTCCAGGTGATTGTTGATTGAATTTAACTAAAGGTCTAATGGCTGCTTAATCAAAAACTATTTGGGTTAACTAAAACTATTTTCTTTAACCATAAAACAAACATACCATCAATTTTGACTTCAGAAGCAATAAGCCAGTAGCCCAAGCATAGCAATAGACATAATACACCCATCAAAAATATCCAGTGTTTCTTGGTCAACAACATTTTACGGCCGACTTTGTTGTGCATTGAGTCATTTATAGTTAAACACTCAACAAAGTTAAATATTTCATTATTATAAACTTCTACAATAATAATCTGATTAACTTGGATTGTCGCTTATGTTTTAGTTTACACATGTTTTTATAATTAAACAAATGCTTAACAATTTCTTTGTTTAGAGGTGTGGGTTGATTAATTATTTTGTATTTATTTTTTAAAAATGTTGGAATTTTAATAAGTCAAAACGTGAGAAAAATACACAATTTACGTGGAGGAATATTGTTTTTTTTTTTTTTATAAAATCGTATGTCAATAAGAATTTTGTTGTAGAAAAAACCAATAGCGGCTGATAAACTGTCAATAGTAAAAGAAAACAAGACAGCGGTTGATTTTAAACATTATTGTGTTAATCATACTTTGTGATTGTCAATCAACACCGGTTTTGGCAGCTGCAGAAAAAGTCAACAATTCAAAGAGCAAAAACGGCGGTTTTTTAGGTTATTGTGTGTGTTTGCAACAAAAAAATCTATAAATTTTGTAAAATTTCTAACAATTAAGATTTTAAAAGTGTAAAAATAAACAAAAAATTAATATAAAAAATGGCTGACAGTTTTAGTTTTATTAAATTAGCTAACGAATTGTCTGACGAGGGCATTACTTTTGAAGACAAACAACTCAAATGGGATACAGCCGCTGATGGTTTGTGGAAATAAACGATATTTTTCCTAAATTATTTTTAATATTATTTTTAACTTTTAGTTGAAGATGTCGTCAATGCTTTAGCCTTAAAGAAAGTGGTACACTATCTCAAGTTAGATGGTAATACATTGGGCGTTGAAGCTGCTGCCGCAATTGGTAAGGCTTTGGAAAAGCACCCCGAATTCCATAAGGCTTTGTGGAAAAACATGTTTACTAGTCGTTTAAAAACAGAAATACCTGAGGCTTTAAGATTACTAGGAAATGGAATGACCATAGCTGGTGCTAAACTCACTGTACTCGATTTAAGTGACAATGCTATTGGCCCACATGGCATGAAGGGCTTAGAAGATCTTTTGCGTTCACCCGTCTGCTATAGTTTACAAGAATTGCACATGAACAATTGTGGTTTGGGTATCTATGGTGGCCGTATGTTGTCCGAAGCTATTATCGATTGTCATAGTAATAGTAGGGCAGCTGGAACGCCTCTAAAGCTTAAAGTTTTTATTGGTGGTCGTAATCGTTTAGAGAATGAGGGTGCCAAGGCTATAGCACAAATGTTTGCAACTCTTACAACTTTGGAGGAAATTGCAATGCCTCAGAATTCAATATATCATGATGGTATAGGCGCCTTGGCTGAGTGCTTAAAACTCAATACTAATTTAAAGGTATTGAATTTAAATGATAATACTCTGACAAGTAAGGGAGCTGCTTATATAGCGGACGTTTTAGCGTATATGCCACAGTGAGTATAAAATTAAAACGAAAGAAAATCTATTCTATTAATTGTTAAATTCTAAAAATTAATTACAAATTTTTTGACAAATTTCTATTATTAAAAAAAAACTTCTATTAACCTTTTTTTTATAACAATTTCTACAACATGAAATTTTTTTACAAACCAAATTTTTCTATACGATTTTTATTTTTATTTTATAAAATTTAGGTTGCGTGAATTAAATTTGGGAGATTGTTTGCTTAAAACTAATGGAGCCTATCATCTCGCTGAAGCTTTGGAAGAAAATCATCTTAAATTGGAAGTTTTGGATTTGGGTTTTAATGAAATTGGACCCGATGGTGGTTTGGTTTTAATAACTGCACTGTATAATAAACCCAATATAAAAAAAGTTAATTTAGATGGTAATTGTGTAAGTTTTAAACATTTATTTTTTTTTTCGAAATTTATTTATTATCTACTAATTAAAACGTTTTTAGTTTGGCTTTGATGGCCGTGAACACATAAAAGAGTCCATGCAATATACTGCTAATCCTGATGCCTTGGAGGAAATGGAAGAAGATCAGTCTGAGGGCGAGGATGATGAAGGTGATGATGGTGAAGGTGATGATGGTGAAGGTGATGATGATGACGATGAAGTAGTCGATGAAGAAGAAATCTATGATGATCATCATAATGACACAACAGAGGAGGCAGATGAGGAGGACTACAATGAAAACCCATCAGACGAAACAGCTTATACAACCTCTCAAGCTTTTACCACAAAGGTGGGAGTAATTGAAAACATTGAAAAAAAATGTTTGAAATTTTTTTAAATTTATATATTTTAGATGCTTAATGCTAACGAGTCTTTTATGTCAAGTAAAAGTGGAGCATTTTTTCCCACAGTCAAAAATATTGATTCAACCGCTGAAAATTTCTGTTTAAGCCAAAAACCATGCACTTTACAAATGTTTGAGTCCTTAGCAGAAAGTGACAAATTAAAGGCTTTTAAAAGCATTATAGAGGTGAAAAAATATTTCTTTTATAAATTTAGAAACAGGAATATTAATATCTTATTATTTATTTTTATTAGCAATTCTCTGGTGACGAACATCTTTTGTTACTTATTTTTACTGCGCTCAAATGTGCTCATTTGTCTCAGTCTTCTACTGAAGCCTTAAATTTGGCCATGTCTCTTTTTGAAGAATGCATAGATTATGCTTTCAATACTAAACAAGAACGCCGCGTCGTTAACTATTTACTTATACAATTGGAACTTATGCGCAGCGAATTGAAATTTAATTCTGACTACGATATAAAATCCTGTCGGTTTGCTTTAAAGGAAACCTTAAATAAGAAAACTTTATCCAGTGAATACATGAAAAATACTTTAAAAGTTTTCTTAGATCAGTTGGAGGCTTAAGACCTTATTTTTTCTGTGACTGTTGTTGGTAAAACTTAAGAACGCTTTTTATGATTTATAATTTAATAAGACATTTTTAAAATAAAAAATTAATATAATAAAATATTTTAGATTTCTTAGAGAAAAAATCGATTTGATTGAATCATACATAATTAGGAATAAATACGAATTCGAATATACTTTTGTCGTCTACTGCATAATTATTGTGAAATTAAATCGTTCAGAATCGACAGACAGTATTATTGTTTATAACAACAATGCTTTGACAATTCCGTATAATTTGATTTTACTCGGAATGCAGAACATGGGCGATAGTTAATTTCTTAACCTAAAACACAAACAAATCAAACTAAATAAAATTTTTTATGGTTTTCAATGCAATCATTTGAATAATGTAGTCATGTATGATGTTGAAAAATTTCGGAATTTTAAAAAACAAGATTTTTATTAGGCTGGGGCCAAATTACGGCATTCAAACGGCATTCTTATTAGAATCTCTATATATAAAGCACAGCGAACTGTCGATCAGCGATCGTGGTCGAATGCCGTAATTCAACCCTTGGTTTGCCTTTTAGATGACTACATATTGTATTGCTTATATTTGTACTAAAAGTTACTGCACTCTATTACAGTTAGGTTACTGTCTTTACTAACAGGGCTTATCATAATATTGGATTTTATATTGTTTTAACAGTGATGGGAACTTTTACCAACAAATCCCACTATTTGTGTTTTCAAAATCGCTAGAAAAATCGATATTTGCAATCAATCGCTAACTTTCTTTCCTTTTTTTAATAAATTTTAAAATTTTAAAGATAAACCTTAAAATTATTAAAAAATGTATAATTATTTAGTTCTTTTGAGCCCTTTTTATTTACATATTTACAAAAAATTTTAAAGCTTAAATTCTTTTAATAATAAAAAGTACTTTAGTTTGAAACTTTATTCATGCAAATAGCAAAAACGTATTTTTGCCCGTTAAGCTGGTTTTAAAATAGTCACATTTCACAGGAAACAGCTGAATTCCCATCATTGTGTTTTATCTTTAATAACAGGGTGCTACATATAAACATTATAAAAACGTACTTTTTCGTTCGTCTTTACTTTTTTAGGCAGTTAAAAAAAATTTTCGGCAAAAAAAACTATGACAAAAAGTGATTTTGGTGACGAAATACTTAAATTTTGGTAAAAAAAAACACTAGTGATTTTAATATTAGCGTGTCATTGGAGATCAAGTGTTTATATAAATATGTTAATGAACTGCCCTCCATTCTTATAGGAGTATCGAATTTATGCATATTTTGTGAAAAGCATCCGATGTTTTAAGAGGTAATTTTATTTGTTTACATGACTTGTTTAAGGTTTTTATGCATAATGTTGTATTAATTTTTAAGCACATCATTTATGACAAATTATTTCCCATTAAGGGAGTTATTTAGAATAAATGCTTTTACTTTTTTGCTGGGTAAATAAAAAAAGGATAATTATTTTCCACCCATGACTGTGTAAAAAAAAACTTCACAAACAAACACACTCTTGAAATGGTGTACATGCATAATATTGGCGCAATTCATTTCCCTTACATTCCTTGTTCGTAATACAAAAACAGCTAGAAAATTTTATTTCCACGTTGTTGAGACTAAAATAAAAGTGTAGAGAACAAACCAAACATAAAATA
This sequence comes from Phyto melanocephala, assembly GCA_941918925.1. Lineage (NCBI taxonomy): Eukaryota > Metazoa > Arthropoda > Insecta > Diptera > Rhinophoridae > Phyto > Phyto melanocephala. The sequence goes on along the minus strand of OW799236.1, from coordinate 21,321,512 downwards.
TTTTTTTTGAAAAATTCCGGAATTTAAAAAAAAAGTAGATTTTTAAATGACTACATAAATGTATGTATAATGTTGTGTATGTAAAAGCCATCCATTGCATCAAATCTATTGTTTATATTTGTACTAGAAGTTACTGCACTCTATTACAATTTGGTTACAGTCTTTACTAACAGCATTCATCACAATATTCGATTTTATACCGTTTTAACAGTGATGGGAACATTTCCCAACAAATCCCAATATTTGTGGCTTCAAAATCGCTAGAATTATTTTTACTTGGTTAAAATTTAGTCATCAATCGCTAACTTTCCTCATATATTTTCAAATTTTAGAGATTAACCGTTAAAATTCTTATAAATTGAATAATTATTTATTTTTTGACCTTTTTTTTATTTACTAAGAAAATTTATTTAAGCTTAAGGTCTTTTAATAATAAAAAAAAATTTATTTTGCTTTACTTTACAGTATTTAATTTACGCTTCTAACTATTGTTAATTTTTAGACTAATCAGAACATCCTTAAACGGTTTGGTGAATAAATGTACGACCAATAAAGGTTCAAAAAAGAGCAATAAAATTATTTTTTTTGCCATTGTCACACAACCGATTATATCTGAGCCACGATGATATACATCAATAATAACTTTCACATAAATGTAAGTATTTTTATTTTTATATTGATTTCTTTTAAAACTTAATGCGGACTTAGAATTTTTCTTTTTAAATTATTCCCGGAATTTAGAAGTGTACCTTAAATTCCATTACATAGGGCGGATTGCAAAATTAATTCGTCAAACTTTATGGAAAATACCTCAATTTTTTTTTTTATTTATATGCATGCATTTTTACTTGCACTTACAAAAGTAGAGCTTTATTGGTACAGAGGGGGACTTAGCACAAATCGTTATATCTGTGGCTTGGAGCTAAAAGGGCCAATGTCAAAATATTTACTTTTGAGAAAATTGGAATTGAACTTTTGCTTTTATAGATGCTTTCATAGTGACATTGGCAAGCATTTTATTTATGAAGCTGTTCTGGGTTAAGTATGACTTTAGCTGTTTTACCATAATGAAATAGAGCAAGAAAACAAATATAATGCAATGATTTACTCAAAAGAGCAAAAAAGTGACATTGGCCCTTTTAGCTCCAAGCCAGAGATATAACCTGCCAATAACTAAAACGTATTTTTGCCCGCTAAGTTGATTTTAAAATCGCAAGTTTTCACGGGAAATAACTGAATTCCCATCATTGTGTTTTAACTATAATAACAGGGTGCCACCTATAAACATTATTTATTCGTCTTCTTTACTTATTTAGGCAGTTAAAAAAAATATTCGGCAAAAAATTATGACAAAAAGTGATTTTGGTGACGAAGTGCTTCAATTTAAGTGAAAACACTAGTGATTTTAATATTAACGTGTAATTGGAGATCAAGTGTTTATATAAATATGTTCATGAAGTGCACTCCATGCTTATAGGAGTATAGAATTTATGCATATTTGGTGAAAAGCATCCGATGTTTTATGAGGTAATTTTATATGTTTACATGACTTGTTTAAGGTTTTTATGCATAATGTTGTATTCATTTTTAAGCACAATATTTATGACAAACTATTACTCATTTAGAATAAATGGTTTTACACTTTTGAATACGAAATCTTTAAAATGTATTCACTCAGCACTACTTCCAACTTTTTTGCTGGATAATTAAAAAAAAGGATAATTATTTTCCACCAAATCTGTGTAATAAATATACCACCAAACTCATACATATGTAACATTTTTTACATGCACAATATTGGCGCAATTAATTTCCTTTGCATTCCGTTTTCGTTATACAAACAGCTGAAGAAATTTATTTCCTCGTTGTGGAGACCAAAATAAAAGTGTAGAACAAATATAAAATAATTTTTCAGAAATCATTTTATTGATACTTCTACTAACGGTATTAATTTTAAATGATTTCATATAGATTTATTTATTTATTTTTTTATTAATACATTTTTATTTTTAATTTCTCTAACATTTCCTTAAAATAAATTAAAATAGTTTATAAATTGTTTGTTCCTTATCATTAATAAAATAAAAAAAACAAGTGTTTTTAGGGTATTTCATAAATTCCAGAAATACTAGGAAGGCGTGTGTATGTTAAATATTATAGTTTAATAATAATTAATAATTTTAGGATTTATCGAAAACAAAATACTATTTAAAAATTTAACATAATATTTAATATGTAAACCATTTTCATATAGTGAAAAAACTAATAACAGTTTGAATGAGATTTCAATCCTGAAGAAAATTCAGTTTATACTGATAAAAATATTTAATTAGGGTTTCCCTTACAATAAATAAAACCAAGTAATCCGATTTCCTCAAATTTTCAGAATTTCATTAAATTTTGTATAAATTCCAATTACTTTTTTTTTTAATTAAATTTTAGTAAAATGCAAAATTTAATTTAATACAAAATTTTTAATAATTATTTAAAAAAAGTCGAATGTCAAATTATATGAAAGATATTTTTTAAACATTTTTAATTAGTTTCGTTACTTGCGTTTGTTCAATAAGTATGTTAAACAGAAACTGTATAGATATTCCAATCTTCGAAATCTCATGCAAAACAGTTTTGAGGTTATGTATATGTGAATGGAGTTTTAAATAGTCTTTAAAATAGTAACAAAAAAATTCTATAAAATAATAATATTAATGCATTAAATTATTTTTTGTTTTTGTTTTTTCCTTTTAACAATATTTATTAAGATTCTCTCTCGCTTTTCCTTTATCACACAAATGGTCCAGCAAAATAGATTTTGCGTTTCGTAGGCAATTGTTTGCTCGTCAATGATGTGTTCTCTATGAACTTTTCAAAATTTGCTAAATTTTTTTAAATCTTTTTGGCCTTTGATGCCGATGGATTAATGGCTTCACATAGGCTTTCGGCATCAATAAGAAATTTCGGAGATTTAGATTCATTGTCTTGATTTTGCTCTATTTCATTACTGTACTCCTCATCTAAATTGTACTCATCGGCTGTAGTTAAAAGGCTTTCACCATCTTCTTTAATATCGGCCAGCAATGTGGGCATAACTGTATTGAGGGCTTCATTAACTTTAGGCAAATCGGTTTGGGAGTTTTTGCCATATTCCACATCTAGATTGTACCAATCAAATTCGGCCTGCAGGGGTAGATTGGCAAGAGATTCTGTTTAATTGGAGGATTTATTGTATGCTAAAGACTTGTTTGTAGTTGTTGGTGTTATCGGGCTATTGGGTAAACTTAATCTTTTATTGATTTCTTGCAAGATATTTGGCATGTGTTTGCGTTTATATTGCTGCTGGTAATTGGCAGAGCTTATTTGGGGCCTTAAAGTGCATGCCTCCACTTTGGGGGACTTAAGGGAATTTGTTAAAATTTCATTAATGGGTGTTATATTCAGTTTCAAAGCAGTTCTATTCGGTCTACTGGAGCTGGTCGTTGTATGTAGTTTTAGCGTTGCATTAGGCGAACTGGTGGCATTGGGCGTTAAGCTCATAATGCCAGCCAGTTTGGCAGTGTCTGTTTTGGGTGTCATTACTAAATAGTCATTTTGTTTCAATGAAGATTTAGGCGCTATAATGGCAGCCACATTGGGTAACTTTGGTATATCAGCAAAAATCTCTTCAATTTCTTCAGTCTTTTGTGAGACTGCCTCGGAAACGACCGTGGCAGCATCTAAATCATTTTCTTGTTCTATCACCGATTCTAAATCACGTTCGGACAAGGGTGCTCTATGTATATCAGCTCTAATTTGCACACTGGTTATGCCCACATTTACCTCGGATATGGAGCAGTAGTCCGGTTCTACCATAGCCTCGTTATTGTTTGCTTCTATAAGTTCATCAGGGGATTCGTCCAATTGTTGTAGAGATTTTTTAAATTTTAATAAATTAGCTGGTTTAGGTGGCAAGGCTGGTGGCAGTTTACTAGCTTTACTTGTAATCTCTGCTGACGTACTAATTGTTTTGCCAGTTGAATCCATATCCACATACAAGTTAGAGGAGTTGAGCTCCGAACCTATAGGTTCATATTCATTACTGTAAATACTTTCATAGTTAAAGGTCTCCAAGCGTTCAGTTTGATTACCGTCATCCAAGGCCGGGGAGTGTGTTATATAGGCTTAAGAACGCTTTTTATGATTTATAATTTAATAAGACATTTTTAAAATAAAAAATTAATATAATAAAATATTTTAGATTTCTTAGAGAAAAAATCGATTTGATTGAATCATACATAATTAGGAATAAATACGAATTCGAATATACTTTTGTCGTCTACTGCATAATTATTGTGAAATTAAATCGTTCAGAATCGACAGACAGTATTATTGTTTATAACAACAATGCTTTGACAATTCCGTATAATTTGATTTTACTCGGAATGCAGAACATGGGCGATAGTTAATTTCTTAACCTAAAACACAAACAAATCAAACTAAATAAAATTTTTTATGGTTTTCAATGCAATCATTTGAATAATGTAGTCATGTATGATGTTGAAAAATTTCGGAATTTTAAAAAACAAGATTTTTATTAGGCTGGGGCCAAATTACGGCATTCAAACGGCATTCTTATTAGAATCTCTATATATAAAGCACAGCGAACTGTCGATCAGCGATCGTGGTCGAATGCCGTAATTCAACCCTTGGTTTGCCTTTTAGATGACTACATATTGTATTGCTTATATTTGTACTAAAAGTTACTGCACTCTATTACAGTTAGGCTACTGTCTTTACTAACAGGGCTTATCATAATATTGGATTTTATATTGTTTTAACAGTGATGGGAACTTTTACCAACAAATCCCACTATTTGTGTTTTCAAAATCGCTAGAAAAATCGATATTTGCAATCAATCGCTAACTTTCTTTCCTTTTTTTAATAAATTTTAAAATTTTAAAGATAAACCTTAAAATTATTAAAAAATGTATAATTATTTAGTTCTTTTGAGCCCTTTTTATTTACATATTTACAAAAAATTTTAAAGCTTAAATTCTTTTAATAATAAAAAGTACTTTAGTTTGAAACTTTATTCATGCAAATAGCAAAAACGTATTTTTGCCCGTTAAGCTGGTTTTAAAATAGTCACATTTCACAGGAAACAGCTGAATTCCCATCATTGTGTTTTATCTTTAATAACAGGGTGCTACATATAAACATTATAAAAACGTACTTTTTCGTTCGTCTTTACTTTTTTAGGCAGTTAAAAAAAATTTTCGGCAAAAAAAACTATGACAAAAAGTGATTTTGGTGACGAAATACTTAAATTTTGGTAAAAAAAAACACTAGTGATTTTAATATTAGCGTGTCATTGGAGATCAAGTGTTTATATAAATATGTTAATGAACTGCCCTCCATTCTTATAGGAGTATCGAATTTATGCATATTTTGTGAAAAGCATCCGATGTTTTAAGAGGTAATTTTATTTGTTTACATGACTTGTTTAAGGTTTTTATGCATAATGTTGTATTAATTTTTAAGCACATCATTTATGACAAATTATTTCCCATTAAGGGAGTTATTTAGAATAAATGCTTTTACTTTTTTGCTGGGTAAATAAAAAAAGGATAATTATTTTCCACCCATGACTGTGTAAAAAAAAACTTCACAAACAAACACACTCTTGAAATGGTGTACATGCATAATATTGGCGCAATTCATTTCCCTTACATTCCTTGTTCGTAATACAAAAACAGCTAGAAAATTTTATTTCCACGTTGTTGAGACTAAAATAAAAGTGTAGAGAACAAACCAAACATAAAATATTTTTTTTGAAAAATTCCGGAATTTAAAAAAAAAGTAGATTTTTAAATGACTACATAAATGTATGTATAATGTTGTGTATGTAAAAGCCATCCATTGCATCAAATCTATTGTTTATATTTGTACTAGAAGTTACTGCACTCTATTACAATTTGGTTACAGTCTTTACTAACAGCATTCATCACAATATTCGATTTTATACCGTTTTAACAGTGATGGGAACATTTCCCAACAAATCCCACTATTTGTGGCTTCAAAATCGCTAGAATTATTTTTACTTGGTTAAAATTTAGTCATCAATCGCTAACTTTCCTCATATATTTTCAAATTTTAGAGATTAACCGTTAAAATTCTTATAAATTGAATAATTATTTATTTTTTGACCTTTTTTTTATTTACTAAGAAAATTTATTTAAGCTTAAGGTCTTTCAATAATAAAAAAAAATTTATTTTGCTTTACTTTACAGTATTTAATTTACGCTTCTAACTATTGTTAATTTTTAGACTAATCAGAACATCCTTAAACGGTTTGGTGAATAAATGTACGACCAATAAAGGTTCAAAAAAGAGCAATAAAATTATTTTTTTTGCCATTGTCACACAACCGATTATATCTGAGCCACGATGATATACATCAATAATAACTTTCACATAAATGTAAGTATTTTTATTTTTATATTGAATTCTTTTAAAACTTAATGCGGACTTAGAATTTTTCTTTTTAAATTATTCCCGGAATTTAGAAGTGTACCTTAAATTCCATTACATAGGGCGGATTGCAAAATTAATTCGTCAAACTTTATGGAAAATACCTCAATTTTTTTTTTATTTATATGCATGCATTTTTACTTGCACTTACAAAAGTAGAGCTTTATTGGTACAGAGGGGGACTTAGCACAAATCGTTATATCTGTGGCTTGGAGCTAAAAGGGCCAATGTCAAAATATTTACTTTTGAGAAAATTGGAATTGAACTTTTGCTTTTATAGATGCTTTCATAGTGACATTGGCAAGCATTTTATTTATGAAGCTGTTCTGGGTTAAGTATGACTTTAGCTGTTTTACCATAATGAAATAGAGCAAGAAAACAAATATAATGCAATGATTTACTCAAAAGAGCAAAAAAGTGACATTGGCCCTTTTAGCTCCAAGCCAGAGATATAACCTGCCAATAACTAAAACGTATTTTTGCCCGCTAAGTTGATTTTAAAATCGCAAGTTTTCACGGGAAATAACTGAATTCCCATCATTGTGTTTTAACTATAATAACAGGGTGCCACCTATACACATTATTTATTCGTCTTCTTTACTTATTTAGGCAGTTAAAAAAAATATTCGGCAAAAAATTATGACAAAAAGTGATTTTGGTGACGAAGTGCTTCAATTTAAGTGAAAACACTAGTGATTTTAATATTAACGTGTAATTGGAGATCAAGTGTTTATATAAATATGTTCATGAAGTGCACTCCATGCTTATAGGAGTATAGAATTTATGCATATTTGGTGAAAAGCATCCGATGTTTTATGAGGTAATTTTATATGTTTACATGACTTGTTTAAGGTTTTTATGCATAATGTTGTATTCATTTTTAAGCACAATATTTATGACAAACTATTACTCATTTAGAATAAATGGTTTTACACTTTTGAATACGAAATCTTTAAAATGTATTCACTCAGCACTACTTCCAACTTTTTTGCTGGATAATTAAAAAAAAGGATAATTATTTTCCACCAAATCTGTGTAATAAATATACCACCAAACTCATACATATGTAACATTTTTTACATGCACAATATTGGCGCAATTAATTTCCTTTGCATTCCGTTTTCGTTATACAAACAGCTGAAGAAATTTATTTCCTCGTTGTGGAGACCAAAATAAAAGTGTAGAACAAATATAAAATAATTTTTCAGAAATCATTTTATTGATACTTCTACTAACGGTATTAATTTTAAATGATTTCATATAGATTTATTTATTTATTTTTTTATTAATACATTTTTATTTTTAATTTCTCTAACATTTCCTTAAAATAAATTAAAGTAGTTTATAAATTGTTTGTTCCTTATCATTAATAAAATAAAAAAAACAAGTGTTTTTAGGGTATTTCATAAATTCCAGAAATACTAGGAAGGCGTGTGTATGTTAAATATTATAGTTTAATAATAATTAATAATTTTAGGATTTATCGAAAACAAAATACTATTTAAAAATTTAACATAATATTTAATATGTAAACCATTTTCATATAGTGAAAAAACTAATAACAGTTTGAATGAGATTTCAATCCTGAAGAAAATTCAGTTTATACTGATAAAAATATTTAATTAGGGTTTCCCTTACAATAAATAAAACCAAGTAATCCGATTTCCTCAAATTTTCAGAATTTCATTAAATTTTGTATAAATTCCAATTACTTTTTTTTTTAATTAAATTTTAGTAAAATGCAAAATTTAATTTAATACAAAATTTTTAATAATTATTTAAAAAAAGTCGAATGTCAAATTATATGAAAGATATTTTTTAAACATTTTTAATTAGTTTCGTTACTTGCGTTTGTTCAATAAGTATGTTAAACAGAAACTGTATAGATATTCCAATCTTCGAAATCTCATGCAAAACAGTTTTGAGGTTATGTATATGTGAATGGAGTTTTAAATAGTCTTTAAAATAGTAACAAAAAAATTCTATAAAATAATAATATTAATGCATTAAATTATTTTTTGTTTTTGTTTTTTCCTTTTAACAATATTTATTAAGATTCTCTCTCGCTTTTCCTTTATCACACAAATGGTCCAGCAAAATAGATTTTGCGTTTCGTAGGCAATTGTTTGCTCGTCAATGATGTGTTCTCTATGAACTTTTCAAAATTTGCTAAATTTTTTTTAATCTTTTTGGCCTTTGATGCCGATGGATTAATGGCTTCACATAGGCTTTCGGCATCAATAAGAAATTTCGGAGATTTAGATTCATTGTCTTGATTTTGCTCTATTTCATTACTGTACTCCTCATCTAAATTGTACTCATCGGCTGTAGTTAAAAGGCTTTCACCATCTTCTTTAATATCGGCCAGCAATGTGGGCATAACTGTATTGAGGGCTTCATTAACTTTAGGCAAATCGGTTTGGGAGTTTTTGCCATATTCCACATCTAGATTGTACCAATCAAATTCGGCCTGCAGGGGTAGATTGGCAAGAGATTCTGTTTCATTGGAGGATTTATTGTATGCTAAAGACTTGTTTGTAGTTGTTGGTGTTATCGGGCTATTGGGTAAACTTAATCTTTTATTGATTTCTTGCAAGATATTTGGCATGTGTTTGCGTTTATATTGCTGCTGGTAATTGGCAGAGCTTATTTGGGGCCTTAAAGTGCATGCCTCCACTTTGGGGGACTTAAGGGAATTTGTTAAAATTTCATTAATGGGTGTTATATTCAGTTTCAAAGCAGTTCTATTCGGTCTACTGGAGCTGGTCGTTGTATGTAGTTTTAGCGTTGCATTAGGCGAACTGGTGGCATTGGGCGTTAAGCTCATAATGCCAGCCAGTTTGGCAGTGTCTGTTTTGGGTGTCATTACTAAATAGTCATTTTGTTTTAATGAAGATTTAGGCGCTATAATGGCAGCCACATTGGGTAACTTTGGTATATCAGCAAAAATCTCTTCAATTTCTTCAGTCTTTTGTGAGACTGCCTCGGAAACGACCGTGGCAGCATCTAAATCATTTTCTTGTTCTATCACCGATTCTAAAGCACGTTCGGACAAGGGTGCTCTATGTATATCAGCTCTAATTTGCACACTGGTTATGCCCACATTTACCTCGGATATGGAGCAGTAGTCCGGTTCTACCATAGCCTCGTTATTGTTTGCTTCTATAAGTTCATCAGGGGATTCGTCCAATTGTTGTAGAGATTTTTTAAATTTTAATAAATTAGCTGGTTTAGGTGGCAAGGCTGGTGGCAGTTTACTAGCTTTACTTGTAATCTCTGCTGACGTACTAATTGTTTTGCCAGTTGAATCCATATCCACATACAAGTTAGAGGAGTTGAGCTCCGAACCTATAGGTTCATATTCATTACTGTAAATACTTTCATAGTTAAAGGTCTCCAAGCGTTCAGTTTGATTACCGTCATCCAAGGCCGGGGAGTGTGTTATATAGGCTTGATATTTTGAGATCAGATTTGAGTTTTTGACTTCAGTCACCTCCAATTCTTCATCTTCGTCAGTTTCATCATTGCGTGGCACATGTACCATACTGTTTTTAGTGGAAAAATGTACACGCTTGCGTGTTAGCGTACCACTTCTAGAATTGGGTGCAGTGCCATCATTAGCTCTACTATTGTTTCTTTGTGTATTGCGTCTATCGCTTAGTGAGCTGCGTCTGGGCAGTGCGTTAGAAGTTTTAGGAGTTTGAGATCTTTCTTCTACACCTTCCATACTTTGCTGCAAAAGAATCTGATTGACGCATTCTAGTACGGGATTTATAGCACCCTGGCCATAGGATTTAGCAGCTACTGTCTGGGGTATTTCCTCCTGATCCGAAGCACTAGCATACCAATCATCTGTAGAGGTTTCATATATTTGTTTGGGTGAAGCTTCCGAAAAAGCTTCCAGAGCACGACCTCTTACTATCTTTAGCTTGCCCTCTACTTCTAACTCTTCCTCAAAATCCTCATCCTGTGTGGGTGAAAATATACCATCATCCTCTTCTATATTCTGGCTCATATCGCTAGCCTTGCTGGTGGCCGTACTAATGGTGCTTTTGGAACTCTTCGTGCTGGCTCTGGAGTTAGAACGTGTCATTGAGGATGAAGTCTCTAAACCACTGTGCTCTGAATCACGTTCACTTTCACTTTTCAAGCCATGCATACGTTCCATGGTCCTCGAATAGATATTGAGTTTTTCATAACTGTTCTGTGAGTTATCACGACTTATAGTGCTGGGATACTCTTCGGAATTGATATCGGCTTCTAAGGCTGGATCATCAATATTCATGGCCCGAGAACGCATATAGTCACGAAATGTTCCCGAGGTTCGTTTGCTCGTATAACGTACACTGCGCCTGGCTCCAAAAAACGATGATGAGACTGTATCATCACTCGAAGAGCCGTGTTCAGTTGTGGGATCATCTGTATGAAAGAACAAGTAAAATATGAAAGAAAATGTTTAAAAATATTATTTAATAATATTAGAGAAATGAAAAAAAACAAAAATTAAAAAATTCTATTTACTACTCTATAGTTTAGTCCACTTATAAGGCATGATCTAGTCTATATTTTAGATCATGGTCTAATCTATAGTAAATCTATATTCTACAGTTTATTTATCAAGTCTAAGTCAAGTCTGCAGTTCAGTATATAATCTAATTTATATCTTAGCTTATAGTGCAGTCTGTAGTCTAGCCTAGTGAATATTCTATCTTCCGGAAACAGGATAAAAAAAGGACGAAACTTGATTTTTAAATTTTCAAAAAAAAAGATAATCGAGTTAAAGGTTCTTGAAGTCTTTAGGCTTTGCTAAAAGTTCTAGAACTTTTATTCACTTAAGAAATTTCTCGCATGAGAGAAATAAAATTTATATTGGACATGGTGAGAGCATATGATATTAAATATGGTGTTATACAGCACACTATACCTCTACCAGTTCAAAAAGTTTCTTCAAAAAAAAAGAAGACAAGGAAAAAAATAAGGAAACCAATTTCTTTTTCTCAACTCACCATTATTTCTACTGCCCTTGCCATCCTTAAGTGAGACATTTCCCACTCCCGTTTGTGTGCAGCTATCGGTTACTTCAATGTCATAGAATTGCTTTTTGCAATTAATGCATTGTAAGGCCTCCAAAACTAAACAGTCTTCGAGTAAATCTTTTGTCTCCTTCTCGCCATCTTCATTATCACCATCTTCTACCACGCCCTCATCCTGAGCACACGCTAGCGCCTCTTCCTGCAGCTGGGACATTTTCTTACGCAAAGCTCTATTCTGCCTAACCAATCGGCAAATCTCGCCATCTTTCTCTTGCAAACGCTGATTCACCGATTTCATATCGCTTTTTAATTTTGATTCAAAACACAGCAAAGATTTTACCACACAAGCCAACTCCTCAGAGCGTCGACGTTTCTCTTTGGCCAATTCGCGTTGAAGAAGCTTATTTTGTTGATCATAACTCGACAGTACTTGCAATAGCCTACGTCTTTGAGACTTTTCCGGAGAGATCGGTGTGGAGTTATTCGAATTCAGACTTGAGTTTGTGATAGAGGGTGAGAGTAGATTGGCCAATGGGGTTTTTTCCGGTTGCGGTGTCATGGCACCCTTTTTACGCTGCTCTCTTTTATTGAGAAAATCACCCGATGATGACGTGGACGAACTGCTGCGTTGTAGATCGTTCACTTTTAAACAGGGTATAATTGTTGTTGACAAGTTGAGTGTAATGGAGTTATCAGCAACCTGCAAATGACAAGTGATAAAAAAGACATTTTATTGAAAAGTTTTAAGTGTTTTTTAATTACAGTTTTATTAAATGTTTATTTGTATGTTTTTACGTTTTTCTCTCTCATTCTCTTATCTCTATAAACGTTGAATTTGTATGTTTGGGTGATTGTCTTTTTTCTTGCTTGATACTGATATTGATTTTTGGCGTTATTTGTTTGTTACGATTTTTTTTTTCAAATTTCAACCTTTTACCATAGACGTTTTGTTGATAACTAAATTGCAAAGTTATTTGTTATTCCCCCATAAGTTACTTTGGATTTTAGCCTTTAGTTGATATTGCAAAAATAAAGAACATGCAGTCAGACATTGGGGGGTTTCCATAGACACCATTTTATAATGAGTGTCTGTCTGTTCTTATCTTTTGCCTGTTTAAGATATTTAGTAATTTTACTTCAGATAGTAACACTCTGCTATAAAAATTGTTTTCTTTTAGTTTTATTACTTATTTTGTTTTGTATTTGTCATTTACCAAGTTGGTTAATATTGGAGGGGTGGTTGTTAACCAGACACTAAGGCAACTAACATTTAATATACACACATATGTCATTAAATGTGTAATCAATGATATTCATTGCTGGAAACATTCATAAGGGTTTAAGTATGAAATGCTATTTGTTTTCCCCATAAAATTTTTTTTCTAAAACAAAGTGCAATGTTTGGCCGTGGCGAATCTTTAACAACCTTCACTATCATGAACGTAGACATGTCAGAAATCTAATAATAATTTTACCGTAGAGCAGCCTAGATTTTAGATCTAATATTATAAGCCATTTTGTTTTGCACCTCGCATATGGGGGTATTTTGCCAATCTATTTAGCCGTGCTCCTAAATCAATGAAACTTGGCAGAAATTGTGTCATGGGCTGGTAAAGCTTGAAAATAAGAAAAACCACCAAGGGGTAAGAAGAACCATCAAGGGGTAAGAAGAACTAATCCTACGTCTGAAAAATTCAACTTTTTTAAGTTTTCCTATATTTTTGTTTAGCAAAAGCATCTTTTATCGCCAGCATAAGTTTATTGGTAATGGAAGGTATATATGTACATATTTACAACAGTTACACTTATCTTGCTGGGCTGAGCACGTGTAAGTTGGCACGGCTTACGTGGCCCTCTTTTGATACACGGCGTACATTGCAACTTACTAGTCGAAGTCGGAGGGACATATCGAGGTTGCTGGCGATATTAACGGGTCACTGAATGTTAGGCAAACATGCAAGTCGACTTGGACTTCCATCGAACGACCATTGTTGCAGCTGTCTGGATAGAGAGAAGGAGGAATCGGTTTTCCACCTTCTCTGCGAATGTCCTGCACTGGCGGCTAGGAGACACAGATTTCTGGGCGAACATGTACTGGATGGCCTCTCTGCGATATCTGAAGTTGGACTGAATTATCTACTGAGATTCCTTTCGGCCCCGGGTTGGATTTAGTACCCTTACTCTTGGATTTATTCTGAGATACATAAGAGCTGACGAGTGATGTCAAAACGGAGTCATACAGACTCTACATGACTGCTTGCGTGCAGCGAACTACCACGGTAACCAATCAACCAACCAACACTTATCTTGCTCCATAAAATAATGTCATTTGGAATGCAACTGCACAGGTGGTTAAAACCCGTTTAGGGGTGGGTGAAAATTACACATGCCTTTTTTTGCGCAGGTAGATAAGGGTTAAAAGTAAGTGTAATAATTTAAATAAAACAAGTAAGAGCGCTATTTCCGGCCGTGCCGAATCTTATATACCCTTCACAACGTGTAGTCATGCAATAAAAAAAAAAAAAAATGAAAAAAAAAATTTAAAAAAAAAATTAAAAAAAAAATTTAAAAAAAATTTTTTTTTTTAAATAATTAAAATATATCTATATATATAAAAGTGAAACTCTGTGTGTGTGTGTGTGTGTGTGTGTTAGCTATAGACTCTGAAACTGTAAAACCGATCGGGCTCAAACTTTGGTAAGTTGTTGTACGCATACCGGGGAGTGTTTATGGATGAAAAAAAGTGGGCGGGGCCACGCCCATAAAAAATTAGTTATCAGTTTTAGCTACTTGCACTTGACCGATTTTTCTGAAACTTTGCACACATATCGAGCTGTCGTGACTAAATAATTTCGCGATAAGAAAAGTGGGCGGGGCCACGCCCCTAAAAAAGTTTTAACTTTGAGGTACTTGCACTGGACCGATTTTTCTGAAACTTTGCACACATATTAAGCTGTCGTGACTTTATAATTTTTTGATTAAAAAAGTGGGCGGGGCCACGCCCATTAAAAAAGGCTATAATTTTGAGGTACTTGCATCAGACCGATTTTTCTGAAACTTTGCACACATATTGAGCTGTCATGACTAAATAATTTCAAGATTAGAAAAGTGGGCAGTGCCACGCCCATAAAAAAAAGGTATCATTTTGAGGTACTTGCACTGGACCGATTATTCTGAAACTTTGCACACATATTGAGCTATTATGACTTTACAATTCCGTGATTAGAAAAGTGGGCAAGGCCACGCCCATAAAAACAATTTTAATTTTGGGATACTTGCACTGGTCCGATTCTTCTGAAACTTTGCACACATATTGAGCTGTTATGACTTTACAATTTCGTGACTAGAAAAGTGGGAAATGCCACGCCCATAAAAAATTATAATTTTTAGGTTTTTGCACTTGATATTCAATTAAAATTCAGAATGCATTTCGATTCATTAAGGGGCGTAGCAACGCGCGCCGGGTTTGGCTAGTATAATATAAAACAAAAAAAAATAAAAAAAAATTAAAAAAAATATAAAAAAAAAATAATAATAAAAATATAAATAATATATTAAATAAAAATTAAAAAAAAAAAAATTAAAAAATTTTTTTTTTTGGCTCAGCTGGGATTCGATGCCATGTTTACTCTAACCAGTATACACGTTTGTATGTATGTATGTTGTTGTTGTAATGTTGTTTTTGTGAAAAAAAAAATCAAGGTGGTCGTGGGTTCTTGCTCATATCTCAGTTGTTTATGTACCGATGTTTCTGATTTTCAATACCGATCTACTCCCGAATATTTCTGATATTTTAATACCTCACCCGGGTCCAAGCGATGTCGGGGGGCTTCAAAAAGTTGATTTCAATATACACACGGACAGACGGACAGATTGACACTCCCCTATTCATAAGCTTTCAGAAAATATATACTTTATGGGGTCGGAAATGAAAATTGTAGAAATTTCACACGGAATGACAAACCTATATATACCCTTTTTCACTGTGTGAAGGGTATAATAACGAACGATTTATAAATACATATGCGTATTTTAGATAACGATATCAATCAGTGCTCTTAGTATTTTTGCAAAAAGAGAATAAAAACTGAATGACCTTATCATTTTGATGCGCACTATATACCCTTGACAGGCAGGTAAATTATATAAAAACGTCTTATATAATTTTGTGCAATATGAAACATGTATTTACTTTTTTATTTTACCGATTTCCGTTGGCTTTATTAACATCTCCAAATAGAACTAATGTCATGGTGCTAGTTTTTACGATTTTAACCTAATTTTTGGATTATGATTTCTATGTTTTTTCTATGATATCTACTTATCTTGTTGCAGCCTTGTTTGTTAAACTAATGCTTACAATTCATACTCGTTACAAATCAGTTTAATCACTCATATATTCGCGATAACAATTTCGTAATAAATTTTACCCTTAACACTCTGTTTATCAGATTTTCGATTTGAATGACTGATAAAGCGATAAAGAGTTTTGTGACACTTTGAAAATCCATTGCTCTTTGTTAGCCGAATGTGTTAAAAATATGCAAATAAATCTTAAGCAAAATAAAATACGAGTACAAGAGCTTTGTTTTTAATAAATAAAAAAAAAAAACAGCTTAAAACTTTGTTAACTAGCAATTGTTGACAAACTATCGTTTTAAATAACAATTAGTAGATGATAAAAAGAACATAAACAAGAATAATTTATGAGATTATTTAATGCTAATTAATCCCATAGTGGAATTTTTTCTACCTCCTCTATTTGGCAATAACATTGCAAGAGTATTTACGTGATGGATTTGTCTCAAATGCGTTGAATGTCTAAACGATGTTTAAAGTTTAAACGAAAATAAACAGCAGCACTTAAAGAATAAAATGCATTATGAATATTCGACGATTGGTCTTTGCCATAATTTATATTCTTGTCTTTTCTATAGGGTCTTCCATAATGACTTTCAAAATTTGTCAGGCGATAGCAGTCATATTACTAAAGCCACGTCTATCGAATTGGCTGTCGTTTATTCAGTTTTTTTTTGCCAAATCATTATAGCTTGATATAGCGTTCAACACCATGTGCAACTGATAAAATGCAGCAATTGGAAACTGGCCCCCAAACTTCATCCAATAATTATCTTTAAAAGTGAGCTTCATTTTGGAGACGATTGGGTATGTCAACTAATAAAATTGTCGAATTTAAAGCGCTATCAATCCTCATGAGATCCAATTAATTTTGAAAAAGTCACGGCTTAGTGTGGATTTCGTGTTGGCGGTGTCATCGGTCCATATTTGTTTCATAACAATATTGGCCAGACCATCGTCTTCAACGACGAATCCTGTAGATCAATGATGAACATCTTAATTTAACCTGAATTAAATAAATTGTGGCTTTAACAGGTTAATCGTATTGTTAAAAAAAGTAAACAACAATTAACTACAGCTGTCACTGTTATTGAGACGACAACAATTTTGTTGTTATTTATTTTATCGCCTAATAATTAAAATTTTATAGCCGACTCAAAGACCACTTGGAGTGACCACTTGCAACATTGATGTTAGTGGTGAATTTATTCGACCAGAAAATATTTATTATTTATTCGAACGCGAGTTGTCATTGTTATCGAGACAACAACAATTTTGTTGTTTATTTAATAGCTAAAAAATTAAACTTTATACCCGACTCAAAAACCACTTGTTAAAGTCTCGGCAATGGAGTGTCTACTTGTGGCAGTGATGTTAGTGGTGAATTTATTAAGACGCTTATTATGACAAAGATGCCACTTTATTGTAATAGTTATCGAGTATCGTTAAAAAGTATTTAGTGAATTGCATATTCGTTAGTGCAAACAACAATAAGTTGTATTCGATTGTCGCATGTTAAAAGTTAGTAAAGTTGCGCTAGAGTCATGGAAAATTATAAATTTCGGAAGCGACCCAAACCGCAAAGCCGCGAAATTTTCAAAATGCATGTTTCGATATATAATGGCATCGATAGGTATTTCTCACAAATAAAAAGTGTAGCTGATATCTCACATACACATACATACTTGGCTTTATTTACATTAATTTTTAAAAAGGAAGCGCTTAATAAAAGACCCGTTAAAATCTAGTGTATAGTAAAGTGGGTTAATCTCCTAACCCTGTAGGATAACAGACATTTAAATGACGTTTATAAAATATCGAAAATTTCTTTTGCCACGCCCTTAAATACAACTGAGTTAGTATTTTATACATTGTGTCACCATTTTCCGCCCGATCGTTGTTAATGACTTGGATACAGCTTTAATTTAGAGTTCGGTGGTTTTTTAATTGAACACCAAATTGTAGATACAACTTCTGATATCTCGTTTCGTTCCCCTTTAATGAACAATCCTTTTAAGATAAAGACAGCCCCCTTAAAAATACTATTTAATTTCAGCTTTTAAAATTTGAATTTTTTATCACACCCAAAACACCGCCTTTTGGATTTTTACGAATTTCATCGCTATTTTAAGTTCAATGCAACATGTTGCACATCGTTGTTAGTGGCCTTCATTTATTTAAAAACAATTCTCAAAATGTTTAATATCACTTGTGGTGGTATCTAGTTATCCTTTCATTCAAGTTGGAAGTCCATATCACGCGTTCTCGCGTCAGCGCATTCAACGAATTCAACGCATTTTATACTTCATACGCTTCCTGCATTTTAAGTTACTTGCTTTTTGCGCATTAAATAACACAAGTTAAGAGATGACACTCATTATGCAAATGTCATCGATAATCAAAATGAAAATTTTGTTCCAGAACATACATATTTTTTTAATAATTAAATTTTAATCTGCTAATAATTTTAAATTCACTACGAACTCGTTTCCTTATTTTTTAATTTTTTCTACAAAAATATAAGAAAATAAATACACACTACGAACATAATTGTCGAAAAAATTTAAACTCAGTTGACTTGTACTCTCGCCACTCATGACGCTTAATACTTTTGCTTAATACTTTTTGCGTTGTATGCATCAGAGCGTCCTACGCTTTGTGCTCTGTAACTAACAACATACAACTACATTGATTCACCTTTTTTGAAAGAGAGTCGTACGACGCGAAAAAGCGTGGACTTTCAGCTTTATACTTGCAATTTCAGTAAGCGGTAAGATGCTGCTCTTAAGGCTTTTAAACTTAAAATTTCTTAATACATACTTGACAAATTTTTAATTTTTTTTACCCCAACTTACCCCATTTTGTTGTTGTTGCTGTTGCTGTTTTTGCGTCTGCGCATTAATCTCTCCATTTTTATCCTGTTTGTTGTTGTTGTTCTGTGAATTACGTCCGCCAAATGAGAGTCGTTTGTAAAGATTCGATGAAGACAATGACGATGAAATGCTGTTGCTGCTCGTATTGCCAGTAGTTGTTGTTGTTGTAGCATCACTACTACTATTAAACTCACCCGAACTGGCACCACTTGAGGCCACCAAAGAGTCGACCAGCAGGTCATGTTCACTTTCAGGAATTTTTTGATAGTTTTGTAAAGTGGCCGGGCCCTGGTCGACTGGATCAACAGCTAATAAATTTTTCGAACACTTTATCGTCATTTCACTAGTTTTAGTCGAATCTGGTTTCGGCGACTCCTTATTGTTTGCACTATTGTTGACCCTTACACGATCATAGATTTCACCATCAAAACTATGTCTGTAACTGCCATGCAGACAATTAAATGAGGTCAACTTTCCGCCACTCTCCGACTCATATAAGGGATCTGAATAACGTTTGTTCGAGGTGTTTGTATTGCTGTTGGGCGTTGTTGTGGCCGTATAATTACGATAATTCTTTAGGGTGTCATAGGTGCTAAGAAGATCGCTTTTCAAAAATTTTTCTATAAAATTTGTAGGATTTTTGGAGGCTAAAGAGGCAAAAAAGCGATTGCCAGTATCGGAAACTGAAGAATGAGTTCTACGATGTTGTTTAGGATGGTTTAATGTATGTGTAGCGGTTGTAGGAGGTATTGTTGGGGAGTTGTCTACTTGAAATTGTGAATTATGTAGTTGATGTTGTTGTATGCCATAGATTTGTGTGGTATTCAAAAGACCAAACATTACTTTGAAGGCCCTTAAAAGTAAGCTTTAGGAAAGAAATTAAGGCTTATTTTAAACTTATCTGTTGAACGAATTTCTTAAGTGGGTTCGTAGCTTAACTTAGAGAAATACTGCTTTCGTGTGGTTTTTATCGTAAAGGGTTGCCATTGTTGTGTTTAATAAATTAAAATATTAATTCTGCAAAGAGAAAAAGAAAAAATCATTTAAAATTTAGTTTAATTTAATTAATAATTTTATAGATTTTGTTTTTGTATTTTATGTTTTTAACTATTACTTTTTTCTTCTTCGTTTTTCATTATTTTTTTTATTTGCTGTAGTTGCTTTGTTGTGCAAAAAATATTTATAGAAATTCAATATTAGTTAACGAACTATGTCTTGTGTATTTATGTATGTAGAGCAAAGATATTAATATTTATATAAATTAATAGTTTTTTTATATTTATTTGTTTAAAGCTTATTTGTGTGTTTGCATAATGGAGTCTGGGTTTTAAGGGAAATAGGAAGTAAAAATGGGAAATAACTTATCATGTTTCCAGAATAATTTTAAGTAAATTAACTGGGTTAGTTTTAATATAAAATTGTTGGTTTTATTGTGTATCAATTATTTTGACTTACGTTTATTTTCATAAACTATTCTACTTCCTAATTGTAATTTTTTAAAATTAAATTGTAAGCATTTAAGAGTAATGAAAAACTAATCCAATATTTTCAAACCAATCGGGCAGAAAAAAACAATCATTACGACGCAGTCCCGACTTTGAAGCAGGTATTACTTATTAACATCGTTACAATATAACGTTTATCAAATTTACAACGTCGACACAACCCAGCAAAAAAAAAACATGCAAAAGAATTAGTGAATGCATGAGTTCAACTCATGATGAAGTGGTTAAATTTAGGTAAAACATGCATGATTTTTACATTAACGTGTTATTGTTAAAGTTAGTGTGAAAGTTGTTCTTTGGCCTTTTAAATTATTCAAACATGTCTTGAATGTTCTATTTCAGTTTTAATGTTCTATTCCATCTTTGTTCTGATTGAGCTTTGTTTTACTCTAAAGTTTTTATACCCGCCACCAAAAAAATGGTGGGGGTATATTCATTTTGTCATTCCGTTTGTAACACATCGAAATATCCATTTTAGACCCCATAAGGTATATATATTCTGAATCAGGGTTTGATTTGATGACGATCTAGCTATGTCCGTCCGTCTGTTGAAAGCACGATAGAGGTCGCACCGGAAAAGCTGGGGAGCTCAAATTTTGCCAGAATCTTTCCTATAGACAAGGTTTGTTTGGTATTGAAAATGGGCTAAATCGGAATATTAGAAAGAGAGTTATGGCTCGTAATGAAAGAGTAGGTCGAAAAGACCGCGTCCTTTGAACATCGAATAAAATACAATTGTGTCCAAACGCATTAATGTACAATCATGAAACTTCGAATATTTATTTCTCGAGTCAAAACAATATCTCTCCCCAAAAATTGCTTACATCTATGCATTAGGATAGGAGTTATAGATCAAAATGTTCGAAAATTTATACCGCGCAGTGTATTTTTCAGTATATTTTATATTTAAAACCTAATAACACGGACAAAGTTAGATGTACGATTTTGAAATTTTGTACACTTTGCTTTTTGGTGAGAGACTTTGCTGTAACGGAAAATCAATGTGCGACGCCCACCTCCCATATAACGATTTACCTAAAATTCATATAATTTCTCTATTAATAAAGATTTTGGAATAATAAAGGACTATATTGAAATATCTAAGTTGTATTTATTAGCAGAAACTTTATTGACACGCCTACTTTAACGCCCACTTTCACTAAAAGACTAAATTAACGGAAACATTTTACTATCATATCGAAGTTATTAAGGGTGGTTAAATTTTAAGGGCCGATGTTGATTTTAAATAAATCACAAATTATTTAGGAAATTCTTATCATTTATTTTTATAATGATAATATTTGTATGATTCAATTATGTATGGAACAAAATATCGGCCAAATGGCACCCAACCCGTAAC
The DNA here is from genome assembly GCA_941918925.1 of Phyto melanocephala. Classification (NCBI taxonomy): domain Eukaryota; kingdom Metazoa; phylum Arthropoda; class Insecta; order Diptera; family Rhinophoridae; genus Phyto; species Phyto melanocephala. The sequence continues at coordinate 21,299,875 of OW799236.1, read as the reverse complement.
CTCGGCGCCACACCTCCAACCGATGATCCAAATATTCAATGACGATATTGATGTTCAATTTTTGGATACGATGATGAGTTGAGGTTGACTGCTCTTTTGCCACATTATCGCGAAAAACAGCAATGGTTCCCATTCAACGAACTAAGAAGGCATTCACAGATGTTCTCACATTTTATACAGACCTCTTTTGCAGAAATTTAAATATTTTTTACAATTCTTCCGATTGTGGACGAATTTGAACGATTATGTTGACCAATAGAATCACGAAGTTCCAAAATGCATTTTGATTTGAACGCCCATTTTAATAAGAAACCTGAATAACTTTAAAGCATTTTTCATTTGCGTATCTTTCCACTGTTCAAATTGAGTTAGTCTGAGATTGAGAAATATTAAATGAAATGCAAAAAAAAACTTATTGTTTATGTGTGGTTCACCTTCAACATGGGTCCTTAAAACTTAACCACCCTCTACAACGAAAGTGATACATATTTTATTATAAACAGATTATTCCATAGCGATTAACAAAACAATAAATATTGTGCTTTAAATGTACACAAAATTGGTGGTGGGTATAAAAGATTCGGCACAGCCGAATATAGTGCTCTTACTTGTTATATCTAAGTTTTATTATTTGTTCTTTTTCAATTATAATCGTTAGCAAAAAAAAATATATATTTTTGCAAGCATATATTTTAAAACGAGAGAGTAATTTTAATACACTATTTTAAATCCAAATGAGATGGCACATTAATCGGTTTAAAAGAGTTTTTAAATAAATTTACTTTTTGACTCTTGTGAAAATTTAATAGAAAATAAATACGTGAATCTTTTTATCGGCAAAACGGTGACATTTCAATTTTGGTGTTAAATTTGCAAATTCAAAAACTCCAAAATGTTTAAAATACTTTTATTAAATTATGTAGTTATATTTTTTAAAAGTTATTCAAACTTTTAATTTAAATTTATCGGAAATCATTTATCCTGGCTTAAGTTCATTTTTCTAAACTACACAGTGCAACAAAAAAAAATCAGCCTCAACAACTGCAATGGGAAATGAAAGTTCAGCATTAAGTTTACAAAACTGCCAAAAAGGGTTTTGAAATGTTAGCTTGAATTCAATATTTATTGCCTCTTGAACTTGGACAATTCTTTATCAATTTTTGCACTATAAGTGAAAATTGGGGAAAAAACGTAGAAATATATAGAAATATTTAAGGGACGCGATGACTCGAAATTTGTTGCACAGTGTAATTAAACTTCATACAACATTTTTAAATTTAATTTGAAACATTAAAAAACACTGGAAAACTATTCCGATATTCGACGAGTGGATAGCATTTTCGAAACCAGCTACGATTTCATTGTCAGCACTCTTTATCGGAATGCTCACATGTAATTTGAAATTACTATTTATGTTACCATTTAATGAAATTAGAAAATGGGAAGCTATTGCATGATGTTTTTAAAACGAATTTTGTTGTTTTTAAATTTTTTTTTATTTTTTATTTAAACTTTTAAACACTGCTTATTACTTTATAACATTTATTTTATTTTATTTTATTTGATTTATTTTTCTTTATTTTTTTTAACTATTCCTTTTTATTAAATTTTAGTTTAAGTTCCGTTCGTGTGTTTTCCTGGCTAGTCTCTTTAAAACAATCAGCAAAATATTCAAAAATATATTATTTGAGTTTAAAAACTTGTTTTCGCACACATTTTCCTTAATCTTCTTTAAATAATTTATATTTTAAACTCCGCCTTGAATTCGTCCTTAAAAATCTTGTACAAAAAGAAGTTCTAAGAAGAAAAAAATCCTTAGTTTTTTGTTCTTTTGTTTTCAAAACCACATTTCATTAAAATTTCATACGCTACTGTTTATTTGAAGGGTTTCTAATTCTAGCCTTTTTATTTATATTTTGTTGTTGTTGAAAAACAGGTACTAAAATCAGTCGTTTACTTTAACCTGTCGTTTAAGGAAAATCCTTTTTATGTTTTAATTATGTTCGCACTTTTAGGTGTTTTCTTTACCTTTAAAGTGAAGATATAAATCTTAACAGATTTTAGTACTTTTTTTTACGGTGATCAAATTAGGACTGTAAACAACGATTTGATTAAAGCATGACAAAAATTAGGTTAGAAATTTATATGTGTTTAGAAAATGTAGGCGAGTTTGAAAAATGTTTTTTGTTGTTGTTTTCTTTTCCTAATTAGGTTAAGAAGCTGAAATGGTTTTTTTTCTTTATTAAGAGAAAATTAGGTGGTTTATTTGAAAATAAAATTTCTAGTTGATTTATGTTTTTGAATAAAAAATTTCAAAAGAATTTATTAAGGTCAGACGGTAAAATCGAAAGCATTAAAAATTTATAATAAAAATTTGATAATTTTTTTCAAATATTTGTTTGTTCCACTTATTGTATGATTAACTCTTAATGCGAACAGAATCTTGTTAATTTATGTTGTCACTTTTGTGCTCTAGATATGGTTTATCTGCGCTCTTCAGGTAGCAATATATTTGCCGCAATTCTTAAATATGCTTGTGTTTACAAAATTTTTAATGTGTGGGCCAACAATACATTGTGCCGTGATTGCTCAAATTCCAACTATGTTGTCTTACATCTTTACTCGAATTCTTTGTGCTGATTAAAACAAGAATGGGTTTCAACCCAATAACTTTCAACTAACTACAACTAATTTAATTTTGTAATTATTGCCGACTTTTTTCGCTTGCCGTATTGCTAAAATTGTTAGCATATAAAAGCATCATAAAGTATGATTTCAGGACTGAATTTTCATTTCGTGAAACTCTGGAATAAAAAGTTTTTATATAGCAAAAGGTATGGTGGCACCATATGATATGAATCATAAACAATTTTTAATTTACAATTTCACGTATTATTTCATCAGTAAAAGAGGAAATAATTTATAAGTATTTTAACAGCATTTGGTTTTTAGATTTTTATTAATAACGATAATTTGGAGAATGAAAAATAATCTTAGACTAATTCGTAAATACTAGACAAATGGAAAAGAAAAGTTAATGACTAGAAAACTAAAGCGATTATATTTCCATTCAAATCGCAAAAACGCATTCCTACTAGATATTTATCGTCTAGGGAAGCTATTATCCCGTTGATGAAATCAAATTTTTAGGAGTAATCCTTGACAACAACTTCAAACAGCATGTTAATTACATATGTGAGAAGGCAATTAAGTGTAGCCGTTAACTATACCCCTTACCCTCCGACCACACGAGCAATATGTTTGGCAATTATTGCCACAGCAATTGTCAAATTCTATTGCCAACACAAGATATTAATGTGTGGACTGCATGAATATGTATTAGAACACATAAATATTTAGCAATAAATGTTACAATACATAGCTGAGCAATAATCTTTTAACATAAGCTGTCAAATTCAATTGAAAAGAAATAAAATGTAACAACAACATTAATGTATAAGAGAACGTCGCAGAAAAAAAGAAAACAAAATATTAAAATTAACATTGTTATTATATTGTGTAAATTTCTTCTATCTTTTTATATTGATATATTGTTTTTATTTCTTCGAGCTAAAGATCACTTTTTTTATAAAAATAAAAATAAAATAATAATTTTTATAAAAAAAGTGATCTTTAGTTCGAAGAAATAAAAACAATATATCATTGTTATTATAAAAAAATTTAAGTTTTTTAATTAAAAAATTAAAAGTGCATTCTGAACTTTAATTGAATATCAAGTGCAAGAAGCTAAAAATTATAACTTTTTCTTATGGGCGCGGCACTGCCCACTTTTCTAATCACGAAATTGTATAATCATGAGAGCTCAATATGTGTGTTCAAAATTTTTGAAAAATCTGTGAAGTTCAAGTAGCTGAAAATGATAACTTTTTTTTATGGGCGTGGCGCTGCCCACTTTTCTAATCACGAAATTATATAGCCATGACAGCTCAATATGTGTGCAAAGTTTTAGAAAAATCGGCCCAGTGCAAGTACCTCAAAATTATAATTTTTTTATTGGCGTGGCCTCGCCCACTTTTTTTTATCACGAAATTATACAGTCATGAGAGTTCAATATGTGTGCAAAGTTTCAGAAAAATTGGTCAAGTGCAAGTAGCTGAAACTGATAACTTATTTTTTATGGGCGTACCCCGCCCTCTTTTTACCATTTATAAACACTCCCTGGAATATGTATAACAACTTGTCAAAAATTGAGTCCGATAGGCTTAACGGTTTCGGAGTCTATAGCTAACACACACACACACACACAGAGTTTCACTTTTGTATATATAGATAGATAGATAAATATAAAGGCAAAAGAATCGTTTTAATCAAGTGCCTTTGGTGAAATTTATTTTCGTATTTTTTTTTGTAAAACTTTTAATTATAGATCAACCTACAGGAAATGTTTTCATTTTATGTTTTGAGATATTTACGTGTTCACCACCTAGAGATATAAGCTTGAACATTGGCAATTTGATGCCGTTATTCTGCCGGCGTTATTGCTTATATTAAGACATAATCAATTGTTCGCGTGGTCGGGGCGTTAATTAGCCAAAGATCTAAACTTTATATAAAGAACAAGGTACTTATTAACAAAATGTGTATTCGTTTAATTAAGACCTATGGTTGTCAAGTCTGATCTCAAAAGGCTGCAAAAACGCATACAAATTAATCAAAATAAGAATTTTAAAATAATATACAATCTACCCTTTAGATATCCCACTTATCTTCTACATAAAAACTTTGACTTCAAAATGATTAATTCATTGACAAGGGAACTGACTCTGTCATTTAATCAAAACTGCAGAATGTCAAATTTTGAAATAATAAGAAATTTGCTGAACAACCACTGAGGGTCTTTTGTTAAAGAGACACATTTTAGTGATTGTTTTAAAATTTCTTATAACTTTTAAATTGATACGACGTGTAAAAGTGCGTGAAAAAATATTTTGTCAATATAAACCATATTTGGATAAACCACAGATTATAGCCCATTGAGAAAATATTATATTAAAAATATAAGCAATAGATCCCCTTATTTTGGAAAAGAACTATTCAAAAAGGTCGACGAAATAACGCAACTTAGGTAAGTCCATGTTTAGACGGAAGAACATTTGAAAGGATAACATTTAGTTGGTCAATATATTACGGGTGGAGAAGAGAGCATGCTTTTTATGTTCGGTACTCGGCGACATGCTTTGTTGATAAAAAAAAATTAAATAAAATAATAACAAGTAACAGTGCTAAATTCGGTCGTGCCGAATCTTATATACCCTTCACAACGTGTAGTCATGCAATAACAATTGTTTGTATCACCATTCATCTCATATAAAATACGTACATACATGTAAAAAACATACAAAAAAAAAAAAATTACAAAAAAAAAATATATTAAAAAAATAAAAAATAAAACAAATTACAAAAAAAAAATTAAAAAAAAAATATAAAAAAAAAATAATAAAATATAAATAATATATTAAATAAAATAAAATTTTTTTGGCTCAGCTGGAATTTGATGCCACGTTTACTTTAACCAATATGTATGTATGTAAGTTGTTGTTGTAATTGTGAAAAAAACGAGGTGGTCGTGGTTTTTTGCTCATATCTCAGAAAGTTATCGGGCGTTTGTTCTGAATTTCAATAGCGATTCATTCCTGGATATTTTCAAGAGATTGATACCATATAGAGATCTGAGGAACATATAGTTGCTTCTAAAAGTTGATTTCAACCAACACACGGACAGACGGGCAGATGGATAGACGGTCAGGGCTTAATCGACTCCTCTATTCATAAGCTTTCAGAAAATATATACTTTATGGGGTCGGAAATGAAAATTGTAGAAATTACAAACGGAATGACAAAGCTATATATACCCTTGTGCACCACAGGTAAAGGGTATAAAAAGCAAATAATAACAACATAATGGAATGTTGCCGACAACATGTGAGTGTGTGAACGCGAATGAAGAAAAAACCAAAGAGAATTTCAGATGTTTATTTTCTAAATGTTCGCCCGTCTAAACTCTGACTAAGAAGGAACACCATTTAACTAACTTCATTACCATTATTACGTTTAAACTAACATATAACCTGTTGATGGTAAATAATAATAAAATTTAATTGACTTTAAAATAAAGAAATTATAGTCCACGTTTCTCTCAAGCCACCCTGTATAAGCTAAAGCAAAACTTGTTTTTTTTTTCAGTTTAACAAAATATATTTTTAGGCTTGTTTTTTAATTTATATAACAGTTTCTTATTATTTAACGAGTAGTAAACTGCTACTCAACTGTCTATACGTAATCTAAACTGCACTCATTTGGGTCTTATTAATGCACGAATGCATAATATTTATGAATGAGAGAAGGGTTATATAATATTCGGCACATTAGAATATACCGCTTTAAATTGTTGTAAATGCGTTTACTTTTTGTTTACTCTCATGTTAACTTTAAAAAAAATTAAATTTGTTTTTGTTAGCCACTCCGACTAAAATGAGCTCAATGCCATAAAATGTTTAGAATTTTTATTAAAATATAATTTTAAACGTTAACAATAGCTTAATTTTATTTTTATTTAAAATTTTAATGGTCTATACACTCTACTTTTATGGTGTACAAGTATGGAATATAAAAAGAAATTGAATAAAACTGAATAATGAATAAACAACGTGACATAAAAATGTCGTAAACATTTTATTAAAATTGTAACAATTTATTGATTTCTGTCTCCACAGATTGAATTTTGTTTAGAATGTTGTACATAACCACAGATGTAAATACTAAAATATGAGTTTTTTATTTTTGAGAACAAGACCAATAAAATTCTTTCAAAAAGGTTTAAGTGGCGTTAAATTTACAATCCCAGGGAATAAACACAGAAAGACACATGACACTTTATTTTACGTTGAAAAACTACATACAAACATACATACATACATACATACAAACATACATACATATGTACATACATAGATACATATATGAGTGCTATATTCGGCCGTGCCGAATCTGATAATACCCTTCACCATCATGTACTTAGGTATAGTTCCACATCGTAGCTTAACCTTTATTTCATATTATACGCCATTTTTCCTTATTATTTCCGACGCCATCCTTGATTTTAAATTTTTGCGTAGTTAACTGCATTCTACTAGTAAAGCCCTTTCATTTGATACCCATATTGATGGGGTTAAAAAATTTTGTTCCGCCATTTTGTTTTAGACACCATCTTGGATTTTAAATTTTGTAATAATTTACTGTATTCTACTGGTCAAGTCAATACAAATATGAAGGGGGTTGAAGAAGTTACATTTCAAAACACCAGATTTGACCCATATATAAATTAAATGTCCGCCATTTTGTAGTGGCGGCCAACATGAATTTAAATTTTTTATAGTGCTTATATTGCTAGTCCCGGTTGTCTAGAAGCTGAAAAAAATTGATTTTCGGTAGTAAATTTTTGGAACATATATTTAAAAAAATTTTTTTGCCTATAACTTTACCGATTAGAGCCCGCTTTATCCAACATTTTTCAAGAATATCTACAAGCATATTATATCTACAAATAGTAGCGAAGGTACCTACAAATTATTCTATGACTGAAAAATTTTAATTTTGGTGGTAAATATATGGGAAAAAACAGAGGCAGTCGTGTTTATTTGCTCATATCTCAGTAAGTTACAAGGCGATTGTGCTGAATTTCAATAGTGATTCATCTCCAAATATTTCCAAGAGATTGATACTATACACAGATCTGAGGATCATATGGTTGCTTCTAAAAGTTGATTTCAATCAACACATGGACAGACGGGCAGATGTTCAGGGCTTAATCGACCCCTCTATTCAAAAGCTCTCAGAATATATTTACTTTATGGGGTCGGAAATAAAAATTGTAGAAATTACAAACGGAATGACAAAGCTATATATACCCTTGTGCACCACCATGTGAAGTGTATAAAAAGGTAAGAATCATTCTTAAATAAAAAAAAATTACCAAAAGAGAAAACTTAAAAGTAACATACCATTATTGACATGTAACTGTCAAAATGACCTTTTTTAATATACAACAAAAAATTTTTTTTTTAAATTTTAAATCACTGCAAGAAGAATTAAATCGAAGCAAACATTTTCCAGACAAAAGAACCGAAGCGGTGTAAAAGGTTAACAATAGGTAACCGCAGTTTTTGTAGTAAATTATATTCTTTGATGTGGAAATATTTAAATATTTCTTTACCATCTGTGTTGGGAGGGGGAAAGCAATACTAATGTAATTATTTCTTTTCAACAATGTTGCTTTAAATTCTAAATTCTTAGGTTCTTTAAAAAAGTGTAGATAGAAATGTCCATTTAACTTCTGACATTTCGTCAGTTGGCCTGCACTGTGTGTGTGTGTGTGTTTGTTCTTTGTTAAATGTTTAGAAAAGGTTTAACATATTCAATTCACCACAGAGTCTGAAAAAAATTAACTTCATGTTAACGGATTGACCCATTTTTGGTTTGTGCCACAAACATGTGTTCTTTTTAATTCTTGGAATATTTTTTATTTTTTTTTGTAGAATATTACACCTTTATTGTACGGTAATGATGGATCATGTTAATGTTTTTTGAAATGATATAAAAACCTTCAAATACCGTTAGTTTGTGAAATGAAAGAAAAAGTAGACATTGTTCCAAATCAGAATGATGATAAATGACTAAAGAATGGCTAAAGTGGCACAAGCGACATTCTTGAAATTCTTTTTCTTAAAAAAAAAGTGATTTATTCAAAAACTGGTTAAATGTATTAAAAATTTTCGTTTTTTATTTTCAAATAACCAAAAAATTTTTTCTTAAATAAAATTAATGAGTCTGTGTGGCAACTGGTTCTTATAACACTGATGAAAATGTTCTGATTGCTGCTACATATTTCTTTAAATCTATTTTGTCAACATACCTTGATATGGCTTTCATAAGTTTAATTTTTCTGGCACATATAATTATAGACGTCATTTTTAATTAGATTAAAAAATGGTACAATAAAACCAGGGGGCAAATTAGGGCATTCGAACTTGATCGATATTTGAAAATTCTTATTAGAATCTCGATACCTAAAGTACAGCGAACTTGATCGTTCGAGTAAAATTTCGATCGTGATCGAATGGCGTAAATTGGCCCCAGTTAAATTCGTTAGCTTTTTCTTTGGATTCTAAAATTGACAGGGTAAAAATTGGCAGGGGTAAATAATCAAATAGCCAGGGTATCCCACGTTGGTTCCTTCTCCGTAAATCGACCTATACCTCTGTACATGAAGTCGGAGACACTTGAACAATAAATAATATTGAGTTTTATGGTTCTCCTCCAGTTACAAAACGTTGGTTTAGGCACCGACCTATACCATTATATAGGAAGTAGGAGACATCTGAACAATAATTGCAATGAGTTTTATGGAACTCCTTCACTTACAAGTAAATGAATTTATTTGGTACTTTTCCAAATAAAGTAAAAGCACGCGTTTAATTGTAAATTAGTCTGGAAAATGTATTCAAAGCACAGTTACGCGATGCCACACAATTAACCACTCGAAGTCAGATAAAAAGGGACGGCCTGATTGCCTTAAACGATAATGGCAATGACGCGTGAGCTCTTGACCCGACCAGAACTGAATTACGACCCGATTCGATAGCTTAGTTGTAAAATTGTCAAAAATTGTGTTTATTATTTGATTATATTTGGTCTACCTTGAATTTGGGCAGATGCCTTTTAATATAAAATTAAAAACATTGTAGAACAAAATTAAAAAAAAAAATTTTTTGTCAAAAAAAAAACTACAATTTTCAATTCTGCACAAAAATGGAATAAGTGTTTTTAATAATAATAATAAAACTATTTTGTACAATTTAAAAAAGCCTTGAATAGAAAATTTTATATGAGTGTGTGTGTGCAAAAAAGCAAATGCTAAGGAAAATTAGAAAAAAGAATAAGTAATACAGGGATGGAAAATTTAGTACGAGTGTAATTTGATTAATAATAACAAATTATCTTAAGAAATTTTGATGTCAACTGGCCACTAAGATCATGAGATTTAACGCCAAGCCATTTTTTCTTGGGGGTTTTGTGAAATCTTGGGCTTAAGTGAATAAACCAGAACTGTTTCTGAGCTCAAATCCTGTATATACAGCCATGTGTCTGTGAAAAAGTCATGGATAATTTCATGAAAATAATAATGACTGTCATCAGAGTCGTGAGGTCAATTTGAAGGATATTTTATTTCATACTTAATCAGAATATGTCTTCATAATCAAATCCAATTAAAAATCGCAACTATCGCCAAAAATACGTTTTTTTATTTTGAAATGAAAAAGTGCATCCTTACTGCGACACCCTTTCTTAGTACTCCTGGACCGTGAAGCTGGTCCAAAACATTTTTTTAAACGTCTTCATTTCACTATGTGCATGCATATTTTAAGTATTATTTATATTGGGAAAATAGCATACTTTCTCTTGGAAATAAGAAACTGTAAAAAATATTCCATTTGCATCAATATATATTCATACTAAATTTTATCAAAATTGATTAATTAGTTTTTGAGCCTATTTAAGGAGCTAATACATGGCATGTTTTTTACATCTGACTTGTCAAATTCTCCACTGCTAATACAAACATGTCGTTTGTTACCTTTAAAACATTACTTCTGTAAAAAAACATGTGTTGAGACATCTGACAAAATTTCAATTAGAGTGCGCTCTATTTTCTTCTGTCAAAACATGTGACATCAGCCGTTGGCAGAAATCTCTGCTGCTGCAAAGCAGTCAGCGTAAAAGTAAAATTTTGACAGACATGTAGATTAACATATGTCTCACAAGTTCTAAAGTCAGATGTAAAAAACATGCCGTGTATTATAGCCTTTAGTTTAGAAAGACAGATGGACAAAATTCTAAAATGTGTTCGTTTGTATTCTAGATCGTAAACTATGTAAACCACTCTCAAAATTAAAACAATATTTCATGTAGAGCTTAGTGCAGTTAATTTTTTTTTGGCAATGTTTTTAATTAACTAATTTATTTATGCATTGAGTTCAGTAGTTCAATTCACAACTCTAGTTGTATTGTACTGTTGGTACTATTTTTGTATGCTAACAATATTGTCTTCTTTTTGTTGGTAAGTTATATTTAAACATTTTATAAAACAATACAATTTCATTTCATATACAGAGTTTTTAAAATGTTGTAAGTATTGAATTTATACAGGGATGGGAAATGATAATTTTTTAAAAGAATTTCGTAAGTATTTTTTTTCCAAAAGTAATTAATATAAAGTATTTTTTTAAATAAAATGTTTTGCTAATTTTTTTATTCCTTGCTAAAATGTTGTACTAAAAATTGTTTTAAAATATTTCTTATAGCTCTGCAGAAGTAAGATTTGACCAACTTTCCCATTTCTGACTTTTTATTTTTAGTACATTTATACCTGCGCGAAATCTAGTAGATTAGAATTTAAATCTGCATCAAATCTTCACCGTTTACATTATTGTTTTATAACATTTTTCGTGATTTCGTTTCCAAAACAGTATTTTTATTTATTAGATGGTCTGAGAGGCTTACAATACTTTGCTTCTCCAAAACTCAAACTCCATATAAAAAAAAATTTAAACTAATGTAAAAAATGTAATGAAGAATTTGTGTGATTGCAACCATCTAATAAATTACGGCAGAATTTTTTATGCAGCTTGGTATTTTTTTAGTATAATTTGAAACAGTTGCATCACAAAGAAGTACAAGATATTGAGTAGATTTTGCCAAAATCTAGCGGCGAAGTAGATCTCATTTTGTATGAGAAATATAGATTCACTTAAAATTTGTTACTTACTAGATTTGGCTTAGGTGTAACTGTGGTATTACCCGACGTTTAATACCAATTGATGTTTAGACATACAACAATACTACCGATACAACAGCAATTGTGTTCAATATTTTAATAGACTATAAAGAATACAATATGGGGTTGTGAATTGGATAAATATTTTGAATGATATACACGTTAAAATTTACAACCAACATAATAATATATATATAAAATATATCGAGCCCTAACAGCCAAAAAAACTTAAGCGACAAAAACTGAATTTTTCAGGAGAAGGTTTTTTTTTAGTTTTCTCAGTACTCAGTGCAGGTATTAGCATGAAACTTTTAAATTATGCTTTTTTTGAGTAATTAAATAATCTTAGTCGTTACATTCGTCATTTTGAAATAAGAAGTAGGATTTTTGTGACTTAAGTTTTTTGCGCTGTCATTGTAAAAAGCTAAAGTGATGTATTTGTGTCGGTTAAGTTTTTTTTTTTTAAATCTATTTTCGAAATGTGGACAACTTAAAAGAAAGGAAATTCACATAGTATAACATAACGTTTAATGTAATAAAAAAAATTAAATTCATGGTAATATAAGGTTTATTCTTTAGTGTCTTCTTCATCTGTTTCTGGTAATGTATCTTTAATATTATTTGCGTGTTTTAGGCTTAAATATTCGTTGTGGAATTTTTTATTTATTGCATTTTTATCACAAAGCTTTTTTAAATCATTGTATTTAGCAGATGAAATTTTAAGGAAATCGTTATATGCAGGAATTGGTTAATTTTTGTTATGGGCAGTTTCTTCCACAATTGTTATGGATACAGGGATTCGGCTTAACTGTAGTATTTCGCTGTTTATTATACCCTTCACCTGTGGTGCACAAGGGTATATATAGCTTTGTCATTCCGTTTGTAATCTCTACAATTTTCATTTCCGACCCCATAAAGTATATATTTTCTGAAAGCTTATGAATAGAGGAGTCGATTAAGCCCTGACCGTCTGTCTGTCTGTCCGTCTGCCCGTGTGTTGGTTGAAATCAACTTTTAGAAGCAACTACATGTTCCTCAGATCTGTATATGGTATCAATCTCTTGGAAATATCCAGGAATGAATCGCTATTGAAATTCAGCACAATCGCCTTATAACTTTGTGAGATATGAGCAAAAAACCACGACCACCTCGTTTTTTTTCACAATTACAACAACAACATACATACATACATGTAAAAAACATACCAAACAAAAAAAATTCCAAAAAAAAAAAATATTAAAAATAAGAAAAAAATAATAAAAAAAATTAAAAAAAGAAATTTAAAAAAAATTTTAAAAAAAAATTTAAAAAAATTTTTTCAAAATTTTTCTAAAAAAAATTTTTTAAAAAAATTTAAAAAAAATAATAAAATATAAATAATATATTAAATAAAATAAAATAAAATTTTTTTGGCTCATCTGGGATTCGATGCCACATTTATTCTAACGTGTACGTATGCACGTATTTTATATGGGATGAATGGTGATACAAACAATTGTTATTGCATGACTACACGTTGTGAAGGGTATATAAGATTCGGCACGGCCGAATATAGCACTGTTACTTGTTTTTTTTTTCAATCGATTAGGAACAGCTTCAGGAGCTTTGTCTAGCTCGGAGTCGCTGCTGCTATACGGAACAAGAACAATTTTCGTTGGCAACTTAAAAAAAGAAATGGTTACACTAAAATCACATTTAGGAAAAAGCAGCCAAAAATGATTTGCATTTTTATATTATTGTACACATCACTAACATGTGTATTGCAAAACTCGATGAAATTTCTATAATTAACAAAAACATAGTTACCTTTCGTTCACCAGATGACATTTTAATAAATATTAGCAAGCAATCAACACAAAAATGTAAACTTTTCCAAAGCCGCACAAAAAAATGTAAGACTGAAAATTAAACTGAAACGACACCACGCAGTCAGGAAATTTGCAAACAAAATGCGAATGTCGGTTAAGTTATTTTTGTTTTTACTTTATGTTGGTAACGGCACATCTGTCAGCTGTGAAATTTTTACAGAGGTTGGGAATTATGTTTCTTAATCGACTTTTATCAAAAAGTCAAAATCGAAAAAAAATGTCGCTTAAGTTTTTTTGACTGTTAGGGCTCGATATATCAACACTGTTTTACAATAAAAATTAAAACCGACCATATTGGTTTCTAAGTGCGGGTATTGGAGGTGTCTCCTGTTTTCTTTCCTACCTTAATGTCAAACATGTGAGTAAATGTAATGTAAAACTATTTGAAACTGAAGTTATTCTTAAACAGTAAACAACCCTTAATAACGTTCAAACTGAAAAAAAAAGTTAATAAACGAAGTTTATATATTGACCACTAGACGACCCTCGTGGTCGTAACAAAAACAAATATTTCATAAAATTTCTTTTATAGTCTCTGAAAATTTATAATTTCTTAAGAAAATTGCTTCCGACTTATCTGTTTGAATAACTGTAAACAACCTTACTCTCTTGTCGTGTTTAAATTCTAATGTCGTCTTATCGTGTTTGCCTAAATCTACCTGTTTAATTTTTTTTTTTTTAATTTTGTCCCTCTATTTCCTATTGTATTTTTTACAATTTTCAATTATCTTTGTATGTAGTGTATACATACATACATACATTAATATTTTTAAAAATGTTTAAATCTGTACAATACAATACAGTTGTATTTTTTTACAACAAAATTTTCATTGTTTTGACACGTGTTTGTAGTAGATATGTAAGTATATGGGCAATGGCAGCCAATAAGGTGTCAATAATGTGTACATATTCACTCGATTTAATTGTTACTTGGTTTTGGTTTTGTCAACCGTTATGTTGTTGTGGTACCTGTTCGTTTAATGGCAATTTCCCTGTGTGTATGTCATACCTACCTACAATCTATCATACACACAACAAATGTTTGTAAGTCATAATTATAAACAACAGATTTGGTTTTGTGGTCTTACAGTGTCTTTTTTTTTTTTGCTTTTGTCTTTATAAAATTTAAGTGTTATAATAATTAAAAATTCGTTATGTAAATTTATTGTAGTGTTTGATAATTTTAATACTTTTATAAAAAAAAAACTAAAAAGTATCAAGTTGCATGTTGTAAGTCATTCATTTATTCATATTGTTGTCATACAAATCATTAGTGTTTGTGGTGGTGCAAATGATTGATTGATGATATACTATTTAGAAATGGACATATTTATCTTTGTATGTTTAAATAAAACGTATAAAATATCTACGAAACTTTGGCAAATATATAGAGAATACATAGAGAAATTGGGTAAGCAGGTTAAATTCAATATTTAATATAAAGAAAATCAAAAAAGAAACTTATTCGTTTAACTTGTTTAATTTTTGCAAAACTTTCAAATTATAGAAATTAGAATATAGCTTTCGTCATTTCGCTGCTAATTTCAACAATATTCATTTCCGTTCTCATAAAGTTTCTACTTATGAATAGGGTAGTCGATTGAGAAATGTCCGTTTGTCCGTCTGTCTGTATGTTGAAATCAACTTTTCGAAGCCTTTACTAACAGTAAGGTGGGTCGGCCTCCATAAAAAAAAAAGTTGTGCCAGTCACCCCCTAGAATCAAAGATATGTCAATGAAGTTTCTTAAACAGGAAAAAACATTTTTTGCCACGCCCCAAAATACAGCACTTTTTATTTTTTATATATAGTGCCGCCATTCAAAGTTCGATCTCATCATCATAGCTGCCAGATTTGACGATTTATCGTCATTTTGACGATTTTACGTGCTAAAATTAAGTGTTGACGATTTGACGATTTATGCTATGTTTTTGACGATTTTCAAGAATTCAAGTTTGCAACATTTTTCATTACATTTATATCAACCTTAAACTAAAAAAATGTAACGGTTTTTTATGTTATTAATAATAGAACAGAGTGAAAGAGATACATCGATCATTATTAAATGTGTTTGTGTGGGTAATTTTTCCACTTTGTACATTTTTAACATAGTATATGCCACATATTATCAACTGATACCTACAACACAAACAAATATAAATTTGGAAATGCGTTTAAAACAATTTTAGTTTTTTAAGTAAATTTATTTAAATTATTTAAGTGACAAATTAATATGCTTAAATACTTAAAAAAAATGGTAAGTTTCTTTTAATTATACATTGAAACCTTAAAAATCAAACATTATATTTTCAATAGAAAACCAAGATGATGAAAATTCTAGCAGCTCTTCCTCTGTAAGTAGAAATTTCATCCATTTTTTATACAAAATTTTGTAGTAGCTAAAATGAAATTTTAATGGTGTTTTTCACAGGTAACCAACAAGAAGAAGAAAATTAAGGAAGACTGGTTTGCAGATCCAGAAATAAATTTATGGGCTAAAAAGCGAAACGATGTAGTTTATTTTGGCGTTGTGCTCGTATTACACTTGCCTAAAGCTACCTTAATCGGTAGAAACTTTAGAAAGAAATGATTATAATTATTTGTCAATTAGTCTGAATTAGATGCAGCCAATTCATTATTTATTATTTTTTGTATTTATATACATATTAATATTTATTTTTCGAAATTAATTCTAAATTGTATTATATTTATTGTCATGTTCTTAACTTAAAAGGGTCTAATAAAACCATTGATCTCTCTGGATTTAAAAAGTTTGTATTGTTATGCATTAAATAAAAAATGTTTTGTTTTGAAAAATGCGTTTTTTTATTTTGACGTTTTTATGACGATTTGAGTAAACTATTTGACGATTTTGACGATTTTTTTCTCCAAATTAGACGATTTTGCCCCTATTTTTTCTGGCAGCTATGCTCATCATATCGGATTCATGGCTTGACTATGGGTTCATTTTTGCTCTGGATGGCAAATTAAAAATTTCAATAATGATATCTCAGATTACTAGCTTACAATACAGTAAATAACTAGTAAATATTAAGAAACATCTAAAAATTCTTTTTAGCCTTCTTATGACTAACTCCTACATTATATACAATTTCAATTTAATTTTTTCGCAAGAAATTTAAAATTTACTTGAAACAGACTAAACAAAATGAGAAAATTGCACCAAAAAACTATTAATGCCCGTAATTTCGACAAATAGATATCTATAACTGTCAAGTTATCAACCACGCATTTAAAATTTTGTAATTTTAACTCGTCGGTAGCCTTACCGACCAGATAAAGGTTGATTTATTTTACCCCGACCATTTCAGTTGGTTAATCGTCAGCTCACATTTTTTTTGTCAAATAGTGTTAGTTTCTTAAGAAATAAAATTTAATTCTATCAAGTCATCATACTTCGAAATATCTCTCGGAGATCTTTCACTTGCAGTATTAAACTTTTCGGCTAATTTGGCCCACACTTCATTTTTTTTTCTGGTTGGTAGCTGCGTCGTTTTTTTTGTTTTCTAAAATACTTTTATATTGATACACTAATTGTATCAGAGAAATTAGCGCTTCTTTTATTATCTTTTCCGGGCATTTAAAAAAAAATTCCAATTTGTGCTTCAATTATTGAAAAAATAAAACTTGAAAGCATAGAAAATATAAAAATTGTTTGTTGTAAAATAAACGTCAAACACCAGTGCTACCATTTTTTTTTTTAACAAATGCAGTCGGTAGATACACGTAGGTTAAAAAAACGATAAAATTAACAGATTCATTTTATCGGCTAGGTATAAACACTCAGAGATATCTATCAGTTGAAATTACGGGCATAAGAGTACCAGTGTACCACCAAGGTCTTGATTGTACCAAATTTGGTACATTTGTACAACAAAACCCAACTATGGTTGAAACTAACCGAGATATAAGCATCAAAATACAACTGCTACTACAAAATGGCGAACAATATCTTTTAATATGTGGGTCAAATCTAGTTTTTACTTTATTTGAAACCTCCTCAATACTGGTATCAAACGAAAGCACTTCACCAGTATGATACAGTTAACTATAAAAAAGTGTAATATACAAGATGATGTATGTAACAAAATGGCGGGTATCAAATGAAACGGCTTGACTAGAGAGTACAGGTTATTATGTAAAAATTCAAAATTTAAGATCACTTCGGAAATAATAAAGTAAAATAAAGTATAATAATTTAATTTAGGATGAAGATAATAATAATTTTATTTTTCTTAATAATCTACTTCTGTGGTCGCAAGGAAAAACAAGGTAACTCAATTTTTTTAAAACACGAGAAAAACGCATTTAAAGTTTTCGGCATATTTTACTAGTTTTTTTTTTTTTTTAATTCATATTCTAATGTCTGCGCATTAAAAAAAAACATAATTTTACATCCTGTTGAACATTTTGGGTTGCAGTAAAAAACTTTTTATCCGTCAGAAGCGAAAATCAAGGTCAGTTACCTGATTTTTACCTAAAAATGGAGTTACCTGGTTTTTCCTAAAAATTTCATTGTTTGAATTTATTCTTATATTTTATGGAGTTAAGGCATGTTTTCATCGTCTTATGCATCGTCTTATGGAGAAGATCGTAAAGGTTGCAGCAAAAGAGACTAAACTTGTAATTTTAAATTGTTATCAAAAAAAGTAATGAATTTCGTATTGATTTTAAAATCGAAAATTTTCCATTTTTTAGTTTTTAGTTTGCTGTTAAAAATAAAGGAATTCAGTTAATTTTGTTGTATGTTAATGATACAATTCTAGTTTCAATTATTGTTTACATCAACGATCAATCTCCTAGTGTTTTTCTTTAAGATATAATGGAGTTACCTGATTTTTCCTTAAAACACATGGAGTTACCTTTTTTTTTTTCCTAAAAACTGGTATTTAAGCGATTTTTATTTTGTAGATTACTCTTAAATGTGATACTTTTTCAAAATTTTGATCGGACAGAGTGATGGTAAATCCAAAATCCATAAAATTTTTGGTGTTTTTTCAACTTTTTTGGAAAAATGGAGTTACCTTGTTTTTCCTTGCGACCACAGACTTGTTTAAGGATCTTTTGGCAACAAGCAAAACGCAAAAATATTTCTTCCATTAACTAAATTTTTTTAAAGAAAAAGTACAATATGTACAAGGCGTTTATAAAATTTACGACGTGTGGATTGCAAAGTGTCATTTTTTGTTCTAGCAACGAAGACGTATTAAAACTAGCAGAAAACTATATTCGGTAGTGCCTAATCTGTTAAAATTAATCACGATCATGTGCCTAGTCTAGATTTCACATTTAATTGACCGCCATTTTTATTTACTTTTTTTTTAAGCCATCTTTGATTTTAAATTTTGACATAGTTAGTTGTATTCTACTTGTCGAGCCCTTTCACTTAGAAAAAAAAAAAAAAATAATCCACCATTTTGGATTTTAATTTTTTCACAGTTTACATTAATCTTCTGCTAAAGTGCCTTCATTTAATACCAATATTGTAGGGTTTGAAAGGGGCAAAGGCGTAGGCCGACTTCTTAAATGCAAGTTGCAATTCATAATTTAAAAAAATGCGTATGCAATGCTAAACATGTCTTAAGTGCAACCTTGCGTTGCAGAGATTTCTTTTGCATTTTATCGGCATTTAGGAACGCTCATGGATCCACTTTTTGTCTCTGCAATATAAAGTGTTTAATTATTTAAATTATAAGTCTGTGATTTAAATAAACTCTATCAATTATAAATAATTTATTAAAAATAAACAAAGAAAATACTAACTCAGCCATTGCAGCTCAAATGTTTGCATACAAAATAAAAATGATGCGCGATTTTGACAGCTGATACGTAGTAAAATGAGTTGCCAAACGATTAGGAACATTGGACATTGCTAGAAAGCTTACATATGCGTTTACAAAGTGTATGCATTGTAAATATGCATTGCAACTTGCGTTTAGGAAGTCGGCCGTAATAACTATATTTGACCCATATATCCGCCATTTTATTTCGGATAACATCTTGAATTTTGACTTTTTCAAAGTTTACGGTTTTTCTACTGGTTTGATACCAATATTGAGGGGTTAAAGTGCCTACATTTTTAATAACCTAATTTGACCCATATGCAAATTTAATTTACTTCATTTTGTAGTGGCGGCCATCATGGATTTAAAATTTTTTTATATTCTAGTATATTGTGCAAGACAAGCCGTTACCTCTTACATCCATATTGCTCGCCACTATTGTGCAGGAGCTTAAAAACAAACATTTTCTTAAGTAAATTTTAGGAAAAACATTTTACATACATACATAATTACAAAATTTTCCTTCCAGTTACCAAATATTTACATATTAAAATATGTTTAATTCTTTATTTAAATACATTTACAACATTTTGTTTATTTAGTTGAGGTAAACAACAAAATTCTTTTTCTTATCTAGCCTCACTTTGTTTTTATCTCAAAGTTAACAACTTCATTATTAATGTTTATCTTTTTTAATTCCGCTATTAATTTATATAATTACTGTTATGTTGGTTTAATTACACAACAACAACAACAAAAAATTACTTAAAATAATAAAATATTCTTAAATTTTGTAAATAGGTCCAAATCGTTCTGTCCTCCGGTTTTATCTTGTTAAGCTTGTGTAATGAACATGTAATAAGCTAGCAACCTTTTTCCCAACTCATGGCAATTTTGTGTATAAAATTTACAAATTATTGTGTTATAATTTGAAGGCCAATTGAGGCAGAAATATGTAATTAGTAAATATGTAGATATTAAAAAAAAAAAAAAAATCATCAACATTATGAAAAAGAAACAAACAATCATGCAATTACAAATAACAAACTAAGTAAACGGTGTGCGTGAAATGAACAATGGATATTAATTAATTATATGTCATGGCTAAATTAAGTTGGCAACACTAACAGCTATTAAAGCATTAAGTTTTGCTTAGGGAGGAATATTCAACGATATTAGATTTATGTGAATTTTGCTTGATAATTTATCAAAAAATTGTCCTTCACGATTTAAGTTCAATGACTGAAGCCAAAATGTTAAGTTTTTTTGTAGAAGAATTACAGTTAAAGAACAACAAATATGCCATATCAAGAATTTATGCAAATCTTAAGCCTTAAAAAATTTTGTTTGTAAAATTTCAATTTTAAAGTCGCGTCTCATTTATATTAACATATTAAAAACAAGTTTTCATTCTGCATAAAAATCATATAAATAATCATAAGTGTAATGAAATTTTTATTATATATAATTATATGTATATTTATTATACCCTTCACACAGTGAAAAAGGGTATATATAGGTTTGTCATTCCGTGTGAAATTTCTACAATTTTCATTTCCGACCCCATAAAGTATATATTTTCTGAAAGCTTATGAATAGGGAAGTCGATTAAGCTCTGTCAGTCTGTCCGTCTGTCCGTCTGACCGTCTGTCCGTGTGTATGTT
The DNA here is from genome assembly GCA_941918925.1 of Phyto melanocephala. Taxonomy (NCBI): domain Eukaryota; kingdom Metazoa; phylum Arthropoda; class Insecta; order Diptera; family Rhinophoridae; genus Phyto; species Phyto melanocephala. Next base: position 21,278,687 of record OW799236.1, on the reverse strand, counting down.
GAAATCAACTTTTTGAAGCCCCCCGACATCACTCGGACCCGGGTGAGGTATTAAAATATCAGAAATATTCGGGAGTATATCGCTATTGAAAATCAGAAACATCGGTACATAAACAACTGAGATATGAGCAAAAACCCACGACCACCTCGATTTTTTTTTCACAAAAACAACATTACAACAACAACATACATACATACAAACTTGTATATTGGCTAAAGTAAACGTGGGATCGAATCCCAGCTGAGCCAAAAAAAAATTTTTTTATATTTTAAAAATTTTTTTTTTAATTTTTTTTTTATTTTTTTTTTTATTTTTTATTTAATATATTATTTATATTTTTATTATTTTTTTTTTTTTAATTTTTTTTTTTTATTTTTTTTTGTTTTATATTAATTTTATATATTTTAATTACTTTTTTAAAATTTTTTTTTTTAATTTTTTTTTAATTTTTTTTTAAATTTTTTTTTAAAATTTTTTTTTTAAATTTTTTTTTTTTAAATTTTTTTTTTATTTTTTTTTTTAACATACATACGTAAATTTATAATTTTACAATGGGATGTTTTTTATATATGTATATTTTTATATGTATGTACGTATTTCATATGAGATGAATGGTGATACAAACTACTGTTATTGCATGACTACACGTTGTGAAGGGTATATAAGATTCGGCACGGCCGAATATAGCGCTCTTACTTGTTTTGATCTCATTTTATTAGTGAAGTTGAATTCACTTTCTTTATGATAATAAGCAGTAAGAGAAATGTGCGTGTGTGTATGTGTGTTTAATATAGACAATGAAGTTATTAACAGCACTAGCAAAAATTTTTATTAATCATAATGTAAATTAACAACTAATTTTTAGCTAAAATTATTTTTTTTTAATATTTATTTAGTTATTATTCATCTAGCATAATGAACCGCAAAACGTTTAACAAAAATATAACGCACGTTGGCGTTAGGGCGATAGCGGCAGCGGCAGCAAATAATTGATTTTTATTATTATTTAAGAAAAAAAAAAAAACAAAAACATACAGTCAATGGCCGTTTAATTTTTATTTTATTTACATATTTTTTTTTGCTGAGTGAAACTGTTATAAAATACATATAAACGTCATAAACTATTAATTGTATTGGAAAAAATAAGAAAAAAAAAAATAAAATCTTAATTTATTTCGTCTATTTACTTAAAAAATTCGTATTATTTTTCTTATTTTTTAAACAAATATTTATAATTAATGGGCAATATTAACAGTTTTGTAGTGTCTTATTTTGCGTCAGGGTATGAAATTTGTTTATTTTCTTTGCAAATATGTGTGTAAATAGGTATAGGAGCTAATAAATACATTGATTTTTTTTAACATAGAAAATACCTGCAAAATGTCAATAAAGTAATAGCAACAAGTAATAGTGCTATATTCGGCCGTGCCGAATTTTATATACCCTTCACAACGTGCAGTCATGCAATAACAATTGTTTGTATCACCATTCATCTCATGTAAAAAACATACATATATAAAACCATCCCATTGCAAAATTATAAATTGAGTTTACGTATGTATGTTTCAAAAAAAAAAAAAAAAAATTACAAAAAGAAAAAAAAAAAACAAAAAAAAACAAATAAAAGAATTTACAAAAAAAATAAAAAAAAAAACAAAATTAAAAAATGTACAAAAAAATTTTAAGAAATTTTTCTTAAAAAATTAAAAAAAAACAAAAAAAAAATATATTAAAAAAAATTAAAAAAAAAATAATAAAAATATAAATAATATATAAAATAAAATAAAAAGCATTTTTTTTTTGCCTCAGCTGGGATTCGATGCTACGTTTACTTTAACCAGTATATATGTATGTTGTTGTTGTAATTGTGAAAAAAAAACGAGGTGGTCGTGGTTTTTTACTCATATCTCAGAAAGTTATGGGGCGATTGTGTTGCATTTTAATAGCGATTCATTCCCGGATATTTCCAAAAGATTAATACCATACACAGATCTGAGAAACATACAGTTGCTTCTAAAAGTTGATTTCAACCAACACACGGACAGACGGTCAGGGCTTAATCGATTCCTCTATTCATTAGCTTTTAGAAAACATATAATTTATGGGGACGGAAATGAAACTTGTAGAAATTACAAAAGGAATGACAAACCTATATATACCCTTTTTCACTGTGTGAAGGGTATAAAAATAATTATAACAAATTTGTGCATCTGGTTATCATGATACATATGAAACTTTGTACGTGAAATTAACAATGATATTCAGCAGAGTGTTGTTTACTTTATAAATGGTATAATTAAATAGGGTGATAGTAGTTTCGAGAGAATTTTTTTTTGCTCTCTCTATCTTTAAAAAAATGGAATTCGAGAACCAATAGGACTAACATTTTTTTGTTAATGGAGTTTGACATATACAGGGTGTCTGCCGGGAAGGTATACTACTCGCAGTAATTCCATTGTAATCCTGGCTGTATGCGATGTGACACCGTCTTGTTAAAATAAAACCACATATTAGTCAAGCCCACAGCATGCAGTTGTGGCGTAAAAAAAGTTTTCAATCATATCACGAAATTGCTCCCCATTGACAGTTACCGTTACGCCGTTTTCAGTTTTAAAGTAGTATGGTCTAATGATTCCTCCTGACTATATCGCACACCAGGCTGTCACTTTTAATGGATGCAAAGGTGACTGATGAACAATTTGAGGGTTTTCCATTGCCCAGAACCGACTATTCTGTTTATTCACATATCCATTCAAATGAAAATGTGCCTCGTCACTTATTATGATTTTTTCATGAAAATCGGGGTTGTCATGGGTGAGCTGTAACATCCTATTGGCATATGTACGGCGGCGTAAAAGGTCTTTTGAAAGAAGCTCTTGTGTCAACTGAATCTTAAATGGAAACAAATGCAAATCTTTGTGCAAAGTTGTGGCCAAAGTTGTTCTTTGAAGACCAAGCTCCTGAGCACGGCGTCAAATTGAGATTGATAGAATGTTTAGAACACTTTTTTGAACAACAGAAATGTTTTCAGCCGATCTTGCAGTACGTTGTGGTTCATGCTTGGGCGTATCAGCTACAGTCCCCCTTTCTTCGAAATCATTCACTACACGCTGAATAGTGCGTCTTGTTGGCACATTGTTGTTCCCAAAAATTTCACGTAACTTTGTTATAGTCACAGTAATCTATGATTGATTTTGATAAAATGTTTTAAAGATTAAAACACGTTGGTTTATCAAAAATTTTTCCATAAAAAATTTTCCATGTCTCTTCTTCACGACAGCTAAATATGAATTATTAAGGCTAATGTTTACCAAAATGGAGGTAAAAGAAAGTAGTATCCTTCCCGGCGGACACACTGTATTTGAACATTAACAAATGTCAGTTAGGTTGTTATTACCCTGTACCCTGGCAGAAGTGTGAAAGGTAAATCTTGGCAAAACTAAGAATTTTGCGACTTATAAATTCGCCTACGAATTGCATATAAAATAATATTAACATTAAATAAACCATTTTATATTTATTTACAAATAATTTATTTGACAGTATAAATATACAAAAATTTTTTTTCATAACTTAGTTTACCTTGCATGTTAAAACATGAACTATTTAAATAATTTTGCATGATGTTGCAACCATTTTGAAGCATCACCTTAAAGACAATTTGTTTAACATTTAGGGAGTTGTTTTCGAATAAATGCTTTTGCACTATAGACATAGAAGTCTTGAAAATGTAATTCACTAAGTACTTTTCTTTTTGTTGGGATATTTTGCCTTTATTTCGAAGCACCATAGTTATTACAAATCATTTCGTAGAGTTAATCTTTTTGTTATATTGGTTTAGAAGTACTGAAAATTTAATACACTTTGCACTACTGCCATTTTTTTTTTGCTTGGGTCAGAAATTATTACATTTTAGTGATTACGTTTATTTCATCAAATATTTACCAAATAAGACATACCTTTACGTTTTTAAAGAATATAAAAAGAGATGCTGCAATTGCAACTTTTTTAATAGATTATTCATAACAGTTTGCAAAGAAAATTTTCTAAACATAAATCGGTAGGAAAATTTGGAGCATCGTTTTGAAACACCAAGAGATTTTGTTTTGCAAAAATCAAGGGTTTAGCTATTGATCCCTAGTTTCTGTTTTTTAACTCTATATTGTAATAAAGTTACCATATTAGGCGCGAAAATTTTACAGTGGATACTATGCCGAACTTGGAATACCTGGGGAACTCGAACTGGAGATCCATAAGGCGTTACATTGAGGGGACTGGGTTCTTGGACTAGTCCGTTATTTATGGGAAATTATGTTTATGGTTTTTGTTTGGGAATTCCGTTTTCCATATGGAGCGCACAACATGCCAACTGGGCATAAGTGCATACCTGTCATGGGTTTGGGCTTTATACCCCTCCTTTTCAACCTAACCTAACCTAACCTAACTACCAAAATTTAAGTAATTATCCAAAACTTGCTTTAGCAGAAAAAAGTTAAAAAACTTTTTTTATTTCTTATTTTTATTTTATTAAAAAAAATTTCCCTTTAATCTCTACAATTTTAAATTCATATCTATATTAAACTATTTGACTATAAAATATAAAAAATAATTTTATATTTTTATTTCTTTATTTTGTTTTATAAGCAAAGCCAGCAAATAATATTTAAATTAATAAAGATAATAACAATAAAATCTTAAACAAATTTTAATGAAAAAAAAATAATAAAAGTTAAAAAAAATCTCAATACTTTTGTTTGGCGTTTATAAAAAATTTATGCAAATTTATTTATTTTTTCGTTTATAACTAAAGTAATATTCAAATAAAAATTTATAATCAAATCATATACATGGCTATTTCTGTATTTCTTTTTTTTAATAATTCCTAACAGGAAATAAAAAAATATGTATTTTCAGTTTTTTTTTTTTTTTTTTTTTGAAGTTTGAATAAAATTTGACCCATTTACCCATAGAGAATCGTATCATACTCAGGCAAGGTTTCACACACTAACAACTAGGTGTGATGGAAGAGTTTAATGTTGAATTTATTTAAACCGAATATTTATGATAGATAATAACAAAAATAACATAAAATAATAATAAAAATGATTTATTGTGGGATTTTATTGGGAAACAAACAATAAACAAAATGTAAATAAAAGAAAACAATTTTTTATAACAATTGCAAAATATCATGGTATTTAATAAAAAAAAAAAAAAAATAAATAAATAAATAAAAACTTGTTACCTTAAATGATTAATTATCGCATAAACACATTTGTATACAAATAAGTTTAATATGCATTAGTTTTGTTTAAATTGCGAATTAAAAAAAAAAATTAACAGAAAAAATTGCTTAAAACCAAGATATAAATTTTGTAGGCGGTTCGGAGGAAATTTTAGTCTCTTAGTCTCTTTTTCATACCCCTCACACAAGAGTGTAAAAGATTAAGTTTGTCATTTCGTTTGTAATTTCTTCAGTATTCTTTTGCGTTTATAATAAAGTATATATATTCTAAGTGCTCGATTAAGCTTTGTCTGTTTGTCCGTCCATGTGAGCGTTGAAATCAACTTTTCGAAGTCACCATATATTCCACCGGGTCGTTTGTAGTAGCAATTTATTAGAAGTGCTTTCGAAAATTTTGGTATTGAAATCCATCACAATGGCGGCGTAACTTTTCCAGATATAAGCAAAGAAACACGACTTCCTCTGATGTTTTCTTCATACTTTTACCATAATAATCAAAAATTTTCAACCTTAAGTTAATTTATTGACACGTTTGTTACTATTTACATTTAATATGCCTCTCGGAATTTTCGTAAAAACGTTTGAACAAATCGGTCACTAATCGGCAAAGTTATAGACAAAATTTCTTGCAAAAATACATATGTTTTTTAAATATATAAAATTTCTCCAGCTGCTTAGAAAATTTTAAACACAATAAAGACACCAAATTGCAAGCCATACTTTGGAAATATTTTTTTAAGAAAACTTACTAACCGGTTTAAAATCAACAGAGATATAAACATTAAATTACAAATGCTTCGGTGTTCTGTCTAAAATTTTCAAACGAAAATCAATTATTTCAGTTTCTAGACCATCGATTGAGTCAGTACGGGCTTTAAGTGAAAGGGCTCCACTATCAAAATATAATTCATTATAAAAAAAATATAAAATCCATGGTGGTGGCCACTATAAAATGGAATATATTAAATTTAATTATGGCTCAACTGTAGTATTCAAAATTTACCTTATTCAACCTCTTCTATATTCATAACGAATGAAAGGGCTAGAGTTCCCGTGATAATTTCAACGGGTTTGTAATATTGGGAATAGTACTAGTTATACGAAGTAGGCATTGATCAAAGGTGCATAGTTTAATTAAAAGTTTAAGTTTTAAGGTTTGGCACATCCTATTTAAAGTATATTCATTTTATAAAATTTTTAAAGAACTTTAATAGTGAGCATTTGTGTGTGTAACTGGACTGAAAAATTGCTTAATCGACCAGCAAGTGAGCAAAGTTGAAACAGAAGGCGTGGTATCACTCAAACTCAAGAAATATATGAATACATACATATTTAGGTATATGTTTTTGGTTGAAATCATTACCTTGGAGGAAATGCCAAAAGTGAAACTGTTTCAATATTGACTTTGTCACTTGAACTACTGACTAATTATACCCGAATACACCAGTGACCAGAGAACATCATACTAAGTAGTTTTTATGGGATCATATTGAAATATTAGAACCAGCGATTCTCGTACATTTACTTTATTCTTGTCTACGCTTATGGAACTTTTTACTAGATTTCCTCACTTGTAATGTTTAAGATGTGTGATTAGTTAAAGATCAGTGATGTTAATATTTGCTGCTACACGCATAAAAAAGTGTTACAAATAAAAAAAAAATCATAAGAGTTCAATACAATTTTAATGGATGTTCAATTTTGGATCTCTTTTTCGAGTATTGCAGGCCAAGTGCCATGAAAAAAGAAAACAATGTTGCCATCCAAGGCATCAATTGTTAATGGGTTATCAACATAAATTAGTGACTTGAAGTGACCTTACCGAAAATATTCGAACGGTGTTTAATCACACAAACTGGAAGGTCAATTAAATGGTTCATTTCTTGAAATCATTTAGTCGCCAAATTTTGATTTAAATAAATCGTTGTTTGCGGTCGCCGTATTACACGTAACGCCATGGGAGTAAGCACCAGACTCTCTTAAATTCTTCGTGTGGTGGAGTTTGTCGTAGCTTTTGTTTTGTTTTCAGTTTGTTTTATGAGCGGATGCGTGGTCAGTGAGAGGGTTGGAACCTGCCTGAGCTATCGCCACGAACAAGCTAGCCGGAAACCTCACTGGACCAAAACGGTTCGTAACATAAATGGTCGCAGAGGAATTTTACAGTGGATGCTGCTGCGACATGGTTGGGTGGGCAAAACGGGAGTAAACACCTGACTCTCGTGAATCCTTCTTGTGGTGGAGTTTGTTATAGTATATGTATAGTAGTAGTTTGTTGTATTTCTCGTCTTGTTTTATGAACGAATGCGTGGCCAGTGAGAGGGTTGGAACCTGCCTGAGCTATCGCCACGAACAAGCTAGTCGGAAACCTCACTGGGCCAAAACGGTTCGTAACATAAATTGCCATATTGTTACATGTTCCCTTACTACGTAAGATAATGGTACTGGAGTGTACCGCCTAGCTCATTGTCCCGGAATTCCTGGGTGTGTTCCATCCCACACTCTAGCCCACGAACAGTAAACAATTAATATTTTCAACATAAAAAAAAATACACTACACTTACAAAACAACATGTCTAGAACGGGAGTTTGATGTTACGCTCCAACCGCCCACCCCACCATGGTCACCTACACATCCGTGTCCACATTATAAGTGACCCCTATACATAGCATATTTGGCCTCACTTACCACATTTCAGCAAGCGGTTTAAATCAAATATTGCCCGGATCAATGTAAACCATATTTTCCAATATAAATTCATTATTCAAGGTGCGATAATAAACTAAATTGATCGTAACGCAAGCTGCGGCTTCATTTTTTAAGAAATAAAGTCTGTTGATGCTACTAACTTGTAAACCGTACCAATTGGTTAATTTTTCTAGACGTAATGAAGCTTGTTGTTTCTATTGTGGGTTGATCCTACTCCATATGTGGCAATTTTGTTTATTTACAAAACCACTAAGCCAATAATTAGCTCCATCGCACATAATTTTGTAATAAAAAATTGGTCGAATCAATGATTTCCAAAATTATTTTAAAAATTTAATAGCGCTGTTCAAGCGCCAATCTATCCGAGATAGAAATGATTTTAAATTATTTTTGCTTTTGCTTTCGTTAAGGAAGTCGTTTTTTAAAGCGTTTTAAAGATAACTTCGGAAGAAATTAAAAAATTAGACTTTTCTTGTCAATTTGGGAATGATTGAAACCCCTTCTCTGGGGAGACCGGAACTGCCAGACTTTCACAATTAACCATTTCGTTCATTCTATCAGGCTTAAAGAGCACAATATCTTAAATTAGACCTCTAAGTATAAAGTCATTTTAAAATTGAATTAGAATATAGTTGTATATTTCGATTAATTTTTTTCATCTGGCATCACTATTTCTTTATCTAACTACTTTCGATGGTAAATTGAAACAATGGGTTAAGTATTTGCAGATCATTTTTATTTGCAACTAACTGACCTTTAAACATGACATTGAATGCTTTTACAGAAAGAAAAAACTGCACCAACATATTTAAGAAACACTATTTTTCATTATGGATAATTGCTAAAAAACGCCTTTCTTAACAAGTGTCAGTTACAAAAAAAGAAAAGAAAACAGTACATAACCTTTTTAAAGAAAACTACCACAATTAATTTTGTTAACTATGCCTCTTTTAAGGCCCTTAAAAACGAGTTATAACCCAACAAACAACTATTTTCATTAGAAATTCATCAAATATTTGGCATCGTAAAAGAAACAAACAAAATATTTGCGCAACATGAAACCAAATAATAAAACAAAAGAAAACCTTGAAAATAATTACATTTAAAAAAAACCAAAAAATATTCAATGAAAAAAGTGGAAAACTAAAGATAAGTTGTATTTACTACCTGCAAAGGAAAAAACCTTAGCTGCTCAGTGTTGTTAAAGTATTACAGAAATCGTATGAATAAAACCCAAATCATCTTCAAAAGGTTAAAGATAATTTTAAAAATGTTTTTAAGATTATTAAATCTTAAAAGACTTATTTTTTGTAAAAAAAAGGCCACACAATTTGTGTTTTTTTTTATTATTTCATTTTCATTTTTATCGCTTGTTTAATCTAAATTTTCCTTTCATGACCTGCGATCAAGTCCAGTGTATGTGTGTGTGTGTTTTTGTTTGTACATTGTAAAGTGTCATCTGCAGTTCTAATTTCTTTCTTTGAGAGTATTGTTTTTTTTTTTATTATTAAATCTGCTTGTTTTCAACACGTTCCTCGGCTTTTCTTACTGTATGCACTTCGAACCCAAAAAATCGAGTGTCATTATTTAAAATAGTTTGAATGGACTTGAACTCATGTTTTCTTTTAGTTTTACATCCTTTATTTTTGTTATTTAAAAATACGATCTAATTTCATGCCGTGTTAGACAATTTATGGAACATCTTCTTAAACCTACGGGGCATGTGTTACTTGTTGGCTGTTAACAAAAATTTGTTTAACTAAAGGGCCTAAAGAGATTATAAAGATAAACATCATAAAAAAAAGAGAAAGAGAGAAAGAGAGAGAGAGAGAGAAAAATAAAAAGGTAAAATTTAAATTATGACATTTCTTAAATCTCTAAAACTTATATCCTATATATTTCATATATAAAATTTAATGTAAATCATTTTTATTTTGGCTCAAGTTTATTTATTCTATTTTTTAATTTCCTAAAACATTTTATAAATAAAATTAAATAGAAATCATTTTAAGAATATTTAAAAATTATTCCAATATTGGCCGAGTGGAATGCATTTTCGAAACCACATACGATTTATCGTCAGTACTTTGCAGTGCACGATTTTTCGACCAAAATCATAATGAGTGATGAGGCACATTTCCACCTCAGGGGGTACGTGAACAAGCAAAATTATCGCTTCTGGGGCACCGAAAATCCACGCGTAATACACTAGGAGCCATTACACCCGATCAAAGTGACTGCATGGTGCGTTGTTCATGCTGAAGGAGTCATCCATCGGGCTATTCTTTTCATGGACGCCGCTGATCAAACGACAACAGTGGACGGTGCATGCTATAGGGCCATGTTAGCAGAGATTCTTCTGCTGCAATTGAATTAATTAGAACTGGAGGACATGTGGTTTCAGCAGGACGGAGCAACGGCACACACTGCGCGAACCTCAACCGATATTCTGAAGGCGGTGTTCCGGGGTAGCCTCATCACTCGTTTTGGCGATTTACATTGGCCCGCAAGATCGCCCGATTCAAGCGTTACAGTCTTTTTTTTGTAAGGGTTTTATGAAGTCCAGTATTTACGTGAACAACCCCGAGACCCTGGAAGCCCTCAAGGACAATATTCGACACGGTGAGAGAATCTGTCGTCCAAAATTCTTGCCGAAGTGATGAAAATGGCATTAAAACGAGCCCGTATAGCAATCAATTGTGACGGCGCCTATTTGGCCGATATCATCTTCTCGACTTGGCGAATAAAATTCTTAACTCTTTACAGTTTTTTACATCATCCACGAGTAGTGTAAATTTTTTTTATATTTTTACTGCATCTGTCAAACTTAATTTTTTTGTTGCAATAAATAAATTATTCGCAGTTTGTTTAAACGTTTTAAAAAATACAAAATTAAGAGTATAAAGTTGGAATACTATCAATTTGACTATCACCTTAATACCGGAAGAGGGAAAATGAGATGAAGGAACTAGATAAGAAACACCAATGGAATCGATCTTTATGCGAACGGTTCAAAGATTGGTAAGCAAACTGGAATGGGCTTATACGAGGTAAGCCGAAACAGAAGCAAATACTTCCGTCTACCAGATCACAATACTATCTGCCAGGCTAAGAATATGACGATTACGGAAGGAATTAAATGGATAATTCGAATAGCGGAAAAGCCCCGATTCGTTACTTTACGGATAGCCAGTCAGTGATTAGGACATTAAGAAATGAAAAATTTGAATCTCGGAACGTTCTGTAATGCAAGGGCGAGATCAACTCACACGCTAATTGCGAAAATCTGTAGATAATATAGTTACTAAGCCATCACGGGCTGATCGAAAATGAGAAAGTCAACAAATTATCAAAAATGGGAGCTTTTTGAAATGTATAACTTTGGAAAATGCTAAACCCTTTCAACGATTCAAAGACTAACTTAAAGGTTGGACGATGGAGGAGCATGCTAGAAAATGGCAAAGCACTGATGTCGGTAAAGTGACAAACATACTATGGGGTAATCCATATCTTGGGAAATTAAAGGAGATTTTCAGACTGAGTAGATCAATGCTTAGGAGACTGTCCAGTCTAGCTCGCATGAGATTGTCGGAGGAAATGACATGTAGAACATGCGAGGAAGAGGATAAGATAAGTTCACTATCTCTGTAATTGTCCTGCGTTTGGGCATATTAGACGCATATATTTTACAGTGAAGATCCATATGGAATAACATTGAGGGGACTCGGTTTTTGGACTAGTCCGATATTTATGGGAAATTATGATTATGGTTTTTGTTTGGAAATTCCGTTTTCCGTTTCCGTATAAGTGTATACCTGTCGTAGGTTTGGGCTATCAGTGCCCCTTCTTTTGAACTTAACCTAATCTGGTATAAAGTTATTTTTTAATAATCCTACTAATATAATAAATGTAAATGTTTGTATGTTTGGATGTTTGTTAATTAATCACGCAAAAACGGCTCAACAGAACTTAATGAAATTTGGCACACAGGTAGTCAACAACCTAGATTAACACATGGGCTACAATAATTAGGCGAATTCGCAGAATTATGCAAAATTTTTTTTTTGTAATTAGTTAGTCAGTTGTTCAAAGGTTTTGAGTGCCCAAAATTTTCACATACTGGCGAAATAATGTAATCATCTAACGTCGCCTTTAGAAGTATTTTTTCTTAAATATTTGCATTAAGTTTATTCCAGTAATATAATAAATATGAATGTTTGTATAATCAAATGCTTAACTCAATATCGCGAAAAATTACAATGGATTTAAATAAAATTCGCCACATAGATATATAACAACGAAAATAATTACATAAAGAGGCTACCTTTAGTACCGATCACTACGCAGCACAGAGGAGTATTTGGCCTGAAAAGCTGGCCAAAAAGACAAAACTGAATTTTAAGAAATCAGAAGAACTAAGTACGCAGCTCGACAGACAATAATATTTTACATTATATTGTAAATTTTGACGACTTTTAGTTGCGATTTGTAGTTCTGAGACCCTGCTAAAGTCAGGAAAGTGAAGAAAATTATATGAGATTTAAATGTTTTTTTTCGGTTTTTGGATGCGGCTAAGCGAATAAAGGTTTACCAATGATTTTTTTTCGCTAAAAGGCTTGATCAAAAGTTATTTAAAAAAGAAAAAAAAAATTAAAATATGTAGAATATTCATGTTGAAACAATTCGTTCAAAAGTAAAAAAAAAAATTATACACTTTTTTTGCAAAAAAAGAAAAACAAGAGGTTTTTATAAGTGAGGTTAGCATCTCTACGAATTATGTTTGATACCACAATAAAATTTGAAAACTCTAATTTTAGAAACAAAAAAAAAAAAAAAAAAGTGTGCGCAAGTTTGCGGCATTATTTTTGACAATTTTTTTTTTAATATTCACATTTCTTCTATTTTTGCTCATCAGGCACTTTTTCTTATACATTTATATCTTCATAAACTTTTATGTATTTTTAATTATAATTATTAAGGAATTTTTATTAGTTTAACTTTTTTTATTAGTTTAAATTTTTTTTTGAATTAGACCGTAAATCATATGTATGCATGTACATAGACTCTGTCAAGAATGAGTTTAAACCTTTAAAATCAACATTTGTTAATTGAGTTTTACTATTTATACCGTCTTTTATTCCTTAGGAATATGACTTTAAGAAAAATCTTAAAAATTCAAACTTTTTGGTTCCTTAGTTTTTTTTTATTGCATTTTGAAAACAAAAAATTTGACGAATTTTGCAGAAAAATTTTTTTTCGCCATTAAATTTTTAATAACTCCGAAATAGTAATAGAATGGTTAGTTTAAGCAGAATTTTTCGGTGCATATTCTGACCCTCCTGCAATTAAAATCGGAGAACCCGTTTTCAAGTTATGACAAAATATATTAGGCAACCCAGCGATTTAGGGCGTGAAATATGCCACGCCTTTAAAAGAAAATCCTTACGTACTAGAGAAAAACGGAAAACAGATTTGAATTAAGGGCATCATATAGTCCATATATTCCACATACTTTTATTTCTAGGGTGGACAAAAATTTTGTTTGTTGCGTAGTGTACTTTTGATGCGCAGTGTAACTTTTGCAAAATCTGTCACTAGACTTTTTATATTAATTTATTTTTATATCAGCTTTTCAGGCCAAGTACTCCTCTGTGCACAGACGAAGTTGCGGTCACAGGCTAGTTAATAATAAAATTAAAAAAAAAAAATTCTTTGACGTATGCAGGCAAATATACCAAACCAATATGCATTTCTTTTTTCATTGTTGTATTTGTTGCAGCGATATACCTTATGAGTATTACTTGAAAAGTAATTTTTAACAAAAGCTTGTTTCATTAAAAAATTTTCAAAATTTTACATTTTTAAAGAAATTTAAAATTTGAACTCTTTGATGTTTTCGATGGCTTTTAATATTTATTAAAATTATTATTTATACAAGTATAAATGTTTTTTTTTTTAACATACAAACATATTCCTGCCTTAAATGTTGTTCAAAAAATCGATTTAAAACGCCCACACAAAACTTTTATTTTATATTTTTTTCTGTTTTATTTAAATTAAATTTGTATTGGAAATTTTTTTTTGGTTAAAGGAGAAAAAATATTTATAAAATGGTATGTATTAATTAACATATTTAAAAACAAACAGGCAGCAAAAATTAAAAAAAAAATAATTTATAACAAAATTAACATTAAAATTTTATAAGCAGACAACTGTTGTTAAAACCTTAAACTCTTTTCGAAATAATAAAGAAATCACGTTTTTATTCCACAACAAAAAAAAGAAAAAAAGAAAACAAACTATGCTTTTAATTTTTTTGTTTAATTCCTGACAAGATCTGAAGAAGATCTAAGAGAAAAAACAAGCAATTATCTGGAATTGTTATTGAGTTTAACTTCAGCGCTTTGTTAAGAAGTAGTCTAGGGTTTCTTAAAATGGTCATGAATTAATTTTCTATAATTGTCTTTCCTTTTTGTTGGTGTTTTTGTTGTTGTTGTTTTTGTTCGGCAAAAATATGATACTTAACCGGTAAAGATATTTATAAAGGCAATATTAATTGCGCTCTGTTGTAAACTATATTATAAATTGTTATTGTTTTATTTAACATATTTAAAATACAACAAAAAGGAAAACAACATTTTAACAAAGAAATTAATGGCAGGCGGGGAATACAAAAAAGGAAGTCGGATTTTGTAACACAAAACAGAAATCCAGAAGATGTAGGGAATTTTGTTTCTTCTTTTAACTACGGAAAGATTTTTATTGAGAACAAAGGAATTGTTTTTTTTTTTCTTTTTTTTTTTTTTTGGCAAACTACTCAAGAATAATTAACGGTATTGGTTATCAGCATGAAACTGTAAAAGGATGTGGAATTTTTACAAAAGTTTTGTATAAATGGTGGACATATCAAACTAGTTTTTTTCAGAAATTTTTTATAAATAAAAATAATATCTTGTCTATTTATATAATTTATAGTAAATTTACTTAATTAAAACAGACTTTAATTTAAAAGTTTCCACATTTAACAAATAAAGGGGTTTTCAGTAAGAGAAATATGAGATAGTAGTTTTATGAGATGATTTTATGATGTTATGATTTTTTTATTGGGCTATAAAGAAGACATGTTAGGTATGAAATAAAATGGTTTCCACGGCTCTAACGATAGTCCTTTACTCTTTAAATGAAATTTTCCATGACTTTTTCACAGAGATGTGTTTGCAAATTCTAGCAAAATATCTGTTAAGGAAAACTGACCAAATAATTAAATTTATAACTGTAACTTCAACTATACCATTTTTATTTATTTATTTATTTATTTAATTCAATCAACATAATAATATTTACAGTTGAGCAACATTTTTAATTTAATTACAAAAATAAAGAAAAATAAAAACAACATTAAACGTATGCATTTGAGTTTAGAAATCTTATCAGCTTTCCACTTGTTACAGCAACATTATCAGAAAAGTCAATGTAAACATAGAACTTATTTACCTCAGCACAAATTCTTCTAATTGGATCAAAGTTAATGTAGTTTGATCTATGAAATGGTACATATAACGGTTCATAAAATCTAAGCTGCCTATTAGGAACATTGATGCATATTTTATGTCGAAGATATGTAGAATCAATTTTGCCTTGAATTAGATTTATGACAAATGCCATATTGGAAACAATTCTTCGACTTTGTAACGTTGGGAGCGCAATGAGTAGTAAACGACTACGGTATGACGGTAAGTTTGTATTAGGATTCCAACGAAGGTTACGAAGGCAGAACAGCAAAAATTGTTTTTGGACTGATTCAAGTTTTTGAATATAAACATCATATTGGGGATCCCAAATTACTGATCCATATTCCAGTAAAGGTCTTACCAATGACGTTAATAAATTTTTTGTTACATAAGGATCATTAAATTCCTTAGCCCAACGCTTTATGAAACTTAATACCCCATAAGCTTTATTTACTGTCATTATTACATGTGAGTTGAAATTAATTTTTACATCAAAGAGAATTCCAAGATCCAAAAACGAGTCAACAACATTCAAATTAGAGCCATTTAGAGAGTAAACATTCGAAATCGGTGAATATCTGCAGAAAGTCATAGATTTGCATTTTGTTAAATTCAATTCCATAAGATTTACCGTACACCAATTAAAAAAATTATTTAAATCAGCTTGGAGATAAAAACTGTCGTCAACAGTTCTAATCCATGAATAAAGTTTAACATCATCAGCAAACATTAAAATATTGCTGTATTGAATAGCCTTTGGAAGATCATTTATAAGCAATAAAAATAAGATGGGGCCAAGGTGACTTCCCTGAGGAACTCCGGAAGCTACTTCAATATGTTTTGATATACAATCATTATAAAAAACACATTGTCTCCGATCCTTTAAATAAGAACTAATCCATTTTAAAAGGTTAACCGGAAACCCTAATTTTTTGAGCTTCACTAACAATAAATCATGGTTAACCTTATCGAAGGCTTTACTGAAATCAGTATAGACTACATCAGTTTGGTTACCATTACAAAATCCTGTATTGATGAAGGACGTCAGTTCCATTAGGTTTGTGGATGTAGATCTGCCTTTACAAAAACCATGTTGTGCTGGAGAAAGAATTGTTGATATTTGGGCAGTTAGGATGTCCGTTAATATTTTCTCAAACAGTTTAGGAATGGAGTTAAGTTTAGCTATTGCTCTATAATTAGTAACATCACTACGGCTATCAGATTTATGAAGCGGGATGATAAATGAATCTTTCCAACATTTAGGAAATATACCAAATTTCAAAGAACTGTTAAATAGATGAGTGATAGGAATAGCCAAAACGTCGGCACAATTTTTTAATATGCAGCTAGGAATACTTTTTATACTTCTCAGGCTTTTTAAGACAGTATCGACATCTAAAGATGATATATTAATTGATGAAGACGAAGTAATATCATAAGGATAAATTGAACTATGGAACGTTTTTGCAGAAAAAGTAGAGGCGAAGAAATCAGCAAAAGAATTGGCAATATCTGCATTGTTAGAATAAACAACATTATTCATTTTCATAGTAGTTGGATACGTTGAAACTTTACGTTTGGAGTTGACAAAATTATAAAACATTTTCGGATTCTTTTTAAAGTAAAATTTCATTTTGTTTATATACGATGCATAACATTTTTTGTTCTCAAAAATATAACGGCTTTGAGCTATTAGATAATAGCTACGATCAATAAGGGTTTTGCTCTTCATGAAATTTTTATATAAACGGGTTTTACGATTTTTTAACCAGGTTAAAGTACGGGAATACCATGGAGGACGATTTGATGTTACCTTTTTTAACAATGGAGTGCTTGCTGATAAACAACTGAAGAGAACTGAGTAAAATTTCAACACGATTTGATCAAAATTACTACCATTATAAGAAAAAGCAAGAATTTTAAACCAGTTAATATTATGTAACAAGTTATTTAACATATGGTAGTTCGTACGTTTTGTTGTTTGATTTTCTTTTGTTTTCCAAAATAAGATCGTTTTGCTTACAAAGTCTATGGATTTTTTTTTTAAATATGGTAACGTTATTAAGAGAGGATAATATTAAAGAACCGCACAAGCAAAAGATAAATGGCTTAAAAGCAATTGCATTCAATTTTAAATAATTAATTTATATTAAATATACATTAAAAAATACATACAGTGCCACCTCGCTTAACGCAACCCTCGATAAGCGCAACTCCTCGATTATTGCAACTTGTAAATTGTTTGCATTGTTGACTCAGTTAACGCATCTTTTTAAAAAAAACCTCAGTTATCGCAACATTTCTCCCAAAATGATCAATTTGTCATTTTTATTTACAATTTTTTTAATTAAGATTTTTTAGCTTTCGATTTACCGCTATTCCAAGAATACTGAAATGTGCGTGTTGCACTTATTTTTTGCAGATATGTACTCAGTTGAAAGAATCTCTTTTCGTGAAAGGTTGTTCTATTTACATTGAATAAAATGCCGGTGATTACACAATTTGTAAACCTTTCGATGAATAAAAAGTGCAAAAATTAACAATATCCAGAATTAAAAAAAAATGAAGCTGCATTAAAAAAATTCGTTGCAAATGCTGAATTTGGAACAGGCAAGCGTGTTACAATAAGAGCTTGTGAATATTCAAAAATGGAAAAGGACTTGTACAAGTGGTTCATGAAGTCATATTAAAGCATAAAAGAGAATTTGCGCCCTAAAAAATTGAGACTCGGTTATCGCAACGGCTTTAATTTACTCTGAAAATATCGACCCCTTTGCGCGAAATTATCGTATGTTACAAAAACAAAATTTTACAGTAGAGCGTTTTTATTATTTTTAAATAAATAAAAACCTAAATAACACTGCTACATACGATAAAATGTACACAGTGTTATCTCCATAACTAAAACAGTTATCGCTATAATATTTTACCAGCAGATGGATTAATGAATGTAAAACTAATTTGCATAAAAAAAGGCGATTTCTAAAAAAACGTAACATACGATAATTTCGCGCACAGGGGTCGATATAAATGAATAGAACAAAACTGAAATAAAACATCGTTTGAATAAAATAAAGCTGAATCAAAACAAAGACGAAAAAGAACAATAAAACCTTCAATGTTTGACTGTTTCGATTGAAAGCTTGCATAACTTGCACAAAAACTTTAACATTAAATGATTTGTAATGAGATGAGTTCGCATGTATTAAACATTTCTCCTTAAAGTAGTGTGCAATAGAACACATAATTAGTGTATTCGCAAGGTGTCCTAAATTTAAATGTTCTTAAATAATAACATAAAAAAATATGACTGTTGTCAACGACCCTACATAACTAAGTTTAATATATTAAATTAAATTGCTAAATTTTTAAGGCGGTGACTTACAAATATTACAAATAACTCGGTTAATCAGACTCATAGCTGATCGCCGCAGCTAACTGAATAGCTATGACAGCACAATAGTAGTATTATTTAAGGACAGTTTTTGCTTGAAAAGCAACAACAATTTTTTAATACTATTGTGAAATCCTAGAATAATATCACAACGTGACATGTTAAGACACCTTGTGAATATGGTAAATATTTAGAAAATTTTACGCAGCTCTTTAGATAAAAAAAATTGTTTTTATTTTACGATTGTTTTCAATAATGAGTTTTTTTAATGAAGAGAACTTGTTATTTACCTGTTATTTCGATAAATAATTGTATGTTCACACCCACTAAAAATTGTGTTTGTATTTTTTAAGCAGTGCAAAATTACCCTTATCATACTACATCCATGGAAAAGTTTGAACTGTTTTTATACCCTTCACATAGTGAAAAAGGGTATATATAGGTTTGTCATTCCGTGTGAAATTTCTACAATTTTTATTTCCGACCCCATAAAGTATATATTTTCTGAAAGCTTATGAATAGGGGAGTCGATTAAGCTCTGTCAGTATATCCGTCTGTCCATTTGTATGTTGAAATCAACTTTTTGAAGCCCCCCGACATCGCCTAGACCCAGGTGAGGTATTAAGATATCAGAAATATTCGGGAGTAGATCGGAATTGAAAATCAGAAACATCGGTACATAAACAACTGAGATATAAACAAAAAACTACGATCACCTCGTTTTTTTCACAAAAGCAACATTACAACAACAACATACATACATACAAACGTGTATACTGGGTAGAGTAAACGTGGCATCAAGTCCCAGCTGAGCCAAAAAAAATTTTTTTTTTTTTTATATTTGTTTTTTAATTTGTTTTTATTTTTTTTTATTTTTTTATTTTATTATTTTATTAGTATTTTTGTTTTATATTTCTCCCTTACTTTTTGCTTTTTGAAATTTAAAAAAAATTTCCATAATTATCAAATCATAAAATTGTTATCTTCAAATGTTAATTATTTCTATTAAATTTCTTATACTTGCAGTGCTTTTTTATTTATTAAACCAATTTAACAGGTTTTGTCAATTACATGTTAATTAGATTCACCGGTCTACTTGCATTTCGATATTTATTGAAGTTTGTAAAAAAAAAAGTAAATTCGAATTATTTCCAAGCTTTTATCAAAAATTAAATAGATTTTTGTAATAAATAAATATTTATTCAATTATTTTATTGTTGCATTATATAAAGTACTATAGGTATGAGTATATTTACTTAAACTATTGCTATTAAACATGGCTAAAAGCAACATATTTCAAAACACTATTGTTAGAATTTAATGTTCAGAACGGAAAAGACGACCTTAATTTCCTTTTTTTAAACATTCTAAGAAACAACAAAGAATGAAAATAGTAAAATAAGTAACGCGTTCTATGTGTGAATTGTTTATGTAAACCGTTAAGTATTTCCTGCTGTTACCACTTTTACTACGGCTAATTATTAACTAACAAGTTTTAGTTAAAAATTTTGATTTGTTTTTTTGTAAATATTACAAATGCTTTTTCTATTAATTGTTTAAGAAATTAGAGGGGGAAGTATGAATTTCATTTTGTTTTATTTGTTTATTAAATAAGAAATAGCTGGTAACAAAGATAATTGAATGGCGCTGAGTAGATGTAAATTAAAGACCTAAAGTTTAAACTAGTGGGTCCAGCTTGATAAATATTTTCGATTACATACTAGATTATTATACCCTTCACAAAAAAGTGAAAAAGGGTATATATAGGTTTGTCATTCCGTGTGAAATTTCTACAATTTTCATTTTCGACCCCATAAAGTATATAATTTCTGAAGGGTTGTGAATAGGGGAGTCAATTAAGCATTTTCAATTTGTCAGTCTGTCCATGTGTATGTTGAAATCAAGTTTTTGAAGCCCCCCGATATCGCTTGGACCCGGGTGAGGTATTAAAATCAGAAATATTCGGGAGCAGATTGGTATTGAAAATCAGAAAAATCGGTACATAAACAACTGAGATATGAGGAAGAAACCACGACCACCTTGTTTTTACAAAAATTTTTTTATTTATTATTTTTAATTTTTTTATATATTTTTTATATTTTTTTTATTCACATTCACTGGACATTTCGAATACTAACTGTTTCTCGTGTGTGTAAACAGACAAGCAAATTTCAAGGCATTGGGCTCTTTTGAAGAATTTTTCGTTGATAATAAGTATACAACACTTTAATGGGAGTACTTACTAGCATGTGTAAAGGCAAGGCAAGTTATAAATATTAAAATAATCAGCAGAATCCGAATCGTTTTGCTGTCCCCAACAAAGTTTTTGCAATGTATTCATTAGAGTTTTACGTATGAGGGTATTACAGCCCTTTGTCCGATTCTTCCATTTCCAGAAAAAGCAGCCAATTAAACAGAATTTGAAGCCTATAATAATTTTAGTTTAGCATACACGCCATCAAATATATGTTATTTGTATGGTACCACGCCCAATCATTCGATCCCATTCAATTCTTTTTATAAGTTGTAAATTTTGTATTAAAATGTAATACCGGGACAAAAAACTTTTTTTTTTCGAATAGGATATCACTTCCCCTGCTCTAATCGTATAAATTTTTGTCTGTAATACGACAAATGAGATATAAGTAAAGCACACAAGGTTTAAAGATTGTATTTTCATCAAGCTAATTTTTGGCTACACTATGCCAAGTCTTATTATAATATCCAACACGAATTAAGAATATTTTGAAAAAAAATTAGACAAATCGTATCAGACGTTGTTCGATTTTAGATAAATTAAAAAAAGTTGGCGCAAAAGCGGGTGTGGTAATTTTGTTTTGCTTAAAATCTATGTTAACTTATGACGAACATTAAAAAAAAAATTTACGAAATTGGTACGGCTGTTCTTAAGTAAAGTTTATCAACTAACAATTAATTTTTATACACGATATTTTTTTATTGTTAAAAATATTAAATTTTTATATACAAGATTTATTTTTTATTGTCAAAAAAATATTAAAATAAATAATTAACTTTACCATCGAAATAATCACAATTGCTTCATTGTAGCGACATTTTTACTTTAATTAAACTATCGCATGCATAAAACTTATAAATGGTTTATAGAGGGTTAATTTACTTTTTTTTTAAGCACATTTAATTAATAAACCTTTAATAACTTTTATGAATACGACAGTAAAATATCGACTTCTTTTGTTTTAAAGTTCTAAGTTACAAACATGCCAGACAAGTAGTTTACATTTATTTCTTTTAAATTTTACCCAACCACTTTAGAGTTATTCAACTTTAAACTAAAAATATTTTCTATTTTTTTTTTATGTATACAATTGTTTATTATCAAAATATTAATAGTAGAGTTTATTAAATATAAGACAAATAAAAAGAGAAAAAATGTGTTAGTGTATTGAAGCTTGTTATGATCTAACATCATAACATACGTCAAACTCAATAGAAAAAACAATAATAACAATAATATTTTTATACTGGTTTTCTATGTATGGAGTTTGACGTATGTTATGACAGAAGTATGTCTAATGCAGACGCAAGAGAAGTTATTGTGTAACAAATATCTCAAATTATTAAAAAAATAATAAAAAATCAAAATAACATTTTTAGTTTCTAAATGGTTTGGAAAATAAAAAATGATTAATAATTAAAAATTAATTTCGAATATGTATTTAAAAAAAAATAAATTTAACAAGTATTAAATACTAATCTGCTGTCCTTCTAAATTACTGCAGATATTGCTCTCACTGCTCTCACAATCAGGGCTGGGATTTTAATAATCTAAATACGAAATTGTTGGGTTGTTGACAAATATGCACAGAAAAAAACTAAATTTCAGTTTTAATTTTACAAAACTTAGTAAAATTTCATTTGAATTATAATCCATCACTGAAATTGTAAATTCAAACAACAAAATGTAAGAAAAAATTAATTTTTTTTTAATATATTTCATTTTAGTTTTAACGGCATTCAAGCAAAATATTTTTTTTATTATCAAGTTGATTTGGCTGCAAACAGCATATATCCCTGCTTGATCAGGACAAGAACCACCTGTTATCCTCTATCTTTATACAGGAAGCTGGAAATGCCCAATCACTTTTTAAATTCATGAATATAAATGGTCTTTCACCACTATTACACCATGATATAACTAGCTATATACTTGGGTATATGTTTTTCTTTTCTGTTTATGAGTTTAAATGGTCTCCACCAGTATTCGTAGCGTCTTTTTGAGTTTCAAGGGTTCTTCCATAGAGCGCACAACTTGCTTATTGGGCATACGTGTATACCTGTAATGGGTTTGGGCTTTTAGTGTCCCTCTTTTTTAACCTAAACTAATCTAAATGATTCCATTTTACCAGTACAATAATAAACAAGTAAAAGCGCTATATTCGGCCGTGCCGAATCTTATATACCCTTCACAACGTGTAGTCATGCAATAACAGTAGTTTGTATCACCATCCCATATGAAATACGTACATACATATAAAAAACATACATATATAAAAACATTCCATTGTAAAATTATAAATTTACGTATGTATGTTTAAAAAAAAAAATTAAAAAAAAAATTTAAACAAAAAAAATTTAAAAAAAAAATTTTAAAAAAAAATTTAAAAAAAAAATTTAAAAAAAAAATTTTTTTTAAAATAATTAAAATATATATAATAAATATAAAACAAACAAAAATATTAAAAAAAAAAAATTAAAAAAAAACAATAAAAATATAAATAATATATTAAATAAAAAATAAAAAAAAATAAAAAAAATATAAAAAAATTTTTTTTTTGCCTCAGCTGGGATTCGATGCCACGTTTTCTCTAACCAGTATACACGTTTGTATGTAAGTATGTATGTTGTTGTTGTAATGTTGTTTTTGTGAAAAAAAAATCGAGGTAGTCGTGGGTTTTTGCTCATATCTCAGTTGTTTATGTACCGATGTTTCTGATTTTCAATACCGATCTACTCCCGAATATTTCTGATATTTTAATACCTCACCCGAGTCCAAGCGATGTCGGGGGGCTTCAAAAAGTTGATTTCAACATACACACGGACAGACGGACAGACTGACAGGGCTTAATCGACTCCCCTATTCATAAGCTTTCAGAAAATATATACTTTATGGGGTCGGAAATCAAAATTGTAGAAATTTCACACGGAATGACAAACCTATATATACCCTTTTTCACTGTGTGAAGGGTATAAAAACAAAACGATTTAATATATTACACGTACACTGAGAGAGTTACACGAATGACACATTAAAAAAATGCAAGATGTGAGACACAAAATTCTTAATGAAAAAAAAAAATAAAAATAAACAAAATAACCAGAGGCCAGGTTGCCCTTAAATATTAAAGACAATGACGCGATAGATGTTTATCCAGCAGGAGTTAAATTGTAACTTGAAATATAACATTTATAACAACTAAAAAGATTTTTATAAAATAAAATAATTTCAGGCAGTATTTTGATTTGTGTTTGTTAATTGTAACACAACAAGGATATAAACCATTTTTTTCCTTATACTACTGAGACTATCTAAAAACTAAAGAGAAACAAAAAATTACAGAGAATATCTTAATTAAAAAAAAATCCTAAAACTAAAATGTAAAAGAAAATCATATTTGTCAACAACCCAAAAACTTTATATTTTTAGTTTATTAAAATTCGAACCCTGCCTATAATGAAAAATAACTTAAAGTTGTTGACCGATTTAAAAAAACAAATGCGAAAACCCTAACAAATAAATTTGTTTTGCAAATTACATCCCAGCAAAAAAACATGCAAAAGAAATAGTGACTGCATGCGTTCAACCCATGATGAAGTGGTTCAATTTAGGTGAAACATGCATGATTTCAACATTTACATGTCATTGGAGAGCATGTGTTAATACGAAAATATTAATAAAAATCACTTTATTATAATAAGTGCATATAAGTCATGCATAATAGAACCCATGTTTCATGAGTTACTTATGTTTGTTTACATGAATTGTTGAAGATATTTTGCATGCATTTGCATGCAGCTTTAAGTACATCTTTAATGACTAACTGTTGTGGATTTGGTGAAGCATTCTTTATGCCTCCTTTAGCACTTATGAATTAGAAGTCATGAAAAATGTTATTCACATTGAACTAATGCAAAATTTTTTTGGCTGGGATTCTTTTGTATGCTATTTTTTTGATAAGGTACATGACGTATGTTTTCTTCTCCTAAATACCTACCCGACCTTTTTCTGATCCTAGTTTTAAAAAAGGTAAACTTTGTTGTTTTCTAGACGCGGACCTATCTATGCTTTTAATTTCATCAAAATCGATTTAACTATTTTGGAGAGTCAGGAATTTTCCCCTATTCGCCTTTCTGGTCATAGTTAAAAAAAACATGTTCTTTATGATTGGCGTTTGTAGGGCATTTTGGTGTGTGCATCAGGGAATGACAACGATTACAACTTCGGATACACATTGAGTATTATTAGCAAAACATGTATAAGTGCGTACGGTTACAGCTAAAAAAATTACTCTATCCGTACATACTCGTTTGATGTTCGGCATAAGTATATACAAGTAACCGAAATCTAAGTATTTTTCGCATAAATACTCTATATTGTACACAGTACAACAAATTGGACTTAAGTACTTAAGTGTTATCGATTATCCGTAAAAAAAAGCGAGTAAAATGAGTAACCGTTTTTACAATTCAAGCGAGAGCATCAAGTAGAAATTTTGCATGCGTTTTGATTTAGTAAAAATGCACTTGCTTGGGTTATGAAAACAGCACAACCATTATGGTACAAACGCACACATACATAAACATTATTGTTATACATTTATTTGTTGTTTTTTTATGATCGTTTGTGTGTATACGGCTTAGCAGCCGTAGTTGCTAGCAGGGATGCCACAAAAAATATTATTCCTAACAAATTTGTCAAAAAATGCACTAAAATCTACCAAAAACTTCCATTTTTGCACATAATTTTTCTAAATACTAACATTTATATTTAAAAAATAAAAACAATAATCAAATGGTAGTAAATGAATATAATTTACCAATTAATATATTAATAATTTATATATATTATTTAATTAGTATTTGAAAATATCCAAAATACAGTTTTGTTTACATCAATATTTAAAGAAAAGTGTTACTAAGCAAAAGTATATGCCACTACTTTGGTAATTTATTCGAATCATAATTAATTTCCTATATAAGTATTGATATAATTGGAATATATGTCCTGACTTAACTTTTGTTTAGAATATATGGCTTAAGATATCAATATTTAAGGCATTTCTACATATTTCCTTACAGCGTTTGTTTTCTTTATTTTGTAAAATATTTTCATTGACATTAAAAGTTATCTACTATAAATTCATGTTTCAAGTTTATATGATAAACTATTCAACATGTAACTTTTATAAAAAAATAAGACGCTTAAATGGAAATATGATTTTTAATTGAAATGTTTATTGGCGAATTATTTGAACTTTGTGTTTTACCACTAAAAATATTGTTCTACAAAAACTTAAACATAACAAAGCAAACAAATTCACAAAATTAAAAAAATTTATACCATAAAAATATCCAGTTTAATTAAACTGGCATCCCTGGTTGCTAGATGAATTATGGACAGAGACATTTTTTTATGATTTTTAATTTAGGGGTTGATGAAACAACGACATGCGTTATTTTTTTAGCAATGCCCAGCGAGCATGTGGGATTTATTTTAAATTTATAAAAAAGAAAACAATCTTATATTAAGATATATTTATTAGTTTTAACAGATATATTTGTTGTTTATTGTTTTTCTTATTAACTTTTTTTAGATATTTTAAGTCCGTCAAGAAAAAATTATATTGTTTTTGTTTGTTTTTCTTTATTAATTTTCCAAAAAACAAAAACAGAATATCGTTTTTTTCTGCGGGAAAATAATAATCAGATAATAGCATTATGTTTATTTACTTATAAATAACTATTTAGTGGTTGATTAAAACCTTTTAAAATTGATTTGTCTCGTTATACAGCTTAAAATATTAGCTTAGAATGTATAACACGGCATAATACATTAATATTTGTGTTCATGTTTGCTGGGTATCAGGTATTTTACAGAAATAATTACACTCTCTTTGTTGTGTTCCTATCCAGCGTTGTCAACTTTGGCTTTATGCAATATTATTTGTGCTTTTTAAAATTTTTGTCGCGCAAAAAATTTGAGTCAGTGCTCGATGTGATTTCTCAAATTCTTTGGTGCATTCTTTTTCTTATCGAAGTAAAAATACTAAATTCAAATAAAGAATAATTTTTGCAAGGTAAATTTCTTACGAAACAACGCAACAAAAATGATAAGAATTAATAATAGACAATGCTTTTGTTATAAAGATCTTTAGCTTACATTTAAAAAACTGTATAAATAGATTATATATTTTATATTATTATTAGTTATAATTTAAATATATATGTTTCTGATATCTTCTATAGTTAAACAAACATAACTTTTTATAAAAGTAAAGAAAAGAATATTGATATGCATAAAACCAAAAGCTGTAATTTTTTTAAAGTAGCGATTATATGACCAACTGTGAAGTTAAAGTTACAACTTTAACTTAAAATTTATTATTATTATTAATGATATTATATGGAAACTTATTTTAGGCCTAACGTTTCTAATAACGAAATTTATAATTTTAGAAAATAAATAAAATCGAAAATTCAAAATTTTAAACTTTACGCATATTCTTAAAAAGCAAACGTTTTTTCCTGTCTTGATGTTTTTTGAATCATAAAGTTGACAACACTTGTGATGTAATAGAACCTCTCACTTCACGATGAGAAGTAGATTTTTATACATAAAAAGCAGGGATGGAAAGGTTAATATCTGACTTTGAATACAATTTATGGTAATAATTATTCATACTCTCAAATCTCACTGTGTGAACACAAATTCGATTTCAAAATAAAGTTTTAAAATTTTTTTTAATGAATGTTCCATTATGTGGTCCAGAACATAAAAACATTTACAGGTTTTTTCTGGCATTAATTTATATGGGTCGGATAGGCTGTCATCACTACCTGCATAAGAGCACCCTTCTTAATGATGGATTTTCCTTGGAAATTTGTGTTTTTTTTTCAATAATTAAGGTCAAAATTCTTACAGATTTTTTCCTAATAAAAAGCAATGTAAATACATACGTAATTATATAAATAGTAAATCAAAATAAAAAATACATTGTTAAATACATATCTATTGCCAGTATCAATTCAACTAAATTTTCACTTTTATTTTCTTTAATTTTTACTTATCTTTTTCTTTTTTTTTTAAGTTGATAAGCCATACAAATTTCAGGTATAACAGTTGCATTTCTTAATACTAAAAATAAATAATAAATATAAGTAGATTTATTTTTATTTAAAGAAAACATTTTATTATTATGTGTTAGCTCGTTGCTTATTTAAATTAATAAGCAATATAAATTATGTTATATATATTTACTATACAAATAGTTCCAGCCCTGACCAATTTTCTTTTTGTTTGATAAAAAATGAAAGAGCAGAATAAAGCACTTTTACTTGTTTTTTACTTGTTTTTTTGTTCAAAAGTACTTATAAGTATGTCGCAATACTTATAAGTATTTTGCCAATACTTATAAGTATTTTGCCAATACTTATAAGTATTTTGCCAATACTTATAAGTAATTTGTTTTCGCACATGTATATCCGAATAATACGTATGTATAGAGAGTATTTTTGAAAATAAGTAATAAATATACTCGTAACCGTAGCAATTCCTGCATGTACGAGTAGCTATTTTCTGTGATAAATGCATGGTTATACTTATAACCGAAAAAGATAAGTAAATATTCGAGTTATTTTTTTTTCGGATAACCGAAGTCAGACTCTGGTGTGCATATATTTAATAGTACTGATAGGCTTCGACAAAAATTAAAAAAACCGGTTAAAGCCGGTCGAATAATAACCGTTCGATAACCCTATCAAATACTAAAGCAAATGAAGACATGCTTTAAAAATTTACTTTTTATATACGCAAGCCTAAAGCTAAGTTTACGCTACTTATAATAAAAATCATACAGTTTTGAAATAGCAAAATTCAGTACTTTTACACTTTTTACATTGAAAACTACTACACAAATGGCAAAAGTACTTAATTTTCTATGGCTGCTACAAAAACTTCTCAATATGACTATGACTTGTACTATAGTGTTAACTCAGCTTAAAAAATATTTTGAAAAATTTTCATTTTCTCTATTGAATTTGTAAGTAATTTGTTGTAATTTTTTAATTAAAAAATAACACACACTCACTTTAGATGAAAGGGTAGAATTATTGCCTTATTAAAAAGGGTAAACCTTAGTAAACATTAATTACATGAAAAGCTTTCAATTTTCATTTTTGTTAATTACAGGTAAGCAAAATATCAAACAACATTTTAGGTGGTTTTCACATGGAAAGTATTACAAAAAATACAATTTAATAAGTAAAACATATAAAAGTTATGAAAATAAATTATTTTTTTCTAAATAGTGAAGAAGAAAGTGAAAGTTAAACACACTCCTAAAGAAGTTAAAAAAGATGTTTCTTTTAATTTCTGACTGTTATCGTAATAAGAAGCTGATTTTACATTTTTGTTTTGTTTCGAAATTTACTACCTTACAACCTTCATTATTTAAAAGTGGCAACCATCTGTTCTCCAAGTCATCATCATTATCTTCTTCATTATTCAAAGTTTGATCAAGTTTATATGTATGTACATCTGTCCGTCTTACCATCTGTGTGAGTTTGAAAGACAAATTAAATGGATTTCGTATATAACGCCCTCATAAGGTGAATTTGTTTTATTGGGAGAAAAATCTTATAAAAATTTATTGATGGCTATAAGTTACGTACGTGTAGTATGTAAAGTTTTAATAGCGTGATTTGAGAATGTTTCCTCTGTAAATCTTTTCAGCTTCTAAAAGACTGAAGGTTTTTAAATTTTGCTTAAAGACTTTGGTTGTTTTAATTTTCCTTTTACCATTCCGGCTTAAATATTAAATCTTATGTGTTAATGTGCTTTATCTTCTTCTTTATTTTGGTATTTAGCTTTTACCATGACTTGGTGAATTCCTTGGTTGTAAACAAAGTGACCTTTATGAAAATGATTTACTATCGGCCGCCAGCTTTTGTGCGAGTGTAATAATGAAAGTGAATTTAATATCTTTTGGAAATTTAAATTGAATTTGGTATTTTGGTATTTAGTAAATACTTAACAGAAAGGCAAAGTTTTTAAGCTAGTGAGAGTAAAATATAAAAATGATAAAGTTAATATTATTACTCGAATTCAACTACCTAAGGAAAATGAAAAGTTTTTGTTTCTTTAAATCGAAATACTAAATTAAGAAAACTTCTTCTAATTTAAAATAGGTAGAGATCATATCCAAACAAGATTATTAGAAACTTACAGTTCATAACGAGCTTTTTGAATTTAGGCATTTTGTTAAGTTGTTAATTAAAGCTATCAAAAAGTAAATGAGGTCAGCTTTGTATTCCGATTGGTATTAAATAGCTGCTACGACAATATCAAACAATTTAGTTTCACTCGGAACATCAAACAGATACAAATATTAAAAGAAAATTAATTTTGTTTAAAAACGTAAAAAAGATATAAAGCTAGGCAAATGATCAATTTATTGTAACTACGACAGATCATCTACTCAAGAGAGCTTAAAAGAACTTTAGACATCAACAAATTTATATAAGCATTAGTTTTCACTATGAATTTATTAGGAAATTTGAAAATTTAAAAAGCCTTAAATAAATCAGATCGTTCAGATCATTCCGTCTGAACTCAGAAATCTTAGAGAGGTTATCTAGTATATTTAAGTTTGTGGATTTTGTGTCACTTGGCAGCCATGGCAGAATATTCACAGAAAAGGTGGAAAATTAATTTCTCCTTTTACAAATTTAGACAGCTGCGATAATAGTTGTTTGAAGGAAGTTCGAGTTGGCTTTCCTAAAATCCAGTGACCCGTCAATACCGCCAGCAACCCCTAAATGTCTTTGCAACCTCCGCTCGTAAGTTGCGTTGTACGCCTGATATCAAAAGAGATCATGTAAGCTGGGCCAATCTACATGTATTCAATCCGCGCCACATATTCTCGGCTGTTTTTCAGGAAAATGTCTGGAGATCTTGCTTTAAATACTTCCCAATGTGACTGCATTTGCATTGTAGATATCTGAATTAAATCCCCTTCTAGTTAGCTCATCCTCTCGCTCGTTACCATAGTGGCCCCTGTTCACACAGACCCAGACTAGAGCAACATCAGTCAGTTGACAAAGCCTAGATAACTCTATCCGATACTGACCGACTGACTGTTAGGACAAGAGTTCCGCCTGATTGTCGACCAATATTCCTGTCAATATTCTTATCATTTAGTATTCTACATGCCTCCCAAATAGCTTATATTTTAGCCTAAAAGAAGCTGCATTCATCTGGATGGCGAAATGACAGTTCTACCCCTAGTCATTCAATGAAGACACCAGATCGAAATCCACAGCTCATCCTAAAACCATCCGTATAGTTCCTAGTATCAAAGCTCTCTACAAGGTCACCCATTTTCCCACTTTACCCTAAAAAGAATTACAATTTAAAACGCCCTTTCAAATTCCATATAGGAGAAGACATTATCAGAAGGTTGGTATGAGATCCAAGGCAGTTTAGCCAGAATTACTACGTTGCCTTATGTTCTCAATCTCCTACATTCAGATGCATTGAGCCTTATTGCACACCTGCGGATTTGGCCATAATATGAAGGTCAATGAGAACGAAGGGTAAGATAGTATTCAGTGCCTCCGAAGGACTAGTCCGATCTTTGAACCCTATACAACTGGTCTACAACATATTTGCACCTGATTGTAGT
Organism: Phyto melanocephala; assembly: GCA_941918925.1. NCBI lineage: Eukaryota > Metazoa > Arthropoda > Insecta > Diptera > Rhinophoridae > Phyto > Phyto melanocephala. Next base: position 21,246,889 of record OW799236.1, on the reverse strand, counting down.
CCACTATGCCAGAGATTCATAAGTAAGAATTTAACATATTGTACTACAGCCGTATACATCCACTTAACCATGTTAGGATTGAGCCCCATTTCACACCCAACATCTAACGAAATATATAGAAATATTTAAAAATTTATTTAACAATTTTTATTTTTTTATTTAGTCCAAGTTTAGAAGTGCTAACATTTGAAAGAAAAACATTTGGAATTTTTGTTTGTTTTCTCATTCATCTTCACACTGATGAATACATTGTCGTCAAGAATACATTATTGTTGTTGTTATACGAGTACTGAACACAAAAACTATTATTATTATTATTATTATTATTATTATTATTATTATTATTAGGGTGATCGACTCGGTTTTACAACCGGTGGAAAACCCGGGTTTTTTCTCTTTTAGCTGACGGTTTTTTCTAAATGTTGATTTTTTTTAATATCGAATACACCGTTTTTTTTTCATCCGAAAAAACCGGTTTTTTATTTTTTTAAGTTTATTTTCATAACTTTGTAACCAATCGTGCCATATTATATTTAGTATGCGAAAATTTTCCAAAAATCAAAAAATAAAAACTAATAAGTATTCTTCCATAATATTGTAAGAAATTTATTTGTTGTTTAAAAAACAAATGTACAATAAGAAAAATAATTGAGCTTAAATATTATTTTTTTATAGGATATAAACCTAATGTTAAAAGTTAAAGATAATTGAAGCATACACTTAGCTGATCGATCACTTTTAGGTAACAAGTGTAGTTACAATAAAGAAAAACCAATAATCTCTCCTACCAGATCCTAATTTTAATTAATGGCATCGTGTGCCTGTCAACTAGTTTATACCTATATTTGTAGGTCTCTCAGGTGTCAGGAGTATAAAATAAAATTTTATAGATTTTAAAATGTATATCAAATTACAGAAATCATTTTAAACATAATACGTTAGTGCATATTAGTTTAAAAGATCTATTAAACATTTAAAAAATGTACAGAAGGAGATACAAAAATGTATAACAACCTTATAAGAAGTCTTATTTATTTATGTATTTATTTCTTTTACTTGTAAAGAGTACCTTTTGTCCTTAAATTCAACTAATTAAAACCAAATTAGTCAATTGCATTCATGGCAGTTATTGCGTAATTGTTCAGCCAAGCGTATATAAATTGTAAAAATTTCATATTTAGATATAATTTTTATTAAAATCTTTTTTTACAAAATTTTTTGAATTTTTTCTTTAAATATTATATATTCGAACCGGTTAACCGGTTTTTTCTCAATTTCCAAAATAGCAACCGGTTTTTTTAAGTTCTAAATTTTAAACTATTAGAAAACCGGTTTCTTAAAAAAGTCGAATAATCGATCACCCTACCATCCATACTCGACATAGTGTTATATAAACATCAAGGGCTTTCAGCATAAAAAATGTGTTTCTCACACATTGAAAAAAAATAAAGTAAATCAATTTTATATAAAAACTATAATAACCCTGCAGGAAGCCTGGGGTCAGGAGTCTCTAAGTTACCACTTTTGTCAAATATTCATCTACACTTTTTACATTTTGAAATGCAAAACAGAAAAAATGTAAAAAATTGTCAGTAAAATTGTTTTAGATAATAAACTGTAGTTTACTTTTACATTTAAATTTTTATTTTTATATTTTAATTAAATTTATTTTTATATTTTAATTAAATGATGTAAAAAGTACCAAAAGTGATGATTAGAATTACTAAAATGAACTGCGAAATATCTGCTTCCAATGTCGCTATACGTTCCCGTAAGAACTATCTAGTCAATAGTTCTAAAGTCACTTGTGGATTTTCAATGACAAGCACCTGTTAAATGTCTAAGAATATTGTCTGGGGTATAATTGGTCAGTAGTACTGGAGACAGAGTCATTAGTGAATCAGTATTGTTTCACTTTAGACATTTCCTGCAGGGAAGTTTCAAATTAAACTTCTTTTTACATGCCTAAAGTTTTTATAATTGTGTATTAACAATCTAAAATTTTTATATTAATTGAAAAATATCAAAGTGTTTTTTTTTATAAAAAATGTAAATAAAATTTTCCAAAAAAAAAAAAAAAATAAACATTTTGTTAATATCGAACATTTTATATCATAAATGCTTTATTTAAGTAAAATTGTCTTACAAGCTTTTAATAAAAAATTCTTCAATAATATTAATATGAAATTTATCTATTATGTTTACATATACATATGTATGTACATAGTAAATGTCACTCACAAAAAAAAATATTCTCAAAACGGTTCTTCAGCAATGTTTTATATTTTTCCGCTATAATTACTTTTTTTTAAATTCTATTTACAATGAACCTGTATTGACATAAAATACTGTTAATAGTGTGTTCATTTCAACGAATCTACATACAGACATACATATCAGTCTAGTGTTTGTTTTTATTACATTTCTTATAACTGTAGTAGGTAATACAAATACAAGTACTGCTTGATTTGTTTAACACTTTATAAGTATTTTTGTTATTTTTTTCCATATTTTTTCTCTCTTCATTTTAATTACCTAAATGTCAATGTCATTTTCGTGATTGCTTAACAAAAAAATTCTTAACTTTAGTTCTACACACTTCACTTTGTTTTTTTTCGTTTTTTTTTTTAATATATTTTGCTTAGATAAGTTTAATTTTTATAAAAAAAAAAATACCTGAAAACCGCAAAAAAACTAATTATGCTTTATTTTAAAAAATATCTCATATTTCACGTTCATTCTTTTCATTGTTGAAAAAAAATAATAAAAAAATAAAAAAAAAAAAAATAAATAAATAAAAAAAAAGCTGTAAACGATGATGTCGTAAACTTTTTAGTCAAATTAAAATTAACTGTCAAGTTTAAAGTTGTCTATAACGCCATTTTTCATTCATCTTCTAAACGGTATGCATGTATGTATGTATATAAGTATGTACATACATGTAAAGGTTATTTTATATAGAGGTGCAGAACTTTAAAATGGAATGAAATAATGAAGAATTATTCAAGTTATCATGAAATTTACTATATTCGAAATACAAACTCTGACAATAAAATTAAAATATGACTTCTGGCATATGACAGCCACTGCTGGACAATTTGCGATAACTTTTTACCAACAATTGTGGCCGTATATCGGCGTTAACACGGCGAATGTTGTCCTCAAAGTGGTAAATCGTTTCGGTTTCATCGGCGAAGACTAGCGATTTCACAGATCCACACTGAAAATAGTCTAGTGGTGTTTAATCGCAGGTTTTGGAGGCCAGTTCACGAGTAATTTTTAAATTAACACTAAACAAAGACATGTTCACGTTAGACGGTGTTCACGTTAGACGATGTTCGGGTTATTGCGAGTGCACTGTATGTAAGAAAATTTTGTCCCACAAATAGTTATAAAATTTAAAAACTAATTTTGTTTGAGGATGCAAAAGCTTTGGAATAAAGCAATTTTTTGTATAAAAGCTAGGGTCGATTATTCGACTTTTTTTCGAAACCGGGTTTCAAATAGTTTGAAATTTAGAATTTAAAAAAACCCGGTTGCTATTTTGAAAATTGAGAAAAAACCGGTTAACCGGTTCGAATATACATATATAATATAATATAATATTTAAAGAAAAAATTAAACAATATTGTAAAAAAAATTATAATAAAAATTATATCTGTTATAAATTTTTGTATCTCCTTTTGTACATTTTTTAAATGTTAAATAGATCTCTTAAACTAATATGCACTAATGTATTTTGTTTGAAATGATTTCTGTAATTTGAAACACACTTTAAAGGCTAGCGAAAAAAAATTTCATTTTAAAAATTCTTTCTTTTACACTTTTTATGAAAAAAAAATAAAAAACCGCCTTTTTCGGATAAAAAAAACCGGTGTATTCGATATTCGAAAAATCAACATTTAGAAAAACCCGCCAGCTGAAAGAGGAAAACCGGGTTTTCCACCGATTGTAAAACCGAGTCAATCACCCTAATAAAAGCATAATGCAGACTTAAGGTTAAAATTGCTTTAATAAAACTTATTTACCTAATGAGTGCCTCAGCTGTCAAGGTTTTTAAAAATGTTTTAGATTTTAAATCTGTATGATCTGTTTGTAAGATAAATCCAAATCTATTTATGTTTTTTCCCTTTGTAACTAAAAAAGAAATAACATAAAATCCTAATGCTTAATTTTCTTACTATACCCAAGTGAACTTAATAAGAAACTTAATAAAAGCTTTAAGTGTATCCAAAATTAATGCCATATTATGAAATTAAAAATGTTATGGTCACAACTTGGTATCTACTGCTGCAAATATGACTCATACTCCTGTTACAGTTTGTATATACTTTGTTTTGTTTCGTTTTTTTTTTTTTTGGCTTTCTGGTTTCATTGTTGTATTTGTTTTGTTACAAAATGAATTACATATGTACATTGTTTGGCCACATTTGTTAACTGTAATACAAAAGTAGCGTTACCTGATTTCTTAACTAACGAACTGAACAAATAAACAAGAATTGTACGTTCACATTTCAACAGAGGCTTGTCAAAGTTTATGAGACAAGCAGCCAATATATATTTCAATTTCAATTGAAATTGTATTTAACACGCATTTACTTAGTATTGCATGAGGACGGACAGATGGTTAGATATATAAGCCTGGTAAATAAATAAAACACAATTTAAATTTGGATATTTTATGGCAGATATTTTTACTCACAGGCTTGCAAGAAATAAAACTTATATATAAACAGACACAAAACTTATGAACATACATATACATGTTTTTGCCTGTTTATAATATGTATATATGTAAGTAAATACATATGTTTGTAGCTATGTATGTGCAATTTAGGTTGGCGGGATCTCAAGGAACACGTGTGTTTTTTAAAGCTGCAAATATCTTGAGAACTACAAGTTTTTTTTTGAATTGATTTTGTGCTAAACTTTTATTGTTTTTCTTTGTAATGAAAAAAACCAAGTCTTACCGGAAACAAAATTATACCTAAAAATTAACAAAATAAAAAGCTTGAGATTGACACTGTTCTTTTTATACCCTTCACAGTGAGTGTAAGGGTATATGTAGGTTTGTCATTCCCTACAAAATTAATTTTTAACCCCATAAGGTATATATTTGCTGAAAGCTTATGAATGGGGGAGTCGATTAAACGATTGTCCGTGTGTATGTTGAAATCAAGTTTTTGAAGCCCCTCGACATTGCCAAGACCCGTGTAGGGTATCAAAATATTAGAAATATTTGCGAGCAGATTGATATTGGAAATCAGCATAATCGCTTCATACTCTTTTGAGATATGAGCAAATAAACACGACTGCATCTGTTTTTTTGCTTATTTTTTGGCATAAAATTTAATATTTTCTAGCCCTAGGATAAGGCCTTGTCAAAACGGTGTCATACGGACTCCACTTGACTGTTCACGTGCAGTGAATTACCATGTAAACCAACCAGGATATTTTATAAAAACAATTGTTATTATTTATAGATTTTATATGCCTGTATAGATATTTATGAAAAATGTGACATAAATCGGTCACGAATCGGCAAAGTTATAGGCAAAAATTATTTGAAAAATATACATATATTTTTTTTTAAATATATCAAATTTTTTCGAGCTACTAAACAATTTTAGAACACTCTCAAGATAACAGATTATAAACCGTGATCTCAAACATAATTTCTAAGAAAAACTAATAAATCGGTTTGAAACCAACTTCTTTATTTTTCCTAAAATTTACAAACGGAACTCGATATATTTCAGTTTCTATACAACTGAGAGCCAATAAGGAGATCAAATAAAAGGGCTTGAGTATTAAAATACAGTTAGCTATGAAAAGAAAAAATCCAAGATGGCGTCCTAGATTAAATATCGAATATATGAGTCAAATATAGTAGTAACGGCTTTGTCTCCTTTAACTCCCACAATATTTGTATAAAATGGAAGCACTCGACCAGTAATGTAGCAAACTATCAAAAAGTGTAAAATCCAAAATGACGTCTGAAACAAAATGACGGAGCGAATTTTTTTAACCCCTACCATATTATATACATGACGGTAAAGGGTATTATCAGATTCGGCATGACCGAATATAGCGCTCTTACTTGTTTTTATTCAGTTTTGTCTTTATTATTTATATTAACAAAAAATTTATTTTTTATTATTAAGCGTCTGCCAAAAAACAAAATTCCATAAAATTTATTTAATATTTGTTGAATTTTTTCTTCTTCTTTTTTCTCAATAAATGCCAATATTGCAAATTCCTCATAAAATTAATACATACAATGTATGATTGTAAACACACATACAGTTTCAAAAAACCTCAAAATATTTTATTAAATAAAAAACAACAACGTCTTGAAAAAATTATACAACAAAAGTTAAACACAAATTACATAAAGTGAATGTATTTTGAAGTGTTTTTTCTTAATACAGGGATGTTTAAAAATTAAAAAAAGAAAAAAAAATCAAAAATATTTTAGTCAATATTCGGTTAATAACAAATTAAATAAATACTGTAAAGGACAAATATGTTATTAAATGGAATTAAATAAAATAATAATAATAATAAATTTAATGTAATTTAAATATTTTATGTCTGTTTTGATTTAAAAAAATCTGCTGTTAAAAAACATAGTGGGTGTATTTACAAGTTCTAAGTGTCATATTGTCATATAGTCATAATTTCCAAGTTTTTTTTTTTTAATAAATGGAAAGTATTGTTTTGGTTATTGTAAAATTTTTAAATCTTTTTAAAATAATAAAAAAATATTTATTTATTTATTTATTTATTTATAAGGAAAATACAGTACAACAAGATACAATCTTATTTAATAGTACTGGGAAGATAAAGGCAAAAAAAAATAATATTTTACAATGATTTTGTCTAGATCATAAAATTAAACATTGAGAATAAAAAAAAAAAAAAAATAATAATAATAATAAATATAAATATATAAAAATAGTTAGGTACACAAAAAATATTATAAATAATGTTATTTACGTATAACTTATTTATTTATTTTGTTATTTATCCAAAGTGTGTAAAAATTGCGTATTTAAAGTGCTTTGCATTGTTTATTACTTGAATTAGAGATGGGAGTTCGTTCCAGAGACGAATGGCATTTACATAGAAATGTCTCTCAGATATCAGTTTACGGAATCGAATGGAGTTTATTCTATAGCCTCTATTCGATCTTGAGAATTGTAACCTTCTGTAAAGATAAGCTGGTTGATGAGTGTAGATAATTTTATGTAAAAATAATAGTGTACGGCATTTTAACAGATTTTCGAACGAAACATTATAAATTTGATATGAAAAATGAGATATTCTACTATATCTTGAACGTCCGTAAACATATCTAGCAACATTGTTATAAGCAACCTTAAGTTTATTCCTGTTCATTAAGTCGCAACTTGAAAACAGTTCACATCCATACATTAGTGTTGGTAGTATATATGTCTTGGCAAGCAACATACGGATATCAAGTGGTGTAAAATACTGAGTCATCCAAAGATTCCTGAGCATAGTGTGTACTTTTCCACATATGGCATTAACATGATTTGACCATGAAAGGTTATTATTAAAAGTTACTCCCAGATTTTTGGCACTTTCAACAAGTTGGATAGTGGAACAACCAATGATTATTGGTGGTATAGCATACCTTAAATCATTTTGTTTACTTATCATCATTGCCTTTGACTTTTTTGCATTCAGACAAAGACCATTTGTTGACGCCCATTTAAGTACGTTGTCGAGATCGCGATTTAATTTATTTATGCATTCACTAATATTAGATGGCGAGCAGCTAATAAAAAGTTGTACATCGTCTGCGTACATCTGCACTCCACAGTAGTTAAGTCTATACGGTAAGTCATTGGAGTATATTGTATATAATAGTGGACCAAGAATTGATCCTTGTGGCACACCACGAGTCATTGAGCAACTATTTGATTTTTCCGAACCAGAATATACCAATTGACTTCTACCACATAGATAAGAGTGAAGTAATTTAACGGCAGTGTCTGAAAAATGGCACATGTATTTCAATTTTTGACAAAGTATATTATGTTCAACGGTATCAAACGCCTTAGAGTGATCGAGTAGAACTAAAAATGATACTGAATTATCGTCCATTTTTGAACGTAACTCCTCTGAAACATCGATGAGTGTAGAAATACAGCCATGTTTAGGTCTAAAACCAGATTGTTTTTCAGATAACAGATTGTTGTCACACAAATATTGGGTCATCTGCGCATGAAGTAATCTTTCAACAACTTTTGACAAAAATGGTAGTATTGCAATTGGACGGTAATTCTTGTCAGGTTTGCGAACAGGTATTATTTTTGCACATTTCCACATTAATGGAAATTTTGATGTTGTTATTATTGTGTTAACCAAATGCTCAATCTGTGGAAGTATATGTGATAATATCAATCTAATGAATTTTGGATGGACACCATCGTCTCCTACAGAATTTGAGTTTATGCTTAAAATAGATTTTAGTACATCCTCCCTCGTAGCATGAATAAAATTGAAATTTGGTATATTTTGTAGATTAGCATTTGGTAAGACATCAGCACAGTTGTAAAAATTGATATTAGCTTCAGGCATTGGTATGTTGGCAAATTCTGAATTTAATTGATTAACATCAATTGTACTTTCTGTGTTATTACATTTACTAACGATATCCATCAATTTAATTTCTCTCCATTTCTTTTTTGAGCAAATAGCTGATTGAAACTTTTCTTTATAAAACCTCGATTTTGCAACTCTAATTTTAAGATTAACATTTCTTCTGCAGATTTTAAAATTATTATAAAGGGCAGTGGTTTTAAATCTCTTCCATCTAGCATACGCATTATTTCGTTCATTGATTAAAGATCTAATTTCATTAGAAAACCATGGTTTCTCATTTTTAATAGTTTTAGTTTTAACCAATACATACTTATCATATAAATATTGAATGTGATGGTGTAAAAAAACAAGCTGCTCATCCACAGTAGGGATTGAGAATGTATGATTCCATGGTATTGACGTTAGATGTGTTTCCAGTGATTGAAAATCTATATTTTTAAAATCTCTGAACGTTATAGTATGTTCTTGTGCTGTTGTTTTAAAATCATATGATAAAAAAATAAGATCATGTTTTGAGAAAACAGAAGCGGAAAGTTGGTCAAATAATAACGTACGAGAAATATTATCCACAAAACAAAGATCAAGTAGAGTACTTGTACTGGCTGTAAAATGTGTTGGTATAAATTTATTTATTAAAGTCAAACCAATGGCACACATTTCGTCCATTAAACGATGGTCAATTAAAATATTAGCATTGAAATCTCCAGTTAAAATAATATCTGTGTAACCAAGAGTAAGCGAGGATAGCTTGTCCAATAAAGGCTTAACATTGACTTGTTTATTAGGTCTGTAAATTGTACCCAGTAGAAGTTTTTGGTGATTATTAAAAATTTCAAGAAACAGATATTCTAGTTTTTTATTATTTATGGTGGATTCATCATTATAAATACTTATTTCTCTGTAGCAATCATTAATTTCCTGATCAACAATTCCATCATTAACTTCATTTTCATTTGTAGATTTGCATTTTAAATTGCATGAAATTGATGATTTTACATATATGGCAACTCCTCCAGCGTTTGAAAATCTATCACATCGAAACAGACGATATCCTCTCAATTTGTAGTTGTTATCATTGATATCTATACGAAACCATGTTTCCGAAACACAGATTACGTCCATGCCAGACTTCTCAAAGATAATTCGAAATTCGTCCATTTTATTGTTTAGACTTTGGGCATTTATATGGCATATATTTAAGCCAGAGGTTCTTCTACAAAGTATTGGGATCATAGTGTAAAGGTTTTCTCTAGAACTAACTCTTTCTACATTATAAGATTGTAAAACCATAGTTGAGAACAAATTTTTTATAAACAATGCAAGCACAATCAGAAAATATATTTGATTTTATACAAAGGTAGTTTATAAAAATAGATTTAAAAATTGTTTTATGGAATGTATGATTTAAAATATAACAGTGATTTAAAAAAACAAACGATTTTATTTTAATAGTTGCATCTATGAAAATACGGTGCTTAGGATACTTTGTGAATTCACCAATTAATTTGTCAGAATGTTTGATAAAAACACTAAAATCATACATCGCTTCATTTTCCAGCCGATTCTAACCTAACCTTTTCAAGTTCGTTTACTATAAATAAAAGGTGTGTTTTTGACGATTTTTATGATAAAAAAATTTATTTGCACTGTTCTAATTTGCAAAACAAATTAAATTTAAAATTTGTCTTTTAAGCTGGATTATAATACTACACTACAAATTAAACAATAAACTTTACTTTAAACTTACTCAGCAAAATCTTTTTGAAATTGTGTTATAGGTTGTCATTACTTCATATATTACATAGTAATGAGGGGTCGTTACCAACATCATTATTTTAAAGTACAGAGTAATGGCCTATTGGTTATGACCTTCGTAAATACTTTTTATATATTTTTTTAAACAGTGAACTTTAAATTAACTTCATAAATATTATAATATGGCCAATATTATAATTTTTATATTTTTTGTATTGCAACAGTATAAAAATATCCAGCTATAATTCAGCTTTATTGGTAACTACTTATTTTATTGCTTTTTGTAAGTTCATTTGTAAGCGAGGGTCATGATTTCTGGGACAACTCAAACAAAAATAAGTAGTTATTCGGTCGGAAAGTAACAAGTTTATGTGTCTCTCCAATATTACTTGCTAACTTACTAGGTAAGTAAAGATTTTGCTGGGTAGCTTCTTTACTCTGAAACGTTAATGCGCATATTTGACGATATCCAACCAACCGATTTCGAGAAAATATTTAAGTGAAGAGAGTAGAGTGATTTTAAATAATATCGAACTAGAGGGAGTCGCATTACTCTATTATATGGAAAACTATAATCTTTTTAGACTTACTCCAGTCACTGTAAAAAATATTTTTTTTTCTAGCCTAAAATGGATAGGATGAACAATGACTGCTATAGTGGGCGTGATTTGATCATTATGGGGGGTGAAATTCTGCCAGGAATTGTGTTTGAACCCCCCACTCTTCCCTCCAAAATTAAAATAAAAAATAATTAAATATTTAAATTTAATATAAAATTAACTCATTTTCACATTTACACTGATACTTAGCTGTCAAACTAAAAAGTTTTCCAATAGGGCTGATTTGATTTTGAAGTGACATTGCGGACATTTGTAATATTTCATGATCTGTCATTTATTTTTCATTGTATTCAGTAGTGTTTACAATTTCATCAGGGTGAGATATACGCAAGAAGAACGTCTACAAATTATTCAGTTTTTTTTATCAAAATAATCGTGTTGCAATTGCAACTTTTCGTGCGCTTTTACCATTTCATGGTCGTAATAATCGTCCAAATGTGCTCGCTGTGCGTTGAATTGTTTAAACAATTTTTAGCTTACATTTTCTTTAAATGATGTTCAAGTGCCAATAAGACAGCTAAATGGACAGTTTGGTGTGGTTTTTGGTCTGGTGGTATCATTGGTCTGTACTTCTTTCGAAATGAAGCTGGTAACACCGTTGCTGTCAATGGAGAGCGGTATAGATCAATGACAAGCAACCTTTTATGGCCGAAATTGGAAGATGTTGATCTTGACAACATTTGTTTCCAACAAGACGGGGCTACGTGCACACAGCAAATGCAACAATTGAATTATAGCGAGAAAAGTTTGGAGATTCGATTATTTCTAGAAATTGTGATATTGAATGACCTCCAATAAGTTGTGATTTAACACCATTAGACTATAGACTATTTCTTGTGGGGTTATTTAAAGTCATTGGTCTATCGAAAAAAACAAGACTCTCTTTTCAAGCTTCACAAATCAATATTGAACGTACCATTTATGACATACGACTTGATTTAGTGCAAAAAGTGTTCGAAAATTGGGTTCATCGAATTCGTTCCTGCAGAAGTCGTGGAGGCCATTTGAATGACGTTTTATTTAGAACTTAATTGTATCGATTGTACTTCTTATTAAATTAAAAACTTTTGAATTTCTATAACAATAAAAGGGTTTGTTTTTTTTTTTAACAAATCATATTATTCCTATTCAACATACATATGTTAGAAGTTGCACAACTTCAGTACTTTGGGTTGAAATTGATGTACTGAATCGGACAAAATTTATAAGAAAACCAGTATTTCAATTAAGATCAGGGATGCCACTTTGGTTCGATCAGAGCTTTTTTTACTTTGTGCATAATTTGGTAGCTGGGTTTGCTGTGCTTTTTTAATAAAAAAACACAAAGTTAAAATAATTTGCAAACAAAAATGTTGTTAAAAATATATTTTACATATAAATGTACTTAAAAACTTGTTTTTATTAATATTAAATGTTTAAGAGCTCTTTATTTATACCTAAAATATTGAAATTTATATAAAATTTTTAATTGATATAATAAAAAATTCTAAAAACTGTTGACACCTAGTACAGTCTTTTTAAAAAAAGTTTATAAGCATGTTCATTCCTTAAAGGTCAACATTTGGAAAATTAGTGTAATCTGATGCATACATACTAGGGTGATCGATTTGGTTTTACAACCGGTGAAAAACCCGGTTTTTTACCGGTTTCGAATGTCGATTACACCGGTTTTTTTACTCACAGAAGCCGGTTTTTTTCATTTTCAGTTTTAAGTTCATTTATCTTTGTAAGCAAACGTAACAGACTATATTTGTTACTCAAAAAATTTCCAAACATCAGAAAACTTATTAAATACTCTTCCATTAAATTGTAAAAAAATTTATTTGTTGTTTAAACAAATGTAAAATATGAAAAATAATTAGGCTTAAATATTATTTGTTTTAAATGGAAAGCAGGTATTTTATACTTTGTTGCGCTTATAATTTGCTGTGATAATCAGCTGTTCTGTTTTTTACCAAATTATTGTACTTTGCAATACTTTTTGATCTCTTTTTCGAATTTCATAATATTTTGCTTCTGCGACTTGTACTAAAGGCTACCCATAGCTTTACTAATATCTCTGATAACATATGACTTGTATACTAAAATAGTTCGGCACACAAAGGGTCATTATTACAGCTTGCCTATAAAGTTAATGTTAATAAAAGGTAACTTTGACTACCGTGAACAGTGAAGTGACTTTTTAATATTTTTCATTATGACAACCTCCTTGTAATAAAGTTTTTTTTTAATATGGCAATACCAGAGCGAATTCCGATTACTTTTAACAAATTATTTTGTTCTGATTTATTTACTGTTTTGTGTCACTAACTAAAAAAAAAAAAAAATTTAAAGGTCGAAGTAGAAAAAAAAATATAAATCACAATTTAGTTGCCATATTTTGTTCCTTTATATTAACTAACGGCATTTTATATTAATGCCATTGAATGTGTGTCACCTAAAAATGCAATTAAACCATTGAACAAACTAGTTTATACCTTTATATGTATCTCTGTCATGGGTATAAGAAGAAATTATATATTATGTATTAGACTGGTTAACCGGTTTTTTCTAAATTTTCAATAGAGCAATCGGTTTTTTTTTAATTCTAAATTTCAAACTATTTGAAAACCGGTTACTTAAAAATGTCGAATAATCGATCACCCTAATACTTAGTAACAATTTCTTTTAAATATTAATATAAATAAATGCAATAAACATAACTTCTATACTAGTTAAATTTTTAAAGATAATCAATTTATAAAAATTAGTTCCAAATTTATAAATGCTTTCATGTAAACTATAAAATCAGACCTTATTACCATCTATATATATAAAAGTGAATCTCTGTGTGTGTGTGTGTGTGTGTGTTAGCTATAGACTCCGAAACTGTAAAAGCGATCGGACTCAAACTTTGGCAAGTTGTTGGTCACAAACCAGGGAGTGTTTATGGGTGGAAAAAAGTGGGCGGGGCCACGCCCATAAAAATTAGTTATCAGTTTTAGCTACTTGCACTTGACCGATTTTTTTGAAACTTTGCACACATATCGAGCTGTCATGACTTAATAATTTCGTGATAAGAAAAGTGGGCGGGGCCACGCCCCTAAAAAAGTTTTAATTTTGAGGTACTTGCACTGGACCGATTTTTCTGAAACCTTGCACACATACTAAGCTGTTATAACCATATAATTTCGTGACTAGAAAAGAGGGCAGGGCCACGCCCATAAAATTTTTTTATAATATTGAGGTACTTGCACCAGACGGATTTTTCTGAAACTTTGCACACATATCGAGCTGTCATGACTAAATAATTTCGTGGTTAGAAAAGTGGGCACTGCCACGCCCTTAAAAAAAAGGTATCATTTTGAGGTACTTGCACAAAACCGAATATTCTGAAACTTTGCACACATATTGAGCTGTTATGACTTTACATTTTCGTGATTAGAAAAGTAGGCAGGGCCACGCCCATAAAAACAATTATAATTTTGAGGTACTTGCACTGGTACGATTCTTCTGAAACTTTGCACACATATTGAGCTATTATAACTTTACAATTTCGTGATTAAAAAAGTGGGCAATGCCACGCCCATAAAAAAAATTATAATTTTTAGGTTTTTGCACTTGATATTCAATTGAAATTCAGAATGCATTTCCATTCATTAAGGGGCGTAGCAACGCGCGCCGGGTTTGACTAGTATAGTATATATTTGAAATATTTGTTAAATAAAATATATTAAATTTTTTTTACATTTCTTTAAAACTTCTTTGCTGCTATTTAGCTGTCCTCAAAACAACCAACACTTATGACTAACATATTTGAAAAAAAAATTATTTTTTGTCATTTTTCTAATGTCTCACTCGAATACATCATGGAGTGTATTGTGTTTACAAGTTTTTTGTTGTTCTTTTTATCTGAAAAATTCTCTCATATTTGTCATGCATTTATTCATAGGTTTTCATATTTGTTTTGTTTATTTCTTTTCTTCAAAGTAGCAATACAATATATTTCTCCTTAGTTTTCTGTAGCCAAACAAATATTTATTTAGAAAGTTTAGACTGTAAATGCAAGTACTCGTACAACAAAATAAGAAGAAAACAAATAAAATCACTTCTCACTGCATTCTTTAAAGCACAACAGTTGTGTGAAAGAAAGTTTTTAGTTTTTTCTTTTTTACATAATTTTCTCAACCTACAGATGAAGCTGGCGTAAGAAGACTTTTCTTTACTTTGCTGTCATACGAATGTCAAAATGTCGGTAACGTGTAATTAAAACTTAACACCCGACTTGAAGAGATGTTTGATGTAAAAGGTGTTGCAGCTTTAAGTAAATTATCTTATAAAATCTTGAGTTAGATAAAGTAGAAGAAAAAATACCCTAAATCAACACTTTACTAAGGTGCTTAAAAAAGAAATGTGTTTTTTTTTCTTACAAAAAAAATGGTGGACTTTTTTTCATAAGCAATTAAAGTAAAGAAGTTGTTAATTTGAAAAATGTCACTTACCTTAATTAAAATCTCTTGCTGAGAAAATCTCTTGAGGTTTTGTAAGTCTAAAAAGAGAGAAGAAATGGAAAATGGAAAATGGAATTAATGAAGAGAAAAATATTTTTATTTTTTTAATGAAATGGGATAGGTTTTTCTAAAATTTTTATTTAAATTAAATGTGAACAAATTTAATTGTCTAAGGTGCTCGAAAAAAATCTACAAATTAAAATTTCGGGATATATCAAGGAGAATAAATTATTGTCTGAAAATCAAATAACCATAGCTGTGTATCTGCCTTATTGGATGTTTCTGAAAATATATGACGTGAACTGGATGAAGGAAAATTAAATTTCTTAATTCTTCTTGACCACTCGAAAGCCTTCGATACTGTTGACCATGGCACACTTTGCAAAAAGCTTTGGCACTTCTTTAAGTTCTCTAGAAATTCAACACATCTTTTGTCTTCACATCTTTCGAATCGTTTGCAATTTGTATCTTCTAATAATTTTCAATCATCTTTAAAACCTTTAACAAGAGGTGTGCCACAAGGGTCCATTCTGGGACCACTACTTTTTTCAATTTATGCCAATGATTTGCCAAAACAACGTTTGCATTGCTAAGTTCACATGTATGCAGATGATGTACAGTTATATTTGAGCAGTCCAGTACGATCTATTAGTACGAAAATATTGTTAGGGTTAATGATGATTTGGATAGATTTTTTCGTTGGGCAACAGCGAATGGACTTTGTTTAAACCTCCGTAAATCAAAGTGCCTAATAATTCGAAAGAGAACGCTCGATTCTGTTATCGATGTTAACATTCTAATAAATGGGGAAAGGATCAACATTGTTAATGTTGCAAAAAACCTTGGAATAATGTTTAAAAATACACTTACTTGGACAAACCATGTTTATACACTCGTAGGCCAAATTTATATTAAGCTAAGGTGCCTTTGGCCGACACAATATTTTACTCCCTTAGGGATAAGGAAACTTCTTGCAAAATCCTATCTTCTTCCAGGTTTAATTTACGGCTGTAAGCTTTGCGCAAGCTGCGACTCAATTAGTAAAAGGAAATTAAACGTTTTATATAATAACATAATAAGATATGTGTATGGTTTGAGAAGATATGACCATGCTTCTAATTTTTCCGCTAAACTTTACGGTGTTTCGTTCGATTATTTATTCAGAAGCTCCTCAATATCTTATAGACAAGATTAAGCTTGCCAGATCACTTAGAGGAAAAAATTATATATTATAATTCCTTTACACCGTCTTTTTTGTATCTGAATGGCACTTCTTTATACACGCGGCTTTGGAATATTCTTCCCCGAACTCCATATCTCAATAGCAACGCAAATAGCTTTAAACATTTTTTATTTGATTTTTTTGCACAACAGCGAATTGTAATTAATTGTAATGTATTTGTTATGTAATTGTATTAATGTGTAATCCCTAAATTTAATTTATAAAAAATACTTTCCTATACTTTAATATAAGATTAAATCTTGTTGTATAGGAATTGACAAACAAAATAAATAAATTATAATGGGTCTTTTACTAAGTGTTTCTAAGATTTTATCGAAAATCTCTATTAAATGGAAAGGCCTATTGTGCAATTTTTCGATAAGGCTTCCCTGGGTGTTTTGCTCGAAAATTTTAAATTTTTCATCAGGCTGAGTTCGACCGATGTCATAAGTTCGGTTGGTTGTAAAGGTCACTGCAGATTATGGCTTATTCGTATAAATCTACGACTTAAAAAAAGCCCTCCAGAATGAGTGTAACAGGATCAAATCGTACGATCTCGGTAGCCAATTAATATCATTTTTACGTAAGATGGCCATGTACTTAAACCGCTCAAGCGCTCGGCGTTAACGCTGATGACCTGGTCAAAGTGTTTCTCAAAGAAATATGGCAAATAACTCCGCTCGTAAAAAATCCATACCAAACATTTACTTTTTCGGGATGCATTGAACGCTCTTGTATCTTATGTAAATTGTCATAGTCCTAAGTTCGACAATATTATTTGTTGATGTATTCATTTATCCAGAAACCGCATTAATTGCTTTAATGAAAATTAGGATCAGTTTCGAATTATCCCAGGGCCCATTTTGTGAACACATGCCGTTGTCTATGGTCGTTTACCTTCATCTACTGCATCAGTTGCGCTGTGTGAAAATAATTTTTTAATGAAAAATACGGTCAGTTTCAAATAGCCACAGGGCTATCCTCAAAAGTATGAATCCTTCATCCACTTAATACCTTCCTTATTTTTCTAATATTAGCCTGAAAAGCAATATTGTGATCTGGTTGTCCGAAGTATTAACTTCTGTTTCGGCTTATGTCATATAAACCCATTCCAGTTCGGTCACCAATCTTTGATCCGTGTTCAAGTTCAAGCCCTTAAGTATTTCTTACCCTATTTATAATATTTAAAACTTAACAATTTACAATGAAAATTTGAGGTAAGCTTTGTGACTTGTTATTTTTATATAAGATAATGGTAACTCAATGAGAAATTTTGGGACTGTTTTAAATATAAATCTCGAAATAAATTTAAATTTCAAATTTTTGTTTGACAAATTGCTGGGCTCAACAACACCTTTTTAAATTAATATACCTTGATATGTGACATCATAACATATATTTGTATTAAAACAGTTAGTTTTTTGCTCACAACATGTTGACATTAGACGCCAGTGTTATCACCTATTTTCTCATGAAGTACATTTATAACCCCTTTTAGTTCAGTTACCTCTTTATGGTTATTTCTTTGAAAATAGAAACCAAATGTTTCAAAACCAGTCGCTACTAAATATTTTAATTTAAATGGCTTCTTGTAACAATACACAAAACAAACTTTTACATAACAACACCATTTCCCATGAGAGACAAAAAAAAAATAAAATTAAATAAAATAATTTTTTTATTTAAATAACTTTTAATTAGCAGCAAAGGTAATTTATTATTTAAATCATATCGCTTTTTTGTTAAGTTTTTATTTGTTTGGCAAACACTGTATCCTTAAAAAAATGTTTTGTTGTTTTAATAACGTACAAAAATAACACGCTTCACACATTCGCCTGCAGTATATGCAAAAGAAACACCCACAAACGCTTAAGAACAGCACCCATATGAGAACTTTAGCTGCAAGCATTACAAGCAACTGAAAACTGTAATCAATATATTTAAATACCCCTAGAATGGGTTAATCAGGTTTTAGAACACAAACACACACAAATACAATGAAGAAAATAACGTAGACATAAAAATATAAATAAAATAAAAATAGTTTTAGAGGCAGTTTTTGCTAATTTGTATGCAATTTATGTTTCAGCATAGAAGTACGAGTTGTAGGCTTTAAACACAACCATCAAATAAAAATATATCACTTGTGTCTGGGCAAAAGAACAAGAGGAATAAAACTTATATTCAAAATACTGAACCAGCATACATATGACTGCATGCATTTACATGCAGCCGTACTAAAAACAAAACTGCAAATATAAAAAAAAGAATTTAAAACTTTTATAAGACTTCCTTCCAGAATACAAATGAAATGCACAATAAGGGTATTCACATTATCAACTTTTTGTGTGGCGAAAGTGCAAATATTTTTTTTAAACATAAGAACAACTAAGTAGAGCATTACTTTGGTCTTACATTGACTGTTTACGTCACCTGAAACCAAAAGTGGAAATTCGTTGGATAACTTTCCCAGCAAAAAAACTATGACAAAAAAGTGATTTTGCAGGGGTTCCACTGGTGACGAGTGATTCAATTTAGGTTAAAACACTAATGATTTTAACATAAGCGTGTCATTGGAGATCATGAGTTTACACGAGTGTATTAATGAACAGCACTCCATTCTATTCAGGGCATAGATTTCATTGATATTTGGTGTAAAGCAACCAATGTTTCATGAGTTTGAGTTTTGTTTGTTTGTTTACAAGACTTTTTTAAGCTATTTTTGCATGAGTTGCATTCATTTTTAATCACATCTTTAATGATAAACCAGACGAAACTGAGATCGTCACTGCAATACGTGCAATGAAGAATGGCAAGGCACCAGGCGTAGACAACATTAACCCTGAACTACTTAAGGCTGATCCGACTCTTAGCGCTAAAATAATCTACCCTATTATCAGAGACTTTTGGACATCACACTCTCTTCCTGCTGAACTAAGTGAGGAGTGATAATAAAACTACCCAAGAAAGGAGACTTAACAGAGTGTAAAAATTGGCGGGGTATAACTCTTTTAACCATGATTAATAAGGTGTTAGCGAATATAATCCATGCTAGACTGGCATCATCAATTTCAGCAGATCTTCGAAATGAGCAAGCTGGTTTCAGACCACACCGATCTTGCACCGATCATATAAATAGTCTACGGATCATAGTGGAACAGTCGGTGGAATGGAGATCTCCATTATACTTGATATTTATCGACTTCGCCAAAGCATTCGATGCGATCCACCATCAGGCAATTTGGCACGCACTTCGATGCAAGGGAGTTCCACCTGAGCTAATCGACTTAATCAAAGCTTTGTATGGCAACTCAACAAGTCGAGTACTGCATGAACGCACGTTAAGCAATCCGATTAGTGTAAGCACTGGGGTACGACAGGGATGTATCCTATCTCCGCTGTTATTCAATATTGTATTGGATTCAATTATGCAGCAAGAAACCCGAATAAGAAGAGGCATTACATGGGGTATGAATGATCGATTGGAAGACCTTGACTACGCTGATGATATTTGCCTGCTCGCACATAACCTTACCGACATGTCAGCCAAATTGGATCAGATACATCAGCTAGCATCTGGTGTCGGTCTTCACATCAACTTCGACAAAACTAAGGTTCTACGTATCAATTCGACTAATCTCTCCAAGTTCCGAGTAAACAACATAGAACTCGAGGACGTCCAATCGTTTTGCTACTTAGGAAGTATCATATCAACAACAGGCGGCTCACGTGATGATACTGCATATCGCATAAGGAAAGCAAAACAGTCTTTTGGTGCATTACAAAGAGTATGGAAGTCACCACAAATACATATAAAAACTAAGCTTCGCCTTTTCTCCTCTAATGTTCGCTCTATCCTGCTATATGGATGTGAGTCCTGGAACTCTACTGCAAGCGACATTCAATCCCTGCAAGTATTTGTTAATCGTTGCTTGCGAAAAATTTTGCGAATATTTTGGCCGAACGTAGTTTCCAACAGAGACCTCTGGCAAAGAACAGGTGAAATACCAATTCGCATAGAAATTGCAAAGAGGAAATGGAGCTGGGTTGGTCATATTTTGAGAAGACCCCATGATGATATATCAAAGATGGCAATTGACTGGAACCCTCATGGCAGCAGAAGAAGAGGTAGACCAGCTAACACCTGGAGAAGGCAACTAGAATCCGAAATTAGCGAAACAAGAAGAATTTGGTCTGAGATCAGACTAATCGCACAGGACAGATCCCATTGGAGGAATTTCGTTACGGCCCTTTGTTCCAACTTGGAACCATAGGAATCAATATATATATTAATGATAAATTATTGCTCATTTAGGCAGTCATATAGTCTTGAAAATGTTATTCTCGTTACACTACTTTCAATTTGTTTTGCTGGGTTTGCATAAAATAGTTGTTAAGGAAGCATTAACAGTAAAAGATGATTTTTCCACTACAACAACACAATAAAACTAAAAGATTTTTTTAAATGTAGTCTAGAATCAGGTATTGCCAATAAAATACTCCAAAAATCTAAGTATGGTGATTTAAAACTCTATAATTATGATTAAATAAAAAAGCAGTTTAAACAAATCTGTAGACGATTAAAAAAAATTATGCAAAAGTTTTCTTTAATCTAGGCAATATATAACTAAAACTGTGAGTCTTGTTATCATTATGACTGATAAATCATCTTCTTTGTGGTTCAAAATAGAGCACTCGTCAACAAACAAAATTTTACGCATTTTTGCAACGCTACAATTGTATGTCGTAAATACCCTTAATATTTTCATTTTTAACATTAAAGTGGGTAATAAAATAAAAAGCGGAAGTTATTAGTTTGAAAACGAACATACAAGACATGTAGGTTTTTCATTTTATTTATTTTTATTTTACACTACATTTGTGGTAAGATTTAAATAAATTAAAGAAGTAATGACAGAAGCCTTTGGTATGGTTGGCAGGGTTGGCAATTATTTTTGCCATACATTTTAGAAGACTTGAGTTGAGCAGTATAGGAATTGAGTCCTTAGTCTAAAGTCTTTATATCTAAAATGATGAAACAAAATTGGGCCATACCGAGTTTTTTCATAAAAAATGACAGTTAAAAGACGTCGTAGTAAGTAGCCGTAAGATGTAATCAATTTTATTTTGAGAACGTTACTTTTCATTTAAGGCAGATACTTTCTTAAAACTCATAACCATATTTCCATTAAAGTTCATATAGGTATATTGCGCAATACAAAATAATGACAGTAGGTTTTTGAATCTTTATGAATTTTGGGTACGAGATCAAGGTATCTTTGAAGATGATACATATCATCTTCAAAGGGGTTACGCTGTACACAAGGATGCAGACAGCAAAAAGGACTTTTTATTGCTGCATCAAGTTTGTGATCAAAGATGGGAAATTCTACCAAATGCTTCACATTATATTTACACGGCGGTAAGAAAACCAACAATTATTACGAGTCTTTTGTTTAGTTGCCAAATGCTACTCAAGGGGCAATCAAGCGGAAGTGGGTTGGAGCTCAGAGGATTGCTTACATTGATACAGGTGATGCGATAAATACCACACCAATACAAGTAATGGGGGCAATACTGGGTTTGTTGCCCTTGGAATTGTTTGTAAAGAAAATTGTTGCAGTGCCAACACTATGGATGGAGCCGTTTGCCACGTTGTGCATGGGAGTATTCTGAATTCAACATGAAGTATGAGTTAGGTAAAAATGGTAGAAAGACTACATCACACGATTGTAGTGGATAGATGCACTTACTGTACATCTTGAGCATGTGCTATGGTCTACTTAATTGAGTTGAATCTTTCCTATTTTTTGAGTCTGGGGAAGAATGTGCCCATGTATCAAGCAGAAATGCTTGGAGTACTTTATGCTTTTAATCTTCTGTTGGAAGGTAGAATGCAAAAGTATAACATTGTTATTTAATAATTATTTGGTTATAAAACACATAAAAGAATAGATGAGGTCTCAGAACTGGTGCTCGAATATGTTCTGAAACTTATTAGGTTTGCCTCTGTAAACCGTAGTACCTGTATTGTAGTACCGCTATTGTTAATTAAGAAATAGGTAGGATTAGCTGGAACTAAGGCGAACTTACGAGGAAGGAAACTGCGGTGGCTAGAACCTAACATTGTCCTTCAAGTGTTGGGATCTATGTATCTTAAAAAAAGTGAATGTAGACCACCATGTATAGACAACCCATTGGAGAATACCCCTAGCCGTTCATCAAAAAGGAGTTAACATCATGGTAAAGATCAGGCAGACTTTACCTCTTGAGAAAAAAAAAACTAGGAACCAATGATTAACAAGGTTTCTCGCCTCTACACCAAATTCACGGAGGGCATTGTTTCTAGACAACGAAAAATCATAGCCCCATTATCCTAAGAAATGCGACAGATGATTAATCATATATCCAACCAAAACGCAAGATGTTAATTGTAAAGAAAACAAAAAATTTTCAGAGAATTATTTTAATATTTATTATTATGAGGGTTTGTGACAAATATGTGTGAAACAATATATCGGCTAAATGCTCGCTATGGCTTCGGTGGCATACTTCTATCCGATGGCCCGTATTTTCAATGACACTGAGACATAATTGAGGTTCAATGTCGTTAATTTGCCGAATTATCTCATCTTTTGGCATTTGAGATGTTGAAGTCTAACGGTGTTAAATTACATGATTGTGGCGACTAATTAACACTGCCATAATGTGAGATAACATGAACATTGAATTTCTTGCACAAAAGAGCTATTGTTTCGTTGGCTGTGTGGCAAGTAGCAGCATTTTGTCAGAACCACATATCGTCCAAGTCCATATTCTCATATTCTCATCTCGCGATAACGAACACTGTTTATGGTAACTGCTTGGCCGACCTCGTTTTCAAAGAAGTACGGCTCGATGACGCCGCCAGCTTATAAAGCGCACCAAACAGTCATTCTTCGTTGAAGCATAGGCTTTTCAACAATCATTTTTGGATTCTTGTTTACTTAAATGCTGAAATTCTGCTTGTTAATCTAATCCATTGAGGTGAAATTATGCTGAAAAAAATCACCAAGTGCACTTATGCATTTTTATTGGAACACCCATTTTATTTGTTTACCTCTACATGGTCGTATTTGTCAAACACTGAATCAAAGAAATGTCAAATTAAGTTGGACCAAAGACTATAGTCTATAGTCTGTGTGTATTGACTGTGGGATTGGTAGCGAAACTTTCCTTGAAGATTTTTTCAAACCCCGCTTACCCCCTATACCCCCTTCGACAGCAAATAAAAGTGTATTTAAACAAATATGAAAAAAACAACATTCAACGTCTAAATGCCATATTTGTCTGTGTCTTTGGCTCCGACTTTAATTTTTTACTTTAACTAAATTAAAATTTTTTTCTTTTTCTTTATTTTTTTTGTAGTAAAACCTTGAGATTCATAAAACTTGATCGTGTTATTTTCTACCTAAAGTAATTAACAAAATACGGCTTTAAAAGTGTTTTTTTTATATTAATTTTTTTTCTTCATTTTATATAAAAACACATTTAAGCCGGTCTTGTTGTTTTTTCTTCCACCAAAAACAATATTAACTGTTAATGTTATCAGCAGCTGCTATTTCTTTAAATTTATGAATTTTGTACCGACACAAAGCAGTGGTCACTGCTCTAAATTTTAACCTTAAAAGTTTTTGTTTTCTTTCTCATTCGTCTTTTGGTAAATTAAGCGTGAACATTTGATCAATTTTAAACAAATAAAAGAAAAACAAAACATTAATAATTAAAAAAAAGAAAAGAAGCAGAAATTTGGCTTTTCACACACTAAACAGGGAAAAAACAAAAAAAAAAAAAAAAACAACAATTTTCATTCTTAGGAAAAAATTATGAAACCATGACTTTGACCTAAATTAAGGAGAATAATAGAGACGACAAAAAATAATTTTTCTTTTAAGTCTCTGTTATCGACTTACTTGTGTTCCATTTTGTTTTCCTTTACACTTCAACAATTTGTTAAAGAATTTTATTAATAATTATTGTTAAAGCCACATAAAATGGTTTATTAAATTCAAGGCATATTTATATGCATTAGGAAAGAAGTTATAGATCGAAATGTACGAAAATTTATACCGCACAGTGTATTATTTGTTATAATTAAAATTTAAAACCAAATAAAACTGACAAAATTAAATGTAAAATTTTGAAATCTTGCAAACATTGCTTTTTGGTCAAAGGCTTTGTTCTAACGGAAAATGAATGTGACACGCCCACCTCCCATATAACGCTTTATCCCCAATTCATATAATTTCTCTATGATTAAAGATTTTGTAATAATAAAGGACTGTATTAAAATATTTAAGTTGTATTTATTAGCAGACACAACTTCGACACGGCTTCTGTAACGCCCACTTTTCACGTTATCTACTGCTCATGAAATTTAAAAGCTTTTATGAGCAAATTTAGAGGTATGATGATGAAATTTTCTACAAATATTCTTCTAGTCATTGTTATGCCACAAAATTTAGGTGACACGCCCACTGTAGTGCCCATCTCCCATATAATGGTTTATCTTAAATTCATATAATTTCTTTATGGACAAAGTTTTTGGAATAATAAAGGACTATATTGAAACATCTAAGTTGCATTCATTAGCAGACACAACTTTGTCACGCCTACTGTAACGCCCACTTTTCACGTTATCTACTGTTAATGGAATTTTAAAGCTTTTATGAGCAAATTTAGAGGTATGATGATGAAATTTTCTACAAATATTCTTCTAGTCAATGTCATTGTTATGCCTGAAAATTTAGGTGACACGCCCACTTAAACGCCCATCTCCCATATAATGGTTTATCTTAAATTCATATAATTTCTTTATGGACAAAGTTTTTAAAAGAATAAAGGACTATATTAAAATATCTCAGTTTTATTTATTAGCAGAAACTATATTCACACGCCTACTTTAATGCCCACTTTCACTGAAAGACTAAATTTACAAAAACATTTTACTAGCACATCTTAGTTATACAAAGAAAGTGATACATATTTTAGTATAAAGATATTATTCCATAGCGATTACTGTTAATAACGAAATAATAAATTCTGTGCTTTAAATGTACACATAATTGGTGCTGGGTATAAAAGATTCGGCACAGCCAAATATAGTGCTCTTATTTGTTTTTGTATTAATGTCTGCATATGTCACACAATATTTTTTATTTGTTTCTTTAACTTCAATGTAAAAACTTTGTCTTCTCGGTTTTTTGATTTTTAAAACGTTTTAGACAATCTGAAGCTGCAAATTATTAATTAAATTATTAAAAGTAAAATAAATTAAGTTTGACAACAGCAGACACATTATTCAAAGTTGGTAAGTCTGTTAAATTGTATATAAAAAAAACAATCAGCTGATTGGATACGACTAGCTTATTAATCTGCCTTGATTAAATTAAAAAAATCAAAACAAAACAATTATTGTTCTATTCTATTGTTCAATTCTTTAAACAGACCTTGATCTTTTAGTTTTGTTTCTTATAAGTATTGTGCCAGAATGTAAAACACAAAGTTATTAAAACATAATAACGAAATAAAATATTATCTCTAAGTTTTTGTTTTTATTACAAATTGATTTTCTGCTGTTGCTGCTAAAATGACCTTTATTATTCTCTTAAGTTTAACTAAATTAGATATAACAATTTTATTAAGATTTTGTAAAATAATTTTTGTTGTTTTCTTGTTTATCTTTGTATATGTATATGGTTTATTGAACTGTCTACGCTGTTTTTTATTATTTTAAATTGATTGATATAAAAACTAGTTTTTTTTTAAAAAAATTTTTTTTGTCAGTTTCAAGTATATTTTTATTATAATTATTGTGAGTTGTTTCGGGTTTTATTAATTTTTATTTTTAAAAGTGTATTGTTCTTACAAGTTATATAATTTTTTTTATGAGATTTTTTTCTACTGCGGTTGAGACATATAAAACACTAGTCTACAATGGAAAATGTCGCAACTAATTTTTAATTGTCACATTTATTTTAAATTAGAAAAGCCCGGCGCGCGTTGCTACGCCCCTTAATGAATAAAAATGCATTCTGAATTTTAATTGAATATCAAGTGGACAAAGCTAAAAATTATAACTTTTTTTAATGGGCGTGGCACTGCCCACTTTTCTAATCACGAAATTATATAGGCATGACAGCTCAATAAGTGTGTGCAAAGTTCCAGAAAAATCGATCTAGTGCAAGTAGCTAAAAATTATAACTTATTTCTTATGGGCATGGCATTTCCCATTTTTCTAATCAAGAAATTGTAAAGTCATGACAGCTCAAAATGTGTGCAAAGTTTTAGAAAAAGCGGTCCAGTTCAAGTACCTCAAAATTATAATTTTTTTTATGGGCGTGGCCCTGCCCACTTTTCTAATCACAAAGTTATATAGTCATGACTGCACATTATGTGTGCAAAGCTTCAGAAAAATTGGTCCAGTGCAAGTACCTCAAAATTAAAAACATTTTATGGGCGTGGCCCCGCCCACTTTTCTAATCACGAAATTATATAGTGATGACAGCTCAATATGTGTGCAAAGTTTCAGAAAAATCGGTCAAGTGCAAGTAGCTAGAAATGATAATTAATTTTTTATGGGCATGGCGCCGCCCACTTTTTGCCACCCATAAACACTCCCTGGAATGTGTACAAAAAACTTGCAAAAGTTTGAGTCCGATCGGTTTTACAGTTTCGGAGTCTATAGCTAACACACACACACAGAGTTGATATAATTTAGAATTAGAACAAATAATTCTATGTTTCAATTTTTAATAAAATACTGAGTTAAAAAGTTAATATATACACACAACACTTGTAGTTCTGATCATGAAACTATAGCAAGTTTCGAAAAAGCATTCTTCTCAGCTAGTTTCGGATATTTAAATTTTCCCAAACATTCTGTCATTATCGCATCGAACTTATAGCCTATATACATACAAAGAGAAATAATTGTTGCGACATGATCACGGTCACAGGGAATAGTTATTTAACTTAAGTTTTGTCTCTTATTTCGTCACTATAATCAAGCATTTGTTTAAGTTTTATCAACTAATGTTCGTTTTTTTAATGATTCTATATGATTGTCCTTTGAAAATTGTATGATTTACATTATTGTTATGGCAAAAATAAAATGATGTCTCCACAAAAATAACATTGTAATCGAAGCCATTTAAAATTAGAAATAACCATTAAAAGATAAGTGAAACAACAGCATGATTTCAAAACAATCAAGCAATGCCATCTTTGGATAATAATTTTTTTTCAACTTCATCACTTTTTTTTAAAATTCCTAAATAATTTTTTAACACGCCTAAGATATCAGATTATTAGCCGTAATATCAGAAATTATTTCTAAGAAAAACTAAAAAATCGGAGTGAAACCATCTGAGATATAAGCACCAAAGTACAACTGCTCAAATGAAATTATTGTTACCACAACCATGTTTTTTCTTTGCAAAAAATTAACTTTTTACATTTAATATACTTACATCTAAAGTTAACTTAGCTTAAGATTTTGTACAACAATCGTAACAATGGGCGTGGCACATTTAATACAATGCAAGAGCTTGTCACAATGTACCACTTCATTTACTGGCGTAGCTAAAATTATAGTCTTTTATCTACATTATTGGCTAGTATATGAGGACAAACATATACCTCATCATATACTGGTTTATATACTTGATAAAAGACTTTGACCAGACTAGACTATAACTAGACTAAACACTTGATTTTACGCCAGATTACAGATTATACCATAGAATAGATATTGACGTTACTATGACTATGACTATAATTATTTTATTACCAAATGTTTGATTGAAAATATTTGATTGTAAAATTTTTTTATTTAAATGTTTTTAATTTTCTTTTCTTTGTTTCACGTAATTTAATAACTTTTTTGACTTAATAAAAAACAGCACTTGTTTTGTTAATTGATTTCCCGATTTGAAACACTTTCCCAAAATTGAATTTAATTTAACTTTTTATTTTTTTTTTGTAAGAAAATAACATTGATTTGTATTTGAATTAAAATATATTTATCACAGTGCACTAAATGTCATGAATTTTTAATTTACTTTATCTTTATTTTCAATTGCATGAAAACAATGTAATTCCTCATTTCACTTACCATAACTAACCTCAATTTTTTGTAACGTGAGTCTTTTTTTTTTACCCACTTCTTCTTAAACAACAAATGTTTAGGCCTACAAACAGAAACCATAAATATTTTTACGCATTCCTCCATATAAAAGAAGAAACACTCAAACACACACACACACATGTCGTGATTTTATAAATAAATGTCACTTTGAAGTCATTTGAAATAGACTAAAAACATTTTTTCTTTAATCATGATCATCACGATTACCATCATCATGTGTTAAACTCATACTCTTGGTAAAGCTCAAAAAGTGAGTAATAAAATGTTGACAATAACTCTGCACGCAATTACGTCTACAATTTAAAAATAGAACAAAAACAATAATAACAACAGCAAAAATATGTGATGAGACTTCATTTGTACATTGCTTATAAAATCACTATCTGGTAATTAGTTTCTAAACATGTCAAGAATTTAATGCTACTGTTGTCAGCCAATTCATTAGAAATGTGTTAAAGTGGAAAAAAAATCCAAGAAATAGAAACAGTAAATTGTTAAAAATAAACTTGAGTAGAAATATAAGCTTTTGTTTTTGATTACAATTGGTTTTGTTGATGTTGGACAAGAAGACCAATATGATTTTTATACTCTTATAGACTTGTCTTGTCTGTGTGATTGATTTTAAAATTAAGCGCTCAGTTGCATAGATTAATTAAAAAAAAATACTTCACTTTCTTTTTTGCCTGTTTCTATGTTTTTCTCATCACTTAATGGTTTTAAATTGATTTCCATTAAAGTTTATTGGTTTGTTTTAGAGCTTAAAACTTTCATTCTTGTGAGAAGATGGGAAAATGCTTAGGAATGTTATCCGGGTTTTAAAGCGGGTAATAAGAATTATTAAGTGAGTGTTTTACTTTTTAAATTATTTAAACAATGGTATTTAAGATAAATTTCGTATAGTTTAAATCACATCCAAACAAAAGTAAATTTTACTGTTAGAGATGATCAGTGGCGTAACTACAAATTTTGTCTTGGGGTGTAAAAAGGTTTTTTTTGGGGGGAGGGAGTTTTTGTTGTTGTGTTTGGGAAAAAATTTTAACTGAGTTAATTTAATTTGAAAAATAGTTAATTTTTTTTAAATTCTGGGTGTTGGCAAAAACAGTTCTTGGGAGGGTGCATTGAACCACCCCTAATGGTGATGGAGTACTCTTGTCTTAAATCTATTGTTAAGTATAGTGCCTAGTCTGCCTCGAATGCATATAATAGGGACTTCAAGGGTGAAGGGAGAAAATCATAACATCAGCAGAATTTATTTATTGCTTTAGCTCAGCTCATCACTGTAACAAGTCATTCTGTTGAAGAGCCAAGACAAATGGCGCAAAAGAGCGGAGGAAAAAAAGCACCTGGTCATGATAATGACCTAAGCATTGCACCTACTTAAGAACGTAACTGAGTATTTATATTACTAGAGTGGAGTGTAGTTGTGTAGTGCTTAAATCAAATGACTAACTCCGAACCAAAGGAGCCTGTTTAAATCCCAGCAAAACAGAATTATTCGCTATAATCGAGTTCTCAATTAAGGGGACCTCCAGACAAATTCATACAAATTCATGAAATAAAACAAGAGCCACCCAACATTCCACCTCAATCCTGATGTCAAATAAAGGTCTAATATTTCTGTGATAATCAAAGATAGACGCAGATTAATGAAAATCACGCGCCTTGAAGATTTTTCTTTAACAACTAAAAAAATTGAAAATGCTTTTATCTCGACTTAAATTGTTTTATCAAAAATCCACATTTAATAAAAATTTGTATAAAGGGTGTCTCAGTAAAAATGCACTTTTTAAATTTAGTTTCTTTTTTTTAGTGCAAGTGGCAACTCTGAAATTTGACAGCTGTCACATATGTTTATTTCAATTATTTAAAATGGAGTGGTATACGAAAGAACAACGCGTTATAATTAAAAAAACTTATTACAAAACTTTGGAAAGTTATGCTGAGAACGCTCGTAAACTTCAAATTATTAACAGTTAAGAAAGTGCATCTAGTGTGTCAACTAAATATACGAAGAGCAGTTAAAAAATGTGAAAAAAAGAAGGACTCGAGGACAGGATCGATCCTGTGCTTCAACGTAACGGTTGGCCTCTAGAAAATATTGCTTTTGTAAACGAGAGTGTCGCCAAAAACCTTAAAACATCTAGTCGGCATAATTTTTTACTATATTAAGTTTAAAAAGGCACATCTCTGTAAAAAAGTCAAAGGAAAATTTCATTGAAAGTGTTATGGCCAGAGAGTAATAGTCGTCAGAGTCGTGGGGCCATTCGATGTATATTTTATTCCATCTGTCTTCTTTAAAATCCAACCAAAAATCAAAACTAGCTAAAAAAAAAGTGTTTTTATTTTTAATTAATAAAGTTGATTCTTAAGCAACTAACTCACGGCATGTTTTTTACTTATGACTTGTCACATTTCCACCTGCTTAACACAAACATGTCGTGTGTTAACGTAAAAATGTTGCCTCTGTAAATCTCATTTTCTAAGCCATCTAACAATTTTTTACTTTGAGGCTTTTGCCTATTTAGTCCTGACAAGCCACTTGACATTAGCTGTTGGCAGAAATCTCTGCCGCCGGAAAACTGTCAGCGGCAGTTGACTGTGAAATAATAATTTTGACAGACATGCAAAATTACATTTGAGCCACAAATTGGACAAGTTAAATGTTAAACATACCATGAGGATACCCCGGTGGACTAGTCAGTAGTGTGATGGTCTGCTAGTTTGGGGGTTGCGGGTTCGATTTCCGTCAGAAACTCTGGAATGGTCTGATTCTCTTTCTCTTCTATTCTCTTTCTATTCTAACTATTTTATTCACATGGAGCCATAACATAACACGCCAATTGGGCATAAGTGTATACCTGTCGTGGGCTTGGGCTTTTAGTGCCCCTCCTTTTCAACCTAACCTACCATGTACGAGCTGCTTTACTGAGACCTCTATTACTACAACCAGAAAGCAGACAATCAAATTTATGGCCAATCGAATAGTTCAGTTCTTGCAATCGAACTTTTTTTTTTTGCATTAAAACATTTTTATTGCAAGAATCATAATTTCTTAGTGCTGACTACATATTTATATATCAAAACGAAATTCTGTAGATACAACTGTAAAATTTTACTGCACAACTAATGCGATTGAAAAACATTTTGTAACCCACAAGCGATACTGTTTTCTCTGTTTACAGACTTTAGCCAAATCTTTTTTACATTCCACTTTGTCATAAAGTTCGTAGTGGTGTTACTAGAAAAAAGGTAAAGTTATATGCTTGTTTTAGGTCTTCAATCCCCGCTGGGAATACTTACAACAATTAGGTTTATTTTTATTTATTTAATGTGTTTGCATTTTATTACTTTGTCGAAGGCCTTTTTAACAGTTTGTACACCACATAAACTAGATTGAACTAACATTTCATTAATTGTTAGATTACAAACAAACAAAAAAACAAATAAATAAATAAATTAACCTAAATAAATATTTTAGCAAAGAAAAAAACAATTTAAAAAAACAGTAAAATTTTATTTGCCTTGAGTGTCGGGCTTATCGGTATAGGGGCAAAAATATGTGTCATAAACAAAACAAATTACAATATACAAGTAGCAGATATGTAATTTCTTTTAAAACAATTAAACAAAATATGTCCATGCAATTGTAAGAGATAATATTTAAAAAAAATTTTAATGATTACCCAGCAAAAACTAGGTAATGAATTGCTCCTACTAAACAACATACTTTTCAATGACTATTACATATCGTCTGTCTTACTAAGAAGTACTTTAGTAATGACTTGAATTGTAATGTGATATGTAAGTACTTATTTTCAGACATTAGCTTCGATACACACACAATATAATGTCTTATTGCGAAATTTGCTACAAGCCATTCAAATACAAACTTTTTATAATTCTCATTTAGTTTAAGACGCTTAGGGTGTAAGTAATAATGATTTGGGTTTGGGTTCATAATATTAATGGGTTATTTAGGTTACTAAAATCAATTACTTATTTATTGCTATAAAAGTGAGTATGTACTTATTTAAGTCCCTTTTTATAAACGACGAGGCTTGTAACCAGGCTTGCCATTTTAGTAATTTTTATGCTGGATATAGCAGTTTTTTCTTAAGTTTTCATAAAGTGCTAAGTGCTAGTTTAGCACTTTTTAATAATAATCCGGCATTTTTTTTTTGCATTTTTTTCATATAAAATTTAAATGCAATCAATTATTTTTTATATGTAAATCTTAGATGATATTTTCTTTCTTGTAAATGTTTTAGCTGGTAAAATATATATAAAGGAAAAGCTGATGGACATATTTTTGGGAGATGAGGAAGAAATATTTGAAGAATTTTTGCTACCAAATCCATATTAAGGATATAAATTCAAAACGTTATTAAAAAAGTATAAAGAAAAAAATTTTATATCTTCTGAAGAAGAAGACACAATCAGAAAAATATGTTTTATGTTTTTAAAATCACTTGTAAATGAACTAAAATTATCGGCTTCCCAAAAATATTTTTAAATATTAAAAAAAAATCCATCATTTTCAATAGATAATAAATATCCTTAAACAAATTAAGGCATTTCCATTTAGTATAACTGAAATGGAAAAAATCCAAAATCAGTGGATCTATATAACTGAACAAATCCGGCATACCAATATCGATAGTACGGAGTTCTGGATTCAAGTAAACCAATTTAGAAATTCAATTAATGAAAATCCTTTTAAGGAATTATTGGATTTTGTGCTGTCTCCCACTTTCAAACGCTGAAGTGGAACGTTTATTTAGTTTAATGGGCTTAATAAAAAGCAAACTTACAACAGAAATTAACACTCAACTTTTATGTTCTGTTATACGTATAAGGGAAAGCGTAAAACTAAATAACGTATGTTGCTACAACATCAATATATCGGACGATGTTTTGATTAAAATTGGTTTATCTGAAAAATACCAAAAAGAATTGGTATGTGTAAACCATTTAAGCACTTTTTTCCGAGGTTTTGCACTTTTTCTCTATCATCTTATGGCAACACTGTATAAAAGGGGCG
This sequence comes from Phyto melanocephala, assembly GCA_941918925.1. Lineage (NCBI taxonomy): Eukaryota > Metazoa > Arthropoda > Insecta > Diptera > Rhinophoridae > Phyto > Phyto melanocephala. The sequence continues at coordinate 21,212,940 of OW799236.1, read as the reverse complement.
TATTATATGCGACTGTAATAAGTACTTATACGAGTCCCAATTTCCAAGCGAGGGTGGTAACTACTTATTTTAGCCCCTATTTGTAAGCTAGCGTGGTAAGAACTTGCCTCCAGTAACATCACCGTGTTAAAATAATGGGTTTGAATTCTATAAGTCCATAACATAAATGGGTTATTTAGGTTATATAGTACTTATTTATTGCTATAAAAGAATGTACTTATTTATGTCCCTATTTACAAACGACCGTAATAAGTACTTATACGAGTTCCTATTTGTAAGCGTGGTTGGTAACTATTTATTATACCCTTCACACAGTGAAAAAGGGTATATAGGTATATTGGTTTGTCATTCCGTGTGAAATTTCTACAATTTTCATTTCCGACCCCATAAAGTATATATTTTATGAAAGCCTATGTATATGGGAGTCGATTAAACTCTGTCAGTCTGAACGTCCGTCCGTGTGTATATTGAAATCAACTTTTTGAAGTCCCCCGACATCGCTTGGACCCGGGTGAGGTATTAAAATATCAGAAATTTTTGGGAGCTATTGAAAATCAGAAACATCGGTACATAAACAACTGAGATATGAGCAAAAAACCACAACCACCTCTATTTTTTTTTTCACAAAAACAACATTACAACAACAACATACATACATACAAACGTGTATACTGGTTAGAGAAAACGTGGCATCGAATCCCAGCTGAGCCAAGAAAATTTTTTTTTTTAATATGTTTTTTAATATTTTTATCTGTTTTTTTATTTTATATATTATTTATATTTTTATTATTTTTTTATTATTTTTTTTTAATTTATTTATATTTTTTTTATTTTTATTTTTTTATTTATTTTTTTTTGTTTTATATTTATTATTTATATATTAATTAGTTTTTTTAAATTTTTTTTTTATATTTTTTTATTTTTTTTATAATTTTTTTTTTTTAACATACATACGTAAATTCATAATATTACAATGGTATGTTTTTACATATGTATGTTTTTTATATATATGTACGTATGTATTTTATATGAGATGAATGGTGATAAAAACTACGGTTATTGCATGACTACACGTTGTGAAGGGTATATAAGATTCGGCACGGCCGAATATAGCTCTCTTACTTGTTTTAGTCTCTATTTGTAAGCGAGGGCTTACTTGCCTCCAATGACATCGCCGTGTTAAATCAATGGCTTTAGATGCCAAATTGTAAATAGTGAAGAATTGGTTTTTAGTGCATTCAACTCATTTTTTTGCAATGACAGTTTTTGCTGGGTATTTTGTTAAAACAAAATGTAGTCATAACAATTGTTTTGAGTTAAAGTAGAAACCATAAACAATTTAAAAATAATTAAAACTAACAATTTACATAAAATTGTAAAATAAACTGAGACTAAATGTAAATTAACGTTTCAAAAACGAAAAAGCGCTCTAAAGCAATACATAATTAATGTCTGCATTCACACCAACCAACCAAACTTTTTGTTGGTGTGGTGTGATAAAGCATGACACTTTGTTGTCACTGACAAATGTTTGTGGTAAGGTTTCTTCTCCCAAAATCTGCTTACTAGACATTTTGAGTGACCTTCTTTTTTTATTTAGATTTTTTCCATTTTCTTATAGTTTTAAGAGCTGTGTGTGACTTTTAAAGTTTTCAAATAAAATACTTAAGGTTTTATGATTTGAAAAATATATTTTCTTGCTGGTTTGTCTTAAAAACTTCAAATTACATTGGATCAGTGCAATTTTATATGCAGTTTAATGTTAAAATAAAAACTAATAAAATAACACGTTTTATTTTATAGATCGTTTAGTTTAAAGTGGTAATAAAATACAACAATATAAAAACAAATTTTGTTTTGAGGTTAAAAACTTAAAAACTTTAGAATTTCTATTTTATTTTTAATTTTTTTTTTAAATCATCTATTTTAAACCCCAGTTTTATTTTTTTCTAAGCGTTTTAATTTATTTTTATAATAGTGGCTACTTTTTGTGTTTGTGTGGTGTATGTATGTGTGTTTTTCAGCAGCTTGTATTTTGTAATTTATTAATGAAATTAATTATTTATGTATGCTCAGCACATTTTTCTTAGTGTGTGTGTGTTTTTTTTTTAATTTAACATTTGTTGTACTTTTTGCTTTTTTGTTTATTAAACAAATTTTGTTGTTGTTATTTTTTTCCTTTTTGTTTTTGTATTGCTTTGTGGTAAAATTGACAAGCAAAACATATTTTGAAATTGATACCAATATTTTAGTTATTTCTTCTTCTTCTTCTTCTTTAATTTACATTCATTTTGAATTATTATTTAAGGCACGTTTACAGTTTAACTGACATTTAGAGTGTTTCAGTTTTGTTGTGGCCATTAAAATGGGTCACACACGATTTTTTGTTGGTGTTTGTTTTATATAGATCATTTTCGTTTATGGTATGCCATAAAAGTTGTCAAAAACATTTGACATTTTGTTACTAGCTTACACTTACAAAATCGTGTTTGTTTTAAAATTCACGATTTTTTATATCTAAGAATTCTAAGTAAAATAAAATTGCTATAGTTAACACGTAACATTTAAATTTAGATTTTTTTGAAAATATATTAAAATTAAGAACTATACTGTGTAATACTTTGCAATTAAAAATATTTTTGGTCTAATCCTTTCGATGGCTTAATATAAAAAGTGCGTGTCTATATTCAGAACAAGATGGTGTTTGTTACATTTTCTGGTAGTCCCCCATATTACCCATAAAAAAATTCAGTGAGTTATGATCGAAAATAACAGATTTATAATTAACTTCTTAATATGTATGTATATCAACCGAAACGTATATATAATTCCAGATGGCAACCACAACAAAATGGCGTTTTTCATATTTTTTTTAACACCCCAATATGGGAAAAGAATTAAAGGCTTGAGAAGTAGAAAACAGTACATTCGGAAAAATATCATATTCAGGATGGCGTCTAAGCAAAATGGCGTTTTACAAATTGGCTGCATCTGGGATGTGCCATTTACATAGTTACTTAGGCTATTCTATGCTCCAAATATCTGTTGATGTTGGTGAAGGGTAGATAAGATTTGACACGACCAAATACGCAACTTTTAGTTTTTTTAAATAAAAGAATTTACTCCTTTTTTTTGTATTATAGTGTGAAAGGTATATAGAATTCGGTGCTACTACTTAAATGTAGCTTATGTTATGAGATTTCTGTATTATGCTCTTTGTTAAAAAATAGGTTTTATTTTAAACTAATATTTAAGTTTTTATTTTGTTACACCTAAAACATAATGAAAGTCTTAAATTAAATTAATATTTTGTCATCTAAGATTTACGTTTCTAATCATTTTTTGACTCATTAAATATCCGTGTTTAAAACAAATTTTTTGTTTTTAAATGCAACAAAAAAAAATTGTAGGTCACAATTAAATTCAACCTTGATTTCAAATGGTATAAAATTGTCGCAACATGCAAATTAAGTTCAGAAAAAACCCTCATGTAAAAAACATACAAATTGCAATACAATTTACATTAAAAAGGTTTATTTGTTAATACTTTTTTTTGCAAGATTTTGAAGGAAAAAAAGCTTAACAAAGCAAAAAAAAAACTGCAATGAAATTTAATTAAAACCCTTTTAAAAAAATGGCAAGCACACTTTAAGGGGGCTATACGCTTAAAGAGACGAAACAGTGTGTGGCCAATTTAAAATACATAAAAATAAATTTGCTTATATTTAGGGAAATTTAATAAAAAAATTCTTTTAGTTATTAATTTGTGCAAAATTGTTTAAGAATAAAGAACTTGTGAAACATTTTATATAAATAAATTGCTTGTGAAAATTAAATGTTTATTGATTGATAGATAGATAGATATTGTTCTAGGATAAACAATCTTGTAAATATAAAAAGGTTCTCCACTTTGCAGCAGTCTCTATAGTTTTGTTAAGCCTTTTAAAGTCTTAAGTCAAAAGCTTTGTTAGCTTATGGACAAGACAAGGCTCTCCTTAAAGCCTTAAAATTAATACTGCCATGATTTTCTACCAAACAATAACTGGGTTTGGCGATTCGCTACAACCAAAACAAATAATAAAAAAATAATAAAAATAGCATGTTTTGTTATGTATTTAAACTAAAAATACGATTTAATGGAATTATCTAAACAGACTATTGGTGTGGTTATGCGCTAAATACTAGTTCACCTACAAAAAAAAAAAAAATATTGAAAATAAAAAAACGATAATACTTTAATGAAAGTTGTCTTTAATTTTATGACTTATTGTTGCTGGGATTTTTACGATTATATTTATTGAAATAGAGATAAAATAAGCAGAAAAAAATATTGTAAAAGAAAAAAGTCATAAATGACCCTGGTCAATAGGAACTGCTAGAGATTTGGTTTAAGAATACTATAAACAAATTAATAATAATAAACCATTTATTTGAATGCATGTTTATTATAATTATAGGTTATATTTATAGTGTATTTAGTATTCGTTTAGATTTTAGTGCGGATTATTTTTGTAATAAAAGTTTAAGAGGGTCAGATAAAAAAAAGTATTAAAAAACATTGGAAAATTTCATAAAAAGGATATGAATATAGAGATCTGTCGGGAAACTCCCTAATATGTGTTAACGATAATCGTATTGTAAAAGTAAACAACAATTTTATCGATTTCGGTTTTCAGTAACACACCCAGCAAAAACTCTCGTTACAAAATAATGAGTTGAATGTACTAAATAGAAGTTGTCCACTACTTAAAATATGGCACATAAACCCATTATATTAATACGGCGATTTCATTGGAGGAAAGTACTTCCACGCTAGCAAATAGGGACTAGAAAAAGTAGTTACCACCTTATGACAATCGCTTATAAATAGGGACTTAAATAATTACTTACTTTTATAGCAATCAATAAGTACTTAATTTTAATAGCTTAAATAACCCATTAATATTATGGACTTGCAAAAGTCCTTCGGTTATTTTAAGGACGAAAATTCGGTTTGAAATTTAAAAATCCGTAGGAAAAATATAAGCCATCACACTGTTAATGAAATGCCTTGCCGCTGTTGTGAAAATAATTATTACTTATACCCTAAGCGTCTTAAACTAAATGAGAATTATAAAAAGTTTGTATTTGAGTGGCTTCTAGCAAATTTCGCAATAAGAAAATGTATTGTGTGTGTATCTAAGCAAATGTCTGAAAATAAGTACTTACGTATTACATTATAATTCAAGTCGCTACTTAAATACTTCTTAGTAAGATAAACGATATGTAATAGTCATCGAAATGTATGTTGTTTAGTAAGAGCAAGTCATTACCAGGTTTTTGTTGGGCAGCTTTTGCACATTCAAAATTAACTTTGTAAACTCTTGAGTCTTGAAAGCCAGAATTAGAATCGAATAAATATTTTATTCTGAATTAAAGGAAGTTAATATTCGTATAAAAATATTAAAAATATCAAATTATTTAAAAGTTTAAAATTTAAAATTTTTGGGTTTTAAATATGAACAAAATTTTGTAATCGTAATTTTTTGTCTCAGCAGAACAGCAATGTGCCAGTTGCTGACATATTTTGTTTTTATACCCTTCATACAGTGAAAAAGGGTATATATAGGTTTGTCATTCCGTGTGAAATTTCTACAATTTTCATTTCCGACCCCATAAAGTATATGTTTGCTGAAAGCTTATGAATAGGGGAGTCGATTAAACTCTGTCAGTCTGTCCGTCTGTCCGTGTGTATGTTGAAATCAACTTTTTTAAGCCCCCCGACATCGCTTGGACCCGGGCGAGGTATTAAAATATCACAAATATTCGGGAGTAGATCGGTATTGAAAATCAGAAACATCGGTACATAAACAACTGAGATATGAGCAAAAACCCACGACCACCTCGATTTTTTTCACAAAAACTACATTACAACAACAACATACATACATACCATCGTGTATACTGGTTAGAGAAAACGTGGCATCGAATCCCAGCTGAGCCAAACAAATTTTTTTTTATTTTTTTTTATATTTTTTTTTAAATTTTTTTATTTTTTTTTTTATTTTTTATTTAATATATTATTTATATTTTTATTATTATTTTTTTTTAATTTTTTTTTTAATATTTTTTTTTATTTTTTTTATTTTTTTTATTTTTTTTTTGTTTTATATTTATTATATATATTTTAATTATTTAAAAAAAAAATTTTTTTTTTATTTGTTTTTATTGTTTTTTTTAACATACGTACGTAAATTTATAATTTTACAATGGGTTGTTTTTATATATGTATGTTTTTTATATGTATGTACGTATTTCATATGGGATGAATGGTGACACAAACTACTGTTATTGCATGACTACACGTTGTGAAGGGTATATAAGGTTCGGCACGGCCGAATATAGCGCTCTTACTTGTTAAGGTGTCGTTTAGTAAAATATTAATATGTAATTTTTTTGATAATTGTTTATATACAATTGTTATTTCTTCAACTGAACACCCCTAATATTTTCACATATGTTTATTATTCGAATTTCACTACACATTTTTCTATGTTGTACAATTTGTTTTTAAATAGTAAAAAAGATATCATTTTTCCAGCAATTAAACTTTTTGTTGTTAAACAAATGTTTTTTCACGTTTTTTTTTGTTCTTCATTCTATCTTTATCTTCTTTTTTTGTGTCATTTAATTCATTTTAAATTAATTTTTGTAAAAAAAAAAAATAATAATGTGATGTTTAATGCTTAATCTTTAAGTACTTTTGTAGAGATAAGAATACATACAACATGTCTTCACTTAAGAAATCATATTTTTTTATGTAGTTTTGTATAGAACATAAACAGAGTATCAGATGACTTTTAAAGATAAAAGTTGGGAGAAATAAGTACAAACAAATCTTAAACATAAGAAAATCTTATTTCAAATACTAATTTTAGGGCTGCAATATAATAAAACTGCAAGAATTCTAAGAAAGGTTTGAAAATTATTAAATTTTGTAACTTGGAAAATATTATTAGATTTTTATCGTTCTACTGAAACTAAGAAGAGACTTGTTGGCGTTTAAATAACATTACTTTGATTTCGTTGCCAGACAAAAGGAAAGACATAAGGGTAAACAAAAAGAAATTAATAAATGTAAGTTTTATCCAAATTCTTTAATATTTAGAGATGATTATATAGTCAATTATGGTTTAATGGGGCGAGGGTTGGTGTTGGAATGATGTTGGACTTCCTTATAAGCCATTTGTGTTAAGCAATAGTTTTTGCAGCCATAAAACAAAGAATATATTTAAATAAAAACTTAACAACAGCTTTAGCAACTTTTAACTTTTTTGGAAAAATTAAAATTACTTTAAAAAATAATAAATAAATAATAATAATCAACCTTTTAACTAAATTAAATATGCCTTTTTATGCTAAAATAAGCTTTTACAAAACATGTCGTTTTTCAGCAAAATCGGTAGGTTTCCATAAAATAATTTAAAAATACAAATTTTTTTGAAAAATTTAAAATATGCTTTTTTATGCTAAAATATTTTTTTTTATTCTTATTGCTCTTATTTGACCTTTATTTTATAAAATTTTTAATTGATTTTTCAAGCTCGACAAAATTGACTACAATTATAGATAAACATTTAAGTAAAATGAAGTTGACGAATAGAGATAAGTTTCTATTGGATACAGTAAATGAGACAAATAAATTCTGAAAGGGAAATAAGGACATTCTTAGCTTTAAGAAAACAAGATTATGATATGAGAATGGAGAATATTCTAGGAGATATTACAAAGTACGAATTAATTAATAGGGATCCAACAAATAGATAACAAAAGGTGAATAATAATATAGTTGAGGAACTTTTTAAACTAGAGATAATAACGAATACTGAGCGTAATATACTAATGACAAATATTGCTACGGCACCTAGGATATATGGACTACCAAAAATTCATAAGGAGGAATATCCCTTAAGACCAATTTGTTCATTTGTTAATTCTCCTTCTTACCAACTCTGTAAATATGTAGCCAACATTCTGAAGAAGATTACTGAGAGTTCTAAGTATAACGTTAAGGATTCATTAGAATTTAAAGATAGAATAACTGACCAATACATAGAAGATGGTGAAAAATTGATTTCACTAGATGTAGTTTCATTATTCCCAAGTATACCTGTTGACTTAGCTTTAGATATCATAGAAAAAAAAATGGAATATGATAGAGAAATATACGAGAATGGGGAAGAATTTATTTTTGAGAATTATTAAATTTTGTTTTGAAGAAAATAGATTTTTTCAATGTGATGGTAAAGTGTATTTGCAAAAAAAGGGATTACCAATGGGATCTCCAGCATCCCCAATTGTAGCGGATATAGTTATGGATAAATTATTGGACACTTGTATGGGAAAATTAAGTATTGGACCGAAGATAATAATAAAATATGTGGATGATCTATTTTGCATTGTTTCGGAATGTGCAATTAATGAAATGTTGGATACACTTAGTCAATTCAATCCTAATATTAAATTTACAATGGAAGTCGAAGTTGGTTCGAAACTCCCTTATTTGGATACATTATTGATTAGGAGAGGTAACAGTATAGTAGTGGATTGGTATCAGAAACCAACTGCATCGGGGAGAATCATAAATTATTATTCTAAACATGGCAGACAGATTATTATGAATACGGCTAAAAATTTTATAAAAAGAGTATTAACAATTAGTGATAAAGATTTCCATATGGAAAATGGGGAAACAATTAAGGAGATATTAATTGACAACAATTTTCCTATTCAAGTAGTTCAAAGTTTGCTAAATCAATTTAGAAAAAATCATAATAATAATAATAATAATAATAATAATAATAATAATAATAGTAATAATAATGACAATAATAATAAAAATAGTTATTCAGACATAACAGTACGGAAAATTTACAAGTCTATGACTTATGTGCCGCAAACTTCAGAACGTTTGAAGAAATCTAGAATCTTTGATTCTGAGAGATATGGAATAGCTTATAGGACATATAATACATTAGGTAGACTATTTAGTAAGACGAAAGATAGAATAAATAAGTGGGACATGTCAAATGTAGTATATAAAATACCTTGTAACGGTAATGATAATGAGAGTTGTAATAAGGTTTACATAGGTACGACAAAGAATAAACTTAAGACGAGAATAGCTGGACATAGATCGGACCAAAAGTATAGAGACAATATTAATTCACAAAAAACGGCTTTGGCAACACATTGTTCTAAATCGAATCACTATCCAAACTTTGAAAATGTTTCAGTTCTAAACATTGAACATAATTACAAACGTAAATATATATTAGAAATGCTATAGATAATAAATATTCCAGGAACACAAAGAATTAACTTTAAGGCAGACACACAGATAATGTTGCTCAGAACTATAGGCATTTAATACACAAAAAATAACATTCCCACAAACTTTAACTTTAGTAATACATATTTTGTGTTAATATTTTGTTATGTTACATTTTTAATATAATAAGTTTTATGTTAATTTTTGTAATACTACGTTTAAAAAAAAAAAAAAAAATTTTTTTGAAATGGTTATAAAATATTTTTATGTTAAAAAAATTATATAAAATTTTGTAAAAACACACAATTTCTTTCCTGAAGATGCTATACAAATAAATAAATCAACAAATATTTATAAAGACCTCGAGCTTGAAAAATCAATTAAAAATTTTATTTTTTTTATGCTAAAATATGCTTTAAAACAATAAATTTTATTTTGCGCTTTTTTTTATTAAAATAAAAATTATTTTTTTTTAAATATCAAAATATGCCACAAAATTTAAATAGTATGCTTTTATATGCTAAAATATGTTTTAGTTAAATACATATATATGTATGTATGTCTGTCGTTTTCTTTTTTTCGTATTCAAATTTGGTACTAAACTTTAGGTCTTTTAAAAAATTATTATGAATGACACAAATATTACAATTTAAAGATTTTGGGCCGTATTCATAAAATATATTTTAGGTTTATTGAAGGCTTATTTGCCAAATTTCTCTACAAAATCTGTCAAATAAGCCTTTAATAAACCTAAAATATTTTTTATAAATACGGCCCTTTTACTTTAAATAATATTAACTTGATGATATTTTAAGATATTAAAGAAATCTCGCATGATTTTAAGAAGGCTCAAGTGCACTATGTTGAAGTTAGGGACTGTTGATTCGAAAATCTTATGGGCGTTAGTATGAAATATTTATGACAATAATTAAATTGGCAGCAAAATATAATTGTTCTGCCAAAATATGCTTTAAGGAAATATATTTGTTATAAAAACAAATTAAATCCAGCTATTTGGCTTCAAAAATATATTTTAATATTGTATCAAATAAAAGTATGCTTTTATGCAAATATATGCTTAAGCATAATTTGTATTCATTTCTAAATTATATGAAAACATTTTAACACTTTTATAACTTGTGATATAATTTGATAAATTATGTTTTTTATGACAAAAAACATGCGGCCTCTGGCACTTTGACACTGTCAAAAAAAAAAGAAAAAGAGAAAATCTTATGTGACTACAATAAGCAGCCCTTAATATGCTTATTTTTAAAGTTTTATATAATAGAAAGTCTTAGAATTATCATAAAAAAGAAAATTAACATTTTTATATCCATCAAAATACATACAAGTAAAAGGTAGATGTGCGTTTTTAGTAACAAAATAAGCTGAGTCATATAAATGTTTTTTATTGGTATTAAAATTAATTGAAAAAACATACTTGAACAAAATTATGGAGCAATAAAATTCACATAATAACTAAAAACAAGTAAGAGCACTATATTCGGTTGTGCCGAATTTTTGATACCCGCCACCAATTTTGTGCATAAAATTTATTATTTTGTTATTAACTGCAATCGCTATGGAATAATCTCTTTGTACTAAAATTATTATACTACTATTAATTATTTTTTTAATATATTCTTACAATGAGATCTTAAGTATTTCTACATTAGAATTGATACAGGTCATACGGAGTTGAGAACTCATCTAGCTCGCATGAAATTGTCTGAGGAGACGATATGCAGAGCATGCGAGGAAGAGGATGAGACTTTGATACACTATCTCTGTCATTGTCCTAAGTTTGGGCATATTAGACGCGATTATTTTACAGTGGATACTATGCCGAATTTGGAGCACCTGGGGAACTCGAACTGGAGATCCATAAGGAATTGCATTGAGGGGACTGAGTTATTGGACTAGTCCGATATTTATGGGAAATTATGATTATTGTTTTAATTTGGGAATTCCGGCTCCCACATGGAGCGCACAACATGCCAACTGGGCATAAGTGTATACCTTTCAAAGGTTTGGGCTTTTAGTGCCCCTCCTTTTCAACCTAACCTAACTAACTCTTTTTTCCAACAATGTTGAATTTTTACGTAAACAGAAGAGTATAATTTGGTACCCAGAGGTAGTTAAAGAACAATATTAGCTTTGTGTGGGCATGGCACCTCATACTTTTAAAATTATAAAATTAATAATTGAATTCAACTCTGATATTCCTTTACCAACTTATTTATTTTTTTAATTTTTGTCCATATAAAAATAATATAAATTTCAGATCAAGCGTTATATGGCATATTAAAGTGGGCGTGGCATCGTAATTTTTTGGAATTACACTTATATTGGTTTAATTAAATTTACCAGAAAGCTATACATATATGCGAACTTGCATCATCTAATACATATAATTCGGTCGATTTTTTGAGCTCTTCAATTTCATTAACAGTTAGTTATGTGAGAAGTGGGTATTAAAGTAGGCGTGTCAAAGTAGTATCTGTTAATAAATTCAACTTAGATATTTCAATATTGTATCCTTTATTCTTTAAACATTTTTGTCCATAGAGAAATAATATGAATATGTGTGAGATAATGCTTTATATGGGAGGTGGGCGTTAAAGTGGGCGTGTGACCTTAATTTTTGGGAGTTATACTTATACAGACGAGAACTGTAAATATACAAAATTTCATCATCTAATACATATAATTTCAATTTTATGAGCTTTTAAATTTAATAACCAGTAGATTGTGTGAGAAGTGGGTGTTAAAAAAGGCGTGTCAAAGTAGTTTCTGCTGAACAAATTTAACTTAGATATTTTAATATAAAGTCCTTTATTCTTCCAGAATCTTTGTCCATAAAGAAATTACATGAATTTGAGATAAATCATCGTATGGGAGGTGGGCGTTAAAGTGGGCGTGTCCTCTTATTTTTTGCAAAATTTCAGAGTCGTACATCTAATATTGTCTGTTCTCTTACGTTTTCAATTTTAAATATACCAAAAATGACACTGTGCGGTAAACATTTTCGTACATTTATGAACATTTTCAGGGAAAGATATTTTTTGTTTCTCAAGAAAATGTTCTAAATTTCATCGCTCTACGTCAATGCGATTAGACACAATTGCATTTTATTCGATGTAGGAAGGACATTGTTTTTTTGACCTTCACTTGTATGACGAGCTCTAACCTTCTTCCTAATCTGCCGATTTAGCACATTTTTAATACCCAACAAACCTTGTGTATAACAAATATTCTGGCAAAATTTAATTCCCCTAACTTTTTCGATTTGAGAGCTATAGCGCTTTCAACGGACGGACAGAAGAACAGATATAGCTAGATCGTCCTAAAATGAAACCAGAAATCAGAAAATATACACTATGTGGGCTAAACTAGACATTTCGATGTGTTACAAACGCAATGACAAAATTAATATACCCCACCACACTATTTTTTTTTATGATGGTGGGCAAAAAAAAAAAAACACAAAATGAATTTATATGCAAATTAAATGTATTCTGAATTATTACAAAATACTTAAAAAGATGTCACAAAGGAAACCGTTTTATGTAGAAATTTATCACAATAATATGCTCTTTTATGCAAAAAACAAAAAAGCAACTAGAAAGTAATATTTATATATTTTTGAAATTTTACCAAAAAAAAAAAGAGAAACCAAGATGTTAAAATTCATATTAAAGTTAATAAATGCCTAAATGAAATGTGTTACTTTTTACAAATTTCAGTTAAGAAAATATCAAAGAAATCAATAGATAATATCAAAAGATTTAATATAAAGCATTATTAATATGTATAATATGCGTTTTTATGCAAAACATTCATTTAAATATATTAAAACTTGGAATATTTTAAAAATTTAACTATTTAAGTGACATACAGAATTTTGCAATATAAAAGAAATCAGCAAATATGCCGGAATATGATGCAATAACAAATAGTTGTGTATAGCAAAATTAATTTCGTTATTTTATAATTCAATTTAAATAAAACAAATACTTACTTGCATTACACATTTGGCAAATATTTGCTCAAATAGGCGTAACCAAAATTTGTATTAAAGAATGAGATCGATAAAACCCTAACACGAATAAAACGCAATAACTTTGAAACGAATTAATCCATTTTAATGAAAATAGCGTGGTTCAACAATAAAATAACAGTAAATTAAAATATTAATGCTTTTTGTAAAAATTCAGCTTTTTTTGATGAACTGTTTCACCTTTTCCGGAATTGAGACCATGAGGGTTTTGATGGTATCCTTAGTAACTTTATTGCTGGAATAAGACCATTTCTGGGAAAAAATTTTAGTAGTATTAGCAACTTGTTTTGTATCCTTCAGCACTCTTTTGACTAAAGCCCAGTAACGTTCGATTGGCCTTAGTTCTGGACAATTAGGTGGATTTGCTTCTTTTGGCACTACCACTATATTATTTGTTTCATACCATTCTGCTGCAGATTTACTATAATGACACGACGCTAGGTCAGGCCAAAAATATGTTGACTTATTGTGTTTTCGTATGAATGGAAGCAACCTCTTCTGCAAGCACTCCTTGATGTAAATATCAGTGTTGATAGTCCCAGTAGTAATAAATTTACTGCTTCTTTCTCCGCACGTGCATATAGCTTGCCAAACTAAGTACTTCTTTGGAAACTTTGTCTTTTTTTGGAACTTAAATTGGTCATCGACATTACCTCTTCCATCGGCCACATAATAACTTCGCCCTGGGAGCTGAGAAAAGTCGGCAAGAACGTAAGTCTCATCATCCATAATACAACACTCATATTTGTTGATAAAATTTCTAAGCAGTTCTTTGGCACGACTTTTTGCATCCAAGTTTTTCTTCGAATTTCAGTCTGGCACTTTCTGAACCTTGTAGGACTTAAGGCCTTCATATATTTTAAGCTTCCTTACAAAAAAATCGGAACAGTTTGCTTTTAAGGCGGCTTTACGGTTTGAGAAGTTGGGTTTTGGTTTAGAAGACTAACAATCTTTGAAGCTAACTGTGGGTCAGTTATACCTTTTTTAGCTCCACTTCCAGCTTTCCTTTTAATACTACGACGTTCGTTATACACTTTTATCACACGCGAAACTGTTTGTCGTGACACCTTTATCTCATTTGCAATAGATTTGTAAATACGACGGGATTTTTAAAAAAAAAATTGTTATTATTTTTTCACGCACTTTTTCTTCGGAATCCATTTTCAAACAAACTAATAATCCGATTATGCTATTGTTTTGTACACATAATTTGACAAGTTTTTAAATGCAAACAGTTATATTTTTTGTGCATGAAGAAAGGTGGAATTAAAAATGTGTGTTAAGGTTTCACTGATCTCATTCTTTAAATAATTATTTAAGGTTATGTGATTGTTTTTACACCAAATATAATAAAAACCTACAACAATTAATTGATATTACAACTTCACGTCCATCAAGTCATCATAGAAAGACTTACAGCACAACAACGTCTCCAAAGCCTTCAGCTGTATTACAAAAAATAGCGTTCTGTCAGATATTTTTTTCATGCGATTGCACTTCCGTTGCACACAACCGACATACTGAAACCACTATTGCCAATACCATTCACAAATTTAAGTGCCAGTTAACATGGCTCCACGAAAAGTCCCCCAATGAAATAACACCAAAATGAGAAATTAAATATTCTCCAAATTTTTTTCATACATTTTTGGGTGTTATTTCATACTAGCCAAGCCCGGCGCGCATTGCTACGCCCCTTAATGAATCAAAATGCATTCTGAATTTTAATTGAATATCAAGTGCAAAAACCTAAAAATAATAATTTTTTGTATGGGCGTGGCGTTGCCCACTTTTCTAATCACGAAATTGTAAAGTCATAACAGCTCAATATGTGTGCAAAGTTTCAGAATAATCGGTCCAGTGCAAGTACCTCAAAATTATATCTTTTTTTTATGGGCGTGGCACTGCCCACTTTTCTAATCACAAAATTGTAAAGCCATAACAGCTCAATATGTGTGCAAAGTTTCAGAATAATCGGTCCAGTGCAAGTACCTCAAAATTATAACCTTTTTTTATGGGCGTGGCCCTGCCCACTTTTCTAATCACGAAATTATATGGTTATGACAGCTTAGTATGTGTGCAAAGTTTCAGAAAAATCGGTCCAGTGCAAGTACCTTAAAATTAAAATTTTTTTAGGGGCGTGGCCCCGCCTACTTTTCTTATCACAAAAATTATTTAGTCATGACAGCACAATATGTGTGCAAAGTTTCAGAAAAATCGGTCAGGTGCAAGTAGCTAAAACTGATAACTAATTTTCATGGGCGTGGCCCCGCCCACTTTTTTCCACCCATAAACACTCCCTGGTATGTGTACAACAACTTGCCAAAGTTTGAGTCCGATCGGTTTTACAGTTTCGGAGTCTATAGCTAACACACACACACACACACACACACACAGAGTTTCACTTTTATATATATAGATGAAATAACTCCAAATTTTTTTGGGCCGTTTTTCATTTTTTTTTTTTTGGAAATTATTTAATTTCTCATTTGGGGTTTTCAAATTATGAAATAATCTCCAATGAAATAACACCCAACAAATTTTTAAAATTCGTGGCCTGTTTCATAGCGTGTATTATTTGGGTGTTATTTCATTTTGTATTCGGAGATTATTTCATTTTTAAAGCTGTTGGTTTTTGGGGGTGTATTCGCTTGTAAATAAATTATATAAAAATAGGCCTTTTACAAGAAAAGTTTTAGCCTGTGAATATATTACAATATCTTTTCAAATACATAAATGATAACGTTCTGCATTTGGATGGTGTGACCTTCGTGACAGACTACGAAATTAGTCTACGGATGGCAATAATGATTGTTTTCCCTTAATCAAAAGTAATCGGTTGTTGGTCCCACTTCCGCCAAGCAGTGAGGAGGTACATCATAACAAAGTGTAACCAACTGGTAGCATTTATACATACAACGTATATTTTTTCCATCTTTAATTCATGAGCAACCATTTTGTTTTTTTTACCATTTCTTACGTATAATATATTATGTATGTACATGAAAATAATTTTTTGGTAGTTGGGTTTCAAAAATAAATATATTGGAAATATTAAACAATTCTTTGCCCATACTTCCTCACATCTCCATTACAGAAAATTACTGCCTTCTTTACAATATCGTAACTATAAAAACGTCTCCCATGAGTTGGATTTTCAAGCTATTCGAAAGTTTAAGGATAGCTCGTTGGTGGCTGATCTGAAATAGCTTCCATCGTATAAGGGAAAATAACTGCACTGGACTTAGTCCATTTACAAAACCAAAAGTAGTCACTATTAAACGAGCACACTTTCGAAGTTGCATATATCCTTATTATGAAGAAGACGCCTGCGGGCCTCCACACGATTCATTTTAAAAATTTTGCGATTTTGCTGTTGATCCATATTGACTTCACAAAATCCTTAGTAAATCTGACCCTTTTATGAATTTCGGACATAATGTCATTTTTGTTGCTGATGGGGTTTATTTCATTGGGGGTTATTTCATTTTCATCATTGGGAGTTATTTCATAAGAACTAACTCACCAATATTGGGGGTTGTTTCGTTTTCGCTTTGGGGTTTATTTCATTTATTTTTCGATGTTATTTCATTCACTGTTTTTGGATGTTATTTCCAATTTTTGGGGGTTTATTTCATTGGGGGGATTTTCGTGGTGCCGTTAACATTAGTAGATGATATTCGACCCTTTAGACCACATCCAGCACGTAGTGAAGAGAATATACACAGAGAAAACAGTGTCGGTTGTGAGTACTGCAATTGTTGCCAATCGCATTGTTTAGTTGTGATCATAGATTATTACGGTTATATCTACAGAATTTCCTTTCGGAATATAAATATGTAGTCAGCACTAATAAATTATGATAAATTGATACTTCCAAAGTGTTTTTTTTTCTTCTTTGTGTCGCATAAATGTAGATGAGTTTCTTCTTCAAGGTTTCGAACACATTGAGGCCTTGCACATATTCGTGCCCGATGCTTTTTATTGATGCCACACAATTGTTTGTTACTTCGTACAGTCTTAAGTTACACCAGCCATTATAAATTGAGATTGCATTTGTTTAAGCCAAAAACGTATTTAAATCTTGGCAATAAAATGATGGTGCTAAAGCATTAAATTATTAAATTAAATTAAAATTCGCTTTCGATAGCAGAGAATAAAAATCATCTTCTGAAGTCGACATCTATGCAATCTATCATTAAAATGCGAGGTCACCAATTGTTAGTAGATTTAAAAATAAAAATCAACAATTTATTTATATTTTGTTAAACATTTTCATTTAACTCTCAAGCCATCAAGACATAACAACTAATACTAAACATTTTATTTAGTTTTTAAGTTTTTACTACTAAAGCAATAAAATATTGTTGTTTGAAATATACAAATTGTTTGTTTTAACGTGGATTTTATTGCAGTATATTTTACATGCTCTACAGTGATTTGTGCTTATTTATAGATATAAACGATAGCTGAATCCGGAATGCTTTGCAGGTCCCTGCATAGTTTTTTAGTGTTCAAAAAAATCGCTCGATCACAAAGAACGATCTTTAATTTGTAAGTAGTAAATCCCAAAAACTGTGAATACCAAATTTGAAAAAACACCTTGTAAACAGGAGTTTAAAAAGTTAACTCCATCTCTGTTTGGTTTTTTTTTACCATAAACATTAAGTGTAAGACACACGACGATTTTAATTGACCAACTTTTTCTGAATTTTCTTTTGATGTTCACACATGACAATTTCTTCGGAAATTTTTCTGTTTTGTTTAGCTTTTATTTTTTATTACGCACAACAATATGTAGCACGCTTTTAATTAAAATGTTTTCACTAAAATAATTTTTTTTTGTGTTTTTATTTTTAAATATTTAAAATGTTTAATTTGTGACGTTTTTAATTCAAATTATAAATAATTTACTCGTCAAGAAACGAAACACCGAATGAAAAGAAATGTCAAATATTCAACTTAAAAAAATTGCATCAAATAGCCGAGTAAAACTTAAAAAAAAACATCTATAAACTAAAGAATTGCCCAACTATAATTGTCGTGTGTGACCTTAGACTAAGCACTCTTCACAAAACTAATTTTTATCAACACACATCAGTTTTTTTTTATATTTTGTTTTGTCCATACATGTGATTTGCTTGCCCCCCGACCACACGAGCAATTGCTTACATATGTTCTAATAAAAGCAATAATGCCGGCAGAATAACAGCGTCAAATTGCCAATGTCCAAGCTTATATCTGCAGATGGTGAACACATAACATAAAACATAAAATTTAGCTGAAGGTTTTTCTTTCAAATTCTCATTAACAAAATGAGATTTCAAAAATAAAAGAAAATCCTTTAAAAGGAATAAAAATGTTGGTTGGGTTTTTGAGGAAGTTTTTTATAGTTTTGAATTCTCATTTTATTAATGAGAATTTGAAAATAAAACTTATAATATTTTAACTTTTTCAAGAATTTAGGCGATCTGGTATAAGCAGCGGTAAAATGCATATAGACCAGCTTAAAGCCAACAACCAAATGAAATATTTTTTAAGTTGCGTCTTTTTTAAATTTCCGTGATTTCGATGTTGCCTCGTTTTTGCTTCTGTTTGCGTCGCATGGCTTCGAAGTTGCGTCGTTAGTGCTTCGATTTGCGCCGTTAATTTGAAAATGTTTGTACAAAGCCAAAATAGAAAAAAAGGGGATTTCCCGTCTAAGTCTAGTGTAAATTCGTAGTTTCAAAATACATTTGGTAAAGTGAAGTTTAACCTAAATATTTTTTAAAAATGGGTAAAAAAAGACATCCAATAAGCTTAGAACAAAAACTGCATATTTCAAAGCGTTTTAAATCAGGGGAGAAAACAGTCGATATTGGAAGAAATCTGGGCTTAGCCTCTTCTACAATAAAAAACATTTGTTCCAGAGACGCTGATAGAATTTTACTTTTTAATTTATGTTCTATGAATTTCTTATTTTTAATTTTAATATTAATATTTTTGTTATATTTTTTTTTAATGTTTTTCATGAATTGTTGTTTTTTTATTTTAAAATTATTAAAAAAAAAATTAATACAAAATTTTTTAAACTAAAATTATGAGTGTCGGAACGAATTAAATAAAAATTAATACAAATGTATGGAAAACTGCGATTCGGTTTGCGTCGTTTCAGTTTGCGTCTCGTTTTTTCGGTCCCAATTAACGACGCAAACCGGGGTATGAGTGTATAAGAAGTTTTTTGTATCTCCTGAAAAATTTGCATATTAAGCCGACGATATAATGGTTTATTGTAAAATTTTTAAACCTTTTATGAAATTGCAAAACATTATAACATTATAACATTATGACAATAGCACACTTTATGACACTATATGAATGCAGCAATTTATCATTTTCAAATAGCAGGTAAAAATAAAAAATTTTTATGCAAAATTTTTTTTATTAAACTTTTGGTAGGTTTTTCTCTGTCATTAAAATAGAATAACATATTTTCTTTGTTTAACATAGCCATGCACATATGTACATATGTACGAATGTATGTATTTGTTTAGAAAACCCCCTAAGGGCGGAATTTTTTTCTTTGTTTTTTGTTTTGTTAACTTACAACATGTGATGGGCACGAGTTGTACATGCATATTTGAACTTTGAAATCCCATTAGAATATTGTTTAAAGGTTGTAGTGATTGATTGGTTATGGAAAAGGCATGCAAAAAAAAACCAAATATTTTATGGGATTTTTCTATTCGTGAAGGGCATTGTGTTTGTTAGCAGTTAAATATTTAGCATAAAATTGTTAATGTTTGAACATTTCGATACTTAAGCTGAAAGACGTCTTTTTGTGCATAAACAAAATAGTGCAAAAAATAATCATAAATAAAGCCGCCGCCATAAAATTTTTTTGTTTTTGTTTTATTTCGTAACAACGATTTAAGACCTTAAGTGGCGCCACAATTGAAATAACATTCAGCGCAATCACAAATGTTCTTTAACATAACAAAATAATAAGAATAATTATAGTTAAAGGCGCTCCTTGAAATAATTTGTATTGTTTTTTGTTGTTGTTGTTTTAAATCACCGCTATTTTAAATTGAATTTATTTTTATGCCAATTCAGTATTTGGCTTAAAAAAAAAACTAAAGAGAAAGAGAGAAAAAAGTCGTTATAAATAGATTTTTCTTATTAACAAACATAATTATTGATAATATTAATTATTAAAGTTTTATAAAAAAAAAATAACAATGGCATTATTTTAAAAGCCAATTTAATTTATAGAAAATTAAAAAAAAATAATAATAATAATAATAATAAGCCAATTTGCAAATAAGATAAATTTATTGCATAGTTTTGAAATGTCTTGCTTCATACACAGTCGACTTAAGTATGTATGTATGCAATTAAAAATTCCCAGCGTTAAAAGTCAACAGGGCTTTACATTTGTGGCCTTTGGCAAGCTGATTTAACACCTTATTTTAAAATTTTAATCTCCTATCACCTTATGTGTAATTACATAAGGTGATACCGCAGACCGGCAGAATTTTTCATCTCTCTATGTATACAAAATATAAAAATAAAGAGAAAAAGTAATTTTGGTCGTCCATAATATTAGGAGTTAGACCTCGGATCGAAAACCACATGCTTACAAACGTAAAAATACAAAAAATACGATAAAAATGCGAAAAGGCTTTTTTTGTGTCTTCAATATCATTTTAATTCTAAACTTGAATCAATAATACTTTATTTCACAATTTTAACTTCATAAACGTAGAAAATATAAAAAGTACCATAATGATTCAAAAAAGTACCTTTTTGGTCGCACTTAACATTTTTAGTCCTACCTGGAATCAATAGTCCTTTATTTTACAATTCTACCTTCATTAAAGTAAAAAATACAAAAAGGACCATAGAAATGCGAAAAAGTACATTTTTAGTCTCAAGTTTCAAATTCCAAGTTTAAAATGTTCAAATATCTATGTAACAAAATATTTTAATAGACATGATTTAAAGTAAGTAAATCTATTCTTTTTTGCAAAAAAGTAATTATGTTCTAAAAAGTACCAAGCTCTTTTCCCGATTTTTCCCCTTTCTACCCTGAGATGAATGTGTTTAATTTTTTACTAAATTACATAATTTTTTATGTCTGGTAAATTCCCATTTTAAAATATTGTGAAAATTGGCCGTCCAAAAAGGAATCGCATACATTTTCTAGAATTTTCCCTTTTTGGTACCTTCTTTGTCCCAAAAAAGTTTCAAAAAATTTCACCTAAATAATTGTCCATATTCTATTAGGCAATAATAATTATAAAATTTTGTCCCATTGAATAATATTAGAAAAGTTTCTTTTAAAACAAAGTACCAAAAAAAGGGAAAATATTTACCCCTTATACATGTGAATTTGAAAAAAGTGCCAAATGTTTTTTCGCGGATTACTTAAAACAGTTTAAATTTTTTTCTAGCTATATGTGTTTGCAAGTTACATAGGGTACCAGAAAAGTACCAAATTATAGTTTTTACCCGTTTTTATACCCTTCACACAGTGAAAAAGGGTATATATAGGTTTGTCATTCCGTTTGTAATTTCTACAATTTTCATTTCCGACCCCATAAAGTATATATTTTCTGAAAGCTTATGAATAGAGGAGTCGATTAAGCCCTGACCGTCTGTCCGTCTGTCCGTCTGACCGTCTGTCCGTGTGTATGTTGAAATCAACTTTTTGAAGCCCCCCGACATAGGTTGGACCCGGGTAAGGTATTAAAATATCAGAAATATTCGGGAGTAGATCGGTATTGAAAATCAGAAACATCGGTACATAAACAACTGAGATATGAGCAAAAACCCACGACCACCTCGATTTTCTTTTCATAAAAACAACATTACAACAACAACATACATACATACAAACGTGTATACTGGTTAGAGAAAACGTGGCATCGAATCCCAGCTGAGGCAAAAAAATTTTTTTTTAAATTTTTTTAAAATTTTTTTTTTTAATTTTTTTTTTATTTTTTTTTTTATTTTTTATTTAATATATTATATATATTTTTATTATTATTTTTTTTTATTTTTTTTTTTTTAATTTTTTTTTTATTTTTTTTTGTTTTATATATATTATATATGTATATAATAATTTTTTTTTTAAATTTTTTTTTTTTAAATTTTTTTTTTATTTTTTATTTTTTTTTTTGTTTTTTTTAACATACATACGTGAATTTACTGTTATTGCATGACTACACGTTGTGAAGGGTATATAAGATTCGGCACGGCCGAATATAGCGCTTTTACTTGTTTTTACAAAACTTTTTCAATTTTATTTGTATCGGTTTTAGTTTAGCAGATATAATATTACCGATTTTACCCACTTTTATTCCCTTATAGTACGAATTTCCAAAAATCCTTTCTTAGTGGAGCTATACATTGAAAGAGTAACCGATTGTCCAAATTTCATGTCTCTAGCTCTTTGCGTTTGGGCTGTGCGATGATGAATCAGTCAGTCACGTTACTGTTTTATATATATATTGATGACAAACAATTTATCACTTGGGCTGGCACCGCTAACTGTATATGTGTACCCTGATTCTACCCTACCCTGCCCTTTTATGACTCATAGAAGGCTTCTGAACTTCGTTCTGAAAATCAGATAGTGATTCTATCTCTCCTTCTTTAAGAAGGAAAGAAAGATGTACATTCTCGCGTAATTTTTTTAAACATTTTTGTTTCAAAAAATGTTGAAACCGTTACTAAAGTCAGATAAAATAAAAGAAAAAACATTTAAGAATTAACATGAATACATTTAGTTGCGTTTCAAGCTTCCAAACAGTGATTTAAATAGTGCTGATCTCAAAACATTTAGGAAAAAATAAAAAAATATGTATGAAAAATGTATAAAACGTTTAATAATTAAAACAAAATTTTGGCACAATTTAAATATCACAAATCCTTTAAAAAGGTCTTTACCCAAAGGGTTCTAAAGAGGTCTTCATAAGAAGATCTTCTAAAACACCCGTCTTTAAAAGCGAGTGTGGAAACACTTCCTCTATATCCCAACATGTGTATAATGGGAAGAGAAGTCTTTGTGTCCGCTAAATGAGGATTAATAAGGTCTTTTATAAGGCCTGCTTACCCCTACTTTCTACCGCTGTCTATTCTTATAATAAGATTGTGAAAAACTATGTCTGTGGTATAAAAACTGTTTAAAAATTTTAGTAGAGGTGTATATAGTTAACGATCTAGAATACAAAACAACAAGTTTAAGGATTTTTGTCTGTCTGTCTTTCGGTTTGTCTCCCCTAACTCGAATGTTTACAAAACCTTTGCATAAATTTTGATAAAATTTGGTATGAAGGTACCTTGATATCTGATTGTTTGATAAAACTATTTATAAACTGAGGGTTTTTCAACATTTTGCTGCATAACTTATTTAGTATCTATCCGGACGGGACAATTTGCAATACCCATTTGCGTGTGGAAATTATGAATATATTGGAAGAATTAAAGATCATTTGGCGCTGAGGTTTCCTCTTAAGAATGTTTTCCACAGACAGATAAGTGTATTAAAAATGTAACAAACATGAATTTCTTTGGGCTTATTCATGGATTACTAAATGGAATTTATTTTTAATGTTGCTGGAATGTATCAAAAATTCTATTATTTTTTTTTTCTAACAATTTAGGATTAATTAAAATAAAACTTTTAGAATTTTTATTTATATTTTTTTTTTGGTGAGAAATTGTTTATATAGTTTTTTTTCGCTTTCATATGTTTCCATTAAATTATGCTTAAACACGAAATCTTTTATAAGTTTTTTTTTTAACTCGTAAAAATGTCTATGAGAAAATATGTTTCAAAGCAATAGAAAGAAATAAAAAACACAAAGATTTAGAAAAAAACCATAAAAAAATAACTTAAGCGAAAGTGTATTTCTTTTTTTTTACAATTTCTTAATGTCGCTTTATATAAACAAAAACGGAAATGTTACTAAACGAATGCACGCACACGCATAGACAGTCTTTTAAACAAAAGACAGACAATTTCTACTTCCTGCATTTAAATTTCTCAGCTTTTTTCTTTATAACACAAATAAAAGTTTAAATAAGTATTAAGCTTAATGTTAAAAACAAATATTTATTAGAATATGATACAAAATATTTGTGTGTTAATTGCTAATCATAAAATTTTTATAATTATAAACAAAGTGAAAGTAATGCGCTATTAAAGGGGTGTGGTAAATTAACGTAAATTATTAGAATGTTAAAAGAATATGGGTTGGTAAATTGAAAAAAAAACAATATTTTGGTTATAAAAAGCTTATGTTAGAAGCTATAAAATATTAATAAAATATTAAAACAAAATTTTAAATACAATAAATAATCTATGCATTAATATAATAAAGACGAAATGTGTGTTTGTATGTTATGAGTTATCTTCGAAACTACTTATTCAATTTTTAGATTTTTTTTTTTTACCAATGCTCTTGGTCTACCTTCCAAACGGATATAGGCTCCTTTTTTGGTTTTATATTTTAGGTGGGCATGGTACCTCCCTTACAAATTTAATACATTTTGTGACATATTTTGAGAACTGTAGCTGAAGTCATCAGATGGGATTAACACGTATGACGTGCAACAAAAAATTTAATGTATTGACTTACATAAAATAAAAAGGAAGATGGTGCCAAGCCACTAGAAAAATTTTATTAACAAAAAGCTCTCTTTCAATCGCTTACTTGGTTCTTACCTGTTTCCCAGAGAAATAATGAACTGTTATTGAAATGGCTGAAACAACAACGACAATCGACCAATTGTAAAAAATTTAAAATGATGATACTTTTCAAATGTTTTAAGGAAAAAATTACACAATAATACTGCTCACTGACTTGTTATTATCTAACAATATTTTGGAACTTTTAAATTAAATTTCTTATAGAAACTTTTGATTTGGAATTTTTGGGTTAAATTTTTTATAGAAACATTTGATTTGAAAATAATTTGAAAATTAAACTTTGTACGAGTTGCTCTGATAACAATTTTCTAATTTGATACAAAAATGGGTAGAAACGGAGCAGGGGTTATTATATCCCTCATACAAGAAAAATATAAATTTGATGTCATATATATGAAACAATAAACGAAAATTAATTGAAACATTGTACGAGAAATTTCGACGACAATTTCCTTCTAACAACCAAAAAAGAGACTTAACTGAATTTTTAATAAATAAAAAATATCAATAAAATGCTTTAAAAATTGCTTTAAATTGTAAAAATGAAAATAACATATGTGACCTTCTCCGAGAAAAGGGACCTAGTGTGTGAAAATGAAGTTTTGAGAAAAACGCATTTAAAGTTTCATAACGCATTATCACTGTGAACACACCTTCAGTTGGGAGATGCGAATTGGTATAATTAGTTATGATTGGGTGCCGACTTTGGTGACGTCATGCCTATGCGGTGACATATTTTTATCGCTTTTAGTGTGACAATATCTTTGCTATTGTTGCTGCTCTATTTGTTATGATCTCGATACTTGATTCTTAAGCCGCAACCAGTGACCGACGCAACAACGTTTTGTGCGTTTTTATTGGTTAAATAAATTTTTATAAAAAAAATATAACTAATTTTATCTTATTCACCCTTTTAGGTACTGGAATTCACTCTTAAGTCCAAACGCGTTTTTCGACACACTAGGCCCTTTTGTCGGAGAAGGTCACTTATATCTAAAAAAAAATTACGTATAAATATGAAAAAAAACAATACAAATTTTCTGTTGGGTGTAGCGAAGTGGTCCGGGTAAGCTAGTACAAAATAAATAGAAAATTTATGTCTGTAAATATTATTCGAGCATAAGGTTAAGGTGAAAATATATCGACTAGCTTATCAGCTTATAACCACTTGGTGACAAGCCCCAGAATTTTAAAATTGTTTTTGTGCTTAGTCATTTAAAATGACTGTTATGTTCATGTATATTAAAGTTAAAAATAGTTTAGCGAAAAAAAAAAATTAACTAAAAATTGTTTTGAACTTCTGTTTGTAGTTCTGCAGAATTAGGATATAATCCCATTCTCTTTCCTGATTTTTTTTACCTGATGTTTAATATTATTTAATGTCTAACAATACAATATACAACCAACACAACAGAAATAGTGGTCACTAGTAAATAAATCAAAACTGGTGTTTAATTGATGATACAAAATGCAATGGAAGTAGTAAATTGAATAATTGTGTTTAATAAAAAAAAACACTAACTGCCGCATTCATTAAAACAATATTAACGTCACTTTTAGTGTTAGTCGTTTTGGTCTATGGAGAAGCAGCATGTGATTTTAAGGTGAGTTTAATCTATACTTTAGAAAACTTTAATTAAACAATTAACATATTTGTTTAAATATGCTTTCAATAAACCCTAAACATTTTTTATGAGTACGGCAGTAAATGAGTGATAAGAACAAATACTTTAAATAAAATGGAATTAAGAGATATTTAGAGATCTTACAGAATCTCACTTAGTTGTGGTAATGTTTATTTTTATCACTAAAAAGGACATTTAAATATCTTTAGTTTGGTACCTCACAAAGAACCCTTTCTGCACCAAAGACGATTGCCTAAAAAGGGGTCAGAAAAGGGGTCAATGTTTTTCCAAGAAAAGAACTCAGCATAAGTTAAAGACAGATTCATATTTTATTATACCCTTCAGCTGTGATTGCAAGGGTATACATAGGTTTATATTTCGTTTGTAATTTCTACAATATTTATTTCCGTCCCCTAAAAGCTTTTGAATATGGGAATCGATTGATCAATTTCCATCTGTCCTGTATGTGTGTTGATTAAATCAACTTTTCGAAGCCCCCAAAGACCTGTACGCGGTATTGACTTTTAGAAAAAGTCGCTTTTGAAATTCCTCACAATCGCCCCAAAACTTTCTGCGATACTAGCAAATAAGCACGACTGCCATTGTTTTTTCCACATATTTTTACCACAAAAAAATTTCAACCGTAAGATAATTAGGAGAAATTTTTCTTACTATTTCTAGTAACTATATACCTTTAGAGATATCTGTAAAAATTGGTCACTACTCGGCAAAGTTATAGGCAACAAACATTTGGTAAAAAATATATTTCTTCTTAATATATTCAGCTGCTCAAGTGTGTACACAATTTTTGGATACACGTATAACACCAGATTACAATATCTAGCCTCAAAAAATATTATTAGTAAAAACTAACAAATCGGTTTGAAACCAACTGAGATATAAACACTAAACTACAATTGCTTCGGTGTTTTTCCTCAAATTAACAAACAAAAAAGGATTTTTTCAGCTGCTGGATAATCAACAAATTTTATATGAATATAAAATGAAAGGGCCTGACCAGAAAAAAAAATAATTTATTAAAAATGTTTAAAATCCGCGATGGCTATCACTGCAAAATGGTGGACAATAAATTTATAAATGGACCAAATTTAGTATTTAAAAATTCATCCACTTCAATCCCCTCAATATTGGTATCAAATGAAAGGGATTGACTAGTAGAATACAGTAAACTATGAAAGAGTTAAAACCTAAAATGGCGTCCAAAAAAAAATGGCGGATATATGGGTCTAATCTAATAATTACGGGTTTGTCCTCTTCAACCCCCACAATACAAATATAAAATGAAAAGGCTTGATCAGTTGAATATAGTAAACTATGTAAACGTGAAAATTCAAGATGGCGTCCTACACCATATAGTGGATAATTTTTTTTTCAACCCCATCAATATGGGTTTCAAATAAAAGGACTTTACTTGTAGAAAACAGATAACAGGTTAAAAATTCAAAATCCAAGATGGTGTCGGAAATAATAAAGCAAAATAGCTTATAACATTAAAACTGAAATCTAGTCTTATCTTCGATAAGGTCGCTACACCTATGTACATGATGGTGAAGGGTGTTATCAGATATCACTCGTACTTGTTTTATTTAAAACAAAAATTAACAAAATCGTTAAACGTTATTATTGTAATAAAAACAAAACGCTTGCAAAACTCCAATGCTTGACGCTCACTCAACACTCATGTTTACGTTTGGCTGAAATTTTCTTCTTGTTGTTGTTGCATTTAAAATTAACAACTATTCGCAACACCTTACCGCCAGCTTTAACTCATTCTTTAATCCATCTTTTAACGTAATTAAGCGGAACCCTGTGAAGTGTGAGGCAATGTCTGAATGAAACTTGAACTTTTTTTCTCTGCTTCTTCTACTTTTTTTTAAATTCTGGAACAACTTTAATTTGTATTTAAAGTTAAAGTTTGTACCAAAAAAACATACAGGAACTGTCTAAAATTTATGTTGATTTTTCTTTAATAATCTTTTACATGTCAATTTTTTTCGCATGACCGCTTATTTTATGTAGTTTTGTGAAATCTATTCTGTCGTATCTTTATTATCACATTTTATTTACAGGCTTCTTTATATATTTTTTGTGCTGCTTTTTCTTAAGAATTGCAAACAGGTTGGGAAGAGGAGTTTGTTCATTTTTTTCGTTATAGTTTCGTTTTTTTTTTTTTTTTTTGGTTTTGATTTAAGTCGAAGAGGATGTTAAGATTCTTTATGGCAGAACGTGGTCAGGGTTTTATTTTTTAAGTTGTTGTTGTGTTTTTTGTTGTTTCTTCAATTTTGGTAGTTAACTGAAATTCGTTTTGCCCTGGCCTTCTTGAACTTCTTTAATTTAGTTTCTTTTTTATTTAGTCATTTTTGTTGGTTGTCTTTGCATTTTATCAGTTTTGTTTTGCTATTTATTTTACCAGTTTTATAAACAGGTTTCACTACTCCCCTACCTATCACCACTCAACAACAATAACAACAACATCTACTAACAACTATTTAAAATACTTGATGTGATTTATTTAAATTTATCTTACTGTCAAATTTATTATTTGCTTGTAAATTTTACTATTTAATTTTAGTTTATTTGTTTTAAAGTCTACATTAAATCTCACACCATTGCCTTGATTTAATTAAGAGTTAAAATTATTTACGATGAGTTTCAAATTAAAATTACACAAAAATATATATTTCTTTTGTTTCAACGAGTTGCATTGTTTTGTTTTAAAAAGGGCAGCTATTTAAGCTGCTGCTACGTTCGTCACCTTTTAAAAACTGTTTAAAACACTTTATATGATTTATTTAAACATTGTTTTCTGTCAATTAACTTATTTTATTGTTTTATTTTGCTTAAGAAAAATATACTCAGATACAAATTTAATTTCATAGACCGCCTTGATTTAATTACCAGCTACAAACTATTTATTGGTTAAAAATTTCCAAAAACAAGAGGTAAAAGGTATATACGTGCTATAAGGTTTTGAAAATGGCATAGAAAATATCCACTAAATGTAGCAAAGAAAACAAAAATTATTGCTAAAAAAATTTGTTTAACAAAGATTTGCGAAAAAATAATTTAATTTTCTGTAAAAGTTTTTATTGATTTTTAATTGTATTTCAAGATATGGAATAAGGCCACAAAATTTTTATGCATTAGAAAGGGTTTCTTTATTATCACCATGCGCCTTGTTTTTTTTTGTTGTTTTTTTAATATAATTTTTTGGTTGAAATCTCCATACAAAACAGAGCTTTTTGCTCATCACTCAGCCGCTTTTTAATCGATATTACCGGTTTTCAATACGAAGATTTACGAATACATTTCTAATCAATTGATGCTACATACAAGCTTGCGGGATATATGGCGGCTTTAAAAAGTTGATTTCAACACTCTCACAGATAGCTAAGTAGACTTTTCTATCTATAAGGATTCAGAATATATATACTTTTCGGAATCAGAAATGAATATTGTGAAGTGTATAAAATAAAAACATAATTAAAAGCAAAAGTTTTTAAATTTCTTATAAACATCGAAAGACGATTTCGTGTTTACCTGCCTGTTCGTGTGTATGTTGAAATCACCTTACTGTAACATACAATTGTCATAAGGACCTGTGATTAGTTGAAATATCTATATATATAAAAGTGAAACTCTGTGTGTGTGTGTGTGTTAGCTATAGACTCTGAAACTGTAAAACCGATCGGGCTCAAACTTTGGTAAGTTGTTGTACACATTTCAGGGAGTGTTTATGGGTGGCAAAAAGTGGGCGGGGCCACGCCCATAAAAAATTAGTTATCAGTTTTAGCTACTTTTACTTGACCGATTTTTCTGAAACTTTGCACACATATTGAGCTGTCATGACTTTACAACTTCGTGATTAGAAAAGTGGGCAGTGCCACGCCTATTAAAAAAAGGTTTAATTTTTAGCTTTTCGCACTTGATATTCAATTAAAAATCAGAATGTATTTTTATTTATTAAGGGGCGTAGCAACGCGCGCCGTGCTTTTATGGTATTAAATAAATTTAAGAAAACTTTGGTATTTAAAATCAGTAACATCGATCTGTTAGTATCTAGACTGCAGATTCTAGAGTATAAGACAAAGACTATGTTGTCAGCCATTGTTAAATAAAAACAAGTAAGAGCGCTATATTCGGCCGTGCCGAATCTTATATACCCTTCACAACGTGAATTCATGCAATAACAGTGGTTTGTGTCACCATTCATCCCATATGAAATACGTACATACATATAAAAACATACATATATAAAAACGTCCCATTGTAAAATTATAAATTCACGTATGAATGTTAAAAAAAACAAAAAAAAAAAAAAAAATTTAAAAAAAAAAATTTAAAAAAAAAAAAAATTTAAAAAAAAAAAAATTTTTAAAAAAAAAAATTTTTTAAAAAATTATTATGTATATAATATATACAAAACAAAAAAAAAAATTAAAAAAATTAAAAAAAAAATTAAAAAAAAAATAATAATAAAAATATAAATAATATATTAAATAAAAAATAAAAAAAAAAAATAAAAAAAAAATAAAAAAAAAAATTAAAAAAAAAATTAAAAAAAAAATTTTTTTGGCTCAGCTGGGATTCGATGCCACGTTTTCTCTAACCAGTATACACGTTTGTATGTATGTATATTGTTGTTGTAATGTTGCTTTTGTGAAAAAAAAATCGAGGTGGTCGTGGGTTTTTGCTCATATCTCAGTTGTTTATGTACCGATGTTTCTGATTTTCAATAGCGATCTACTCCCGAATATTTCTGATATTTTAATACCTCACCCGAGTCCAAGCGATGTCGGGGGGCTTCAAAAAGTTGATTTCAACATACACACGGACAGACGGTCAGACGGACAGACGAACAGACGGACAGACTGACAGCGCTTAATCGACTCCCCTATTCATAAGCTTTCAGAAAATATATACTTTATGGGGTCGGAAATCAAAATTGTAGAAATTTCACACGGAATGACAAACCTATATATACCCTTTTTCACTGTGTGAAGGGTATAAAAATATGTTTGGTTATCTTACACCTTTGTAAGAAAAACCATGATTAAAGTTATCTGATCTCATGTTACATTTAAGTGTTTTTTAATGTTAGTAAATATTTAAAAAATACAAACATTCTATTGTTAAACTTTTCTTTTGTTTCATTCGAAATAAGTTTAGAATAAACAAACAAATTTAAATGCTAATATTAGTCATAAGGAACTAGAAATACTTCGGTAGTTTTTTTTTAACAAACCCAGACAAAAAAAATTATGCAAATTATTAATTGTTTTTTTTTTCTTTTTAATATAATTTTTGGTTTTTTGAATATTGTCACATATAATTTACATGAATTAAAAAAATCACAATTTAATTTTTTTATTAAATCTTAATTTTATTTAAATTGTTTATTACATTTTAAACATGTTTTCGGTTTTTATAAAGTCACTTAAGCTTAAAAACGTCAACTTGAATTTCATCTCGTTTTAAAATTAGTGAAAACTATTTTCTATTAACATACACACTACAATTAAAAACATTTTGAATTTTTTTTTTAAATATTTGGGGGACTTAAGTACAAGACGTGCTAGATGTCGTAGTGTCAAAATTTTATAATTTTTTTAAATTTAAAAATTATAAAAAAAAATACCATATTAGTCATTGTTAATTTTAAAATCATTCATTTTGCATCTACAAAAAAAAGAATATACTTAACGATAACACAGCTGATGAATTCACCTAACCCTACCAAGATAGATTTATAAAACAATCAGCTTATGAAATACGACTACCTTGAATTTAATCAGCTGATTGTATTTTTCTAACCTTTACACAAGAGTGCAAAAGGGTATACCTTATTAATACTCTTTGAAACCCCTATAAAGCATATATATTCTATAGATAGAGTGATCGATCCCGCTAACTTTGTATGTCCGTGTGTATGTTGAAATCAACTTGTTGAAGCCGCCACGTATACTTCAGACTCGTATATAGCATCAATTTATCGGATATGCTTTTGAGAATTTTGCTATTGAAATTAAGTTATGTATGCACATCACGAGCTGAGATATGAGCGAAAAAGTAAGATTGCCTCTGTCAAAGTCAGATTTTATCAGCTCCCAAATAACGTCTTGCCCGTTTGTTTAATGCCAGTTTAAGGTATACATATGAGAACATTGATAGAAAATATTGGTTTAATTGGTCTTTTATCGGCAAAGATATTTGGAAAAAGTATTAACTTTTTAGTGATATTGCAACAAGAAAATTTTAACTGAAAAACAACAACAAGCTGTGTTGATGTATGAGTTTGTCATTCCGTTTGTAGTTTTTACAGAATTCATTTGTGACCCCAAAGAGTATATATATCTTGAAACCTTATAGATGGAGAAATCGACTTATTTATGTTTGTCGTTTCGTTCATGTGAGCATTAAAATTACCTTTTTGAAGTCTGCATATATCCCACGTGCTCGTATATAGTATTAGTTTATTAAAAATTAGCAATTTCTACCTATAAGTGGTTGAGATATAAGCAAAAAAAACACGTATACCTCTGTTTTTTTAATGATATTGCATCAACTAGATCCTGTTAAAAAAAAACATGAAAAGCAGGAGGTGTTTTACATGATGGTAAAAAATATTTGGGCTGTCGCTGTATACATTGGGTTGTCGTTATGTATTTGTATATTTTTTAAGCTTTTTCATGTGTACGAATGCATATGTGTATATATTAGGGTGATCGACTCGGTTTTACAACCGATGGAAAACCCGGTTTTTTCACTTTTTCAGCTGGCGGGTTTTTCCAAATGTTAATTTTTCGAATATCGAATACACCGGTTTTTTTACTCACAGAAGCCGGTTTTTCTTATTTTTAGTTTTATCTTCATTTATCTTTGTAACCAAACGTTCCATACTATATTTATTATTAAAAAAATTTCAAAAAATCAGAAAATTTATTAAATAATTTTCCATAATATAGTAAGAAATTTATTTGTTGTTTCAAAAACAAATGTAAAATAAAAAAAATAATTCGTTTAAATGTTATTTGTTTGAAATGGAGAGCAGGTATTTTTTATACGTTGTTGCGCTTATAATTTGTTGTGATAATCAGCTGTTCAGTAAGGTTTTTTGATCAAATTATTGTACTTCGCAATACTTTTTGATCATTTTCGAATTTCATAATATTTTGCTTCTACGAAATCTAGCGACTAATATTTCTAATAACATATGAATTGTATACTAAAATAGTTCGGCACACAAATGGTCATTATTACAACTTGCCTACAAAGTTAATGTTAGCAAAAGGAAAATTTGACTACAGGGAGCAGTGAAATGACTTTTTAATATTTTACATTATTACAGTCTCCTTGTAACAAAGTTTTTTTTTAATATGGCAGTACCAGAGTAAAACCGAATACTTTAAACAAATTAATTTAGTTCTTAAAAAATTTTACAAAACGAAATAACATTTTTGATGATTTATTTACTGTTTTGTGTCACTAATATTAAAAAATTTAAAATTAAAATAAAAAAAATAAAAAAGGTGAAGTAGAAAAAAATATAAATCACAATTTAGTTGCCATATTTTGTTTCATATGGAGAAACAATGCCATTTTTAAATTTATAAACCTTACCTTAAAAAATAAAAATTATTGAAGCATAAACTTAACTTTTCGGTCACTTTTAGTTAAAAAGTGTCAGTCCTTTAACATCTTTATTTTAAATAACGGCATTTTATAATAATGAAATTGAGTTTGTGTCAACTTAAGCTGGATTCACCCATAAAAAAACTAGTTTATACCTTTATATGTGCCTCTGTCATGGGTATAAGAAAAAATTATATTTTATGTATTCGACCGGTTAACCGTTTTTTTTTTCAAAATTTTCAAAAAAGCAACCGGGTTTTTTTAAATTCTAAATTTCAAACTATTTGAAAACCGGTTTCTTAAAAATGTCGAATAATCGATCACCCTAGTATATATGTACAAGATGGTAACAATTGTGTGGGTTGTTGTATCTTTCTATGCTTATTCATGTGTACGATTGTATGTAATGCGAAGTTTACTATTTGTTTACTGTAAGTTGTACGAACATGATCACAAACAACAAGATGCGTATCGAAACTTTTGTGAAGGATACATTAAGGTTTGGCACGTTCGAATATAGAATATATTGGTTTAATTCTTTTTTGATTTGTTACTTCTCTGTACATAAGTATGTATATGCCTACATATGCTTACAACTTTTAAAATACTCAACAGATTTGAATAAAATATCGTAAATTTAAGTGTAACTACGTTTTAATCTGCATTTTTCTTTTTATTTATTTATTTATTCTTTTTTTTTTTTAATAATTGTAAAATATGAGGAAAAAAACTTTATAAACTATTTCATAGTTATTTGAAGAGTAATTATTATTTTTATTTAAAGTTTAACTGACGTATTCACAAAAAATATTTAAGGTTTTTGACAGGCTTATTTGACAGATGTTGTATAGAAATTTGTCATGTAAGTCTCAACTTACCTAAAATATTTTTTCTGAATCCAGAAGCATATGCAGAAAAATTTAGAAAAAAATGAGAATTGCATTTATCAACTTTTCCATCTCTGCTTGAATTGATTAAACTTTTTTATCTTTTATTTCTGATTATTTTTTTGCAATTTTTTATCGTTTATTTGCCTATGTATGTATATGTACATATATGCGTTAGTAGCAAATTTAAGCTCTTACAATTTCTTAAATTCTGAACCTCTTTTAATAAAACCTGTGCAAGGGAATTACCTTTCAAATACACTGTACTATTTTATAATTGTATTTATTATAAATACCTAGATTGTTTTAAATAATTTTGTAAAATTTTTACACAAAAAATAATATTTAAACAAGCTTAACCTTTAAATTCTTTCAATCTTAAGCTTAAGCTTTTACGTCAATGAAAGTAAAAACAAGAAATTGCTTCCTTGTACCCATACTTCTACACACACACTCTACTCTCTCAAACAAAATGACAATTTTTTTTCATCGTTGTTATTAGTATTGCTAATTTTGTATGTGTCGCCAAGAAAACAACAACGTAAGGGAAAATAAAGAAGCAAAAAAAAAAAAAAAAAAGCCGCTTAAACGGTTTTTTTTAAAAAGCTGTTATTGGTAAAAAAAAAGAAATTTTTTTTTTGAAAAAATACACTTGTTCACATCTTGTACGCATACACACACACACGCAT
The DNA here is from genome assembly GCA_941918925.1 of Phyto melanocephala. Classification (NCBI taxonomy): domain Eukaryota; kingdom Metazoa; phylum Arthropoda; class Insecta; order Diptera; family Rhinophoridae; genus Phyto; species Phyto melanocephala. The sequence goes on along the minus strand of OW799236.1, from coordinate 21,177,015 downwards.
TAATTTTAAGTATGGGTTAATAAAAGTGTGTTTGTGCGCACAGGTGCGGCTGTGTGTATACGCACATGAATATGTTTATCTGTCATTTTAACAGTTTCAATATCAGAAAATGATACATGGCACTAAATTGTTATTTTTGTTCAGCTGTTTAAAAAAAAACTTGTAATGGTTTTTTGATTAAAATGACAAGTACTTTCGGTTTTTTTTTATTTTATAACTATTTCTTTATGATAATTATTTTTTTGGGTTTGTAAACTTTTTTTTTTTGCTTTTTTATTTTTTGTTTGCTTTAATTACCTTTTTCAACAAGAAATTTCTCTAGAAAGTTGTTCAAACTTAATACATATTTATAAATTTTTTTTAACGTTTTTTGTTTCTTTGTGTTTTTGCTTAAAAAAATTATAGTTTTCTGTTCACTATGTTCAAAAATTCTTGATGTATTTTTTTTATCTGTTAGCAGTAAAAAGTAAGAAATATGCTTAAGGGAAAATAAATAAAAAAAAATTATTAATAATGAGTGTTGAAAGAAAGTGAATAATGATTGCTTTTGTGCTAAATTTAAAGGCATTTCTTGGTGGTTTTTTTTTAAATTATTCAAAAATTGTATAAAGTTCACACACACTTTTTTGTTTGTATTAAAGAAATAGTTTAAAATAAATTAAGGCTTTAAAAAGAAGTTGAGAAAAAACTTTAATTACCACAAACATTTTATTGAAAAAAACAATTAAAACATCTAAGAGCGATATATACGACTGTGCCAAATCCTAATACACCCTTTACAAAATTCTAGACGCGTAGCTTAAATAATAGTAACATATAGCACATATCAATGGTCACAAGTAATAAGGCCCTAACTCAAATAATTTTAACTTTACAGAAGAAGGTAAAAATAATAAAACAGTTTAATCGTCTTTAGTAAAGTTGCTTGTAAAACTGTTATTTTTGATGCTATTGCGCAAAAATTTTGTATTGAGGTGTAAAATGTGTTTGAATAACTGAAAAACTCAATTTCATAAAAATTACGAGTTAGAGCCTTTTTACCTGAGACCATCGATATAAGCTGTTCGTTAAACATATTTACACATAATTGTTTAACAAACGAAAAACTTCGCCTTTAATACATTCCTATACATGAGTAGGGATATAAAATACAACAACAACAACAACCCATCATCATGTGCAAATCCGCTTGTTTTTGTTGTTGCTATCTAAAAAATAAATAGTGGCATACGCGTTTTTTTTTTGCTCATATCTAAGCCACTAAAGGATCGATTTTATCGAATTTCAATACGAAAATTTTTGAAAGCATTTCTGATTATTTGATAGTACAAGCGAGTCTGTGAGTTATATAGGGGCTTCAAAAAGTTGATTTCAACATTCACACAGACGGACAGAAAGACATAACTAAATCGAATTTTCTATTCAAATTTAGAATATATAGACCCCTGTGCGCAAAATTATCGTATGTTACGTTTTTCTAAAAATCGACTTTTTTTATGCAAATTGGTTCTACATTCATTAATCCATCTGCTGGTAAATTATTAAAGCGATAACTGTTTTAGTAAGGAAAATAACTTTGTGTACATTTTATCGTATGTAGCAGTGTAATTTACGTTTTTCCTGTAAAATTTTGTTTTTGTAACATACGATAATTTCGTGCACAGGGATCGATATATACTTTCTGGCGTAAAAAATTACAAACAGAAAAACAAACGTATACTCTCGTGTGAAGCGTACAAAAAGATTTATAATATTAAACTCATTGTAAAATTTATCTATTTCTATTTCGGTATTTTTTTTAAAGCCTGCAGCATTAATTTTCTAACACTGAAAAATTCATACAAATTGTTATATACTAGCAACCGCCTAACGTTCGAAACTCGACCATAATTTATTTAGATTTTAGTTTAAATGGTAAAACAGCTAAAAGTAAATCATTAATAATAATTATACCAATAAAATAAAATAAAAAATAAAAAAAATAAAATAATTTTTACCAATTTGCCATCCCTGTTTTAAATAATTAATTTTTTTTTTCTATTTTTCATGCTATTTTCTATTTTGGTTTTTTGAAATTTTGTTTGGTGCTTAACCGATTTAGCAGTTTTTATACCCTACAGTGAAAAAGGGTATATCTAGGTTTGTCATTCCGTGTGAAATTTATACAATTTTCATTTCCGACCCCATAAAGTATATATTTTCTGAAAGCTTATGAATAGGGGAGTTTATTAAGCTCTGTCAGTCTGTCCGTGTGCATGTTGAAATCAACTTTTTTAAGCCCCCCGATATTGCCTGGACCCGGATGAGGTATTAAAATATCAGAAATATTCGGTAGTATATCGGTATTGAAAATCAGAAATATCGGTACATAAACAACTGAGATATGAGCAAAAAACCACGACCACCTCGATTTTTTTTTCACAAAAACAACATTACAACAACAACATACATATATACATACAAACAAGTATACTGGTTAGAGTAAACGTGGCATCGAATCCCAGCTGAGCCAAAAAAAAAAATTTTTATTTTTTTTATTTTTTTTTTATTTTTATATTTTTTTTATATATTTTTTTTTTTATTATATATAGTATTTATATTTTTATTATTACTTTTTATTTTTTTCTTAATTTTTTTTTGGTTTTTTTGTTTTATATTTCTTATTTATATTTTAATTTTTTTTTTTTAACTTTTTTTTTAATTTTTTTTTTTAACATACATACGTAAATTTATAATTTTACAATGGGATGTCTTTATAGATGTATGTTTTTTATATATGTATGTACGTATTACATATGAGATGAATGGTGATACAAACTACTGTTATTGCATGACTACACGTTGTGAAGGGTATATAACATTCGGCACGGCCGAATATAGCACTCTTACTTGTTAAATAACACACCAGCAAAAAAAAAATTGCAAAAGATATATTAAATGCTTCGGATCAACCCATGATGAAGTAGTTCAATTTAGGTGAAAAATGCATGATTTTAACATTAACGTGACATTGATGAGCATGTGTTTATATGCATATCTAATCAAATACACTTCATTCTAACGAATGCATAGAACACATGCATATTAGGTGTAAAGAGTTAATAATGTTTGTTTACATAAATTGAATTTAGGGAGGCATGAAGAATGCCTTCTCTTGCGCTATTGATTTAGAAGTCATAAAAAATATTATTCACATTAAACTAGTGAAATTTTTTTTTGCTGGGATACATCAACTATGGTTTCTAAACAGTTCAAAGTAAATACCATTTTATTAAAATTAATCCACAGACAGATGGAACTGTCAATATCGATAATTTATTGGGTTTTTGTACATATTGTTGTGACATTGTGACGGCACGATACTTAGGATTTTTTGTTAATTTAAATAAAAAAAATATTTTTTTTTATTTAATAAAGAAAAGATAAAATGGAATTTGATTTTGAACGATTTATTTTAAAACAGTTTTGTTTAATTTTATATTTAAAAAAAAATATCTTAAAGCATCTTTTTTTTTAAAAAATTTATTTCCAAATTTTATAATTTTATGACATTATGACAGTACAACACTTATGACCTCTTATGAATATACCAATAGAGTGATTATTCATTTAAAAAATTAAAATGTTATTAAAAGATTATTTTATGTTTTAATAAAGAACAAAACAAAAATTATATTTCATTTAATAATTTTTCTTTAATTCCACAATTTATTTTTATCCAGTTTTGTTTAATTTTATATTTTTAAAGAATATATTAAAGCAACTGTTTTGCTTATGTATTTACTCATTTGATCTAGAACATATACATACATTCTTACACATGTATTTATGTGGTTTATACTACTGTATTCCAGATAAAAATAAAACAGTCATACCTACCAACTGCAGTCATACAAACACTATAACAATTATGCAAATTTTATTTACAATTCTGCTTTTATGGCTTTCTGTTCTTTTTGCTAAGCGTTTGTCTTTTTTATTTTTTTTCTTAATATATTTTGTTGTATTTGCCAAATGTTTTTTTTTTTTCCTATATAAACTGACAATTGATCTGACAGAAGAAAGACAAAGGCCACAACAGCAGCAACACTAATATGATAAGAAAAACCAAAAACAACAAAAAAAAAACAATAAAAAAGAAATAAAAATACGTTAAAAAAGTAAATGCAGACTTAACCGAGATACCTACAGATGGCTAAAGGAATAATATGGGATTTTTTAAATTTATTGCAAATAACCGTTAAAACAAAAGCAGCAATAGAAATTAAATAATTAAATAAGAAAAATGGCCAATAATAAAAATAGAAATTGAAAATAAGCTCACCTGAAAATAACGACATATAGTTCATTAATTTTAATAATTAAATATTCAATCAAAATAATCCAATAAACTGAAGCAATGAAAACAAGTGGGCAATAACTGCAGTGTTTTCTAATATTTTTCTAAGACTAACACTTAGTGTTTCTTTTATATATATATTTAATACATTATACAAACTGCTTTTCAACAATTTTTTTTTTATTTGTTTGCTATTTATTATTTTTCTTTGCAATATTTTAAAGTAACACTTTACATTTTTTTTTTTTATTTTTTTTTCGACAATTCTTTTTTGCTTAAAAAAAAAACTTGTTTTCAGTGGCTTTTTTCTAACCTGTAATTTCCTTTTTGCATAACATTTTTCTTTTTATTTTGTTGTTTGCTATTCTTTTAAGCACTTTGTTTTATTATCACTAAAAACTTTAAATAAAATCAAATATTTTACAAAAACTTTAATTTTTTTCATTGATTTTTTTATTACAAGAACCGTTAATGTGTTAGCAAAAAACACGTATTTTTTTTATATATATTTTTTTTTATTAGTTTATCACTTAATATTAAAACGTTTTTAAACCACCACCAACTCGTTCAGCAGTCGTTGAAGGACTAAATCGCTTTCTTTTCTTTAAGTCTTAAACTTACGAAACGACCCAAACGTTATTGGTCCGGCCTTTGTCTCTGGGGTTTTACTCACTTACAATAAGAAAAAAACTGCAATACCTTTTCACTACTCTCTGCCTCTCACACTTAAACACATACATACTTGTTTTACCTGTACTCACACCAACATCTACACAGTGTGTTGTTAAGTAATGCCATAGTAGCTGAAATTATATTTATGTGTTAACATTTTTTAATAATAAAAATAAAACTAAATTTATTATTTATCTTTATAGATCTGTGCCCCCATAGGCGTTTGATCGTGACACTGAAAGGACTATACTGAGTAAGTTTTACCCTTTTATTTGTGTATACTATAAAGTAAGGTGATAAATAAGTAATGCAAGAGTGGCAGTAATTAAACTGGTATACAAGGTGGTTTAACCAATACACACGATTTTATTTATAAATAAAACAATAAGTTTTCATATAATTATTCTAATATTTTTGATAATGATAGAAGGATCTATGATAATTATGTTTGGAACAAAACATCGTTCAAATTCTTGCCACGGCTTCGGTGGCATACTTCTATCCGATGGTTCATATTTTTAATGATTGTGAGACATAATTAAGGTTTATTGTCGTTAATGTGCCGAATTATCTCATCCTTTACACCTTCAATTGTTCTTGGCATATTGACGTACACTTTTTCTTTTCAATATTCTCAAAGAAACAAGTCCTACGGTGTCAAATCACATGATCACGACGTTAGATAACACATTTATTGAATTTCTTGCGCAAAAGAGCCATTGTTTTGTTGGCTGTGTGACAAGTGGCACCATCTTGTGTCTTCTATATGCATATCCTCACTTTCTGGCCACAAGAAATCCGTTATTATCTCGAGAAAGCGAACACCATTGACTCCATTTTTGAAAAAGTATGGTCCGATGACGCAGCCAGATGCAATTAATTGGTTCCATAGAGCGAGATATGGAACTTATCAATTTAGCGAAACCTGGCTAATATTAAACACAATCTGGCAATAAATAAATACCTCAGAATCATATGAATGATATTCTAGCCTAACACTATCAATAACACGGATCTCAACAAATAAGGAACACATACTGATGCAATTTTAGCCCAAACAAAATTGACGGATTGTCCAAACTATCAGGAGGATGGCCAATAATATTACAAGGATGGCGCTTAAATCTGATAATTTATGTGAAATTTGTGATTTTTTACAGTTAGCATTTTAGCGTTTTTTTTTCTTACTCTCTACAGTGTCATTACTTTTTTATATCTGCATTAAAGTTGTACTTGGAGTATCTTAGGGCTTAAGTTTATTCTAAGCAGCGTTGTCAACTCGGTGATTTTATCACCGTTTTTGGTGATTTTTAACATTTAGAAAGCGGAAAAATTGTGAGTCAGTGCTTGGTGATTTTTTTTTTAGTTTTTAGTGATTTTCTTTTTATTTCGGTGACACCAAACACTAAAATTCAAATTAATTAATTGAAAAAAATTTTTTGTAAGTGTAAATTTATATACATACTACCAAAATGTAACTTATAGTATAATTACATGCAACTCGGCAAGAAAATAATATTACACTAAAAATTTAATTATTTATAAGATAATTGATTGCCCAGAAAGTTTTTGTTTCAAAATGTCTAACTTTATACATATATGCATTTGAGGTGAATGTGAATAAAAGAAATTTCTCTTTCTTTTGAGATCATCTTATAAATGATTAAACCTTAAAGCAAACTTTTAGCGTCCCACAACTTTAAACGTTTAAAAATGTTACCAGAAAACCTTGAAATTTTGAGTAAAATTAACATAATTAATGTTAAAAATGTTTTATCACATACAAAAGAAGATATTTTACCGTTACCAATGGCAAAATATTGAATCCAGTCGATTTTTGGATTGAAGTTAAATCGTACAAAGATGCAGTTAACTTAAATCCCTTTAAAGCATTAAACTTAAACGTTAAACTTTTGTCGCTCCCATGAATGTGTTTAAATCTAAAATTCGCAAACGAATGTCTTTAAATTCAGTTAATGCCTTACTTCACATTAAAAATGGGCTTAAACGGGAAAATTCCTGTTGTGAAACCTACCAAATAGCTGATGAAGTAAATATTCTGATTAATAGCAATGATGTTTATAAAGCATCACAATTTGAAATTAAGACTATGTTGTGGCCAGATGATAGTGATAATAATGAAGAAATAATAGACTTTAACATTGATATTTGATATTATTTACACAGAGAAAAGCTTAAACCCTAATCGAATTATTAAACTGCAAGTTTATTAAAATTTTTCATAATTTTTAGTTAGAAATAGTTCTATTTAATTACTCTAATATGTAATATAAAAATATTTAAATATTAAATAATAGTTGTACTTATTTGGTGAATAATTTCTTTAATATTTTGTACAACAAATTCACATATGTTTATTAAACGTCGTATAAATGCATCAGGTATGGAAAAATTAATCATGTCGTAATTTTTTCTAAGTGTTGAAATAAATTTCTTACAATGCATCACTCCTGTGATATATTGTGAATTGATAACTACTTTAATAATTAAATATTTTTGTTCTTTTTTCCAATGTTTTTGTTTATTTTTATTTACATATAAATATATGTATCTATGTAAATCTGTACTGACTGACTAAAAGATATTCGTTGTTTGATTTTTGTAAATTTTTTTGTTATTTATTCTGATATTCATTTAAAAATGTCTTATTTGTAAAGAAATTTATATAAATGTATAATTTTATTAAATAAATAAAAAAATAATTTACAAATTAAAAATTTAGTGCTTTTTTTTGAGAATGACGCGTTTTTTCCTGGGTTATGGTGCTTTTTGAAATTTTAAAGTTGACAACGCTGATTCTAAGCACAGTGTAAAATTTTTAAAGAGTAATCAGTGTTGCCGATTCGTCATGTCATTATCCAAAAATGTTTAAAAAAAATTGAATTTCCTAGATAACTTTTGAAATGTAAAACTTTGGTTTATTTTTACAAACAACAAGTTTGAAAAAATATTAAAAAAGGTTGGTAAATTTTTTTCTTATCTTCTAGACTATAATATATTTTTTATTATGATTCCAATTTTTGTTCTGTCAAAAGTATTTGTTACGGCAACACTGAATCTTATTTTCCATACTCCACTCTCAACTGATTTTCAAATTGTGTACTTCTTGTTCGTCTGCAAAACTTTTAAACAGCGTTGTCAACTCGGTGATTTTATCACCGTTTTTGGTGATTTTTAACATTTTGGAAACGAAAAAATTGCGAGTTAGTGCTTGGTGATTTTTTTTTAAGTTTTTAGTGCTTTTATTTTTATTTCGGTGACACCAAATACTAAATTTGAAAATAATTTTTTTAATTGAAAACAATTTTTGTAAGGGTAAATATCTTTAATTACCCTTACGTATTTTGTATCTTAACAAAGCTAAAAAATATTTACTCATTGTAAAATGATATTATGTTGATAATAATTTCAGCTTATGATACTAAAACTAATAATTAAGAAGATTATAAGGATTGATAGTATACAATGTTTCTGTTATTTGAGTGTTTTGCTTGTTTATTATTAATTGTAACTTATTTCCGATACTGATTTGTTGATATCCTGTATGGTTTATGAGACATAAACCACGTACTTTTTATAAAATGAAATTGTTACGAGAATTTATTTTGTAAGTAAAGTTTCAAGTTGATCAAACCTTGGTGACAATAAAAAAAGAGAAATTAATATGCAAATACTTTTCATTTTAAAATTTTTTAGAGCACAAATTGACACCCTGATAAGGTTAATATTTGCATTGATAGTACATTTGGATGTTTTGGCCTAATAATATAAAGAACAGAATATCTTTAGACTTGTATTTCGATTATCGATATCAATCAAAACTCCAGTCTTATTGCCATTTGTAAAATAATTTATTTTAGGGGGCAACTGGCATCTAAAAGCTTTAATTTTTTTTAAGTAATGATTATATTAGCAAATGTAAAGTTAAATTTGTACACATTTTAAACTCAGTGATTTTTTTATGAAAATTACGCGCTTTTTTAGGGGTTTAGGTGCTTTTTGAAATTTTAAAGTTGACAACGCTGCTTTTAAATACTCGTGTTGCATTGCCTCGTTGTTGTTTTCGGTCATGTGTGTTTTGTTGTGTGTAATCAGTTGTTCACGGGTTTTATTACAGTTTTTATACGCTTCACAGTGAGCGTAAAGTGTATGTGTAGGTTTGTCAATCCGTTTGTAATTTTCTTTGATGTTCCCGTAAGTATATAAACATGTATGTGAATTCCTATATAAGAGTGGATTTTGTCATGCCCCTCCGTCAGTGTGTTGCTTGAAATCAACTTTCTGGAGTCCGTATATGTCTTATGGAGTAGTATATGGTAATAGTGTCTGAGATTAATTATCGAGAATTTCGCTGTTTAAAATTATTCAAATTGATATATTACATCTGCCTATCACCGACCATAACCAAACAAAGCATTACAATCTAATATTTTTCTAACACGTATATAAGATATATTTTAAGGGCTGTTTTTAAACATTGGATCAAATCTGTCAGACATTGGCGAAAGATATTCAAAAGTACAAAACAAATATTCTAACTTTATGATTTAAGGGCGTAAAATACGCCATGTTGTCAAATACGATAAGCCAAGCTGCTGAGGACGACGATTTGCCATGGTCTTCTCATATACTCTCAGCTACAGCTGCTATATTCTCCTAATTGCGTGCTGGATATGGTCTTATCGGTCGAGTATCATCTACAAATGTAAACTGGCAGTCAAATTTGCAAATAGTGTTGACAATAGTGATTTCATTAGGTCGATTATGCGCACTATAAGTTTCTCATATCGCAGGAAAAACATTTCTCACAGAATGCCGTTTTTTTTTGTTATACAGCTGAACAATTTGGAGACGCTGTTGTGATGTGAGTAACTCTAAGATGACTTGCCAAACGATACTGGACAAAAGTGATCAGTAAGTTTGATATGAGTCATACGTGATCTGTCAAAGAAGCTTCTTGAAAATCAAACCTCACGATAAAGCATCTATGCACGCAGATATTGTTTATATATGTACATATATCTTTAGAGTCGCTTAAAGGTTCCCAAAATTAGAGTTTTTCTTTCTTATACTATGATCACACACGCGCCTTAATTATCAATTTGTAATATTCTCGCAATTAAAGGCCTTTATTGAGCTCAATTTACCATACTAAAAATGACTTTTAAATTGAACAATTTATAATTTATTGTTTCACTTATTGTCCCAAACTCGAAATACAACTCTTGAGAAGTATGTTCAGTGAGAAGTGAGATGGCATTTCCAATGTCAAACAAATAAATATCAAAAAAAAACTAAAGAGAATGCATTATTTGATTTGGTGTAAATGCATCTTATTTTTACAGCTATCAAATGCTAATGGAGTAAGATAAATTGAGTATGTGTGAACACTTATTTTAATTGCTCAATCAATACTAAATTGAAACAATTAAAAATATCTGTCTGAACATTATGTTACACAAAAAAAAAGTTGTCAATATGAGTAGTTTTGGGTTATAAACATAGAATTTGTTTTTATTTCAGTTCTAGTGCCACCTATTGGAGTAGACATTAAGTCAAAATTTAATATGAATTAATTCAAACATACGGTTAAAATTGTAGCTAAATAATTTTTATGTTTTCTGAAATCATGCGTTAACAGCGATTTTTTATTTATGTAAAGTAATAATTAGTGTAGTGTATTTAAGATTCGGTTTAGATGAAGATAACTTTTTAACTTGTTTTTTTTTTTGGTATTAAAATACATATTCTGTTTGTATTTCATTTTACCCACTTATAGTTTAATGTTTTTTTTACACTTTATTTTTCACCTTTTTATCTTTTTCTCTCTCGTTTTCTTTCCGTGTTTGCTCTCATGGTAGAGTAACATCTAGTGGTTTCTTTTCATGTGAGAACAAATTTTAAAAAATTTTTGCGTTTAATTTATCTTTATCTTTATTGTTTGTTGTGGACTAGGAATCAGGGATGGCATATTAAATTTTCAACTTGCGCCATTTAGCTGTTAAATATCTTAATAAGTCAGTTAGATGAAATAATTTTAGGAATCACTTTTGACTTTTGACTTAAGATATAACAGCTTCAGTGACAAAAAGTATATTTTGTTATAATTCCCCGAGTGTTTAAAAATACGAATTTTTAAGATTTAAAACAAAAACCTTTGGACTTATAGACCTTTGACCCATTAACGCTTGGACTTTATTTTGTTGAACTTATAAAACTGAAAAGGCATCCCACTGTATGACTTTTAAAACATTTTTTTTAGCAGTTTTATAACTTTATCAATTGTTATGCTTTATCAATTCTCCATGCAATAATTTTTAATTTGATTATCGCTTTTGAATATATATTTATGGCGTATCTACAATTTATCTTAAATCTTAATCAAATTTATATAAATAAATAAGTTATTAATTTCTCTAGTTCTAGTGTTACTGCTGTATTCATAGAAAATATTTTAGGTTTATTAAGGGCTGGTTTGGCAGATGTTGTACAAAAATTTGTCCAATAAGCCTTCAATAAACCTTAAATATTTTTTTATAAATACGGAAGTTAGTATCAGCTCAAGCCTGATCTATTATTTAAATAAGTAATAGCGCTATATTCTGCCGTACCGGATCTGATAATACCCTTCATCATAATGTACATAGGTTTAATGACCACATCGTAGCGTGGCCTAGATTTCAGATTTGACGTTATATACTATTTGGTTTTAACTTTTCCATAGCTAGATGTATTCTAATTTATTTTGGATTCTAGCAAAGTTCGATAGTTTATTAGCAAAATTGAGGGGTTTGAAGTGCGTATATTTTTAATTACTAGATTTGATCCATATATAAATTTATTGTACGCCATTTTGTAGTGGCGGCCATCAAAAATTTTACATTTTTCTATAATGTATTATATTTTGCAAGTACTTTCTTTTGATATCCACATCACTCCTTTCTGTTGTCAGGAAGCTGAAAAAAAAATGATTTTGGTTTATAAAGCACCAAAGGCTTCTAGACTACAGTATTTATTTTGTTTAACGCCATTTTGTAATTGCGGTCATCCAAATTTTAAATTTTTCTATAATGTGCAAAAACTAATTAGGAACTTTAGTAACTAACTAATTAATTTAGTAAAATAATATTTTATAAAATTATTTTTGCCGCTAACTTGGCCTATTTTTTCAAAATATTTTACGTATAGCACTAGAGGCATATCATACCAAATATGTCTATAAATTATTCCAGGTCTGAAAAAGGTTGATTTTTATTCTTAAAATATGGGAGAAATAGAGGCATCCGTGCTTATTTGCCATATCTCTAAAACTCATAAAGCGATTTTGCTGGATTTCAATAGCAATTCATATCCGGATATCTCCAAAATATTGATATCACATACAAATCTGTGATACATGTGGGGGCTTCTATAGGCTGGTTTAAATCAATGCACGGACAGACGGACATTGCTTAATCGAAAATTAATATTTGAGAAATTATAAACGGAACGACAAAGCTATATAAAAGCTTGGCTAAACAGTTAAAGGAAATAATAATAACTAACGCTGTATATTATGGGCCTTTATGCACCACAACCAAAACCTGGCACTTTGTGCAGCCAGAGGACTGCCTTTTACTCAAGGATTTTTATGAAGCTTAATACCTTAGGCGGCAATGAATTCTAAATACTGACTGGTGTAGTGAGCTCACAATCTATAAAACATAATCTACCAGTGCAGAGTGTCGGACAAATATTAGCAAGCGCGTATGCAGGGGGGAGGAAAAAATTGATATTTGTAATAAATTTTTTTCATGTGATTTGAAATAGTTTTAGCACATTAAGCAAACAAATTCTCATATAAAGGGTCCGCCAAATAACTTTTTTTATTTTTAAATACTATAAAAAAAAGTGTAGCTTCGGCTGTTTGACACGTAGCGCCGTCCTGTTGAAACAAAATGTTGCCAATATCCTCCTCTTAAATTTTTGGTGAAAAAAAAATTCGTTAAACATGGGTCGATAACGATCGCCATTGACTTCGGCCACTCCTTGCTCATTTTCGAAGAAAAATGGCCCAATTATGCCTCTGGACCAAAATTCGCACCAAACAGTGAATCGTTCTGGGTGTATCGGCTTTTCTATGTATGCGTGCGGGTTTTCTGTGCCCCAAATGCGACAATTTTGCTTGCTTACATACCCGCCAAGATCAAAAAAAGCTTCATCTGAAAAGAAGGTTTTTTTTTAGCAAAATCGGCCAAAGTAATGTCGCAATATTTCCCAGCGTTGTTCAAGCGTATACACAACCATATTCGTTCAGCGGAAGGATAAAACTTATTGTATGTCAAATCAGACATGAACATGACATGAAGTGTTACCATTCACGAAATAAGCACTAGTTGAAAAAAAAAACGTTAGATGGCGGACCCTTTATAATAAAAATTAACACACCGCCCTCCACCCAATGAGTTACATGTATTGGCGCCTGAGTGCAGAGAACATGCTTTGCGATCCTATCGCGAAACCTATTGGTCCGTATATACGACCTACATTGGCGTGGCAACCAACTATTTCTGAAGGTGTGTAAAGCTTGCAAAAATGTTTCTCTCCAAATCTTAAACTGATTTAACTTTATATGTATAAATTCTTGTAAAAAACATTTCTGGGTGGGGTTATTACACTGCCTCAGATAAGTCTAGTTACGCCAATGATGACCTATTACTTTTGTTTAAATGGTATCTTTGGTCCAATTAGAAAACCAGAATTCTTAGTTCCTTTCTATTCAGAGAAAGTAATAACTTAGATTTGGCCTTAGACATGCACAGAAACAATTTACACTTACATTTCCTCGGAGCCATTCTTCAATGTGAATCAAACTCAGCGCCTAGAAGGACAGACAGTTCATCGAAATGTATACAGATACGTCATAAAAAAGCTTAGGTTCAATCAGTAAACAATACGCAATAGAACTTACGAGGTAATCGGCACGTTCATAGCTGAATGTGTCTCATGTCGTTAGAATCGAAAGTAGTATAACCCTGTTTCGCATGCCAAGATGGCTGAGAAAGTCAATGCACTACAACACCAAACCCAAAATGATATTATAAGCCATAAGGGGTTTTAAAGCCACTTGACTGTCTTAGAGAACGTAACTCAAAGCCTGTCTCAAGATTCTCCTTGTAGGTTTCTACACAATAACACATATGGCATTCGAGAGAAAACGAGGCGGTCGGCACATTTTTTGCCAACAATTCTCTGATGAGCCTCAAGATGGCCGAGGAAGTCAGTGCATTGCAACACCAATGCTGTTTGGATATTCGAGAAAACGTAAATTAAAGCCTGTCTCATGTTTCTCCTTTTAAATTTATAGACACTCAAAAACATATGACATATAAAGGGTGTTTTTTTAAGCCCGATAGAACTTGAAATTGTAAAAAATAACACAAAAAATTAAATTGTAATCAAAATTTTTTTTTTTATTCGAAAGATCAATACGTGACATTAACATTTGAAAATGATTTCGGGCATATGGGCACCGCGGCTGTTCTTGACAAAGCGCATTCTGGACGTCCAATTTTATCGCAAAATTGTGTTCAGCGATGAGGCGCATTTTTGGCTTAACGGGTTTGTTAATAAGCAAAATTGCCACATATGGAGCGAGACCAATCCACAAGAGACCCTACAGACTCCATTACATCCAGAAAAATGCACCGTTTGGTGCGGTTTCCACGCTGGTGGCATCATCGGACCTTATTTCTTCAAAAATGAGGCCGGAGCTCGCGTTACGGTCAATGGAGATCGTTACCGCACCATGATCAATGATTTTTTGTTTGAAAATATGGATGACATTGATCCGGAGGAGATGTGGTTTCAACAGGATGGCGCTACGTGCCATACGGCGAACGCAACCATCGACTTATTGAAATCAAAATTTGGCGATAAGTTGATTTCGAGAAATGGACCTGTCAATTGGCCTCCAAGGTCGTGCGATTTGACACCTCTCGATTATTTCCTGTGGGGCTACGTGAAGTCACTGGTTTATGCTGATAAACCAGCAACAACTGACGCCTTGGAGGCCAGCATTGTTCGTGTTATTCGTGACATACGGCCAGCAGTGCTCGAAAAACTGGCCCAAAATTGGACGTCCAGAATACGCTTCGTCAAGAACAGCCGCGGTGCCCATATGCCCGAAATCATTTTCAAATGTTAATGTCACGTATTGATCTTTCGAATAAAAAAAAAATTTTGATTACAATTTAATTTTTTGTGTTATTTTTTACAATTTCAAGTTCTGTCGGGCTTAAAAAAACACCCTTTATTTCGACCTGAATTATCGAAGGATATTTTCCCTTAGAAACGGCTATAATAATTTATAGACCATTAATTTTAAATATTATAAATGAAAAAAAAATTGCTTTGTCTTTTTTAGCACTTACTGTATACATACAAGTGGCAATATTTTCAAATGAACCCTGTAATAATTTTTCAAATAATTGCTGTGTTCATTTGTCCACTATCCTAAGTATCGTATGGTTATAATTATAAAAAAAAATTAAAAATGAATAAAAAGTATTGTATTGTTAATTGTAAACCTTTTAAATATTTCAAAATTTTGAAGAGTTATAACAATAAGGCAATACGATATTTAGGACACCTTTTGAATTCACCAAATATATTTCATTTTTTATACTCAATTCCTATGTGTATATGATTATACACATAAATTAATTAAATAACATTATTAAATACAAATCATTTGGATCTATTTTATCTTAAATTTTCAAACTAAGTTTCTACCATAAAATCCAAATTCTGTCCGTTCCTTTTAAATAAAAAGGAACCTAAAAACTAGTCTAGTCGTGGCATCATTTTTTTTTCTATTTTTGTTTGTTTCTGTTTCTGTGATTAAATAGATAAAAGGGGTTTTTAATGGTGTTTGATTTTTTGTTGAAAAAAAAACTATTTACTTAAGGCTAAAATAAACAAGTGTGTTCTAATGTTAATTGTTTTTGGATGCGGCTAAAAACTAAGTGCATTTTGTGGTCATGAATTTAAGTAAATTTCTAAAGATAGTTCTTTTATTTTTTAAATTTGAGTTGACTTACGTTATTCATGATGGCATGCTATTGGTGGTGTTTGAAAATTTTAACAAGATTTTAATTAAAAAAAAAAAGGAAGACAACATAATTCTTTAAAGCGTATTTCTTTGATTAAAACAAAAAACTAAATGTGATAGCAATATACAGGGTGGTCCAATCATAATGTACGACATCAATTGTGAGTCACACCTTAACGTAGAGTTTTCTGCCAAACATAATTTGACATTTCTTTGTTTCAATGCGTGATAAATTTACACATGCAGAGGTACACAATTGAGCAGCGTGTCAAGATTGTGAAAGCCTTTTAGAAAAGTGGGCGATCAAATAGAAATGGATTTCGGGTACTTCGTGATTTTTTTGGTCAACATTATTTCATATCAGTGGATTCTTTAACAAGCAAAATTGCCACATTTGGGCAAATGAGTATCTAGGAGTGATTGTTCAAAAGACGTTACATCCACAAAGACTGACTGTTTGGTGCAGTTTATAAGCTGGCGACGTCGCACTGTGCTTCGTTCCCATATAACCAATGGACAAAAATAGAAGGAGATATTTTTGAAATTCGGTATACTAGAATAAATTAGCTAAGATAAGAAAAATATACATTTTTTAAAAAATCGACCCAAGGACACGACTACCTTCCATGTGTCCTGAAATGAAAAAATTTAATTTTAGCTTCAATAATGTGTAGAAAATTACAAACTGCACCAAAGCAGTATGAGCCTTTGCATAAATTTAACTTATCAAAATGCGGTGTTAAGTTTGATGGCACAAGTAAAACTTTGAATGTGCAAGAATCTACTTTAAGAGTGATAAATGCTTCGGAGTTTTTCCTAAAATTTTTTAAACAAAAATAGAATTTATTATATACAACCAATAGTGTGAACGTAGTATATCAAAAGAAAGAGTTTTACTAATATAATCTATATCTATATATCTGTGGCTTGGAGCTAACAGGGCCAATGTCAAAATATTTACTTTTAATAAAATTGGAATTGAACTTTAACTTTTATAGATGCTTTCATAGTGACATTGGCCAGTATTTTATTTATAAAGCTGTTCTGGGTTAAGTATGACTTTAGCTGTTTTACCTTAATGAAATAGATCAAGAAAGGAAATCTAATGCAATGATTAACTCAAAACAGCAAAAAAGTGACATTGGCCCTTTTAGCTCCAAGCCACAGATATAAAAGTGAAACTGTGTGTGTGTGTTAGCTATAGACTCCGAAACCGTAAAGCCGATCGAACTCAAACTTTGGTAAGTTGTTGTACACATTCCAGGGAGTGTTTATGGGTGGTAAAAAGTGGGCGGGGCTACGCCCATAAAAAATACGTTATCAGTTTAAGCTAATTGCACTTGACCGATTTTTATGAAACTTTGCCCACATATTGAGCTGTCATGACTATATAATTTCGTGAGTAGAAAAGTGGGCAGTGCCACGCCTATAAAAAATAAGTTATCATTTTTAGCTACTTGCACTAGATCGATTTTTCTAAAACTTTGCACAAATATTGACCTGTCATGACTTGATACTTTCGTGATTAGAAAAGTGGGCAGGGCAACGCCCATAAAAAATGTTATAATTTTGAGGTACTTGTACTGGACCGATTTTTCTGTAACTTTGCACACATATTGAGCCGTTATTACTAAACAATTTCATGATTAGAAAAGTGGGCTGTGCCACGCCCATAAAAAAAGTTATCATTTCAGCTACTTGAACTTCACCGATTTTTCTGAATCTTTGCACACATATTGAGCTGTCATGACTATACAGTTTCGTGAATAGAAAAGTGGGCAATGCCACGCCTATAAAAAAAGTTATAATTATGGCGTATATCAAATTTATATATGACTCAAATGTAATAGTATATAATTTGCGCCTTTCAACCCCCTCAGTATTGCTATCAAATAGCTGGACTTTCTGCTATAAAAATTTTGAAATCAAAGATGGCGCTAAACAAAATGCCGGATATAAGGATCGAATGTAGTAAAAAGGGATTTGATATGACAGGTATCAAATAGAATTGAATATAGAAAACTATGAAAAAGTGTAAAATCCAAGATGGCGTCTGAAACAGAATAGCGGATAAATTTCCTTCTTACTTAACCCTTTCAATATGAGTATCCAACGAAATTGTTTGACTAGTAGAATACAGTAAATTATAAAGAATTGTATAATTCAAGATGGCGTCCGAAACGAAATGAAAAAGATCCACATTTAGGGGGATTTTTTGAAAAATGTTACCATTAGCATAACCGATTGCAACCTTATTCCAAGTAAGTCTTCTATAATGCTCAACAATGCAACATAATAAGACAACATTTAAAGTAAATGCCGTCAAAGAGGTATGTCCATCAAATGCATTTGCAACGGTATTTGAAATGTTTAAAATTCTTGGGAAACAAAATTTTAAAAAAAGTGTATTTTGTCAAATTGCACAGATCTGGCGATAACAAAACATTAACCTAAAGAAATACTGATAAAAAAAATATTTGTATTCTTAAATGTTTGAAAGAAACTGAAAGTCATAAACTACCAGGTTTATCACAAAATTGCAACGTGTTCTTTTCAAAAAATGTTTAAATATTTTTTAAAATAAAAAAATACACGAAATGCTTTCCTTCTTTTTTATTTAATTTAATTTCTTTTTGGTTTCCGGATGCTGATTTGTAGTTAATTTCCCTTCCTGTTGATAACATGACGTCAGCTAAAATCTTAAATTTATATAGACTTAGTTCAGGGTACTCTAATTGCTGTGTGCACTTGTTTGTAGATTCATTTTTTTTACTTTTTTTTTTTGGATTTAATCTAATAGACCTTGAAAGAAACATTTAGTAGAAGTATAAACAAGAAAAGAAAGAGAAAGAACAAAAAAACATTAACGACATAAATAAAAACCATTAAGTAAAGGTAAAACAAAATCACACTTTTATCAAAGGAAAATGCAGCCAGAAGCCGTCGTTTTTCTAGTGGTTGTAACGAAAAAACTGTAACATACCATTTGAAATCACTTGTATTAAAATGCAGTAAAACGTGTATCAAATGCCTGTTAACAATAGAGAGAATATAAACGTTAAGCGTGAATTTATAAACGCTTGTGGTTTCAGTCATACGAAAAAAAAAATATCTAGACAAAAAATTGTATCGAAAACACACAAGTTACTTTTCCATAATGATTTTTCATTTAATAAAACATTAAATTTTTGTTTGTTACCGAAAACCATTAACGATGGGCTAGAGAAGAAAATTAATTTTAATATTTTATGTTCGTAAATGGTTTTTGTTATTTCAAAGATAAAAGGCTTTATTAATACAATAAAATAAGTCTCAATTAAGGTTGAGGGTTAAATGATTGTTTAGGAAAAATCGAAATGAAAGAAAAAAAACTATCACGTTTTTCTTAATGTGAGTCATGGGCAACATTGTGTGCTTTTTCATTGAGCGAGCATGTTTTAAAGTTATCGTCTAACTTGTTGCTTTAGCAGCAGCCAACAACAGATTCGTGGTTTTTCTTCAGTCGTATTTTGTTTTTGTTTTTCCTTTCACAGTTTGTAGTAGAAATGAATTTGTTTCTTTTTTCAAATGCCAAGAATTTCTAAAGATGAGTAATAATTGTTTGACGACTGTCTTCTTAAAGGAAAAATGAAACAAGTTTGTTGCATAAGTGTATTTTTTTTTATATATTTTTTATGGTCCTGTAAAATTTATTAATAAACCTAACCACGGTTTGCACAACCGGTTTGAAGGAAAATGTACTAAAATATTCTAAATCAGGGTATTTATGCTAAAATGAATAAGTCAGTATGGAATTCAAAAATTTGAATTTGTGAAATTGTAAAACTGAAAAACAAATTTAAAATTGTGATTGTAATTGTAAAACACTTCTTAAGTTCCTTAATCTTTAAGACTTTATTTTAATGGCTTCAAAGTTTAGCAGTTGCAATACTAAAGCTAAAGTTTTTTTTAACACATTTTAAAATTGTTTGAGAAGTGAGTTTTTTGGTAAATTTTTACCGAAATAAATAATACAAGAACAACAACAAAATTTCCCAAAACTATGTTTAGTTGTGTGATCTCTCAAATACTTTAATATTGTATTTTTTTAGAGGCATTAAACTTTTATTCAAAATCCAGACACGCAAAATTCAAAACAACAAGTAAAATTTTGGCTCAAATTCCAAAGCATTGAAAATTTCAAAATAATTTTGTGACATATGGCTTCCACAATTGTTACTCATAAACACCATATGTCGTTTACAGATTTACATAATATTTTTCAAGCATACCCGTTCTAATTTTGTTAAAAATGCCTCGAATATCGCCTTAAGAGCTTGAGTAGTAGAATACAATTAACCGTGTAAAAATTCAAAATTGGCATTGGAAATAATAAAGGAAAATTAAATTTAAACCAAGCCACGATGTTGTCACTATACCTATGTACAAGATGGTGAAGGGTATTTTCAGATTCGACGCGGCCGAATATGGCATTCTTACTTGCTATACGCAACACGAAAAAAATGGTGTTTTATTTTGTCAATTCGTTTAAAACACATCGAAATATACTTCTTAGACCCCATAAAGTATATAAATTCTGAATCGAGGTTTTGTTTTATGACGATCTAGCTATGTCCGTCCGTTTGTCCGTCTGTCCTTCTGTCTGCCTGTCTGTCCGTATGCTGAAAGCATGATAGAGCTCGAACTGAAAAAGTTAGCGGGATTAAATTCTGCCAGAATATTTCTTATATACAAGGTTTGTTTAATACCAACGAGGTTAATCGGAATATTATAAAGAGAGTTATAGCTTACAGTAGGTCAAAAAAACTATGTCCTTCCAACACCGAATTAAATGCAATTGTGTCTAAACGCATTGACGTAAAGTAATAAAATTTCAAAAGTATATTTTTTGAGTTGAAAAAATATCTCACGGTGATAATTGTTCAAATTTCTATATTACGAAGTTATAGATCAAAATGTACGAAAATTTATACTGCACAGTGTCGTAGCTGCTTTAGCAGCAAAAACCAAAATCTTTACGTACTGTCCACAAAAAAAAAAAATTAAATCACACAAAAGACGTGGTCTATTCTTGCTGACTTCATATTAATATTCGGAAATGCATTTACAATATAGTTACAACCATAAAGTTCAACAATCATAACTAAGATATACGTTTAACAACAATTCTGTTACTCACAAGCTGTGTTGCCAATTCCTGGTGACCAAAAATGGTCAAATGTCATACAAAAAAATGGCTAAAAACGCTTAAAATTGTAAAAGAGATTTGATGGAAAAAAATTAGGTTTCAGTAAAAGAAACATGTATAGTTTTTGAAACTTATGACAGCAACTGACTCCTGGTTATTAAAAAAAGAGTTCCATAAAAATATTTTTTACCTGTTTCGGGTAGTTGTTAGATAAAACACTCACTTTAATACTGACTTTTAGGTAAAGTTAAAATTGTTGGCAAATTCAATTCATCTCAACCAAAGTTTAAAATGCGATTGTATTGTTGAGCGAGTTACCCAGTTAACAAGAACATAAATATTTGAAATATCATTCTGAATACGGAAAATCTTGCTAAAACAATTATAAGGAAAAATCGTAAAGCAATTAAAAGATGGCTTAAAATTTTCTAAAAATAAATAGCTTATAGCTAAATGCAAATTTTTCTAGCTAAGCGTGTTCAAAAATAGCTAAATCTAGCCAATCTAGGCTAAATTGGCAACAGTGCTCACAAGCGATACTGTTTTCTCTGTGTACAGCAGCGATGGCTTCTTGTGTACAGACTCGACTTAAATGAATATTATCGAAAAAAAGTTAATGTGGTCATAAATTGATTCATAGTATTGCGTATTACCTGCTCAAATGGACGACTATGTGCACCGTAAACCTGACAAAGTGCTCTATAAGTCTGGTAAACAAAGCACGACTATGGAAAATAAATTTTCACAATTTGTAAAAGGTGTATTATGTTCTCTGCATGGTTTTTTATCAAAGTATAACACACTTTATTAGTACGACAGCTAATGCTAGAGTTATTCCTATCGAAAGTTCTATAGGTCTAGAGAATACTTTATTTTTTAGCATCAGTCGTTAAGAAGATGTGAATAATTTATTGTTACCTGTTATGTGTTAAACATTGTTGCCCTTTCTCAAACTTATACTTATTCATTCGAATTTTTAACCCAGAATAGGATTTCTGCTGGAGATGAATTTAGAAACAATGAATTTTCAAAAATGAGTTTTCAAAAATTTAGAGTTAAATAATTTTTCAATAACAAATTCCAAAAATTTTAGAATTTTTTTA
This sequence comes from Phyto melanocephala, assembly GCA_941918925.1. Taxonomy (NCBI): domain Eukaryota; kingdom Metazoa; phylum Arthropoda; class Insecta; order Diptera; family Rhinophoridae; genus Phyto; species Phyto melanocephala. The sequence continues at coordinate 21,154,600 of OW799236.1, read as the reverse complement.
AATGCTCTACAAGGTATTTGATACAATTAATCCTAAAAAGACCTCAAATTTGGTACCAAATTTGACTACAAAAACTAAAGACTACTTTATATACAGGGTAGGCCAAAAGTCATCATGGGGGCTAAAAATGTTTTTTTGTTTTATTTTATTTATTGTTAAAAAAGTAAATTTAATAAATAAAATTGTCAAATTTTTTTTTACCCCGATGGGGACTTTTGGTCCACCTTCTAAATGCCATTTTAGAAAGCAAGGTCTAAACAAGGGTTACATTTCCGCAGTAAAGAGCCCGGTGCACTAGGATAATAGCCCTGATGGACTAGTAAGTTGTGTACTAGTCTGCCAGTCTGGGGGTTGCGTGTTCAATTCCCGCCAGAGAGTATGGTGCTCGGAGAGCCCCTTGGCTATAATAAGCTGGATAACTACTCTAATCTAACTTTAAATATCACCTGCACAAGATTCAAATTATGGAGTATGATAATGCAGAATGTGCCTTGAAAATGCTGTGACAGCAGCGCATGTGGTGGCAATGGCTGACAGCAGACTTAGAACTTCCGGCAAGCATACATAAGATGTGAGTGCTATGGGAGAAATTAGTCTGGGGCAAATGCTAGAGATTAACGAAGGACGCTGTGATGAAGATTGTAGATAATTATCAGTCTACAATTTGAAGTCAAAATAGTAAACATCTGTGGCTCCACGGTACTCAGTTAGGCCAGTGATACCACTTTAGTATCTTTGTAATCACTGTGGAACAAAGAGGGTCGAAAAGTGACCCGTTTATAGAAGAGACCTGCTTCGGTATCATCCCTGTATATGTATATATAGGACCGATTTGTCCAAAATTTTTTACGAATATACCTTGAGGCATATTGTATAATAAATTGTTATAAAAATGTCTCTGAATTATCTTACGGTCGAAAGCTGTTAATTTTTGTGGTAAAAATCTGTGAAATAATAGAGGCAGTCGTGTTTATTGTCTCATATCTCCGACACTCATGGGACGATTGTCCTGGTTATAAATACGGATTCATTACCTTATATTTAAAAAAGGTGGCTTCTTAAAGTTTATTTCAACCATCTTATGGACAGATGGGCTATACTCAATCGACTTCATAAGCTTTTAGAAAATATATTTGTTATGGGATCATAAATGATAAAGCTGTGTATACTCTTAGCACTACAGGTGAAGGGTAAAATTTTTTTTTATTAAAATAAGTGCCGTAATTACCTCTCTGGAGTGTTCCAGACTTCAAAAAATACTTTTTACTCTTCAAAAAGCGAGTGTAATTATCGACGAGTATGAATGTAATGCTATGGGTAATGAACGGAAGGTACAGGGAAACGTGACCAGTAAGAATTCACATGCAAATAGTTGTATTCAAAAGCAATTCCACTGGAGTCTAAGAGACTCCAAGTAGATAATTAAGGGGTAATGCAGGTAGTTTGCCATTTCGTTTTTTTATCAGGAACCCATGTTGGATCTAATTGTTCATTGCCACTGACATACTTTTAAAAACCAGATGTGGATGCTCAACGCTTCATAACTTTTTTCATCCAGTTTTTCTATCTGGTACAATGACGACGATGCCATCATAAGAATCTTGCACAACTTTTTTTTATATTTCAGCAACTCAGTTTCTAGCCAGCAGTTTTGTCTGGGCCCATAATCTGATGGAAGTTCTTCTTATAAATTTTAAACACGGATTTTTCTTTAGTTTTATATAACAAACATTTATTTTAATTAAATTATTTCTAATGAAGTTTTTCAAAGATATAACAATTAAAAACAATTTTTCAAATATTCCAAAATATTATATTAACGAATTTGTATGGCTAACTGAGAAATTTAAATGTTGATTATGAAAAGTGTTTTTAGTTTAAAATATATTTCTAACAGCTTGTACTTCAAACTTGTATCTATGCTTGCTTCAAAGCAGAGTAGACATGCCCACAAATTGTATCAAAGGCATAAGAGCCAGTCGTTTTTGTTTTTTTTTAAATTAAAACTGATTAAAATGTTAAGAAAATTATTTCTTTATTCCGTTTCAATTATATGCTCTTCTTTTTCACTTGTTTTGGATATACAGTAAAATAGACATTAAAGACAGTTAACTAAAGGGTGATTTTTTTCTTTTTCTTTTTGGCAACACTGATTTAAACAGCTGACGCACGTTTCGTGTTTTGTTTCACTGTCAAACATCTTCAATTTGGTCTATAATTTAACCGTGAATCGTCTTACAAACGAACAACGCTTGCAAATTATTGAATTGTATTATCAAAATGCGTGCTCTGTTAAGAAAGTTCATCGCGCGCTTTTAAACAAAAAATTGTGTTCAGCGACGAAGCTCATTTTGGGCTCAATGGGTACGTTAATAAGCAGCATTGTCGATTTTGGAGTGAAGATCAGCCAGAAGCATTGCAAGAGCTGCCAATGCTTCCAGTTTGGTACGGTTTATGGGCTGGTGGCATCATTGGAGTGAAGATCAGCCAGAAGCATTGCAAGAGCTACCAATGCTTCCAGTTTGGTACGGTTTATGGGCTGGTGGCATCATTGGACCGTACTTCTTCAAAGATGATGCGAATTGTAACGAACTGTGAATGGTGAGCGCTACCGTGAGATGATATCCAACTTTTTTTTGCCCAAAATGCAAGAACTTGACTTGTATGACATGTGGTTTCAACAAGATAGTGCCACATGCCACACAGCACGCTTAACAATGGACTTATTGAGAGACGAGTTCGGTGAACATTTTATTTCACGTTCGGTACCGGTCATTTGCCGCCTAGATCATGCGATTTAACGTCTTTAGACTATTTTTTGTGGGGCTATGTTAAAGCTCATGTCTATACACACATGTCCGCTTCAATTGATACATTGGAAGACAACATTGAAGCATTTATTCATGAGATACCGGTCGAAATGTTGGAAAGAGTATGCCAAAACTGGACTAAGCGGATGGACCATTTGAGGCGCAGTCACGGTCAATATTTGCATGAAATAATCTTCAATCATTAAATTATATGGACCGTACTATCGATTCAAATAAAGATTTCATGAATTTTTCTGAATTTTATGTGTTTTCTTTTTAACTTTCCTATACCTCTTAAAAAATCACGCTTTAGCTTCAAGAACAAAACAACTGTTTATTCTTAAAAATTAAAAAGTATAAAAGTATCGTCCATACCAATATATCAGTATCGGATGCTTCCCTTATTAAAACCAATTAATTGATGGCTGCAAAAAACCCACATACATTTATATTATTCTAAAACTTACAAAAGTTAAATGTAAAACACATCACCTCTTATCACCAACAAGAAATCCTCTTCAAATATTTGACAACCACTTGAATCTTCAACAACATCTACAAACAATATCATTAACGAAAATAGTGAAAAATAAGCCAAAAGAAAATACTTACAGAAAACATCAAATTGTAACAAACTCAAGAAATCTTAAATGTAAACAACTCAACTAAACACAGAGCAACACAAACACACACACACATAAATCTCGGCCTACGATAAAAAGAAAAAAAGGATCATTTAAACATTTCTTTAAATACAAGATGTCAATAACGAAAAAAAAGTTTAAGAACAAATCTTGAAAAATTATTAATATATATCCTGTTGTTAGAGAAGAAAGAAAATGGAAGAAAATGTCTAGAAAAAAAAATTTAATAAAAAAGGTCTCTAATACCACAATTAAAGTGTTTGCATTGACAGTAAGTTGTAGCGTGTCAAAGAACTTGAGATGCAAGAGAATTATGTTGTAATATTATTGTGACTTACGTGTCAATGCATTGTTTTTATTTATGTTTGATCATTTTAATACCAGTGTTGATGTTGTTGATTATCTCTAATGTGATGACATTTGTTGTTATTTACTTTTTCTTATTATTACTTAAACAACAACTTCAAAGGAAACGTTAGACAAACAAATAATTTTTCTTTAACAAAGATTAAAATCTTCCACCAAAATGTTTGGATTATTAAGAAAACTCTCAAGCATGTAACAGATCGATTGCATGTGATAGTGTTTTCAAGATACAGAATATAATAACTTTTTTAAAGGGAAAATAAATAACTATTTACCTTTAGCTAAATTGTTAACAATTTGTTGTTTTATTATTATTCTTGAACAATAATTCATATTAGTTGTTCTTAAGGCAGTGTAGAAATTCGTTGACCTTTTGGGGACCACTCTTAAGGTCAACGACTTTAGCAAAATTTTAATGTGTTTCAGAATTCGAAAGGTAATTTCTTTAATTTAGCTGAGACAATCAGCATGTTATTTTAGGGGGAATAAGGTATTTAAGCAGACCACTACAATTTTCGATTCCTTATCAAGCAATTTTGGTCTCCAGAGATTTGGCTAAGTTCCGTAACACTACCGGCATTTACTTTAGACTAGAAAATAATTTCAGACTGCCAAATGGTGATTGCCTACATTCTTTTATCGCATAGCCTTTTGTAATTGCCTTTAGACTAAGTTCTTTTATAGCATCTTTACTTAATGTTCGCCTGCATGTTATTTTCAATTTTCCGCTAGGTATTACCGGACATTTAAATGACACATGCGCTGCTTTTTCCAGACACATTCTACAAACATCATCATCCAAGATCTGCTTTTTTTAAACATCGTATTTGAAGTTTCCAAGTCCCATAGAAGTAGTAATAAATTGTACCATAAGCACTGCTACAAAAAAAGTAATTTGTGCACCCCTTAGCTTGCCTATAGGCCAAGACTTTAAATTAAGCCTAATACCCTACATGACCAAGAATTTTAAATGCCCATTAGCGTAATAACGTTATACTCTAGAAAACTTCGCATTCTTGTGCAGAGTGTCGCAGATTTAAAAAGGAGGTGTTCCGCAATCTCATCATCTATATCGCAAAGCCGGTACTTAACTATATTCGACCAGTTTTACTTAAATGGTATCTGAGATTGTAATGTTCAGTTAGAAAACCTTATAATATTCTCAGGTCCTTACTGTTCAGGAAGAGAAGTCCCTTAGATATGGCTCTTAGAGGAACAAGAACATATTTTCTGACACTAAGCTATACGCCAGTAAGACCCTGAGATATTCGCCAGTAAGAGACAAACTCAGCCTTAAGCGGGGCGGATAGTTCATACTAAATATTACGTGGAGGTGCATCACAAAAAGGCTCTATGACAATCATTAGATGGCTCGCTCTTAAGTTTTCAAGACGATCGAAATGTTTTTTTATACCAACATGGCCCTCGTGAACCGGCATCTAAAGCAGTTTAATACCATGGTGAATGCCAAGGCTCTTGAGGATGTCAATATATTCTAGCACCAAAGCTAAGTTGACGTCATAAGTCATAAGAGCTTTAAAAGCCTCTTGGTTATCCGAGGATATACATGAGGACTTTCCGCACATTCCTTTTCAAAGATTCATAGGTGCTGATACAAAAGGCATATATTTCTGCCTGAAATATTTAAGGGTATTTACCTATAGGCAGGATGCTTTGAAAACTTGTACTAAAAATGCCAGCACCACTAACGTCATTTAAATGCTTAGATTCATCCTTAAAGCAGACCTGGGTATCTAACTCGAGCTTTCATCACTCTTAGACCGAAATAATTCGGTCAACGATTTTGAAATTAAAGTGTCTGGTAAAAACTTGAATTTGTAGGACAGTATCCGTGTCCTAAACTAACTCAGGTATCCTGCACCCCTGCCACAAGCCTATCAAAAAGTTATAATCTCCATGCACTTGTGCAGGTTAATTGTTTATCAATTGCAAGACCTTCGCCCGTAACAATCCATCACATAAAGTGATGCTGGTTTCAGGTCCACAAAATATTGGCGAGAATCCCTTTTACGTCAGCTATTCCTACATCAGCGTCACTTATAGAAGCATTTTAAGAGCACTTTTATTGCGCTTTAAAATACAGAAGCACCAAATAGGAGTTAACAACCATCCGCTGCACGTTTCTTTTTAACCATTTGTCTAGCAAGTGAAATGAGAATTCTCTTTTCTCGCATCTGACATTCTAGCAGACAATCCAATGCATGCAGCAAATCAAGCATCTATGCCTAGTAGATGGACACGGTTGCAGGATAAATTTATTTCAATTGAAAACACACCAGCATCTGCCCTCATTAATCTATCCACTAGAATGTGCGATGTAACCTTTCGATCACTTTCACTCAACTTATGCACTCTATGGGTAGCTAAATTTCTCTAACTTCTTTATGTAAAAAGTTCAGGATTCTTCTATGTCTCAAATTCTACCCAAAGTGATACCCTATGTTTTCGCTTTGGATTCAAATAGCTGATTTTGCAGCCATTTTCCTTATATATAAGTGTAACGGCAGCAAGCCCATCATTGCTATTATACATCATATCACATAAAACAACACATATCCAATCAATTCTCTAAATCCCATCCTTATTCTGGCTATTCGTATAAAGACATCTGATTTTCCAGTATTTATGGTTAGACCCTATTCACAACTCCAAGCCTCGGTTACTCTAAGCTCCTGTCTCGTGTCTTTATGAACTTCCCAAGAAACGTAGTTGCTACATCTTTTGCATATCCTGTCGAATGTATGCTACTGCTTCCAGTCCGCTAAGGATGTCGCCTACAATTAGGTTTCAAAACAAAGATGATAAAACTACGTTTGTTAAAAATTTATGTCAAGTTTTACAGTTAGTACAATCATTTATTATTAAATTCTTTAAATAAAGTCTAACCAACATTACCTGTTAATAAATAGTTTATCTTTATATAAAAGTGAAACTCTGTGTGTGTGTGTGTTAGCTATTGACTCCGAAACTGTAGAACCGAGCGGACTCAAACTTTGCCAAGTTGTTGTACACAGTCCAGGGAGTGCTTGTGGGTGGTAAAAAGTGGGCGGGGCTACGCCCATAAAAAATATGTTATCATTTTCAGCTACTTTAACTTAACCGATTTTTCTGAAACTTTGCACACATATTGAGGTGTCATGACTATACCATTTTGTGATTAGAAAAGTGGACAGTGCCACGCCCATAAAAATTTTATAATATATAGCTTCTTGCACTTGATATTCAATTAAATTTCAGAATGCCGGGCTTGGCTAGTACATATATTTTTCAGCTTAATTGTGAACTCCTTTGCCTAGTTCTCTTGCTGGAAATCAGTATTCTAATTGGAAACTTGTATTTTTTAATTTGTTCATTAGTAACTTAAAACAGATTTATTTATATATGCTTATTGATCTTATTTAATAATTTAATTTTGTTTATAAAATTGATTACAATAAGCCGACATTATATTAAACTAGAACGAAATAAATTTGCTCAAACAAATTATAGTTTTAAATATGAACAAAAACAAAATATTAAATATTACAACCCAAGATTTACATCGAAATCATATCAAATCAAATGATTTCTAAGCCATTTTATAAACGTTAATTTTATGACCTACAAAAATTAAAAATTAAGACACAAATATTAAAGTTTTAGTAATTGGTCTAATTAAGAATTTTACGAAAACTTAACTATTTATTTTAATATCACATTAGCCCGTTTAACAGGATTCAAAGCCGGTCCATAAAATAAACACGAAACGTAAGCCAGCTCATAAATGGAAACACGAAATTTAAAATTATTCATATAAAATAGCATTAAATTATCTTAAATGTTTAACCAACAAACTACGTTATACAAATTGTTTTGTAACAAGATATTATTTTTCTAAGTACTTTGTATTTCTCAAACACTTATTTCCTTTATCTTACTGGCAGCGATACCATTAGTTATCGAATAAATGCAATTTCCTTTAAAAATTTCTTTTAAATATTTAATTCAATTAATTAAACAACAAATACCCAATAAATAAACACATTGTTGAATGTAAAGTGCGTTCATAACCATGCAAACAATAACAAACAAATGACCAAAACAATCAGCAATTTCCTGTTGAAAACAAAAGACTTAAGGCACGAACTTTATAGCCAACATGATAAAAATGAACAACAAAATGCACACACAGTCTCCAGTTAATCACTTAACTTACATTTTAAAGTTATTTATCTTAAACTTAACCCAAAAAATCTGCCAATAACAACAAAAAATCAATATTTATTTTCAATTACATTAAAACCTCCTCCTTTTTAAATATAGATCTCGCTGTTGTATTGCTTTTGTACTGACTTAAAAACAAAATAAAAATAAAATGCATCCGTGTTTAAAATGATGTGTTTATAATTGTTTATTATGTGACTAAAACCCACATTCATCTTATTATTACTGGCATTATTGCTACAGTGTTTGTAAATACTTCACAGGGCTTCTTTAGCATATATGTAACTGATGTGCTGTAGCTTTTGATGTTGTTGCTGCTGTAGTTAATATTGTTGCAAGCTATTTTTAGATCAATGCAAAAATTTCTACAATATTAAAAAAACTGAAACCACTCAATAATAATGATGGTACCAGTACGAAAAAAAAACAAAAAACAATGTACAGGATATTTTTTATATTACACGTGTATGTATGTCTGAGCAAGGGCAGGTAAAAGTGTAGGGTGGCTGAAACGACAGAGGCGAACAAATCAATATACTCTGTGTATACTATTTAAATTGTACATGATCACAAATCCACTTAAGCTGTCTTAAATCTTTTACATCCACCAAAGGCAACCGTATTAAAACGTGATCTTTACTCTTGAACTACTACCAAAAAAACAAAACCTACGAACACTTGGCAGGAAAAAAAATCTCAAAATTTTTACATAAACCTAAAGTTGGTTTTTTTTTATCAACTGACTTATAAACTTTACCCCATGCAAGACATATTAACTTACGTACATACATACCGGTCAACGAAAGTGGTTTATGGCAGCACTACATACATACATACATACATTCAAAGCTGGCAAGTCAAATGGACAGACGAATTGCTATCCGACGAGGGTACTTGCTAGTGCAATAAGAAAAAATTTTTTTATACGATTTTGTTATTATTGTTTTAGGCTTGAGTGTTGGCGTGTTTATTTTTGCGCTCTACTGCCTCAACAATTCAACACAAAAAAGTAAAATAAACAAACACAACAACAATAATAATAGCAACAATATAACAAACAACATCCTAGTAGATCCTCTTACCCAGATGCTATCATTATTGTAAAGCCTTAACAACTAGAGAAAACACAATGGTTAGAATAGCTGCAAACTGGACAGAAATGTAAAAATTCAGAGGAAAATATCATAAGCTGTATGTTCTCTAATATAAACCGGTCATGTCATTTTATAAATACCAGTTCATATTTCATATTTTCTATCAAGTGCCATTCTATAGTAATTGTTTTATATTTCATTATATTCCATAACAACCGGATATTTTATAAAAACGGCTAAAATCTTTATTGCTATTTTACAATAACCGGTTTAGTTTTAAACCTTTTTTAAAAGAACCGGACCATATTTCATGCTATTCCATAAAAAACTGATTAAAATTTCCTAATATTTTATGTAAACCGGTTTAAAATTCACGATATTTTATAAAAACTGGTTCATATATCATGATATTCTATAAGAACTGATTCATATTTTAAAATATTCTGTAAGAACCGCTCTATATTTTATGATGTTCTATAAGAAAACCGGTTCATATTTTATGATATTTTATAAAAATCGTTTCATATTTCCTTTTACTCTATAAAAACCGGTTCAAATATGATACTATATAAAGCGGCTCAGGCTTAATGCTTTTATATAATAACCGGTTAATTTTTCATAATATTCTATTGAACTAGTTCAAATTTCGTAATATTCTATAAGAACCGGTTTATATTTCATAATATTCTATAAAACCTGACTCTTATATAATGCTATTCCTTAAATATTGGTTTAATTTTAATTTTTTTTTATAAGAACCGGATCATATTTCATGCTTAAATAAAGGAAATGATTTATATTTCATTTTATTCTAAAAAATTGCTGTAAGTTTATTGTCTTTCTGTAATAACCGGTTCATATTTTACGCTAATTTATTAAAATCGGTTCACATTTTATAATATTCTATAAGAAGCATGTCATATTTCAAGCCATTCCATAAAAACGGCTTCATATTTAATGCTATACAAAAAAAAAACCCGGTTTATATTCGATGGTTTTTTATAACAACCGGTTCATATATCACTGTACTTTTTGTATTCTATGAGAACCATTATATTTCATAATATTATATAAGAACCGGTTTTTAGATCAAGACATGCTATAAAAACCGATCAAGTTAAACGTTTTTCTATAAAAACGCGATCATATTTTTTGCTTATATATAAACATCTTTCAATATTTTATGCTATTCTAAAATAACCGGTTAAAATTTGATGCTTCTCTTTAATAACCGGTTCATATTTTACTCTATTCTTAAAGAACCGGTTTAAATTTGATGTTTACCTATAATAACCGGTTCATATTTTTCTTTATTTGGAATGAACCGGTTCTTGTTTCATGATATTCTATGAGAACCGTTTCATATTTTTCGTCTATTTTGTAAAGACCGGTTTAAAATACATTTTTTTTATAAAAACCGGTTCATTTTTGATGCATATCTACACGAACCAGATCATATTTTATGGTTATGAAAACCTTTTCATCTTTTCTATTCTAAACAATGTTTTAGAATGTTTTTTCTGCTGCTCTAGAATAACGGGTTCTTATTTCATGACATTCCATAGGAAAGATTCATATTTCAAGCTATTTTATTTAACCGACTCATAATATTCTTGCTATTTTCAATTGAATGGTTCATATTTTGTGATATTTTATGTATACAGACTTGTATTTTATATTGTGAAAGAGATTTAGATTTTTTAATATTTTGTATAGGTTAGGTTAGTTAGGTTAGGTTAAAAAGAAGCCCAAACCCATGACAGGTTTGCACTTATGCCCAGTTGGCATGTTGTGCGCTCCATATGGAAAACAGAATTCCCAAACAAAAACCATAAACATAATTTTCCCATAAATAACGGACTAGTCCAAGAACCCAGTCCCCTCAATGTTACGCCTTATGGATCTCCAGTTCGAGTTCCTCAGGTATTCCAAGATCGGCATAGTATCCACTGTAAAATTTTCGCGCCTAATATGCCCAAACAATAAAATAAAAATAAATAAATAATAAATAAATCGATACTTATTTATACTGTTTTAAATGAACCGGTTTAAATTTTCAGCTATTCTGAATGAGGCTCTGTATATTATATGCTATTTTATATTAATTCGTTCTTATAATTTTATATTAACTGGTTCGTATAGTATTTTATTTCATATATTTATTTATTTTCATATTTCATACTTGTTTAGTTTTTACACGATTCGATACGAACTGAATCCCATTCATGCTGTTCCTTCTAAACTGTTCCTTACACATAAAGTCATATGCACTTTACATAGTTAAGCGAAAAGAAGAACACATTTGATACATTTTACTCAACAGAAAAATATCACTTAATAACAAAAATTTAAAAATATTTTTTGTTAAAACATTTCATTTACCTGTGCCCATAGTGCCTTAGTTATACTTGCACATATGTACACAGTAAAAAGCATCATCATCATTATGTTCATTATCGTCATCATCCCATGCAGCCCAATCTCAATCATCATTTTCATCGTCATGATGATGACGATAATTTAAGCCCCCATATGCGCCTTCTTTTCGCTTGTTTGTTTGTTTATTTTTCGACGATTCGTATCTGTGAGAGTTGTAAGTGGCTAAATGAGTATGTGTTTGTGTATGTCGCCTTCATCATTATTATTTTTTGTTTGTGTTGTTTTTTTATACTAGATTTTTTTTGTTAATGTTTTGTTTATTTATTTTCAATTTTTCGCGTAGACTTTTTCTGCTGCTGTTGGTTGCATTCCTTGCAGTGTCTTGACAAAATGCCTCTGTATGTGTGTGGAGTTTTTCTTTCAGTCTGTTGAGGAGTTATGGTTTCTGGTCACACGTATGGATGTTGGTTGTTTGGTTTGTTGTTGCTGTTTGTATGTTAGTTTTTAAGTTGGTTAGTATGAAACCCCTATATTTATACTATGTACTATCACTTGGTATGTTTGAGAGTAGTTTATCAGTCTATGTCACATTTGCAGACAGTTTGAAGTTTAACAAGTTGTCAATGTTTTGTGTCCTAGTAAAAACAAAAAAAAAAAAAAAGACAACCAACAATAACAACAACAAAAACTGAAAAACAACTTGAAGAAAATGGACAAACTAACACATTGACAATAACAAGAAAACTATTGGCCAGAGCAATTGTTAATTTTCCTTTTTTTTCGTGTAAGAGTGATGTGTTGGGTATGATGATAATAATTCTTGGGAAAATTATTTCACGAATGCAGAAAACTCACTTGCCTTAAACTAGAGATATTTTCTTTTTTATTTTTAATAACAATAATCAAATGAATGGCATTTTAAACAGGAGCCCTATTTTTCAGTTTTATATGTACAAAAAACCTACAAAAACATTTAAGAAGGAAATCTGTAATGAAATTTTTTTGGAAAAATCACACTACAACAACAATTATATAACCTTTAGTATGTAATCAATTCATTTTATAGTTCAAAGTTTCAATAAATCAGTTAAGGTTTATCTAATGATAAAACCAGTAATTTAGGCCACATACTTTATTTTCACTTCAAGCAACGTTCTAAGCCCACCTTAAAAATACTCCCATTCTATTTAAGTGTTTAACTGGTTGTTTTACATTTTCCTCTGATTTAACTCATTATCTATTTTATCTAATTAAATTGTTTTAGGAACGAAAATCTCAAAAGAAATTCTTCCCTTTTTATCGAGAATTATTTGTTATCACCGCCTGCTTAAGTCTGAAGACACAAGACATGTTTCGATAAATTATGCTGGTTAGTTTAAGTTTTTCTTTGCTCTCCATAAGTTATCAATTTATGACTTTAAAACTCAATAGATTTCTTAACTATACCGTGTCTTAACTTAACATCTAACAAAGTTTATTTATTTTTTCTTTTGTCTAACACAAGCATGACATCAGTGTGGTATCAAACAACATAAACAAACTCATTAGAGCAACGGGGATAAAAAAACTAAATAAAATTATACAAACGCAATCCTCATCATAGTGGTAAAGCTGTTTATCATTAGCTATTTCAGCAATAGCCGGACAGACGGATATACAGACACGTGAACTATCTAAAGTTAATAAGAATTAATCTTCAAGTGAGTTTATTTTATTTTGTTTTTGTATTATCTTTAATCAGAAGTTTAATCAAGCAAAAGGTGTTTGATTTTACCTTTTAGTTCTTTTGATAACTAATATATTCAAAATCTCATGTCAATGCCTTGCTTTAGGAACATTAATTAATTTGAATTCTGTATTAATTCTCGTTATATTATCTGGCATTAGTTTAAGGTTTTTTAAAGTGATGCCTAACCATTAGAAAATTTTTGTTATTGCAAGGTTTGAAAAACAGTTGTAAAAAGCGGAACTTTAACTGCACGAGAAATGAAGTAGAGTTGAAATAGGAATTAAATAAATTTGAGCTTGAATGGAATTGGAAATGAACTATAAAAAAGACAAAATGAAGCTTATATGAACTGGGATAGAATTGAAAGTCAATCAAAACGAAATAATGAATAAAACAAAAACGAATTTAAACTGAAGTAAAACCGAATAACAACTGAACTAGAAATGAATTAAAACTAAATTACAAATGTTTTAGAACTGAATTAAAACTGAAGTAGAACTGAACTAGAACTGAACTAGAGCTTCAGTAGAACTGAACTAGAGCTTAACTAGAACTTAACTAAAACTGAACTAGAACTGAACTTAAACTGAACTAGTACAGAACAAGAACTGATCTAGAATTTATCAAGATATGAACTAGAATTGAACTATAACTGTTTCAAAACGAAGCTAGAACTAAACTAAAACTGAACTAAAACTCAACCAAAACTGAACTAGAACTAAACTAAAACTGAACTAGAACTAAACTAAAACTGAACTAGAACTGAACCAGAACTGAACTGGAACTGAACTACAACTAAACTAGAACTGAACTAGAACTGAACTAGAACTGAACTAGAACTGAACTAGAACTGAACAAGAACTGAACTAGAACTGAACTAAAACTGAACTAGAACTGAACTAGGACTGAACTAGAACTGAACTAGAACTGAACTAAAACTGAACTAGAACTAAACTAAAACTGAACAAAAAATGAACTGAAACTAAACTAGAACTTAACTAGAACTGAACTAGAACTGATCTTCAATTGAACAAATTGAACTATTGTAATAGAATTTTAACTGAACTAGTACCGAACTTAGGCTAGAACAGAAATAAAAACTTTAACTAAACTACAACTAAAATATAACTAAAATACAACTGAACTGTAATTAAAGTAAAACTAACTAAGAACTACTATGGAACTAAATTATACTTGACTGGAGAAAACACGAAACATTTTTGGTTTCGACAGCTTTAAAAGGTTCGAGATCACTGCATTACCAGATTTTCCTATAGATTATAATTAAGCTATGTTTAATCTGTTGATACGTATTAAGCGTGTCTGTATTAATTTTAGCTTAAGGTTTACGCTTAGATGTTGATAATAAATATATGTTTAACAACTACCCAAAAACTTGAGTTTGAATCTCTTCTCAATAACTTTGTATTGAAGGGTTCATTATGTAAAAAAAGAACAAGAATATTTTGAAAAGAATTTGGAAAAAATTTATGATCTAGCCTACACTCATAATCTTGTTTTTGTAGAAATTTTAAGATCTAGTTTTCTTTTTAACAAATATGTATGATATTTTGTCCACGATGATGAGTAATTCTTAATGATATTGTGTCGCAATGTTTTTTATTAACTTCAAACGTTTGTCTACTCTTTTGACTCATACGTTATTTATTTTCATTTAAATGTATGCAGTCATGTGTTAAAATAGATATTTTTATTATAAAATATTAGTTTCTTAAGAGCTTTACTTCAAACCATATTATTAAACATCAGCATTTCTATTTGTTGTCTCATTTCTTGTTTTGTTAACCCAAAAATAAACAAATTTTTTTAAGTTTTTTTTTATCACACTTAAAGCTTGTTTTAATAATTGTAATTATAATTTAACAAAAGAAAAAACTTTTTTCATAATTTTGTTTTTTAATTTCATGTGTTTTTAGAAATTTTCACCATTCTTGTCGTTTCTCTTTTTTTACTTAAAGCGCACCACCAACCATCTAAGAGTTTTCTTTAATTTTCTTTTAAGAAATTTAAATTTTTTATGTAAATTAGTTTTACACACTCTGATTATATTTAAGTTCATACCATGACAAAGTAATTCAAGCAAAAGCATTAAACCTAAAATATACACAAACAAGAAAAGAAAATTTTAAAAAGAAACTCCAAACAGCATAAAGAAAAATGTTAATTTTGGGGGTATATTTTCTAATAATTTAGATTGTTGTAAATTATTAAAATTGTCATTTGTTTTTACCTGCCAGTGTATAACCCACTATAAGTACTATAAAGGCCCCCTGCAGCATACGCAGGTTGAGAGGTTGTATGATTTGTGTGTCCTGTGGTTTTTTAATCTCTGAATTATCGGCACTTTTACCACTGGCTTCAATTGAAGTGTTGGGTTCTTCGGGACTCGTTGCAAGCTCGATGGTATCTTCGTTAGAAGTTTTCTTTTTCTTATTCAAATCTTTACCAATCATGCGCGATTGTATTTCATATTCAGCTGTGGTCATTTTGTCTAAAATGCCACCTTCGAACAGATGAATCAGTCTAAATATTTGAGATTTTTATGGAATTAACTTAAATACTTAAGAGGCTTTATGAGTATGATTTTAAAGCACTTACACATCATTAAGGCTGTCAAGAAAAGGGCAGCCAATTTGCACGGCTACAGCTGAGTATCGGGTATAGAGTTTATGGCTTAACTGAAAGGTTTTCGAGCCTGTATTAGAGAAAGTAGGGTAAGTTCAGTTTAATTTTAATTTAATTAAGGTTTTTCAGTTTTCGCTGAAATTCAAATACATTCTAGTTAAGTTCTTGTCTAGTTCTACTTCATTTATATATAAGTTCTAGTTAATTTATAGTTCAGTTTAAGTTCAGTTTCATGTTAGTTTAGTTATAGTGTAGTTTTATTTATTTTGGTTCTAATTGACTTTTAGTTCAGTTCAGCTTCAACTCTAATTAAGTCCTAGTTTAGTTCTAGATTAATTTTAGTTCAGTTCTTGTTCAGTTTTAGTTTAGGTTCTAGTTCAAGTTCTACTTTAGGTTCTAGTTCTAGTTCAGTTCTAGTTTAGTTCTAGTTCAGTTCTAGTTTAGTTCTAGTTCAGTTCTAGTTTAGTTCTAGTTCAGTTCTAGTTTAGTTCTAGTTCAGATCTAGTTCAGTTCTAGTTCAATTCTAGATAAGTTCTAGTTCAGTTCTAGTTCAGTTTTAGTTCACTTCTAGATGATTTGTACTTTAGCTCTTGTTCAGTTTTAAGTTAGTTTTAGTTAAGTCCCAGTATATTTTCAGATCAGTTCTTGAAAAGTTTACGTTTAGGTTTAGTTAGATTTTAGTTCAGTTCTAGTTTTGTTCTATTTAGTGCTAATTCAGTTCTAACTTAGCTCTAGTTTACTTCTAGTTCAGGTTTAGTTAAATTCTAGTTTAGTTTCAGTTCTAGTTCAGTTTCAGTTCATGTTTGTTTCACTTCTACTTCAGTTCTACTTCAGCTCCAGTTAAGTTCAAGTACAGTACTAAATAAGTTCCAATTCCATTTTAGTCAATTACTTTTATTTTGTTTAAATTTTTATTTTGTCGAACTTTTTATTTTAGTTCAAATTCAGTTAGAGTTCAGTTTGAATTTAGCTACAGATGAATTCTGGTTTGGCACTAGTTTAGTTCCAGTTTAGTTCAAGTTCAGTTCTAGTTCAATTCAAGTCCCCCCTTTTAATATACTCACCATATTGTTGTATATTAAAAAATAAAGTCTCTCTGCCACCTAAAACCGCTTTATTCTCCAAGCCATCGGCTATTAATTGTATTCCAGCTTCTACGGAATCAATTAAGTAGCCCTCCTCATTAGGACTTTGTAATTTCATTAAAGCATACAGTTGACGAAAAATTTCCGTGCCATTCTAAGAACATTCAAAATTCAATTTGTGTGTCAATTTAATAATAAAAGTAGTTTTTCACCTCCAACATTTCCAACGAAGAACTCTCCTTTTCTACAAACAATTGATAGCCATCATGTATCATAACGCTTTGTAGACGTTGTAAGGTATTGATAGGACGCTCTCGTGCAGGTCGAGCAAATTGCGAAGTTAGTTGAGCCGAATAAACATCGGCTAAAACATAAGTAGCCGCAATCCAATAAACGGTCATTAGAAATTTCGCTCTATATCCATGGTAGAGTTCTTGACAGGCTGTAATG
Organism: Phyto melanocephala; assembly: GCA_941918925.1. Taxonomy (NCBI): domain Eukaryota; kingdom Metazoa; phylum Arthropoda; class Insecta; order Diptera; family Rhinophoridae; genus Phyto; species Phyto melanocephala. The sequence goes on along the minus strand of OW799236.1, from coordinate 21,137,173 downwards.
GGGAATATAAGTATTTGAAAAAGCTCTCCTCTATTTTCAATTCCAACAACTTACATTGTTTGAGAAACAGTTGCACTGTAAACCAAATACAACGATTGAAAAGATTTGGTGGCAACTCATCGATTTTTTGGGGTGAGCGTAATTGTTGCTCCATTTTAGCTAATCTTCTTTGAAATTGTGTATTTATACGGGTAATTTCTTTAATGTAGCACATGTGAAATGTATAAGGTTTGGGTATTGTCTTCGAAAAATTTTTCACCATCAAGGGTTTCCAACGATAAGGGGTGGAAATAACAAAATAAAATACTGGCCCTGATACTATAATCGTTAAGATCAAATAAGGCCAAACATCAGCCTTGAAAGGTCTTAATATTGCCAGGGCTTCATTTAGACGACGAGGAGCATGGGTGGCAAAAGCTCCCGAATCGGCTAAAGTGAAAAAGGTAAACTCTATGGCCTTGCGCCGTTCCCAACTTAAGGAAACATCTCCCAAAAAGAAATCAGCCAACTAAAGTTTTAGAAAATCAAATATAATTAATTGTTAGAAAATCTAAAGAAGCTTACACCAATTTGTAGCATGCCTATGCCTCCCGTAAATGTATCATTTGTCTCATTATCGGTCTTCAAAGACCCTTGTGTTCGGCCATGAGCCTCTATATAAATAAATTCAAAATTCATATGCTTAGCCAGCAATTGTAGAAGACGATGATCTCTTCCTCCCGTAACATTAACCTCCTTGAATTCTAAAGTGTCTTCGTTGAAGGGATTTTCCTCAACCAAATTAAACTCCAAAGAGTTATTGGCATACGAATCATTGTCATAGTTAACCCAAAACCAGGGAGGAGACTTAAATAAAATAAATTTTAAATGAAGGTTTTCACTTATTAAACTAAGCAAACTTACATGGAATACTGGCACCCGAAATAAACGGCCCTGAAAATTAGAGTAAACGCTTTTAGACGAAGGCAGTAGTGGTTCCTTACTAAGACCTAGATTATCACCATCATACCAGCTGACCAAAGATAAACGTCCCAAACCATCGGGATAAGCTTGGTTATAGTAAATACGAAAACTTAAAAAAAACAAAAAATAATCCAGCTTAAAGAGAAACTTTATTAAAAATAATAATGGAACTCACGCTCTCTTCCTTGGCCTTGTAATTACAACTGCTCTCATGGGCTCCCGAAAATTAATCTCTGTTCGTTTCGGTGGATATTTTGCACCCCAATAGAAAATAAACAAACTCAAACGATGTGCCAATTTGCGATCATGTATTTTTTGCATCAGATCGTATGGTTTACAAAAAATCAAATTCACACTCTCTATGGATCCCTGAAGACTAGACTCAATAAATTGAAAAAATAGTTCAGTGTCATAGAAAATCACCGATTTGAAATTTAAATTATGCAGCTGTTGCAGAAACTCATCAACATGTAGTTGTAAGTTAAGATCAACATTATCAGGTTGTGAAAAGTCCTCTGAAGTAGCGTTAAATGACTGTGAGGGCTTGACCAGTATGGCTAACTGATTGGGATGTATACTTTTAATGATTTGAGAGAGGCCTGAAAATGCAATTGTTAATAATATCAATAAAATCTTTTGCAAAATTCATACAGAAATAATAATTTCGATAAAAACTACTTTTTTAAAATTACTCATTTTCCAAAAAAGAAGTAAAAAACCGCAAATTCTATATAAATCAATTGAGAAAAATCGTAATAGAAAGCAGAGAAGAGTAGAGTGTTTTTCTACCTTCACCACTGGTGGCAAGAGTATATACAGCATTGTAATTCCGTTTGTAATTTATATAATAGAAATTTCTGACTTTATAAAGAATATATTTTCTGGAAGCAAATGACTAGAGAAGTCGATTTAGTAATACACATGTGTTAGTGGAAATGAACTATAACTTAGCAGACCCAACATATTGCACAGATCGGTATGTGATATAAATCTTTTGGAAATTATTGAGAATGAACTGTAATAAATCCACAGCAATTACCTCATAACTTTTAGAGATATATACAAATAAGCACGAATTTTTATAACTTTTTACCACACTTTTTAGCACTATAAAAATTTATCGACTCGTTTGTTAATATTTGTATGCCTCAAGGGCTACTCGTACAAAATTAAGTTTAAAACTAACTGAGGTATAAACACAAAAATACAAATGCTTCGGTGTTTTCCTAAAATTTACAAACAAAAATTAATTTTTTTTAAGCTTCTGAATAACCGAGATAACCGATATAAGTATAAACGAAAGGGCTTAACTAGCAAAATATAAGACACTATAAACAATTTATAATTCAAAATGGCCGCCCCTACAAAATAAGGTGTTATATATTTAGTATATATGGATCAAATCAAGCAATTAAAAATGTACAACTTTAACCCCTCCAATATTGGTATCAAACAAAACGACTTGACCAGTGGAATACACAAAAGTTATAATCCAAAATGGCGTCCGAAACAAAATGGCAAATATATGAATCAAATAGAGTAATTACGACTTTTCCCCCTTTTAATTGGATTAAAAAGGAAAGGACTTGACCATTAAAATACAGTACAACTATGATAAAATGTAAACTACAAGATGGCGTCTAAAAACAAAATGGCTGAAATTTCTTTTCTAACCCCATCAGTTCGAATGCCTCATAAAAGTGCTTGACTGGTGGAATACAGTTAACTATGTAAAATACAAAATTAAATATTACGTCAGAAATAATAAACCAAAACGGCGGAGTACATTAACTCTTAAATCTAGGCTACGCTACGTTATGGTCGTTACACCTATCTGCATTATGGTGAAGGGTATTCCCAGTTTTGACACGACCGAATGTAGCATTGTTCCTATTTTATTTGGAGTGCATTAATACTCATGCTCTTATAGTAACAGACTGAATCTCTTACTAGCGTTACCATATTTTATTTATTTTGTTATACCCTTCAGCTGTGGTGTACAAGGGTATATATAGCTTTGTCATTCCGTTTGTTATTTCTACAATTTTCATTTCCGACTCCATAAAGTATATATTTTCTGAAAGCTTATGAATAGAGGAGTCGATTAAGCCCTGACCGTCTGCCCGTATGTCCGTGTGTTGGTTGAAATCAACTTTTAGCAGCAACTATATGTTCCTCAGATCTGTGTTTGGTATCAATCTCTTGGAAATATCCAGGAATGAATCGCTATTGAAATTTAGCACAATTGCCCCATAACTTTCTGGGATATGAGCAAAAAACCACGACCACCTCTTTTTTTCACAATTACTACAACAACATACATACATACTGTTTAGAGTAAACGTGGCATCGAATCCCAGCTTAGCCAAAATTTTTTTTTTTTATTTTATTTATATATTATTTACATTTTTATTATTTTTATACCCTTCACACAGTGAAAAAGGGTATATATAGGTTTGTCATTCCGTGTGAAATTTCTACAATTTTCATTTCCGACCCCATAAAGTATATATTTTCTGAAAGCTTATGAATAGAGGAGTCGATTAAGCCCTGACCGTCTGTCCGTCTGTCCATCTGTCCGTCTGACCGTCTGACCGTCTGTCCGTGTGTATGTTGAAATCAACTTTTTGAAGCCCCCCGACATAGGTTGGACCCGGGTAAGGTATTAAAATATCAGAAATATTCGGGAGTAGATCGGTATTGAAAATCAGAAACATCGGTACATAAACAACTGAGATATGAGCAAAAACCCACGACCACCTCGATTTTCTTTTCATAAAAACAACATTACAACAACAACATACATACATACAAACGTGTATACTGGTTAGAGAAAACGTGGCATCGAATCCCAGCTGAGCCAAAAAAAATTTTTTTTAATTTTTTTAAAATTTTTTTTTAATTTTTTTTTATTTTTTTTTGTTTTATATTTATTATATATATAATAATTTTTTTTTTTTCAATTTTTTTTTAAATTTTTTTAAAATTTTTTTTTTTAATTTTTTTTTAATTTTTTTTTTATTTTTTATTTAATATATTATATATATTTTTATTATTATTTTTTTTTTTTAATTTTTTTTTTATTTTTTTTTTGTTTTATATATATTATATATGTATATAATAATTTTTTTTTTTAATTTTTTTTTTAAATTTTTTTTTTTAATTTTTTTTTTTATTTTTTATTTTTTTTTGTTTTTTTTTAACATACATACGTGAATTTACTGTTATTGCATGACTACACGTTGTGAAGGGTATATAAGATTCGGCACGGCCGAATATAGCGCTTTTACTTGTTATACCCTTCACACAGTGAAAAAGGGTATATATAGGTTTGTCATTCCGTGTGAAATTTCTACAATTTTCATTTCCGACCCCATAAAGTATATATTTTCTGAAAGCTTATGAATAGAGGAGTCGATTAAGCCCTGACCGTCTGTCCGTCTGTCCGTCTGACCGTCTGTCCGTGTGTATGTTGAAATCAACTTTTTGAAGCCCCCCGACATAGGTTGGACCCGGGTAAGGTATTAAAATATCAGAAATATTCGGGAGTAGATCGGTATTGAAAATCAGAAACATCGGTACATAAACAACTGAGATATGAGCAAAAACCCACGACCACCTCGATTTTCTTTTCATAAAAACAACATTACAACAACAACATACATACATACAAACGTGTATACTGGTTAGAGAAAACGTGGCATCGAATCCCAGCTGAGGCAAAAAAATTTTTTTTTTAATTTTTTTAAAATTTTTTTTTAATTTTTTTTTTATTTTTTTTTTATTTTTTATTTAATATATTATATATATTATTATTATTTTTTTTTATTTTTTTTTTTTTAATTTTTTTTTTATTTTTTTTTGTTTTATATATATTATATATGTATATAATAATTTTTTTTTTTTAAATTTTTTTTTAAAATTTTTTTTTTTAAATTTTTTTTTTATTTTTTATTTTTTTTTGTTTTTTTTAACATACATACGTGAATTTACTGTTATTGCATGACTACATGTTGTGAAGGGTATATAAGATTCGGCACGGCCGAATATAGCGCTTTTACTTGTTTTTATATATTTTTTTAATTTTTTTTTGTAATTTTTTTATTATATTTTTTTATTTTAATATATTTGTTTTTTGTAATTTTTTTTTTAGAAACATACATAAGTAAACTTAATTAATAATTTTACAATGGTATGTTTTTTACATGTATGTACGTATTTTATACTAGATGAATAGTGATACAAACAATTGTTATTGCATGACTACACGTTCTGAAGGTTATATAAGATTCGGCACGGCCGAATATAGCACTGTTACTTGTTTTAAATAATCGTTATCCGTTGTTCTGGCGTTAAGGGATTCAAATCTTACTGAACAGAAATGACAACACAGTTTGATATTTATAGCTGTCAAACCATAGTTACCGAAGAATGGATATACTTATGCAGCTAAAAAAATCACCCTTCACTTATAGAAAGACATATGGGTAAATAAATACTAAAAAAATAAAATGTTTTTATTAAATTCCAGCTATCGTATTCATTTATACTCTATACTAATATAATAATGAGGAAATGTGTGTTTGTATGTTATAAGTTTCCATCGAAACTACTTATTCAATTTATACAATTTTTTCATCAATGCTCTAAGTCTATCTTCCGAAAGATTACAGGCTTTATTTTTGTTTAATTTTATGGGTGGGCGTGGTACCTTCCATACAAGTTGAACACATTTAAAATTTTTTTTTTTTTTTAACTATAGCACCTATTCCCTTCAATTTGTGTACGAGTTACTTTGATACCAATTGCCTTATTCTAGAAAAAAATGGAAAGGATCAGAACAGAGGGCATGGTATCCCCCATACAAAAAAATGCATTTGATGTAATATATAGAAAACTTTAAACGTAATTTAGTTGAAACTTTGTACGAGCAATTTTGAAGACAACTTCCTTATTAAAACTAACATGTAAGAGCGAATATAGCGACTATAGCCGTGCCGAATCTTATATACCCTTCACAATGTGTAGTCATGCAATAAAAGTAGTTTGTATCACCATTCATCCCATATGAAAGACGTACAAACATATAAAAAACATACATATATAAAAACATCCCATTGTAAAATTCAAAATTAACGTATGTATGTTAAAAAAATTAAAAAAAAATTTAAAAAAAAATTTAAAAAAAAATAATATAAATAATAAATATAAACCAAAAAAAATAAATTAAAAAAAAAAATAATAAAAATATAAATAATATCTATATTAAATAAAAAACAAAAAAAAATTAAAAAAAAATATAAAAAAAAATTTTTTTTGCCTCAGCTGGGATTCGATGCCACGGTTACTCTAACCAGTATACACGTTTGTATGTATGTATGTATGTTGTTGTTGTAATGTTGTTTTTGTGAAAAAAAATCGAGGTGGTCGTGGGTTTTTGCTCATATCTCAGTTGTTTATGTACCGATGTTTCTGATTTTCAATACCGATCTACTCCCGAATATTTTAATACCTCACCTGGGTCCAAGCGATGTCTGGGGGCTTCAAAAAGTTGATTTCAACATACACACGGACAGACGGTCAGACGGACAGACGGTCAGACAGACGGACAGACTGACAGAGCTTAATCGACTCCCCTATTCATAAGCTTTCAGAAAATATATACTTTATGGGGTCGGAAATGAAAATTGTAGAAATTTCACACCTATATATACCCTTTTTCACTGTGTGAAGAGTATAAAAATGTTTACGTTTAAAGCAGAGGTTATAATATCATCAATTGTTGACAATGTCGATGAAATTAACGTTATTATACGAAAAGTTCACGGCCAAATCAAAACATATAAATCGATTAACACTATTATCAATATCGAGGATGCAGTCCATTATCCACAAGAATTTTTAAATTCGCTTAATTCTTGCTTGCCATCTCATGAAATATCGCTTAAAGTTGGTATTCCGATCATGGTTTTAAGAAATTTAAACCTTCTAACATGTGAAATATATATAAAATAATAAAAATTTCCTGGTGGGTGTATCGACGCGCACCGGGTTAGTTAGCAAAAAATATTTTAGGTTTAGTGAAGGCTTCTTTGACAAATTTATATACAACATCTATCAAATAAACCTTTAAACCTAAAATATTTATATGATGAACACAGCAGTAAGTTTTTAAATTCCTATTTAGATTGTAGTTGAAGTGTAAAAAAATTTTACTGCCTCACCAGCCACTTTCGTTTAATCACTTTACACAACATTTAGTTCCTTTTATTAGTTTTGTCACACTATATGTAAATAAACATATCTGTGGAGTTTTGAAAAAGCAGCTGAAGTTGAGATAAGAAACATTTGAACTTTCTAAGTAATTTGAGAAAAATCTTCAAAATGCTTTATTTGCTTAAATTACGTGATACTATAAGAAATATCAACTATATAAAAAAGGATTTAACTATTGTTTGTTTTTGTTGTTTTATGAGAAATTTAAAAATTTATTTCAAGTACATACACAGTTCACAAAATTCTGTCACATTAAAAGGAATTAACTAAAACTTAAAATTTTTGCTTTCTTGTTTGTTTAATTTGTAACCTAAGATATTAGAAAATTCAAAATACGTTGTTTTTTCAAACGTCCACAGATGTGTGCATATTAATTATTTTCATTTTGTTAAAATTTACCTATGGACACCTCAGATATATTATTTTCTGGTTCTAATATTACCATGGCCATTCCCAGACTAAGAAGCGTTTCACAAATTATTATTAACTGAAAAATATACATTTTGCTTGTTTCTACGCTGTGTTTTAAGCACCACCTCAAATTACACGTTCTTTAATCTTTATTTTTTTGTCTCCTTTTGTTTCTAATGTATGTGCTTTTCTCCGTCTTCCTTTGAAAGGTATTTCTAGTATTTATTACTCCTTGTACTTAGAAGGAATGAATGAATGAACACCTGTGCTTAAGTATCATATTTATAGTACTATTTTCTATGTGTGTGTGTGTGTGTAATCATGAATATTTTTAATGCATACAAATCCGCATGAATACCTTTTGATTAGCAATTATCCTATCATTTTAATTTTTCACTTTTTCTTAACATACATTTATGGCGTTATTTTCTTTCATACGATTTTAAAAATATCACCTGTCATATTTGTTAAAGGCATAATGTGTCATGTTATGTGTCAATTTTTATGATATAAACAAAAATACAAGACATGTTAATATTTTATTCGATTGGTGCGTTGCGTTAAAGAAAAAAAAAACAAATAAGAGCGCTATATTCGGCTGTGCGAAATCTTAATATACCCTTTACAAGAGTATGGATTCGTAACTATAAATATGTACATTTAAGTTGTTTGTAAAACAGATTTACACTTGCTTGCTTAGCAAACGAAAACACTTCGTTTTACATACATTCGTACATATAGATAAGCATTCAAAATATATCAACTACAAAAACAACCCACACGTTTTTTAGCATCATTTATAACACTGCCTGCTTTGTTGCAATCTGAACAACAAAATAGAGTGATACGTTAGTTTTTTGCTTATATCTCAGTCACTATTGTCACGAAATTGGTGATTTTCAATACCAAAATGACTGCAATTATTTTAGATAAATTAATAATACATACGACTCTATGGAATATATGGGGACTTCAAAAAGTTGATTTCAACGCTCACACAGATGGACAGATGGACATGCATAAATCTATATGCATAAGGATTCAGAATATATATACTTTATGGGGTCGCAAATGAATACTATAGGAATAACAAATGGATTAATATCCTATACCCTTTTACACTCTCGAGTGAAAGGTATAAAATACAAGGTTTATGAATTTTTTAAGAAATTTGTAAACAACAGAAATTATTATTAACTCATAAATATTTAGTTCATTTTCTCCTATTAAAAATGAGCCAAATCGTAAGCTTCTAATAAAGATTGTATAAAACAAAATATGAAAAGTCCGCGAAATTGCTTTTGATAACTTAAACAAACGAAGAGACAGAAATTCTTGAAATATCAATACTGAGTTACTCACTACTATCTATTTGAGTCCAAAAATCAATTAATTTTTTTATAGCAAAACTGTTATAGAACACATTTTTTTATGTTTTACCATTTTGGTAAAGTTTTGACGCTGTTAAAACGTTGTGCCAAAAAGTAATTAAATCGGTTTAGTAGCAGCAAAATTATGTGCAGAATTCTACGCCAACCATCTCCATAATGTATGTGGCTGCATGTTTGTTAGTTTACTCAAAATTATAAACTATTTTTTACTAACCTGGACAGCGTTCGTTTACACATATTTGTATATGTATATCCAGTAAAGTCCTGTAAAAAATAGTAAAATCTTTTAGTAAACGAAAGAACCCTACATTACATCATCAAACTATTGGTAACTCCAAGGCATATTCATAAGGTTCATGCATTGCAGCAACAAACACAAGAATTATAAAAACATGCCATTGGTTTTTCTTTTATGTCTGTAATGTCACACAAGTTTTTTTTATACCCTTCACACAGTGAAAAAGGGTATATATAGGTTTGTCATTCCGTGTGAAATTTCTACAATTTTCATTTCCGACCCCATAAAGTATATATTTTCTGAAAGCTTATGAATAGGGGAGTCGATTAAGCTCTGTCAGTCTGTCCGTGTGTATGTTGAAATAAACTTTTTGAAGCCCCCCGACATCGCCTAGACCCGGATGAGGTATTAATATATGACAAATTCGGGAGTAGATCGGTATTGAAAGTCAGAAACATCGGTACATAAATAACTGAGATATGAGCAAAAACCCACGGGCACCTCGATTTTTTTCACAAAAACATTACAACAACAACATACATACATACAAACGTGTATACTGGTTAGAGAAAACGTGGCATCGAATCCCAGCTGAGCCAAAAAAAAATTGTTTTTATTTTTAATCTAATGCAATAATTAACTTAAAAGAGCAAAAATTATGACACTGGCCCTTTTAGCTCCAAGCCACAGAAATTGTGTATATACATGTATGTATTTATATTAAAAACAAATCAGCTGATTGGATACAAGTAACTTATTAATAAGTCGTAATTTAGCTCCGGTCGGGTCAAGAGCTCGCGTATCATAGCCATTATCGTTTAAGGGCAATCAGGCCGTCCCTTTCTCGCGTGGCTAATTATGTGGCGTTGTGTGACTGTGCTTTGGATACAGTTTTCAGACATTATTGGCATTATTGTTTAAGGAAAATCAGGCCGTTCTTTTTGATCTAAGAGTTTTGCGTCTCATTCTAGCGTGGTTAATTGTTCGGCATCGCGTAACTGTGCTTTGGATACAGTTTCCAGAATTTGCTACAATTAACCGTGTGCTGTTATTTTAATTGAAATTAACTGGAGGAGTACCAACTAAACTCAAATATTTACAACTGGTGGAGAACTGACAAAAATCATATAATTTTCAATTGGAGAAGCACCAAATTAAATCATTTACTTTTAATTGTAGGAGTTCCATAAAACTCATTGTAATTGTTTTTCAGATGTCTTCGATGTCCAATACAATGGTATAGGCCGACTTGCATGGACTGAACCATCGTTTTGTAACTGGAGAAGACGTATTAAGTTTTATTTACTGTTCAAGTGTTTCCGACTTCTTATACAGAGGTATAGGTCATTTTACGGAGCCAAAACCAACGTGGAATATTGTAGCCTTTTGTACCTCTACCAATTAATTTAGGAATACAAAAACAAAACCTTATTAATCTGCCATGGGTAACTCTAAAGAATAAACAGTTTGACAGCTGATATTTAAATCTATTACGTACGGTCCACACCAGCCATCGCTTTGTTCGAGCAACTAACAATTTTATGTGCGCACATGAATTTGACTGGTGTGGACCTTTGTTGTCGATGTTTTGTTCTTGTTCAAACAGCGTTGTCAGAACATTTGTTTGAACAACGATGCCTGATATTAAAAGGCATTTTGAATATGAGAGAAAGAGACGACACATAAAAATATCAACAAAATACACCTTACACGTTTTCTCCATATCAAAGAACATTAAAAATTTTTTGACAGTTGCTCTGCCGACGTTTTGTTCTAGTCTGAACATATCGATGGCTCGTCTAGACGTTGAGTTAATGTCTACTATATTTTATTTCTTATTCAAGTGTGATTTCTACCTACAATCATTTAAATATATTATTTTTGAATCATTTTTAAAAACTCCATTTGTTTTCTATTTAATAGCAATTTTCTTCAAACTATTTAAAAAAACATTAAGTTTCCCAAAGTAACTATTGCTAAACTCCACTTTAAATAAATACTTTAATAATTTTTGTTTGATTGCTGTTACAGTAAATGTTTTGTTATTTTACCATTAAGGAGATTGGAATATAATTTCAAAATGTCTGGCTTGGCTGTCTAAAAACACCCAAACAATAAATTTCTCTAATTTGTTTTTTTTTGTTTTTTAATTTTTAGTTCAGCTCAAAATTTCATAATTTTTGTGCTTTACAGTTAAAAGTTGAAGTATTTTCAAAGCACTTTTGTTTTTAACACTTTCAGATATTTATTTTAATGTTGTTGTTGTTGCTGTTATTTTATGTTAAGTTGTTGGTAACATCAAATAAGTATAACACCCGCATAATAATAATTTAAAGCATAGATGTGCTACTCCACGAATGGTAGTGATGGGTCTTTTAAACTTTTAAGCTGTAGTTTGTAGAAGTTGCAAAGTCTTAATAATCATCATAAAATATATGAGTGATTTTTGAATCATTTTCTTAGTCTAACATCAGTCTGACATGTTATCAAATGTCATGTTGTCAGATGTCACGTAGATTCACTTAGTTTCATAAATTTTATTTTTATTAATTTTTTTTTTTTTATTATTAAATATTCAATTGTTATCCGTTACTAGTGTAGAGTATCGTTGAGGCGGACATGCCCAAATTTAATTTTCTCTTGATGTTTTTTTTAAACTAAAATCACGATAAATTATGATGTTTTTGTGTGTTAATGTTTGATATATTAGGGTATATAAGTCTTATATGGCCTTAACTGTCTACTGCGGGGTTTCCCAATACACATACATATTGAATCTAACTGTATACAGATTCAATCGAGAAAAAAACTAAAGTTTTGCGGGGGTTCCTGCTACATTTCAGTATTCACTCTAATGGAAACAAGTAAATGTTGAAAATGAAAGTTGCTACTGCAAAAGTCTGTCGAAAAAATACGTTTCTATAATTAAATCGACGACAGTAATGTCAAATGCTCTCATTTTATTGTTTAATTATCTTTTGTTTTTGTATAAAAACATTGTTAAGCGAATTAATCTCTCATAATAAGGGCACAGAAAAAGCTCTGAAAAATGATATAGATTCTACCTTGTGACAAATTTCTGTGAAGTGTTTTAGATTCTTTTTTGTATCAAGAACACGGTCGTACTAAACGTGATAATACCCATTACCATCATGTACATTGGTATAATGACCACATGGTACAGTAGCCTAGATTTCATCCTTAATGTTATACCCCATTAACTTAGTTAACTGTATTCTATTAGTAAAGCTCTTTCATTTGATACCCATATTAATGGTTTTAAGAAAGAAAAAAAAACAATCGTTCGGCTGTTTGTTTTGGACACCATCTTGGATCTTACACCTTTTCATAGTTTACTGTCAGGACCTTTCTTTTGATTCCAATATTGTGGTTGATGAAGGGCCCTTCAGAAATGATGTTGTACACAGACAGTATTGTAGGACAACTTGATTTCGGAAATTTGCTTTCAACATACCTACCCATGTGCAGCTGAAAATCGCTTAATCTACTCATTTATCTATAAACATTTCTAACAAAAGTAATACAAACAAGTCGAATGAATGTATATGTGTGTATACATTCTTACCGCTCATGGTGAAGGGTATACAAATGGTGTACAGAATTTATGTAAAAATGTTCTATTTGAATAATATTTAAGAAACACTGTTGTACAACTTTAGGCATAATAATGTCTTATTATGTGTTACCATTTATTGCCTTGGATGTTTTGTTCATTATTCATAATTATGCTTCAACCAAGAAAAACCATAAAACATATAATATGTTACGCTTTTCTGCTTTTCTAAAATATTTGCTGATTTTCTTATTTTTTTTAGGGTTAAAATATTTTTTTTTTTTATTTAAAATATTACGGAAATATGCCAAGAAATTATGATTTAAGAAATATTATGCAAAAATTAAGAAACACAAAAGAAATCAACAATATGTAACAACTAAACTGAACAGTTGAAGGTGATGAGAGGAAAAGCGTTGAAATTGAATAAGACATTGTCTTAAGTCAATACTTAAAAAAACTTCTGTTTGTTTTCATATCAAATGTAATTTAAAAAAAAACGTTTCCATTATATTTCGCAATAACAACACTACTGCAAAAAAAAACAACTTTCAACAATTTTAAATTGAAATATGGAATGGACTCAATATCTTAATCGTGGCTATATTCGTGGTGACTGTCAGTTTGGGCCAAATTGGAATCTTAATAATTTGGAATCTTCTTAATTTTGAATTTTGATAGAAAAATCCACGAAAGATTTTTATTCTCCTATAAATCACTATTACGTACTCTTTATGGTCTGATGAATACATTGGAACACAATATTTAAAAAAAATCCTTTAAAGGATTTTTTCAATAAATAATGTTTTCTTTACTTTTATTAATGATTTATTATTTTGCCTGTCTATCTGTCTGTCTTTCTACTGAATTGATTTTGTTAAGAGTTGGACTAGATGTAACTTGATATCGGCAACGAAATAACGGATGATAATAATCACGTTTTATCGGCAATAGGGTTGACATATACAGATAGCATATTAAGGCCCCCGATGGGCCACTATTTTGAGCAAATTAAGGCGTAGATTTCCAATTTGGACTAATATGATATCGGCAACGAAATAACGGATGAAATTAATCACGGCTTATCAGCAAAAGGGTCGACATATGAAGATATAAAGTAGGGTCGCCGATGGGCCACTACTTTGAGCGAATTAGGGCGTAGATCTCAAACTGGACTAATATAATATGATAGAAAGGACTGCAGATTGTTAAGGAATTGGTGGTGAATTCTAGGGTATCTCTGAACGCCACTGTTGGGGTTATAACAAAACATTGTCCAGTAAGGGTTAGGATCAGTATATAGGATTGCTACACTCCGGATTATTGTAGGATGTACAAAAATCAAAAAAAAAAATTTTAACGGTGGAGCATATTGAATTTATAACGGCACAATGTCCGGTAAGGGCTAGGATCAGTATATAGGACCGCAACATTCGGGATTATTGCAGGTTGTTGAAAGATCAGAAAGAGATTGAAACTCTGGAGCATATTGTCTGTCACTGTCCTAGGCTACAGAATCTTAAGCTACGGTCACATATATCAAATATTTGCTCAAATATGCGTGACCACTAATTCGTTTAAATGATTATTTAATTTAATGCAATTTTTCTTACACCAAATAATGTCAAAACATAGAACAACAGATTAATATCGCAATTTGATCAAATCAAAGCAAATTTTTAATTAAATAAACATTTATTAATTATGGGAGAAATAAATATATTTTAGTGGTCACGCTTATTTGAGAAAATATTTGCCATATGTGACCGTAGCTTTAGAGTTAAGTGAAAAGTTGAGTGATTCCACGATGAGTTGGGTGATGCCTGCGGGGGCAGACTAGAAAATATCATTTGATTCATTATAGGTATAGGGTGGTTAACTAAAAAACAAAGAATGCTTGAAAGAAATTTTATCTGTCTGTCTGTCTTTCTGTTTGTCTTCCTGTACTCGATTGGCTCAAAATCCACTAAATGGCTTTCAATTTAATTTAGTCTCAAGATACCTTACTACTTGAAGGAAATTTTATCTGATTGTCTGTCTGTCTTTCTGCCAGTCTTCCTTTATTCGAATGGCTCAAAATCCACTAAACGTCTTTCAATAAATTTTGGGGTCAAGATAACTTACTACTTGAGTTAATATATAAGGTACTTGTTATAGCGAAATAATATCAGGGATATAACTTTGCTCTAGCGATAAATTAAAAATAGAACTTAAAGATTTATGTAGATTTATATAGTATACAGCACCATATTTTTAACCTTCATACAGATGCCAACATGTGTTTTGTCTTGCACGCTACAATTTTGTTTAAAAATATAAAGTCTTCATGTCTAGCGAAAACACATACAAAGAAGTGCTGATTTCATAAAAGATGTTCCTTTGTGTGTTTAGATCTTATTAAGACCTTCAAAGTTTCTTCGTTTATTTTTTTTTTTAATCTTAACTAAAAACTTTTGCACATTAATACTAATAAAGTGTGTCGCAAAATTAATGCAAGATTTTAAGTTGTCGCCATTTGTACGGTATAATGTGGGCAACCCTAAGAAAAAAACAAATCGACAGCTGACAGTTTAGGATTAGTTAAAATGGAGTGTTGTACGATAGAACATTATTATTATTGAAATATTTTCACATGAAGAGATGACACACTGGCCGTCCAAAAACAAGCTATTTAAAACTGTGTAATCTATCATACAGTTTTAAAATATATCTTTTTCTAAATATTTATAAAGGGATCGAAGTACAAGGATTGTAATTTTATGAAAAATAGTTTGTAAGGATTACAAACGTACAATTAACAAATTGACTAAAGAGCAATTTGTTGCAGGGAAAGGGGGTCGATAATAAGACAACAGAAGGTTATACCTGATCTTCTATTAATTAAATATGAACAACAAGGGATTTGTTTTAAACAACTTACATTATTTTATTAAATACTTATATGTGTGAAAAAATGTAGAGATCCCTTTGATGAGTCCTTTGGTTGAAACGTCTAGCCTCGTTAAACATTGAAAAGTTAATAAACCAACGAATAAACTTCGTAAACTTGGCGCTTTCGATCAAAAGACTCGTTACTAATAATATGTTACAAATATAAAGAATATGACATGCAAGGATGGGAATATTGATCATAATTTATACAAATTCAAACAATTAAATGATATACAATAATTAAAAAAAAAAAGAGAGAAAATACATACAAATTGGATTTAAATTCAAGAGTACAAAAGCATTTACACATGCTGTTCAAATATCAACATCGAAGCAGTGCGAGTGTCGTTGACAGTCCAGGAATCTCAATTTGACGACTTGAAGAATTATAAATTTCAAAAAGTTCTCTACAGCGTATACTCACTAAAGATTTAAGACACAGCGAAGAGAATGAGTTAAATGGATTATTGAACATCAACAATGCTGATACTGATTTTTCAAACAAACACATCCTTAGCGATAAAACACATTATCTCCTTGATGGTTTTGTAAGTTCCCAAAAATACTACTTTAGGGGTTCTAAGATTTCACAGGTGATTGTTAAAAAACAAATGCATTCACTACATGTGAATTTTGGGATGAAGGCATAATTGGAGCATATTTTTTAAAAATGAGGCTGGTCAAGCAGTGACTGTTACTGGTGCTCGTTATCGCGACATTATAACACAGTTCTTTTTGCTAGTGGAGTTGTCGAAAACGACAGAAATACGACGAGGTCTCATTCATTTTACATTGTTGTAAATATTACACGGTACCAAAGAATACCACAACGCCACTGACAATAGGGCTGATTAATGTGGCCAATATATAATTTTAGCAAGACGGTATCATATGCCATACAGTCCGTGAAACAATCAAATTACTGCCGGTGACTTTTCTTGGTCGTGTACTCTCTCTTTTCGATGATCTAAGTCATGTTATTTAACACCTTTAGATTCATTTTTGTGGAGTTATTTGAAATCACAGGTTTATGTCGACAAGCTCACAACCATCCATACATTAAAGGAGGAGATTCAAGGCTGTATTAACGAAATTTAGTTACAGAAGCTGTAGAGACCAATTGACCGATGTGTTATTCCGTGAATAACCCTATCCTATGTACTTTATGATTCAATAAAAGAATAACAATCAAAAGTCTTACAAATTTTATTTTCTATTTAATTCAAATATTGCATTCATATTGGAACACCTATTTGAAATGAAAATATGTTTCAATTAATTACATACAACGGAAATTTCAAATAGTTTGATTAAAACGCAAGCATACATTAAGTTGAGCTTTTGAATTAATTTCAAATTTGTTCAAATCAAAGTAAATCACTAGACCATTAAGCTTAAAAAAACAAAAGAAACAAGACTAAAACTTTAAAAATAAAACCATTAACAGTTAAACAAGCAAAATTAAAAATAAAAAAAATTAAATAAAACTTTAAATGTAAAACATAAATTTATAGCGAAAAAAAAGAAACTTAAACTTAAACCACTCGATATGTTTTTTATGGCAAAATTTTGTAATTGTAATTAAATTTGAACATTTCTATTTTTAACTAAAGAAACGTAAAACTGTTGAAGAAAAAAAATTAAAAAAAAATTCTTTAAGAAAAAGCAAAAGTTGTTTCACAAAAACAAACCATAAATTTGATGATTTTTTCAGCAGAAATTATTTCAACTTGAGCCGGTATTTTATTTAATGTCACTTCATGTTTACAGATAAACAAATAAACAGCTAGATCGACAGACAGGAATGTTGACAATACCAGCCAACAGCTCCCCTTTCGATTTAATAACAGGCCCCTCAAGTACTAACGCAACACCAGAACCACTTTCTTTCCTTCTTTCTTTCTGCTTTCAGCTCATGCTTATACTCACGTTGTTAAACACATCTTTGTATAGTGTTTTTTTCTTAAGTTTTATTTATTGTATAAACAAATGTTTAAAAACGACTTTTATCTAAAATTATAAAAATCTTTTTAAGAAAAAAAAAATGTTTACCAGACATAACATAAATTTATTAATCATTTAAAACAACATAAGAAGTTAATAATTGTACGTGTCATAAAATAAAAATTTGTTTCTATTTTTAACTTAAGAAAAAAATCTAACAACACAAAAGTTTATTTTTTGCTGTAAATAATTTATAAAGAATTATGTGTGTATGTATCTTAGATTAGACATAAACATGTAACATAAACCATCTCTCATAAAACATCAAATTAAATTGAGGAAATGTTTTTTTTTTTAATTTCAATTTCAAATGTTGAGTTTAACTGTCCGATATATTGCAGAGGCTTAAGCTGCTCTCAGACGGAATGTATATTACAGATGACTTTTTTTTGCGAGCCATATGTAATTACGTATGTCTATCAATATTTTTTTTCCGACCCCATAAAGTAAATATTTTCTAAAGGTTTATGGCTAGGGGGGTCAATTAAGCATTGTCTATCTGTACGTCTGTCCGTGTGCATGTTGAAAACAAGTTTTTGAAGCCCTTTGGCCTTTTCAAGACCCCTGTAAGGTACCAAAACATCAGAAGTATTCGAAAGCAGATCGATATTGGAAATCAGCATGATTGCCCTATAACCCTCTGAGATATGATCAAATAAACACAACTGTCTCTGTTTTTCGCTTATTTTTACACAAAATCAGAAATATTCGAGAGAAGATCGATATTGGAAATCAGCATGATTGCCCTATAACCCTCTGAGATATGATCAAATAAACACAACTGTCTCTGTTTTTCGCTTATTTTTACACAAAATTAAAATTTTCTAGCCCTAGAATAATTCTGTGGTTTTCATGGGCAACGTACCAAAAATCAAATTTTTCAGGAGAGCTACAAAACGGTGTTACTGCTGACCAATTTTTGAATAGTAATTTATAAAAGTGAACTAAACAGCAAATATTTACGATTGGAAGCAGTTATACTTGACGTAGTTAGTGATACCAAACAAGAGAGAAAGCAATAGTAAAGAAAACCCAATCAGAAACTCAAACTACATTTCTGCTGAACGTCAAGGAATTTTGAATTTTTATACCCTTGACCTGTTATGCACAAGGGTATATATAGCTTTGTCATTTCATTTGTAATTTCTAAACTTTTCATTTTCGACCCCATAAAGTAAAAAGAGGGGTCGATTAAGCCTTAACCATCTGCCCGTCTGTCCGTGTGTTGGTTGAAATCAACTTTTAGAAGCAACTTTATGTTTCTCAGATCTTTGTATGATAACAATCTTTAGGAAATATCTCGGAATGAATCGCTATTGAAATTCAGCACAATCGCCCAATAACTTACTGAGATATGAGCAAATAAACACGACTGCCTCTGTTTTTTCCCATATTTTTACCACCAAAATTAAAATTTTTCAGCCATTCAATAATTTATAAGTACCTTTGCTATTATTTGTAGACATAATATGCTTCTAGAGATATTCGTGAAAAATTTTGGATTTTGGACATGCTCTAATCGTTAAAGTTATAGACAAAAATGTTGTTTTAAAAATATATATTCCAAAACTTTACAAACTAAATTCAATTTTGGTATCATCTGAAAGGACTTGACTAGCGTAATAGAAGCACTATAAAAAAATTAAAATTCATGTTGGCCGCCACTACAAAATGGCGGACAAAAATTTATAAATGGGTCAAATCTAATATTTTAAAATGTTACTTCTTGAACCCCCTCAATATTGATATCAAATGAAAGGGCTTGACCAGTAGAATACAGTAAATTATTAAAAAATGTAAAATCCAATATGGCGTCTAAAACAGAATGGCGGAACAAATTTTTAAAACCCCATCAATATGGGTATCAAATTAAATGGCTTGACTAGTAGAATACAGATAACTACGTAAAAATTCAAAATCGAGAATGATGTCGGAAATAAAAAAGAAAAATGGCATATAACATGAAATATAGGTTAAGCTACGATGTGGGATTATACCTCTGTACATGATGGTGAAGGGTATTATCAGATTTGACACGGCCAAATTTACAATTCTTTGCTTGTTTTATTAAAATATTTGCAGTAAATTTTTAGTATTGATGTTTGGTAATTTTTCTTGGACAAAATCGGTTCTTACAAAATTGGTATAAAAACAACAACAACAATTTCTCATTAACAGTACTTACAAAATACTTTCATAGTACTTAATAGTATTGCCAAACTTAATAGTATTGCCAAACAAATACTTATGCAATCACTTTTTTTAATTAAATTTTTTTTTATTTGCTTCCCCCTTAAGTAACTTAATCTTGAACCTTAAATTTATTTAAATAAATTTTACTTTATTTATCTGATAAATGTATCTCTGTTTTTTTGGAAATCACCCGTTTTTAGTTTTTTTTTCAGCCTAAAATTTATGATTTAAAAATAAACTTCACTTTTTCTTTCTGTGAAACTGAAAACGCGCCATTGTTAAAAAAAAACAAATAAAAAAAATCTGCAAGAAAAAATCTTAAGATTTGTAATGCTAAAAGCCGATTACACAAAATACAAAAAAAAACAGTTTTTCTATGTATAGTATATTTATTGGAAAGTGGAAATAATTTTCTCAGTACCCGGCTAAAATACATACCAAATACAAAAAGAAAAAACTTAAACGTTCAAGACTAGACCATAACACAGACCCCAACTAAACTAAATATATATAAAGACAGACAGATCTATAATTTTTTTGTCTCCTATATATACGACGATTCGTGTGGTAAGAAAGATGCCACACACATACACACGACATAAACAAATGTCGATCAATTTACATTAGCTGTTGGCTTTGGCTAGCTGGTGCTGAAAAACCAATAAAATTTTAAGCAGTAGAAGTTAAAGAAAATCAAGAAATTTATAGAAAAATCATTATGTATTGTTGTAATGCACTTAGCAGAAATAAAAATAAATAAAAAAAACACACACACAGAAAACGAAATTACACTTATTTTAATAAAGCAGCATCAATTGAATGTTTTTGTAATTGCAATAGCACTCGCATCAACAGTAGCACAGTAGTGCAAAAGTTTTAAGCAAAAAAACTATATAGAAATAAAAACAAAATAAATATAAAAGGTAAATAATTTAAAAAATATTTAAGAAGTAAAGTAAAATAGCAATAAATTTTAAGGAAATTATATGCAATTTTTTTTATCTATATTTTTAGTCAAAAAAATCTCATTTAGTACTTTTACTAAAATTTTTCATCAAATCATTAAAAAAAAAATACACAGAAAAAAATAAATACCAATTTCAATTTCTTTTACGAAATTATTATTTTTTAATTAAAAAATTAATTGATTTTGCTTCAATCAAAAAATATTAATTAAATAAAAATGAATTGTTTTCGTTAAAAACAAGTAAGAGTGCCTATATTCGGCCGTGCCGAATCTTATATACCCTTCACAATGTGCACGCAAAGAAAAACCATGGTTACGGCATGATCACGACGGTCATATTATTTTTTCTAAAACAATATTTGGTTGTCGAAAACAAGTAATAGTTATTTTTGTTTCATTTCAACATATATTTTGTCACGATAATCAAGCATTTGTTTGAATTGTATCATTTAATGATTACTTTTTGTAAAAATTTCAAAATGGTTATCATTTAAAAATAGTATGATTTAAAAAAATTAATTTGACAAAAATAACATTATATTCAAAAGCATCATAAATTAAAAATAATCATTAAATAATAAGTGAGACAACAGTATGATTACAAAATAATCAAGCTATGATTTTTTTTTAATAATAATTTGATTTCAACTGTTCTTCTTCTTGCTGAATAAATTTTTATTATTTAAAAAGTTTGAGATGTCAAAAAAAGGAACAAAAATTTTGAAAATTTTAAGAAAATTTAAAAATAAACGTGAAAATGTTAAAAAAATTGGCAAAAAAATTGCAATTAAATTGGTAAGTACAATCAATATGTGTATATTACAGCAAAAGACAAAATTTGCCGCAAAAAAGCAAAAATTGTCGATTTCAATCGTAATCATATATATGATTATTGAATGATACTTAAATTAAACATAATAATGATAACTGGTAACCATTATTATTTTAACCATAATCATACAATTCAATCATAGTATGTTGCTCTTCGATTATGGTTACCACAACCATATTTTTTCTTTGCGTGTGTAGTCATCAACAACAGTAGTTTGTATCACACATTTATCTCATATGCAATGCGTACATACATATAAAAGACATACACACATATATAAAATCCTCCTATTGTAAAATTATAAATTGAGTTTACGTATGTATGTTAAAAAAATAAAAAATTACAACAAAATTAAAACAAAAAATCAAAAAAATAAAAAAAATAAAATTCTTTTGGCTCAGCTGGCATTCGATGTCACGTTCACTCTAACCAGTACACCACGTTTGTATGTACATATGTATGTTGTTGTTGTGAAAAAAGCGAGGTGGTTGTGGTTTTTTCTCATGTCAGTTGTTTATTTCTAATTTTTAATACCGATCTGCTCCCGAATATTCGCGGGTTCAGGCGATGTCGAGGGTCTTCAAAAAGTTGATTTCAACATACACATGGACAGACTGACAGAGCTTAATCGACTCCCCTATTCATTGGCTTTCAGAAAATATATACTTTATGGGGTCGGAAATAAAAATTGTAGAAATTTCACACGGAATGACAAATCTATATATATTAGGGTACAACTTTTTACAATTTTTGAAAATATCAAAATGGCCCTACCCATACCATGTAGTGCAAAAAAAAACAATAAGAGCAGAATCTTTAGATTTTCGATATCGTTAAAAAGTTTCTGTGTCAAATGCAATTAAGTTTGGCATCAGTAATAGGGCCCATACACAACACCATAATAATTGTGCAATCAAATGACTGTGCCAGCTGATTGACCGTGTATGAGGTTGTGGTGTGATTGTATCAGCTGATGGTGCTTTATCAAAAATAATTTGATATTTTTTTGATTGTACCAGCATGATTTTGTCGTGTGTGGCAAAATTAGCTCATAAAAGTTAAATCGTCAATGCATAAACATAAAAAAAAATACAATATTTTAAATATAAATGCCAATTTATAGCCATTTCTTCATCCAAACACGTTTTTGTTTGCTCCTAATTCGTTTTCGTTTTAGGATAATAGTAATAATAAGTGCAGCACAAATTTTTTCGTTATTCATTACAAACTTTTCCACACAATTTTTGGGTAAAAAATGAATTTTGTACCATCATGCTGGTGTAGTGTGTGCTTAAAGCTTAATTGCACAAACACTTGATTGCACAATTTTATGGTGTTGTGTATGGGCCCTATAAGTTCTAAAAAAATAAAAATATTTTATATATAAATTCATTAAATGATAAATAAATTATAAGTTTTTCTATTAAATCTTGAATATTATTCTGTATAAATTCAATTAATCGTGGTAAAATATTGCGACTTACCTACGCTGTCTTATGCAAATTTGGGAAATATTATATACCCCTATTGCGGTTCACTACTCAACTAAATTTGGTTGAGTGAGAGTCAACCCAACTTATGCACAACCAAACTCATTTTAGGTATTGTGAGCAGTGCTGCCATAACCAAAAAATTTTTACAACCAAAATTCGCTTTAAAAGTTACCAAATGAGAAAAAAAATAACCAAATTTCAATATGTAGTATTTTTATTAAAGAACATTTAAAATGCATACATATTTATAATGTAACGCATGTGATTTGAATACAATTAATAATAATAATAATAATAATAATAATAATAATAATAATAATAATAATAACAATAATAATAATAATAATAATAATACCTACATATGTAGGTACCCTATCTGAATAGGGTAGATTAGTTTGAGACAATTTTACTCAATTTACTTATTAAAAATCTTGACTTGCAAGCAATAGTTCAATGCTCATTTGTAAGATATATGCCAGTCGGAAGCTGATTAATTTTTTCTCGTTTAGTTTTCCGTTTTATTGTTGAATTTTGTTTTTCTTCACACGTTTGGTTTTTGTATTTGACAGCCGAACAGTATTTTTACACAAACAACTTACGTGCATATTCTTTATAAAAATTTTACTTTGTAAAATCTTTCAATTGAATGTTGCTGTCATTACATAGTACATTTCCGTAGTACAAAGTTGCGATCATTTAGTAAAATTAAAAGCTGGGTATCAATTCTTGTTCTATAAAACTATGAAATGAAAAGTTTTTGTGTGTAATATCATATGGTGCCTCCATACCCTTTGCTATGCAAAAACTTTTTCATTTCACAGTTTCACAGAACGAGAATTGAGCCCCTGATGACAGTATTGTAAAAGAAAAGTATTGAAAATAAGTGAGTAGCAATCAAGGCGAATTCATAATAAGTGGCTGCACTAGCGATTTTAGTCACAGCTGTTTTATTTTTAGTTGCCCTGGTAGCAATACTAAAAATTGAAGAACTTAAAAGCTTAAAAAGTATAACATAAAAAATATGTACATGTACATGTATTATTATTTTGGAAAAAAATAACCAAAATGAGGAAAATATTCGCATCTCCACATTAAAGAAAAAAATAACCACTTTTGGTTAGAAATAACCAGAAACGGCAGCCCTGATTGTGAGACTCAACTGTTTTTAGTTGAGTTCGCTATAAAGTTGTCTACTTAAAATATCGAATTGCCAACTTAAAATATATTGTTTGACAAATGAAAATTAAAAAAATTCCTTAAAATTGTTTTTAACTGCTGTGTCGAATAAAAAATATTTATAATGGATATAAGTGTCGATTGATGTTATAATGATGAAAATAAACTCTTGTGTAGATGTGCTACGTACAAGAAGAAAAATTCGTGATGATTCAAACCCTCTTGAACTGCCCAGTGCCAAGTATATTTTTTTCTAATAAGTAACGAAACTAAATAATAATTTAATATTAATAGATTTATTATTTATTTCCGACTAAACAAGGAAGCGTTTTGTTATTTGCTGGATTAAATTAAAGATCACCTAAAAATATCTGTTCGCGTGGTGGCTATTCCTTCTATATTAAAGTTATGTGCTGTTCTTAGATTCTTTGCTGAGCCTTCAAAAATGCAATGAAATGAAAAAGTTATTATAAAAATATACATACAATATCTTCATTTTGTTTTCCGATTTTACCGCTTTTAAAAAAAATCAATCTTAACTGGCAATAACACAACTACTTAAGAAGCAGTTGTGTGTATTCAACGTTTTTGTCGACCACATTTTTACAAAGTTGAAAGCGGTAATACCACGAAAAGATAGATACACAACTTAATAGTCAACTTTCAGTTGAGTTGAGAATGGCAATGTCAATTTGAGAAAGACAACCAAACTGTTACAAAAGTAAAGAACCGCAATAGGGGCGATAATTTATTGCTAAAAGTATAAAAAGAAAGCAGGCGCTGTCACTTTTGTTTGTTGTGTATTAATTTTATAATAATCGAATTTAAACGTTTGTTTTCATTTTCATTTTTAAATGACTTTTAAACTTAGCGAAATTGTTGCTTGGAAATACGCGGATAAGTGGACCCTAAATTTAAAAAAAATTTGAAAATAAATATAAAAATATTCCAAGTATCGATATTTCGTTATGTGAACTGAACCAAATGCCGGCTATATGTTGGAAATTTAAAGTGGCGTGATGATATGCAATATTTATATGAACTAGGACAGGCTTTTAAATACTATATGGAGCACAATGAATTTTCATTTATAAACTTTAAAACTATACCACCGATTAGTAATGCTAGATGGAATTCTAGAGCAATGCTTGCGATTCTAGCTTACAAAATAATTCCAAGAAAACGTAGCAAATTATGTGCAATATGCGAATTTATGTATATGTGGCCCCTGGTACAACATTTAGTTTTCAGATCATTGTTACAATAAAAATGACTTCGAAGCCTTAAACAAATCACTGTCGGGCTTTAATAATTCTCAGAAATGCTTTCTAAGACATTGGGTGAGAGATGAATCAAGAATTCCAAAAACACAACGCAGCAACATTTGTGCAGAACGCGCCATCAAAGTCGTACAAGATATTTTCCCCCAATGCAAATCAATACGAACTCTTAATCTTAAGTTAATTTCACTTAACAAAGATAGTTTTTAGAATGTGATTTTGATTATAATCATATAATTACATTAAGAAATGTTAATCTATATATATAAAAATCAATGTGTGTTTGTATGTTTATATGTTTGTATGTTTGTTTGTGCTTTATAGACGGTTAAACGGCTGTATCGATTTCCTTGAAATTTTCACAGAATCTTTCTGTATGTCTGGAAAGAACTATAGGCTATACTTAGGTTTGAAATTGTAAGTGGGCGGGGTGCCACGCCCTATTAATTAAAGAATAAGTATTAAATATTATATATCACGAAAGTTAATGCAGCTAGAGTCTTCAAATTAAGTTCGGTAAACTTTGACATCCACACGAACATTTGGGTTAAAAATGGGCGTACTTGCAATAGTAGGCCTGGCCACATGAATTAAATACTAAAATTCGTATATTTAGAAAACGATATCGATTAGAGTACTAACATTTTGCAAAAGCAATTTTGATATTAAAATAAAGATTTATGGAAAAAATGGGTGCATTAACAATAGTAGGCGTGGCAATTGCCATATGAATTAAATACTAAAATTTGGGGTGGCGAAGCACACCGGGTATTAGCTAGTAGTTAAATAATTATAAAATAAAAAATTTTGAATAAATTAAAAAACAAATCTTAAATGGCTTTCAGAAATCGACTTCGACGCGAAACGTTTTTGTTCCGAAATGACCTGAAGAAACATTTTTCGGTTTCAGCATAACATCGGCTACAGCGTGGTAATAGGGCTTTATTTTGTCTGTACCCTTACTATATATACGTTTTTTCACTGTGTGATGGGTATAAAAATATCAATAAATTTATAAAAAATTTAAGAAAAATTTTAATTTAAATTTCTCAATCAATAGTTTTTATTAAACATTTTTACTAAAATTTAAAAAAATAAATTGTAATTAAAAATATAAAATACATTTGTTGATAACATTTTTTTTAATGTTTAATCTAGTTTTCATTTGAAATGTCCCTTAAATATTTTTACTCTAAAAACATATTTTTCAAATATATTTATAAAAAATTTTATAAAATTTAACCAACTTAGTTGCTAAAAAAAATTAAATTCTAAAAAGAGCTTAAAAAATTATGAACATATTTACATTTAGATTGCCTGTCTATTTACAAGCTTTCAAGAAATAATTTTTATTTTAAAAATTTCATAAAAAGGTATTTTTTAATTAAAATTTGTATTTTAAAATTTTTTAAAAATTCTAAAAAAAGCTTAAGAAATTATGAACATATTTTACATTTACAAAATTGCCTTTTCAAGAAATAATTTTTATTTAAAAATTTCTATAAAAGATTTTTTTAATTAAAATTTTTATTTTTAAATTTTTAAAAATCATTTTTTGATATTTTTTTTTTTTTTTTATTAAAAAAAATATTTCATTAATCAAAATTTTTATAATAAATTTTTTTAAAAAATTTCGTTTTTAAGTTCAAAATTTTTTTTCTTTTGTATTTGAAAAATATTGTACAAGTAAACCACTGTGCCTACCACACCATTTGCTCCATCCACGTTTCAATTGAATTTACCGGCTTCATAGTCTTGTGGGTTAGATTAGAAAGTTGTGGTCTATTGGCGGCTGTCGATATTATAACTCTATGCTAGTCTCTCCATCTGTCCGTCTAAACATTTTGCTACAATGGTGGTGGCATTTTAAATGGCTTTCAATAAATACAAATTTTATTAAAAGCTTTAATAGAAAAACAACTAAACAATTTAAAATTATTCTTGAAAGTTTATATCAATAAAAGATCAATTTCAAACTCACAATGGGCAATAAGGCACACTGGCAGAAAGACGTACTGACAGACATTTTCAAAGTCAAGAAAAAATAAGAGAGAACCAGAAAATGTTATAAGAAATATTAACACTGTCTTGTTTATGATGCGATGCCATATACGATAGTAAGTCAGCCATCAAGTCATCCCCAGATTGAGTGTGTGTTGAAAGAGAAATTGTATTACAAGTTTAATAAATATCAAATCAATATTCATTTTGCTTTGCCAGCAAATGGGTGTTAGTTCCCATGCTCTTGAGTGTTTAGCATGATGACGTCTATAATGATTGTTATTATTATTATGATTATGATGAAAATGTTGTGCAGTTGTTGCAACAGTTTTAATGCAAATATTACATGTTTGAAAAGAAAACGACTAGCAACGGAGTAGCAAGGATGCTATTACTATTACTACTGCTTGATGATGCCATTATTTAATGTGATTTTCATTTTCATGCTTCAAACTTATTTCATTACTGTTAATGAAACTGTTGTTTTTGCAGTCATGAAATTGTTTTTAATGATGTGTAGAGCTTTAGCAAGACTTTTCATTTCTATAAAAGCCGGATTGTTGTGTTATTTTATATTTTGTTACATTTCCATCATCATCACCATCCTCAGTTAGCATCTTTGTGCAACTTTTTTATTTACAATTTCTTTCCTCAATTAGCGTTTTGTGTATAAAAACTTGTCTAAAGCGTTTAATTGAATAGTTTTTTTTTTCTTCTTCTTTTAATAATGTCAAGATCATGTTAGAAAATGTATGATAGTTTTTATTTTTATTCATTTTTTTTTGCCTTTCTACAATAACATTTATTATATGCTGTCTGCTTAATAAAAGACAATCTTGAGAATATCTTCAACAGTTTAATAAAACTTCATTGAACAGATTGCTGTTCAAGGAAGTACTTAAGGCTTGCTCATTTAAGTTATTTGCGAATATGGAAAAAGATCACAGTGTTTTATAAACAAATGTCATTAAGATTTATGTAAAGTTGTGATAAATTTTCTGCTTAATTGAATAATTTAGTTAAGTGGAGTTGAAAGCTTTACAAATTTTATTAGATGCTGCTAGAAAAAAAAGGCCATTAATTTAATGTAGAAGATCTTAATAGTATTTGAAGTTATTGTCAATAAAGATTAATAATAATATAAAACAAAATATTTATTTCCCAAATGAGGCATGTGAAAATTTTGCTGTAGTGTTTGATATTTCTAAGGAAATTTTTATTGCTTTTTATTGGTACAAATCTGTGATTTTAAAAAGCTATAGAAGAATTTTTATTATTTTAGTCTAGTGGCGTTTAGTTATAGTATCATAATCATATAATTTTGGAATATGATAACTTTACCCTTAAATCCTTAATGAACTTAAGCCAGTATAGGAAGCTCTGCACTCTACTACACTGTACTGTACTGCTTATTGGCGTAGCTGCAATTTTTTCTGGGGGTCGCAAAATCTTAAAAACACAAAATCTTAGACAGAGTTAATTTTTTATGAATATAAAATTTAAGTAGTTATTTTTTTGTACATTCTGGGTGGGGTGAAAACAATTATGATGGGGGGTCATCCCCAGAATGGTTTAGTTACGCCAATGGTAGTGCTTTTAATCGATGATTGGCTTTGCTAATGTCACTTTTACAGAAATATTTGCCAATCGCATCCTTCAATGTTTTACATCAATCTAAACAGTAACGTTTTGTAGGTGTATTGATGTCGTGTGAGCATCATGTAAGCTGTCTTTGTCTTAAGTATAATAATTTTATAATTTTTGTTCAACAACAACATTGCTGCCCCAAAAAAATTTTTGTTTTGTATTAATTTTAAGATAAATTCTGATATCATTGTTAGTGAAATTTTTTTTATTTATTACAAGGAAGACTATTTCCCCCTTGTAGTGAAACAGACCAGAGTCTCTGGCGGGAATCGAACCTGCAACCCCCAAACTTGCAGCGTATAGTGTAAATTAATTGTTTATTGATGTTAGAAAAATTTATTTTTCATTATTTTTTCTGTTGTCATTTCCAACGACCTCTTTGTATCATTTTAAATAACATTTTATTGGCCATTTTTTATTATTATCTAGCGTTTGAAAGTAGTCTATATGTTAACCCAGACATCTTGGTACATCCATGCAAAATTTTGTCAAAATCCATTTAGATTTTTTTTTAACCAATCGAGATATAAAGAAAGCAGGATCTTCTATTATTCCAGATTAAGTCACTGCCTTAAAAATTTAAGAAAATGTTTCTTGTACACACAAAGGCTTTTCCAATTTGGTGGCAACTTTATTTTCAGAATTGATCTTATTTACTGGCCGCCTCAGTCATGCGATTTAATGCTTCTAGATTACTTTATATGAGCCTATGTAAAATCATTGATTTATGTCATCAAACAAATACTTCTCAAAGCATTGGAAAATCCACAGTCACCAGGTAATTTTCTAAGAAATTTTTCCAATAACTTATCCAGACTAAGACCTAGATGATACTGGCGACCATAGTGCACGATAGCACTCCGGTAAGAAAAATCTTATTTTAGACGCCGTGTAGCCTTAGGTAAGATAAATCCCTCCACACTAGCATGTTGGGGATATTAGCAATATAAAATGGAGTGACGTGGTGTAGTAGTTAGAGTTCAAATTTTGAAACTGAAAACACCCGGTTCGAATAACACCAGAGACAAAAAAATTGTATTCGAGGTGTTAATTTTTTTGATAAAAAGGCTTTAACTCCTTCTAACCAAATCCACCCAAAACGAAAAGAAGAACCCTCCAGACGTTTCAAATCTCTCACCACTGGCATCATATAGCACGCTCAGAGAATGCCACTATAGGCGAGTTGACAAATTCTCAACGAGATCCCACATCTGCATACACAATCATATGAAAAAGGCGATTCTCCTAGGCAACGACAAATGGTAGTCCCATTATCCTAAAGAAGGCTAAAGTAAACTAGTCTTCTATTTCGAAGGAAATATATTCTGATGAATCGAAAGCAAGCTCCTAATAGAAGCAAACGGAAAAAGAAAAAGCCATGCCATGCCAAAGGTGGAAGGCTACTTTACCAGCCATTAAGATCTTGGACGGGTATAGGGCCCAGGTACAGGTCTCAGTAATGGAAAAACAGTTTCAGTATATAATAGTACAAGACGCAAAAAATAAATTTAAATCTATTTCCTTGTCTTGGTTCATTTTAAGTTTTTACCAGAATGACAAGCATTTTAATTGACATGTCCACTAACAAAATCTAATAAAAATTCGGATTTTTACTGATTGCTAAATGGTATTATTGGAAATAAAAATTATCATCTTTACTGCTTAAGGAAACTAATAAATTTATGACAATTTTCCTACCATCAAAGAATTTTATGACAATATGGCCACAATTAAAAAATGGTGCAATAAAATTTCTTTGCAAATAATTAATTTATAGACTTTAGTTTCCTTAATAAAACAACTTTAGAGCAAATTAAAATTTAATGGTTTTTTTTAGTTTCTTAAACAAATTATATACAATTTTGTCCACTTCACCCGCCATGCACCAACACACCAATAATCATAATTATAATCCATTAATCATCTCACCTTCTCAACACTCACCAACAACAAACACCCACCACATAGTGTTTGTGTCTTAAGTCTTTTGTTTTTCTTATATTTTCACACACTCTGCGCAATCTTTTCGTCATTAATTTATTTCCAAATCCAATTTATTGTCATTACATACATAGCTGTTACAATGATGTGTTTTTTCCTCAAATTTTATTTATGCATTTGTTGTTTTTTTTTTAAGGTAGCATCCCAAAAATAGTAAAATTTTAACTTATTTTTATGTACATTTTAGCGACAAACTGAAATGCAAGCATTAAAAGTAATTTTTTTTCCATTGCTACTACATACTACCATAACTGTTAATGACGCAGCTAATATAATTTTTTTTATTTAAAAATTTGCTCTTCTTCTCCCCCACCTTCTCTAAGAGTTTTGTTTTGTTTTCATTGTATTGTTGTGTTTAGAAACTGCTGTTTGTTATTTGAATATAAAAATGTTGTAGAAATATAATTTTGATTACTTTTTCTTCTTTCTGTGCATAGCACATTTTGTGGGTGTTTGTAATTGTGTGTTTTTTATTTGTATATTTTTTTATTATTTTTTATTTTAAGACGGACTTGTTAACAATGGTTGTTGAATTAATGGTCTTGTGAAAATATTGCATTGTCTTTACATTGATTGCAAATGTTACAATAAACTGTAATGCTACATATATTGTTCACTGAATGATGATGTTTATGTTAATGATGATTTGGGGCCAGTATTTCTCTATCATAAAAAAGGTTTAACAAATTAAAAAAAAAATCACTAACTTTATAAAATTTTTAAATAATAGCGGAAATCAGCCTTCATTGTAAACAGATCATGCAAATGTCGCAGATCTTGCAAGTCTAGTATATATTCTAATGATTGCAACACCACAAAAACAATATACAGTAAAATTAGATTTCCCACACAAGCACTTATTTCCAATACTAAAAACAGTTGGAAACTTGCAAAAGCAACGTTTGCAATATAATATATACTAGACTTGCAAGATCTGCAACATTTGCATGATCTGCTTACAACGAAGGGTGATTTCCGCTAATATTAAACTTACGAACAGATTTGTTTAATGTTCTCTATTAAAACATTAGAGCAATCTAACAATATAATACAAATCATACCTAAGCAATGAGTCAGAAAAAACTTATATACACACTATGCCAGCCAAAGCTTATCCTTGGGTCCAACAAATTCTTCGCATTCACCGCGCAAACTGAGCAAAAAGATTAATGTTGGCACAGAAGTATGGCAAGGTTGCGTGATGTCTCCATTTTTATTTTTCACTAGCTAATATCCGGTGTGCTTCGCCACCCCCATCGTAATGAAATAAAAATTTTATAGTTCAAAAATATATTTATTTTGCAAGTGCCACGCCTACTATTACTAAATCAACCATTTCTTATTCAAATAATCATATAGACGTCAAAGTGTCTCTTGCAAAATTTGGGTACTCTTACTATTATCGCTTCCCAGATATACGAATTTTTGTATTTAATTCATATGACAGGTGCCACGCCCACTATTACTAAAGCATCCTTTTCTTATAAAAATAGTCATATAGATGTCAAAGCTTCTCGTGCAAAATTTGGGTACTCTAGCTATTATCGCTTCCCAGATATAAGAATTCTTGTATTTGCCACGCCCACTATTTCTAATGTACCCATTTTTTCCAGAAATGTTCATTTGGGTGTCAAAGTTGCTCTTGCAAAATTTTAGTACTCTAATCGATATCGTTTTCCAAATATACGAAATTTAGTATTTAATTCATGTGGCCACGCCTACTATTGAAAGTCCGCCCATTTTTTACCCAAATGTTCGTGTGGATGTCAAAGTTTACCGTACTTAATTTGAAGACTCTTGCTGCTTTAACTTTCGTGATATATAATATTTAATACTTATTCTTTAATAGGGCGTGGCACCCCACCCACTTACAATTTCACACCAAAGTATAGCCTATAGTTTCCTCCAGACATACAGAAAGATTCTGTGAAAATTTCAAGGAAATCGGTCTAGCCGTTTAACCGTCTATAAAGCACAAACAAACATACAAACACACATTGATTTTTATATATGTATATTGATAGATAGATTATATTTTTATTACTTTTTTTTAATTTCCTTTTTTTAATTTTTTTTTTAATTAATAATATTACAATGGGTGGTTTTATATATGTATATTTTTTATATGTATGTACGTATTTCATATGAGATGAACGGTGATACAAACAATTGTTATTGCATGACTACGCGTTGTGAAGGGTAAATAAGATTCGGCACGGCCGAATAAAGCACTCTTACTTGTTCTGATTCACTCTTTAGTTGATGTTCAGTGTAAGAATACACTTCTTTCTCTTACAATATTTTAAAGACTAACAAATTTCCTTTGTTTTTTCTTAATATTCCACAATAACTTTCGGAAACACTGCAATTACAAATGATGAGTTTAATTTACTTTTTCGAGTTTTACCAAACATGAACATTGTTTACTTTTTTCGGCCATTGTTAAGATAATTTCAAGACAATTTTTTTTCTTATTAACGCTGTATATTACTTAAGTTTTTTTATTTTTATTTATTTTTTTACTGCTAATGTTTTTGGTTAAAACATGACTGGTCTTATTAGACAATAAATAATTGTGTTTTATGGCATTTTTATGTAAAACATTAATAAAAAAAGTTTAAAATTTATACATATTTGTTGTTCATATAATTTTTTTAATACAATTGTTTTAAGTTGTAATTTCTTTAATAAAAATAATTTAAAATTTATTTTGCAACCGTTTCTTCTCTACTTTAAAAACGATAATTTTCAAAAATATTGCAACATAATTGTAATATTATTTGTAATGATCGATATAACTGTATGAGTCCGAAAATAATCAAAAAGAGTGAATTGTGATTTGTGAATTTTTTTAAATATTTTCTTTAAATAGAAAATTAATAAGCAAATTTTCTTATAAAATTTCAATAAAAATGCGAAGCAAGTAAGAGCATAGATTGAGACTCAAGAGTTACGCTACTTAGCCAGAATTATTATACCATCCTAATGAAATACCTATATAATATAAAGTTACTAAAATATATGAAAAAAAAAACATTATTTGCAACTTTTATTAGTCCTTTCTTCTCCATTTGTTCTTCTAGGGTACATATAGCTTCCACAAAGAAGCTTGTTTTTGCTCTGCTTTCGTTTTGTTAAGAAAATAGATAATACACCTAACTCTGTTTTTACAAGGTAATTGGTTCGTATTCTCGGTCCATTGTAAGGTTGAGTAAGAGAAGGTTTAATAGCTTCAGTCCTTACAAAAACGTGAGAAGATTTATCTAGTTTAGGATAAATAAATGGCTTTTTAATTGTATGATGCGAAGTATCTATAGGACAAATAGAATTCATGTTATTTGAAAGAGTTTTGACAAAATCACTCGGTATCTATAAAAACTCTCCCGTCAATTTTAGAGTAGTATTATATACCACTTCCGCTGGTGATGCACTTAAATCAGGTTTAAATGTAGTTCGTAAGCCTAAGAGAACCAATGGAAGTGTAGAGGTCCAATTTTCTGTGTTATAACACATTAAAGAACTTTTTAAAGTTCTATGCCATCGTTCAACAATTCCATTTGCCTGAGGATGATATGCGGTTGTTTGTAGGTAATCAATGCCAAGAAGTCTTGATAATTCATTAAAAAGTGTTGCCATAAATTGAGAACCTTGATCGGACGAAATTCTATTTGGAATACCAAATCGAGATATCTATTCCTTAACTGAAGCCATCGCAATTGTTTCCGAGTTAATATCCTTTAAAGGAATAGCTTCGGGCCATCTAGAGTACCGATCTATTATTGTTAAACAATAACGATATCCTTTAGATGATGGAAGAGGCCCTATGATATCAACGTTAGTATGTTCAAAACGTTGGGAACGCAAAGAATATTTGTTTAAAGGTGATGATGTGTGCTTAGTCATCTTTGAACGTTGACATAAAATGCAACTTTTCACAAATTTTGCAATATCTTTTTGTATTTGAGGCCAAACGAATCTTTCTCGAACAGAATTAAAAGTGGCTTTAATACCCGTATGAGCTATGTTGTGAATTTTGTTAATTATACCTTCCCTGCAAAATTTCGGAATAAACGGTCTAGCGGATTTGCTTGAAAAATCACAAAATAAAATTCCTTTCGGATTTGGTTATTGAATTGGCCTAAGTTTCAAAGATGTATTTGGCGATTCAAGAAATTCTTTAAGTTTAGTGCAATTCTTTTGTTTGTTTGCTATTATTAAAACGGGAATAAAACCAGAATTTATCTATGGGTTTTCATGCAATAAAATGTATTTTATTTCTAATACTTGCAGCTCTAAGATCAAGTACAAGAACTGGTATTTATTTGATTTTTTTACAATTTTTATGAATTTTTTAAATTCAAAAATTTTATTATTTCGCAAAAAAAATTTTTTTTGTACTTTTACTTTATCGGGAACAAAAATAGAATTTATTTATAAATTTTTTTACAACAACATTTATTTTATTTCCTATACACGCAAAGAAAAAATATAGTTGTGGTAACCATAATCGAAGAGCAACATACTATGATTGAATTGTATGATTATGTTTAAAATAATAATGGTTACCAGTTATCATTATTATGTTTAATTAAAGTATCATTCAATAATCATTTGTATGACTACAATTGAAATCGACAATATTTGCTTTTTTACGGCAAATTATTGTCTTTTGCTTTAACATACACATATTGATTGTACTTACCAATTTAATTGCAATTTTTTACCAATATTTTTTTACGTTTTCTCGTTTATTTTTAAATTTTCTTTAATTTTTCAAAATTTTTTTTTTCCTTTTTTTGACATCTCAAACTTTTAAAATAATAAAAATTTATTCAGCCAGAAGAAGAACAATTAAAATCAAATTATTATTAAAAAAATCATAGCTTGATAAATTTGTAATCATACTGTTGTCTCACTTATTATTTAATGATTATTTTTAAATTATAATGCTTTTGAATATAATTTTATTTTTGTCAAATTAATTTTTTTAAATCATACTATTTTTAAATGATAGCCATTTTGAAATTTTTATGAAAAGTAAAAATTAAATGATACAATTCAAACAAATGCTTGATTATCGTGACAAAATATTTGATGAAATGAAACAAAAATAACTATTACTTGTTTTCGACAACCAAATATTGTTATAGAAACTATGATATGACCGTCGTGATCATGTCGTAACCATGGTTTTTCTTTGCATGTAAATGCAGCTTTAGGATAAAGTACAAAAACTGGTAATTATTTTTTAATTTCAATTTTTAAAAATTTTTTAATTCAATAATTTTATTATTAAACCAAAAAATATTTTCTTCAAATTGTTCCTCATGAATTCCAAAACCGATGGCTTAATCAGAAAATGATAATGCAAAGACTTAAAGCTGGCGTAATTTGGGTTGTGTTTTTCATTTTTTTTTTTATGAGCGGATGCGGGTTGGAACCTGCCTGAGCTATCGCCACGAACAAGCTAGCCGGAAACATCACTGGGCCAAAACGGTTCGTAACGGTTTGTTTAACAAAATCGAGTACGTCGTTCTAAAGTTATATCAAATTTTACAAAAAATTTAGAAAAACAAACTTTACCATAGAATTTAAAAAAAAAGATGATTTCTGCAGTTAAGTGCCTACAATGAATAAAAAAAAAAGTAATTGTTTTAGGTATTTTTGCTTGTTGAAGAGTGTAATTAGTAACCTAACTCAGGATAATAGAGCTGCCATCTAACGTTACCTAAAAACACTACCTCTGTATTATGATTAGGTAGTGGTGTAGAGATCCTTACTATGTGTTATGGGGTTTATTTGCCATATAAGTAGGCGGTCGGTCACTCAAACCGTCCACATGTGATGATGTTTGATCTTTGATACCAACGGTGGAGCTACAA
This sequence comes from Phyto melanocephala, assembly GCA_941918925.1. NCBI lineage: Eukaryota > Metazoa > Arthropoda > Insecta > Diptera > Rhinophoridae > Phyto > Phyto melanocephala. The sequence goes on along the minus strand of OW799236.1, from coordinate 21,099,913 downwards.
CATCAAGGGACAGGCATGATTTAAATTTTATTAAATTCAATGAATTAAATGAAATAGTAAGCAGTGAAGTAACGAGCAAGTTTTCGAATCACTTGTGATACCTGACACCAGAAGCAGCAGTTCTTTCATTTTTTGATAATGTAAATGTAGACGTTGGAGAAAGAAAAATTGTTGAAAATCTCAAAGAAGAACAAAATAATGAGAATAAAAGAATAGTAACCAACATGAATGAATTAAACCAAAAAAATATTTCAGATTTTGTTAATAAAAAAACATTGAGCTTTTTCGAAAGACTTAATATTGAAACTAACTTTCTAAAACGTGACCCTTCCAAGTGGCACAATAAATACGAATTTCAAAAGGAATGAATCATGTAAAAAACTTACATGTTGCTAATGATACAACAGAGCGTTTGTAAAACTAATGGAAGAATATAATGCAGCTTTAATATAAAACAAAAAAGAGAAACAATATATCTTGCAAACACTAACTGATTTTAGGAAAAAGTACGGTAGCATTAATAAATCAGACCTTTGCGATTAAGTTTAAATGTTTATTAAGAATATAAATCATTAAACGTAAGTTAATTTCAATCTATATATATAAAAGTGAAACTCTGTGTGTGTGTTTGTGTGTGTGTGTGTGTGTGTTAGCTATAGACTCCGAAACTGTAAAACCGAGGGAAATCAAACTTTGGCAAGTTGTTGAACACATTCCAGGGAGTGTTTATAGGTGTCAAAAAGTGGGCGGGGCTACGCCCATAAAAAATTAGTTATCAGTTTTAGCTACTTGCACTTGACCGATTTTTCTGAAACTTTGCACACATATTGAACTCTCATGACTGTATAATTTCGTGATAAAAAAAAGTGGGCGGGGCCACGACCATAAAAAAGTTTTAATTTTGAGGTACTTGCACTGGACCAATTTTTCTGAAACTTTGCACACATAATAAGCTGTCATGACCTTACAATTTTGTGATTAGAAAAGTGGGCAGTGCCACGCCCATAAAAAAAAAAGTTATCATTTTCAGCTACTTGAACTTCACCGATTTTCCTGAAACTTTGCACACACATATTGAGCTGTCATGAGTATACAGTTACGTAATGAGAAAAGTGGGCAGTGCCACCCGCATTGAAAAAAGTTCTAATTTTTAGCTTTTTGCACTTGATATTTAATTAAAATTCAGAATGCATTTTTATTCATTAAGGGACGTAGAATCGCGCGCCGGGGTTTTCTAGTAAAATAATAATTTACAAACATATAAGAAGCATTTATTTATTTATTTCAGCCAGATTGGAAAATACTTACACGCTAGCAACCTAATATATTTTAACTTATATTTTCGTGCCTTGTCTCTTAAAAAGTCCATATAAACCAATTTGAGCCACTTTAGTGGGCATGTGCCACGCCTTAACCTAGGGCAATCAGTCTAATATTGTGGAATTTCACTATTGGTGTAAAAAGGAACAATTTGAGGGGGCGGTACACTTTTTTTGCAAAAAAAAATTTTAATTCGGTCTAATGTACATACACCTTCGAATATAAAGAATTTTTCAAGGCGATTTCGAAAATTAACAGTTTTTTTAAACAACTTTATTATTTCAAACCAATTGATGGAAAAATCATTAGTAAAATATTCAAACCAGGTCAGTCAGACATTAAGGGACTAAATTATAGAATACGATGATGTGCACACGACTTTGTCTGCGTAGTTATCGACACGAAAGGTAGCCTCTTTAGGTAATTATACAGAATAGAATTTAATGCAAGTATTTAAGAAAAAATGCTTCTAAAGACGACTTTGAATAATTACATTTTTTCCCTAGTACTTGTAAATTTTAAAAAACTCGAAAAATTATAACAACCGACTAACTCAATACAAAAAAAAAATAATTTTTGCATAATTCCGCAAATTATTATTCCGCCTGATTATTGTGATCAAAGGTAGCCTATGTGTTAATCTAGATTGTTGTCTATCTGTCTGTGTGCCAAATTTCATTTAGTTCCGTTTAACCATTTTTGCATGATTGAGTAACAAACATTCACATTTATTATATGAGTAGAATCAGAAAAACGTTGTAATCACCATTTCAGAAATTATAAGACAAAAACTCTATATTTATACATTTCTATTATCAATATTTAATTAAAATACTTTAGAAATTAATTATTTAATAACTTCGACAATTACAAACATGGCAAATTTCTTAATAATTTCATGAACATTTGGTTTTACAAAAAAAAAAAAGAAAGAAATAGTTCATCATTCTTTAGGTACTAAATTAACTGTACAACAGTAATGAATACATCCACAAATACACATAAATATAATTAGAAACATATTATTATTATTATTTCAGTTATGGACTCATGTTTATCAGGCACGCTTAGATGCACTTGATTGCATTTTAGCATGTGTATGCAACATATGTTATTAATTTACTTTGTTACTCTAAATTCTGTTTAACAACATACTTAAGTATGTATTTTGCAAATTATGAAAGCTTTTTACAACAACGTTTTAATGTATGAATGTTCATGCATATGTATGAATATAAAAACAACATTAAACTATTTGAAGTTAAGAAATGCGTTGCTAAAACATTTTATAAATTGAAAGAAAAATCTATGTTTTGTTGCAAAAAAAAAAAACAAAAACAAGAAACATTGCTGTAAAACTTTTGTTAGTTTTTAACTACTAATATTTTGGTTTTTAATGCTTTTGTTAGTGTTATTTTTTTCAACATTTTGCTTTAACCATAATTAAGTTCATGGTATTAAACTTTCAAAAAATTATTGCAAAAGCAAAAAATAAAAAATTCACAAAATATAAAATTAAAAAAAAAAAGTGAAATCAAATCTACTGAATTTTTTTTTTATAAATAATTATAAAATTAGTGCAATAATAAAGCTTTAAATTAATTTGTGAACAAAATGTAAATGAACTTAGTTAAAAAAAAATAAATAAGACAATTGTATTAAAACAGCATGATGGTTAATGTAAGAGACTTAAAACACTACCCTGCAGATAACGCGACTAGTCCATACACGTATGTATGTAACGTATACACCGTAATGGACTAGGACTAATCCATATATCACCCAAATGTATGAATAAAACGTGTTTGATTTAACATTACCATGTCCTAGGGCTGGACAATATAACCCAACGAAGTAGACTCAAAACTACTGTTTGTCACTACTCAATAAAGCACCTACACGACTGTTATACACCTTTTGACAACATTATATGTAATCGTTAAAACACGAACACTTGTCGTTGAGCTTTTGTTTGAAAATAATATGATCCATTCAGCCAGTACATTTCAGCTATAATGGACCACTTAGTCCAGTATTATCTGCAGGGTATGATATGTGTTAATGCAAGTAACACAGTAAAAAGGCATTTTTTAAAATGTTCTTAAAATGTTTTTAAAAACTAAGTCGATTATGGTTTGGATGGATCGGTCACACGCTCAGATCAACAAACACAATCGCAAAAGCCGCTCTGACGTATAATCCACAAGGTTCCCGTCGACGAGGACGCCCAAAGACAACCTGGCGTACAACAACGCTAAATCAACTATCTTTAGCACAATGTACATGGTATGAGGCTGTGCAAATAGCTCCCGATCGCAATCGATGGAAATCTTTAATTGAGGCCGTTTGCTCCCAAGCTGGAGAATAGCGGAACATCATCATCATCATCAAGTCGGTTATGGATAGTAAAACTCTTGTTTGTCAACGAAAACATTGCTGTTGTAAACGAAAGTGTCGCCGAAAACACAAAAACATTTATGCGACATCGTTCTCAAGAAAGTTTTACGAGGCACTACGCAGCGAATTTTGAGAAAAGACCTGCATGCATACAAAGTTCAGTTTAGTCAGGAGCTCAAACAGACAGACCATAAAAAAAGCCGGCAATTCGTTCAATGTGCAATGAAGCGAAGTGAAGTCAAATCCAATTTTTCAAAAATAGTCATCTTCTCCTATAAAGCGCATTTCCATCAGAATATCTTCGTAAATATATAAAACTGTTGAATTCGGACCTTATAAAATCCTCATGCAATTCATCAGAAACGAATGCGGCGTGATAAGACCTTTTTTTTGAAGATGAGACCGAAGCGGCAGTGACAGTGAACAGCATTAGTTACAGAAACATGATAATGTAGTATTGGTGGCCTCAACTGGACCGCATGGATCTGAACGACATATGATATCAGCAATACGGCACCACCTGCCGTTCTGCGAATAAGGCAATCCATTTATTGCAGCAATGATTTTTAAAATCTTTTTAAAAAAGTTTTAATGACAACTGGCCACCAAGATCATGTGACTTTTTTTCTGTATTATTTCCGACGCCATATTTGATTTTCAATTTGTACATAGTTAACTAGTCTACTAGTCAAGTCCATTCATTGATACCAATACTAATGGGGTTAATTTCTAACACAATTTCTTTATAATTAATCTATACTTTAATAAAATTAAGCGGAAATGTGTGTTTGTACTTATTAAATTTCTAAAAATTGTTTCACCAATGCTCTACGGGTATCTTCCAAACTGACATTAGCTATCTTTCTGTTTTATATTTTAGTTGGGCGTGGTACCTCCCATATAAATTGAACATATTTTTTGACATATATTAAAAAAAGCATCTACTCCCTTTAAATTTTGTACGATTTAATAATAATTTAATTTAATAACTTCCTTATTCGAGAAAAAAACTGAATAGAATCGGAACAAGGGTCATGGTATCCCCCACAAAAAAATACATTTGATGTGATATATATGAAAAACTGTAAACGAGGTTTAGTTGAAACTTTTTACAATCAGTTTTGACGACAATTTCCTTTTAACAGTCAAAAATGTTTACGATCGGAGCAGAGGTAGTGTTATCCGCCCACGAATAAAATACTATCCCTGACATTTATATAATATTTAACGAATGGTGATAGCAAAATTGTTTAAATTTGGTTAAATAGCTTTAATATTAATGAATGAAATGTTAAATAGCATAAAAACTATCAAAAAGTAGAATGCACAAGCATACACACTATTAGATATCTTCGCATGCATTATAGTTATACAATAGATAGCGAATGAAAAAGTTTTTTATTGCCGCTAATCAATTTTATTTTTATATAACAAAAAACTTAATTTTCACTCATAGCACCTCTCTTGCTGATTATAATATGAGTGTGTCACAGAGCCCATATTTAAGCAGTTAATCCAATTTTTAAGGACTTTAGAAAAACTTCAAATAAACTTAAAAAACAAAAAAAATCTCAAAAAAATTATAAAAAATGAAGAAAAAGTCAACGTTACAGGAAAATACTCACAAAAAAAACAAAAACTAGAAAACCATTTAAAATATTACGGCCCTTTTTATAAAATATTTTTTGTGGATAAGGCAGTATATTCTGTTTTTTTTTTATTTTAATTAAAAACATTCCATCCTATATTCATAAAATAAGTTAATTATAAAAAATAATTAAAAAATAATAAAAAAAATTTATTTGCCTTCGCCGGGACTCGAACCAGGTTCGTCAAAACAGTATACACGATTTTATAGATGTTTTGTGAAAAAATGGGGTGGTTTTGGTGGTCCATATAAACATGGTTAGAGCAATGCTGGTTCGAGTCCCGGCAGAGGCGAAAAACATTTTTTTAACTATTGATACATACATACAGACATTATAATTTATATATTTATATGTAATTTTATTAAGTTATGTTTTTAAGCAGATAAAATCATTAAAAATAATTATATGTACAACTTATGTATATGTGTATGTATGTATGTGTCTACGTATTTCATATTAATGAGAAGGAACTGAAACCCTATACCCCCATACCTAAACAAGAGCGTTGAGCGTCAAGCGTTGGAGTTTTACATGTGTTTTGTTTTTGTTACAATAACAAAATACATGCAAAATTGCAACGCTTGACGCTCAACGCTCTGGTTTAGGTATGGGCCATAGTATTGGTATCAAAATAAAGGGCTTGACTAGTAGAACAGAGTTAACTATTTATGTTAAAATCTAAAATAAAATATGCGGTTAGAAATCTAAGATAAGTAACGCTGTGGTCACTATATCTATGTACAAGATGGTGAAGAGTATTACCAAATTCAGCACGGCCAAATTACTTACATGTTTTAATTTTTGTAGTATAAAATAAAAATTTTTTATGTTGTGCATAAAATCATTAATTTTATTTAACGTCACTGTCATACCTATGTTTTTTACATTTTTCTCTACTTCTGCAATATGAACGTATAAATATGTCTTGTAGGTAGGTATTAGGGCGATCGATTATTCGACTTTTTTAAGAAACCGGTTTTTAAATAGTTTGAAATTTAGAATTAAAAAAAACCGGTTCCTATTTTGAAAATTGAGATAAAACCGGTTAACCGGTTCGAATATATAAAATATAATATTTAAAGAAAAAATTAAAAAATATTGTAAAAAAAAGATTAATTTTCTTTTTTTAATTATAATAAAAATTTTTACAATTTATATACGTTTGGCTACACAATAACTGACATGAATGCAGTTGACCCATTTGGTTTAATTTGTTCAATTTAAGGACAAAAGGTACTCTTTACAAGTAATATAAACAAAAACAATAAATAAATACATAAATAAATAAGACTTTTTTAAGGCTGTACATTTTTTAAATGTTAAATAGATCTTTTAAACTAATATGCACTAACGTATTTTGTTTAAAATGATTTCAGTAATTTAAAATACATTTTAAAGGCTAGGGAGAGAATCTTTAAAAATTCATTTTAAAAATTCTTTCTTATATCCCTGACACACATTCATATATGGGCATAAATTTGTTTGTTCGATGGTTTAATTGAAATTTAAGTTGACAAACAGACACTTGAGTGTCAATGCCATTAATTAAAATTAGAATTTGGAAAGAGAGATTATTGGTTTTTCTTTATTGTTACTACACTTTTTACCTATGATTCAATTAACTTTAGCTTTTAACGTTAGATTTATATCCTATAAAAAAATATTTAAGCTCAATTATTTTTCTTATTTTACATTTGTTTTTTAAACAACAAATTAATTTCTTACAATATTATAGAAAAATATTTAATAGTTTTTATTTTTTGATTTTTGTAAACTTTTCGCGTACTAAATATACTATGGTACGATTGGTTACAAAGATATATGAAAATAAATTAAAAAAAATAAAAACCCGGCTTTTTCGGATAAAAAAAACCCGGTGTATTCGATATTCGAAAAATAAACATTTAGAAAAAACCGCCAGCTGAAAGAGGAAAAAACCGGGTTTTCCACCGGTTGTAAAACCGAATCGATCACCCTAGTAGGTACCTCTGTAAAATACATACATATGTACATATATTATTTGTGAATTTGATAAAAGCAAAAAATTGTGACATATCTGGGCATATAAATAATTTAAATTATAACACAAAATAATTATACCGCGAAAACCATTTATAGTAAAAATAAATAATAATAATTTTTTTTTTACATTCATACCTACATAAGCATTTCTCAGGCTAAGTTTGTTAAATCTGTTTATTTTAAAAGCGGTTACTAAATGAAGATGATAAATTGCAAACAGATTAGGAGGAAACTTAACATTGTTAGTTAAACAACTTTTGGAAAAATCTGTATGTATCTACATTAGGTTGTCCCGTTCTTGAATGAGAAAAATGTGTTTTTGAGCTACACTTTCGCAAGGGGTATCAAAATTTGCGTAATTTTAAACAGATTACGGTAAAATAAATAAAAGTCGAATTACGTGCCATCTTGAGGGCTCTACTCTTAAAAACGTTTTTACATACCTATGACATACGCTTAAAATAATGAAAAAAAAACAGATACAAATTTATTTTATTTATGTATATTCTATATTTGCAATCAATGTACAAGAAAATAAATAAATTTAAATCTATTTGTTGACCAAAATTTGGCATATTTGCTCGTGATTTCAACCTGGTTCTAATAAGGCTATCTCTAAAAGCAGCGTTAGTTACACTTTGAGAGGCCTCTGTTACCAGTTTAACACAGCTTTTGTTTGGCAAGGAAAGTCCTCAATTTCCAAGATTTTATCTTTTTCATGAATTGAAGGTCCTCATTAGAAATATGCCGACGAACCTGCGGTGCTGTAACCCTACACTTGTGCCATTTAATAGTTTCGATGTTATCTCAATCAGAGAAGTTAATTTTTGGTGGTTTAAGTATTCTGTGTTTAGTGCTACTTTCAGTTTCTCAAGTTTTGATTATTCTTTGCAATGACAGTTCCCGAACGTGGTCTCTATCATCAAGTAGCATACTCAGAAGTAAATTTCCGGGTGAACGAAAAAAGCATTTCTTTCGATAACAGAATCCACAACTGACCTCATATATTCAGGTAAAAAACGAGATCACATAATCAGATGACAAATACGTTTGTCCTTCTTTAAAGACGTTTATTGTTTGACTAAGAACCAAGTCGAGGGCGTATACTTTAGCAACGTAATTGACAAACAGTTGAAACATTTCTGATGGATTAAGGGTACTTACGTAAACTCCGAGTAGACGATTAACGGAGGTAAGCAATCTCGAGTGCGCAATTTTTACAGGTTTATGGTTTGCCAGCTCACAACTACAATAACCCGATTGTACAGCTTTAAATATCTCATAAAGATATCTATTATCACTGACCACATTTTCCGGCAAGTCAGGCAAATTACCAGCCACCGCAAAAAAAGACACCGTAGTTTCATTATAACAAGTAGCTAGTTGTTTTCCAATAAGTCCAAAATATTCTCTAGGTCCCGAAGTGTTTTATCTATTACCAGAATTAAATTTTCGGTAGAAATTAAGCCAAAGACAGTCAAAACCGCAAAAGCAATAGCAGCAGCAGAACAAGTCGATAAACCGTATCTATCACAGACCTTAGCAACTGCTGGCAGTAGCAATGTATTCCGATTCTTCGTTGAAGTCGAAGATGTATCTGTCGCAATTTTCTGGGATAGAATCGGTTTGTTGGGTAAGACGCGTCTTTTTTGCTGCGCCTATGGAATGTTCAGTTTTTTTTGCGTTCGTTTTATTAGTCGAACTGTTTCTTTTTTATAAACTCCACATATAACCTTTTTTTTTAAATTTCTTTGATCCAACAAAATTCAAATAAAGTACATTTGCAAGCAGCAACGTCGAAAAGCTTCTCAGATGACTCCAAAGAAATAGTTTGTTTTCGAAACCACATTTTCGTTTATTTTTGAGGTATCTTTTCAAATTGAGTTACTGTTGGAAATAGGACTTGAGTAAGTGAATAACTCGTCCCTTTGTTGCGATTGGAATCGAAGCTTTGGTCCAAATATTGTTAATCACTTCAAAAACATTTTCAAATATATCTGAATTTGATAGATCTTTTACATTATACTTTAGTTTCATGTTATACGCCACGATCTCACTTATTTAAAATCACATACACCTCTCGTAATACTATCGCAATAGTATATATTATATATCGTCATATAAATTAGTTTAGTTTTTGTTTTTTTTTAGTTTACGTATTTTGGTATTAATAAATATAACAGGTGATTTTGTTACCAATTTTTTTAATTTTTATTTCATGTTCAAAGGTTTCTACATTTTAGGAAGTAAGCTGTGAATATAAGAGAAACTTAAAAACTAGTTCGTTATTAACAAGAGTTGGCTATAACCCTAATTATTGTGAATGTTTTGTGACCGAAAAAAAATTCGTTATAACTAATATACATTAAAAAACTCCACTGTGTCTAGCAAACTCGTATTCGCCGGTAAAATGTTGTTGCTATACATAGTCGTGACTTATTTACTTTAGGTGTCGAAATTAAGGATAGCGAAATATAATCATAAAAATAACTACTTTTCAAAACTTTGAAGATCGGTAGAACCCTAAAGATATAGTTTTATTGTATTTTTAAAATCATTTTGGTAATCTACGAGTAAAATTTGGGAGGTCTTGCGTTAGGGAAATCAAAAAAAAATTTTCGGGACAGCCTAATGTACATTACTATGTATGTATGTGTATTCCAAATGATAAAAAAATAAAAAAAAATAGAAAAAAAAACAGTAACAATTTCACTTTCGTCGAGCAAACAACATCGACAACAACCAAAAAATACTAAGTATTCCAAAGATGTTAGCAACAATGCAAAAATAAATGATATTCCTTGTAGTCGAAATAGACAAGATCATGATCATGCATGTACATAAGTATGTACATGTGAAATAAAAAACTTGTCTGGTATTTCATATATGCAACTCTTTTACTTTACAACAACAACACGAAAAATTGTGTTTGATGGCTTCTACGGAAAAACGTTGAAACACAAAAAAAAACATTAAAAAGGAACAATAAAAGTGGAAGTAACATTAATTTTATAGGACAACCAAATAATGTGCAAATAATACAAGACCAAATATGTATGTTAGTCAGGGACTCTTAACAGAAAATATAAAATTTAATTTGCATAAAAATTAGATATGTATGTATGTATGTATTTATGTATGTATGTATGTGTGTATGTATGTAGTATATATTTGTATGTATGAATGTATGTATGTAGTGCAATTCTAATCTAGTTTAGTTAGTTTAGTTTTCCTTGATCAAGTCTAAGTTCACTTTATCTCGATTATCGTTTAGTTTTAGCTCAGTTCTAGTTCAGTTCCAGTTTAGTTTTATTTCAGATTTGGTTTTATTGAAGTTCGAGTTCAATTCCAGTTCAGTTATAGTTTAGTTTTACTTCAGTTCTTGTTCAGTTCTATCTCATTTCTAATTCAGTTATAGTTCGGTTCTACAATAGTTCAGATCTGGTTCAGTTCCAATTAATTTCTCGTTTAATTCCAGTTCAGTTCTATTTTAGTTCTACTTCACTTCTAGTTAAGTTCTAGTTCAAGTTAAAATTTGTATAACGATAATTGTTTTTTGAAGAATTTGTCTTCTTTAATACAAGAAATGTTGTCAAACTCTGATCTTACCTAAGAGCGCTTTGGCAAATACTTATTTTTCTTTCCTTTTTTATTTTTCTAAAATTATATATTTATTTCTTTGTTAAGTGACTTTTCACAGGCAATAAGAAAATTAAATGCCTGTTTTTTTAAATTAATTAAATTAACTTCAAATGGTAAGTTTCTTAAATAAACAAACAAATATATAAAATCAAATACCTGGTTAAATCTTTTTCTCCACAGAACATTTAAAGAAAAAGACAATTTTGGGATTAAAAGTGAAACAACCAAAAACTTAACAATAAGAGGTTTCAAAAAATTTTAGTTGCAAATATTAAAAAAAAAAAATTTAAATATTATTTATTTGGGAGCATTATTTATTTTAACGGGATTACTTTATACCAACATTTCTATTAATTTAAAACCCTTAATAAGGCATTTTAATTATTAGATTTCTCTGATCAAATGCGAAAACGAAATACTTAAGCAACTTTAATGATCAAACAGATTTCCGACGTAACGTAATTTCTAAGAGGCAATTTAGAGTTCAACAATGTTTTCGAATTGCTATTCAGCATAATCGCCTCATAACTGTTTTTTTGTTTCCAAATTTTAGATAATCTTAATTTGGCAGCTGGTAATTATTTTATTTACCTTTTTTAAACTTCAGCTGTCAAAGGCAATATATGAAAACATTTCTCTCTCTCTCTCTTCTCTTACTTATTTCAAATGTCAAATTTCCTATAAATGGGTACCTATAAGAAACATAAACAAAAAAATTCTCTCTAAATTGCTATTACCCACCTGCTGAATAAATATGCCTTCGGTAAATATATACACACATACTGAATTTTTTTTTTTTGTAAAATATTTTTAAAAATTTATTTAAGTTTTCTACAAAAGATTAATAAAAAAGATGGCAAGGAATTAATTTTAATGTTGAATCGTTATTGTATGCATCATAACTAAAATTAATTTCAAACAATTAGATAACAGTTTTGTCTCTACATCGTGTAGGTGAGCATAATTTTAATAAATATTTCATAAAAAATAAAAAAAAATAAAATTATAATTTTTTATAAATAGATAGTAGTAGAGTAGTGTTGTAATTATTAGTAGTTTTTATTAATGTGTTCCCATAATCAAATAAACCTGAGCCCCTTGGTTTATTTGATTTGATTACAAACAATCTAAACATGCGCGTCAGATTTTACATACGAATGAATCTGTGGCACACCAACATTGTTATTACTTGTGGAAGAATAGAATTATATCTTACGTTGTATTTATTCTACATTTAAGAAAAAAGAAAATGAGAATTACAAAAATCTAATTTGTGAATTTTTATTAGTAGAGTAAAATGAAAGAAATTGATTTTGTACATACCTTTTCTCTTTTACGCTTACATTAAACTCAATTAACAAAAGGAGTTATACTGGAAATAAGCCTGGCATCTCTATGAATTTTATTAAACAACCAGTGATGCCGCGTGGCTACATTTGTTACTATATTCATTGCACCACCATGTAAAAAGAGAATTACATAAACTGTTTTGGAAAGGATTTATTATCATTTGCTCTACTTTGTTTTTGATGGACATCTGGTATAAAGAATAAATTTTTTTGCTGCAGAAGCTTAATTTTTCTGTCAATGTAATAGGTGTGAAAAAGAAAAAATATTAACAAAAAAGTTTTAAATATGTTGACAAAGATTGTGTTTTATTAGAAATTAGTTTCAATGTTGAAGTATCAACATTTTTATTTTACAATTCAAAATAAAATATATAAAATAAAACTTTTTACCATGCATCAACTACAGTTTTTTATTTTAATGTTTTAATCTTGATATATTTATCAAAATGGTTAAGGTAGTCAATTTTATATTAATCACCACATTTTCATAAATTTATTCCTATTAAAATTTACGTCGATTCTATAAAAATTATATTTTACGTAATCAATAATTTTGATTTACTTGTTTTAGATTACAGTTAAAAAAAACGTATTTTTTAGCCTTAAAACAACAATTAATAATTATTAAAATACCTTGCTATATTCCCGAAAAAGCATAACAAATCTCTTTCGTCTTATCGTCCTTTTGTATATTTGCGGAAACTATCATTAAAACGTCATCTGGTCATCCAGAAATAACGTATGTCAGAAGAACTTAAGCCGGAATAAAAGCGATTTATAATAAATTTAAGTTATATAACATCTTTCAAATAATAAAACAATTTGTGCATATGCATATACATATTAATCTGTCTCGGTAATAACAAAATCAAGCTACATTTATAACAGGTAGCCGCGAGATTACAACAATTGTACAATAAAACAAACAACAGGCCTTTTTATTGTTGTTATGTGATAAAAACTGTCAAACAGCAAAGGGGTTGATAAAAGACAAATGAAAAATAAAGAAGAAAAAACGCCATTAAACGAAAATAGATACATTTTGTTTGTTATCATTTATTAAACTTACTTTTAAAGTTCGTAAGAAAAATTTGTGATGTGTGTTAATTTTGTAAGAAAATATGTTTTGTATTTAATATTTATATGAACATCAAACATAAAAACACCTTGTGCAACTGAGAAAAAATAAATCCATTTCCATTTTTTTGTTTTTTTTTGCATATACTACACTTTCTCAATTTTTTTTCTTTATATTAGTCTTTTTTCTAATCATATATTTAAGTCTATCCAAAATTGTTATTTATTATAAATCACTATGATTTTCTTTTTAAATTTATCACTTTTTACTTTGATTAAAAAAAACTTGTTTACTTTTAAGCTAAAAATTTAACACGTTGAAAAAAACATAAACAACATTTGACAGTTCGTATCACAAAATAAGCAAATAAAAAAAATAATCAGCTGGCTTTCCGAGACTACCTGCTATAATTATACCTTGGACAAAAATATATTTTTTACACAATTATATTATTGTATATTACTTGATAACGGAAAAATGTTATATTTGAGAAATAAAGATGATATTAATATGTATAAAGTTTAGATATCTATATAAATTTTTTATAATTTTTAATATGTATAAAAATATGTAATCTACATCACTGGCAACACTATAATTTGACAAAAAGAGCCAGCTATAATTCTCTCAGAATAGTTCTCCTTATTACTCTTATAGGTACCTCCTTTAACAAGAGCAACATCACCATTAAATAAAAAAGGATGACTAAAACAATTTAGTATTTAACTTTTTGTAGTGTAGAAAAGTGCGTTGCAAAGTATATTTTTTGATCATTACCTATTAGAAAATAAAAAGAATAATTATTGTACTATTTAACTAGTGAACTGTTTGAAAAATAATAAATTTATCTTCGCGCTGTAAAATTCTGAAAGTGAGTGGAGTCAAACGCCGAGAAAATCATATATTAAGCATATGATTTTTTGTGCCGCCATATTGCTTTTCTTGTCTATTTTATAGAAAGGCATTGTTGTAAAAGAGAACAGCTAACAAAGTAGTCACCACTAAAAAATTTCTAGTAAAATGTATAATTGTTCATAGGTTTGTTCGTGTGTGAGTAGCGTAGGGAGTATGCAATATATGTGTGTGAAAAAAGCGAAACGAAGTTAATTTTGATTTTATCGTTCACTCGTACGTACGTAACGTTGGCAAAACTGTTAAATTTCGTCTGTTTCATTTTACAGTGCATCTCATGTGCTATATTTTCAATTAAATTTGTTAGAAAAAGAAAAAACAATAATAAAAGAATTGTGTGTGGCATTAATTCAAAACAAAATAAACCTTTTTAATTACAATAACAATTGAGAAAAAATTCAAGTGTGGAGGAATTTTTAGTTTTTCGTTAAGGTAATCAAGAAATTATATATCCAAAAAATCATTTTTATTGCGTAAACCTGTAAAGCACGAGTAAAAGCATGGGTAAAATGTAATAAAAATTTTTTGGTCGAGGATAGAAATTTGTTGAATCAAGCTATACCGTCTTTGAAATTAAAAAAAAACATAAATTTGTTGTTTGTGCTTAATACCTTTATTGCAATTTTTTATAATTTTATTGTTTTCAAAAGATTTTCTACAAATTTTTGTAAATATATGTGGTTTTTTCTGTTTTTTTTGGTTGTTGCTTCGGATTTTGTGTCTCTGTCGTCGCCATATTTAAATTACATATAATCATTCTTCTATCTCCTTTTCCGTTTGCTTTTTTAAAGATTGTATTGCTTTATTTGTTTTATTATTTTTGTAGTTTTCGTTTTTGTCTTGCTATTCTGCATATTACTGTCTCTCTCTTTCACAAAAAGCGCGGGAGTTGGCAATACCGTTTTAAGTTTTTTTTAGTTAGAATGATGCCGGACTGTTGTGAAGTATTTGTTTATATTTCGGTTTATATTTTGCAATTTTTTATTTTAACAAATTTTGTAAAAAAACAACGATAAATCAAAAAAAAAACTTCTAAGGATATGTTTATTTGTTTTAAAGAAATACTGTAACTGGTTATTATCCTGGAGTTTTCATAAAAATCTACCGAAAAACCTTAGTTCAACAGAATTACAAATTTACTGAATTTAGAATTCTTGATTGACGTAAGAATTTAAATTTACTGTTTTTATCTATATTGTTAGGTCTGTCAGATTTACTTCTCTTAACAGAAGGATTTAAAACTTAAAGTAGTCCTACTCTGATACCAACTTGGTATTACCAAGTATGTTGTGCAGATAATTTTTTTATCTAAAAAGTTTTCTTTTTTGGTTAAACGTGTTTATTTATATCTATATTCTATTATATTCTTCCTACAATCATGCATTACAGACTTACCATTATTTTTGTGGCAATATTAAAATTTTTCTTTTTATGGAAAAATATAATTTTATATATGTACATATTTAAAAAACTTTTATAGGTCTCCTAATGATGGAAGATATAACAAAAAATATAATATTTACAAATGCTCTTGGAGCAAATGTGCAACCTATACAGTACCAAACAGCTGACGGCACCATATTAAAGCAACCTAAAATTGAAGGACAAAAGGAACAGCCCACTTTTTATTATACTACAACAAATGTAAGTGTTATATACATAATAAAAAATGTTGTATATTACTCTTAATTCTGTTTTTAGGGCAATGGAACCACCGTAAACTTGGCCCAACTGGCTACAGATGATAATAAGACCTGCTATATAGCGCAGCCCGTGGGAGGCTATAATTATGCCTTAGTTAATGGCATGCAATTGAATCAATTAAATCAAGGTGGTACAATTGGTATAGCCACCCTAGATTCACAGGGTAGATTACAAATAGTAAATCAAAATAAACCAATAGCTGCTGTTAGTATTTGATAACTACTTTGTTGAAAAAAATAAATTCTAATAATAATTTCCCTTTTTTCGCCAATATTTTAGCAGTCTTTACAAACTATATCGCCTTTACAAAATACTATATCGAATATAAGTTTTAAATGTGACGTTTGTGGTTTAATGTTCTCCCATTTGGCTTTACTAAATCATCATAAACGTATACATGCTCAGGACGGTAGCGAGCAACAGCATCAACAAGCACAACAGCAAGAGGCCATTGTGGTAAATGCCCAAGGTTTAGTGCAGACACAAAACATTATTACCGAAAATGGACAAATGGGACAAATACAAATTGTGGCTACAGAGGCTTTAGAACCAGCAACAGTTATGCAACAACAACAACAACAGCAACAACAATTACAACAACAGCAGCAAAATCAACAGCAGCACCAGCAACAGCAATCTAACGAAGTACAAATAAATAACAACAGCACCGTAGGAAAATCGTTAAAACTAGAGCAGAGCAAATGTTCCACATGTGGTGTGCAAATTCTCCAGCCAGTCAAACGTAAAGGTCCCAAAATAATTCGTTGTGATTCATGTTTACAGAATGATCAAGCCCAACAGGCTGCTTTAGCTGCCGCTCAACAAGTAACCCCTACACAAATATTTGTAGCACCGGATGGTGAAATTAAATTTGAAATGAATGAACTGCAAAGTGGTAATTCTGAATCATCGATGGATTCATTAAATGCCCAAAATATGTTACAGAATCATTTACAACCAGTGCAAATAATTGCATCAAATGCTCAAGGACAGCAAGTGCATCTTGTAACCCAGACAAACAATACGCAGGCAATAACAACAGTATCCAATTCCTCAAATATAAAACGTGAAAATTCAGAAACAGCGTCATCGTTGCCGCCGGCTAAGAAAAAGTTTACACAACCTAAGGTGACAAAATGTAATAAGTGCAATGGATCAGGTATGGTGTATGCTGGCTCGGGAGCACCAGCCTCAAAGTCGCAGTGTTCAACACAATCGTCTGTTAAAACGGAGTAAGTAAAAAGTATTTACTTGAATAGAGCATTTTTCATTAAACTTCTTTTTATATTTTGCTAAAAGATTTTCACTCAATTGCCATATTTTCGAAAAGAAAAAATAAAGTTGTATTTTTCATCTCTTTTTAGAAATCCCAAACCTTTTACGTGTAATATCTGCGGTGGTACATTTTCGCGTTACTCAAGTTTGTGGTCCCATAAAAAGCTGCACAGTGGTGAGAAAAACTATAAGTGTACGATATGTGGTTTAGCGTTTGCAAAGGCAGTGTATTTAAAAAATCATGCACGCATACACACTGGAGAAAAGCCATACAAGTAAGATTTTTTTTCTATTTTTATTTAGAAGCACAATTTAAAAAACTTTATCATGTAATTATCAGATGTCAAACTTGTGGAATGCAATTCTCTCAGTCACCCCATTTAAAAAATCATGAACGTACGCATAGCGGCGAACGACCCTACGTGTGCGAAGTGTGCGATAAAGGTTTTGCTCGTCATGCTACCTTGTGGAATCATAGACGCATACATACCGGGGAAAAACCCTATAAATGTGATATATGCGGTTCGGCATTTTCACAAGCGGCTCATTTGAAAAATCATGCCAAAGTACATTCTGGTGAGAAACCCTTCAAATGTGATATTTGCTCGGCAGCATTTGCTGATCGATTTGCTTTAAAACGTCATCGAGGTATACATGAGAAATATGGTCAAACTGCACCCCGACAGCCAGCACAAGTGCCACAATCACAACAAAATCAGCAAGATAATGGAGGCAATAATCGTCAAAAGGTTGTTATACAAAAACAAGAATTGCCCGATATGGATGATGATGCTCAACATGAAGTTATAATATCCGGTTTATAGACAAACTCTTCAAGAGGAGGTGCATTATATACGACGAGTACATATCAACAACAAACTAATTCTCAGCAACAAGAACATCAACAACAATCTGCACAGATTGCCACAGCAACTAACACCTCTTCAATGTCATCGACAACTGCCTCATACTTACATAATTATCATCCTTTGCAACATGCTGAACCGCAACCGCCACCAGTATATTATCAGCAACAGTCGTCTTCTACGAACATTAATGCCAATATGGCAAATATTACGGAGGTAATTTCTATAAATTCTAGTTCTTCAAATACTATTTTAACACCCCTTACAAATAAGCGATAATTGAAAAAATGCATAAAACGGAACAGTAATTGGATTAAAGGAAATATAAGGAATTGTATTCAATATTAAAGGAAGATGGTAAGTTTTGTAGATAATGTAAGATATTTTTATTTTCTCTAATATTAATCATTACTTATAATTTCATTTTACTATTATTTAATATTTAGCATTAAAGTTAAAACTTTCAGTTTACAAAAAAACTCAAAAATAATTATAAGAAATGCGAAGACAAAGTTGAAAACGAATGACTTATAAGAGTGTTTGCAATAAAAAAAAACGTATACAAAATCCAACAAAAATAAATTACACTAACTTCATTACAAAAAGTTCAATATTTTTAGTTTTTAGCTAGCTAAATAACTTTAATATTTATCTGAATAGTATATCAAGGCATATTTATACATCGGATGGTCTGGATTCGTCAGGGGATTTTTTTTTTTCATTTTTATTTTAAAATTCAGCAGTCAAAGTCCATCGTAAAAAACAATTTTCTCTCTTCTCTCATTTCAAACGTCAGATTTCATATCAAAAAAATTTAAACAAAACATAAATAAAATAAATAAATAAATATACCTTGAGTCTTTATAAATAAATGATCATAATAACAATTATTTTTTTCGATATTTAGCTAGCAGCTAAAATGAATTAGCCATCTGAATTAGTACATTAATAAAACAATTTTTTATACGAAATTAAATATAAAAATGTTTTTCAAAATGTTTATAATTTGGGATATTTTGTTTGCTGAATAGAGTCTTATCTATTATTTGAAACCGTAATCTCATTAGCATTTAAATTTTTAAAGTACATACATTTTATAAAATCTTTACAAATTAGCCAGCACTAGATAACCAGCTTGAAAAAAAGGGTCTCCAAATTTAAATTTGAACGTTAGTTTTTTGAGTTCAAAAATATTTTTATATTTGTTTATTACAAAAAGGTTTTGTTAAAATCTGGCTCAACAGGCTCCCAATGTTACCAAAATTCTCAATTACGTTTTCCAATCAACTGTTATCAATGATATATGCTCGATAATGTTGTTGCTCTTAAATTGTTGTAGGATTATTGATGTACATTTTAGGTTTAAAAAAATCTGCAATAAATAGTTTAAAGTTGTAAAATCGGACTATATTGGTGGCCAATTCACTTGTCCTCTACGAGAAATAATGCGATTTTAGAACTTTTCTTTCAAACGATCCATTGTTTCTCTTGATGTGCGGCAAGTGGCACCATCCTGTTTAAACCACATATTCTTTCTGTCTAAATCATCAATTTTCCGATACACACAGTTTCGGATCATCTTCCTGTAGCGATTTCCATTGACCATTGCTACTTCACATTCGAACACCCTTTAGTATACGCAATATGATAGCGAATATTCAGTAAATTGGATGGCTTAGTTTCTTTTTAAGGAGATTTTTAATTTATATTTTTTATTATTTTATATATTTGCTGGATGAAAATTGTTAATGCAATTTGGTGACTTTTTGCTGTATGCTTAAACATTATAAATGATTTATTAGTGGTTTACAAATCAAATTTCCATAGAAGATCAGTTAAAAAATTTTATAAAATTGTGGTAAATTTTATTAATACGGCTGTAGTATTTTAACAACAATATTGTTAAATTGTGATGTCATTTTGTTAGACCATATAAAAGGGAATTAAACTAATATAAAACAAGTAAGAGTGTTATATTCGGCCATGCCGAATCTGATAACACCCTTCACCATCTTGTACATTGGCATACTGATCACAGTGTAACTTTGCCTAGATTTCAGATTTAATTTTTTACGTCATTTTTCTTTATTTGTTCATATATGATTTTGAATTTTTACATTTGATCCTCATTTAATGCCAGTTGTTTACGAACCCATCGTAAAATTATGAAATAAGGTTTTGTATGTATGTATTAATAACTAAAAAAAAAATAGAAAAAAAAATTGGACCACCCGGGACTCGAACCAGCTTCCCTCTATATTGTAGTTCAGTAAAGTAACCGCTATTCTAGAAGTATTATTTTGTTTTGTGTTTACAGATTTAATTAAAAATAATTTAAGGAATGCATATTTGCTAGGGTGATCGACTCGGTTTTACAACCGGTGGAAAACCCGGTTTTTTCCTCTTTCAGCTGGCGGTTTTTTCTAAATGTTGATTTTTCGAATTTCGAATACACCGGTTTTTTTATCCGAAAAAGCCGGGTTTTTATTTTTTTACATTTATTTTCATATATCTTTGCAACCAATCGTACCATAGTATATTTAGTATGCGAAAAGTTTCCAAAAGTCAGAAAATAAAAACTATTAAATATTCTTCCATATTATTGTAAGAAATTTATTTGTTGTTTAAAAAACAAATGTAAAATAAGAAAAATAATTCAGCTTAAATATTATTTTTTTTATAGGATATAAACCTAACGTTAAAAGTTAAATGTAATTAAAGCATAAAATTAGCTGATCGATCACTTTTAGGTAAAAAGTGTAGTTACAATAAAGAAAAACTAATAATCTCTCCTTCCAGATCCTAATTTTAATTAATGGCATCGAGTGCCTGTTAACTTAAATTTCAATTAAACCATCGAACAAACTAGTTTATGCATAAATATTCATATGTATGTCTTGTCAGGGGTATAAGAAAGAATTATTACAATGAAATTTTAAAGATTTTCTCCCTAGCCCTAGTATCACAACGGGACCCAAGTGAGCTATGCCTTCGGGCGGCTGCCGGATCTAACCTAGCCTTTAAAATGTATTTCAAATTATAGAAATCATTTTAAACATAGTGGGCCAATTCAAAGTGGTTGCATATCAGTACTATATATATTTGTACTATTTCATATTATTTTATGCATGCTTAAAATTTTTGTTAGTAATTTCCACACAAAAAAAATAATATGACTTTACACATTTGTTTCCTATGTATAAGAAATTGTTTATGTTATACTTTTAACCATACTGTCTCTCAGAGAGAATTTCTTCGCTTCTCACCTCTCAGAGAGAATATTTTCTATTTTCTTCTTTCCTGTATACATACAATTTTTAACAGCGTCATCTCTTTGTCTTCTTTCTTGTATTAAATACATAATTTGTTAACAAAAGGTGTTCAAAGTCACTAGTCATATTAATATGAATTATATGACATAGTACAATATGAGAGTCTACTTTGAATTGGCCCAATATGTTAGTGCATATTAGTTTAAAAGATCTATTTAACAATTATAACAGCCTATTTAAAAATTTATAACAGCCTTATAAAAAGTATTAATTTATTGTATTTATTTATTTAACTTGTAAAGAGTACCTTTTGTCCTTAAATTCAACTAATTAAAACCAAATTAGTCAACTGCATTCATGCCAGTTATTGCGTTATTGCGTAATTGTGCAGCCAAACGTATATAAACTGTAAAAATTTCATATTTAGATATAATTTTTATTAAAATCTTTTTTTACAAAAATTTTAATTTTTTCTTTAAATATTATATTATATATATTCGAACCGGTTAACCGGTTTTTTCTCAATTTTTAAAAAAGCAACCGTTTTTTTTTATTCTAAATTTCAATCTATTTGAAAACCGGTTTCTTAAAAATGTCGAATAATCGATCAGCCTATACGTACATATAAGTTTCATTATCTTTATAATGATTTTATCCGCTTAAAAACATCACATTGTAAAATTATAAATTAACTTTATGTACTACGTATGTATGTTTCCAAAAAATTAAATTAAAAAAAAAATATTTTTTTTTTTATTTGTCTCAACTGGGATTCGAACCTACGTTCATCGAGTCTGTGTGAATGTGTTGTGAAAATATGAGGTGGTCTAGTTTTTTTTTATCATATCTCAGTTGTTTATTGACCGATTTTTCTGATTTCAACATACACCCGGGCAGATGGTTTGCCTAGTCATAAGCTTTCAGAAAATATTGACTTTTTGGGGTCGCAATCGAATATTGTAGAAATTTCACCGTTACACGCTGTGTGAAGGGTATAAAAAATTATTGTTAAGGACCTTAATTGCCCTAAAACACTATTGCATGTTTTAAAAAAATTTCAGTAATTAATAATCCATTTAATTTAATTTTTGTTTTATTTTTTTATTTTTTTTATAATTAATATAATGTGCATATGAAGTGTTTTTGTATTGTAAAAATATATAATTTTATTCTCCAGATTTTCTTTTCCAATTTGTTCCAGCAACCTTTCGATGATGTTTATTAGCCCTGAGGTGCTCTTGCCATATCTCTTCCGAAGTGACTCGTCAAATATTTAAAACTCCACTTGCTTTACCAAAATGTAAATATTTAATGTTATTATTTATACACAACTACATTTTCAGTAGTATTTATTTATAAGAATAGATATTTATTTACCAGATTTTTGATAAATTTTGTTTCCATTTTTTTTTATTTAAATTTTGATTTTTTCCTTAAACAATAATACATATTACATTATGTATTATTTTTTTTAATAACTCTTAGACTTTAGACATCTTAAGCAGTTAAATAAAAAAATACCCAAAAGTAAGTTGCTTGTCAACCAATACTTTATAAAAAATTAACTATTAACATAATTAAATAGTACGCATACATCATAAAACCTTCAATAATTAATATTTAACGAATAAATTAAGTTTATTTTAAGTGTATGACAAAAACAAAAATTTTCCTAGAAAATTTTGTAAAATAAATAAATAAAACTAGTTAAATTATTTACATATTTTTCTTTTTATTTTTCAGTAGAACGTAAGCTGGTGTAAAAATTATTAAATAGTTAATAAAAAAAAAAGAAATACATTTTCAATAATTCTTAAACGCAAATTTCTTTCGTTTAAAGATTTAATTTGTTTTAAATGTAAGACGTTAAATATTTTAAAAACGCTTTAATTCTCTTTACAAATTTTCATAAATTTTCTCTTCGTCTTTTTCTTATTTCCATTTTTTAAGTAAAAGCAATACATTCATAATAATAATAATATGTAATTAATAATAATAAAAACAGCCACAAATATATTTTTGTTAAATAAAAATTAAAAATAGAAAAAAATAGCTAAATATTAATGAATAATATTAATGAACAAAAAATTATAACCTTAAGGCAACCATTTTTTATAATACATTTAATAACTAATCATTAAAGTTAATGAAAATAAAAACAATTTTCTGTAAATAATCTATTAATAAAAAAAATCATTAAAAATTGATAAATAAAAATTAAAAAAGTCTTCTGGCTTCTTTATGGTTTTTTTTTTAATTTATATTAGCTGTACAGACACTATTAGCCTATAATTCGAAATTTGATTGTAATTTTTTAAATATTAAAGACTAGCCAAGCCCGGCGTCCCTTAATGAAAAAATATGCATTCTGAATTTTAATTGAATATCAAGTGCAAGAAGCTAAAAATGATAACTTATTTTTTATGGGCGTGGCACTGCCCACTTTTCTAATCGCAAAGTTTCTAAGTGCAAAGTTTCAGAAAAATCAGTCAAGTGCAAGTAGCTAAAAATGGTAACTTATTTTTTATGAGCGTTACCCCGCCCACTTTTTACCACCCATAAACACTCCATGAAATGTGTACAACAACTTGCCAAAGTTTGAGTCCGATCGGCTTTACGGTTTCGGAGTCTATATCTAGCACACACACACACACACAGAGTTTCACTTTTATATATATATATATAGATGGATTTGCTCAACGTGCGAGAATTTTGACTTAATTCTTTATAAATGGAATTTCACATGGTCATCAAATGTGAGTTCTTTTTAATATACCCTTCACCTGTGGTGCAAAAGGGTGTATATAGCTTTGTCATTTCGTTTGTAATTTCCACAATTTTTTTTTTTTTTTTAAGTATATATTTTCTGAAAGCTTATGAATAGAGGAGTCGATTAAGCCATCTGTCCGTGTGTTGGTTGAAATCAACTTTTAGAAGCAACTATATGTTTCTCAGATCTGAGTATTGTATCAATCTTTTGGAAATATCCGGGAATGAATCGCTTTTAAAATTCAGCACAATCGCCCCATAAATTTCTGAGATACATTTAAGCAAAAAACCACGACCACCTCGTTTTTTCACAATTACAACAACAACGTACATACATATATACTGGTTAGAGTAAACGTGGCATCGAATCCCAGCTGAGCCAAAAAAAATTTTTTTATACCCTTCACACAGTGAAAAAGAGTATATATAGGTTTGTCATTCCGTGTGAAATTTCTACAATTTTCATTTCCGACCCAATAAAGTATATATTTTCTGAAAGCTTATGAATAGAGGAGTCGATTAAGCTCTGTAAGTCTGTCCGTGTGTATGTTGAAATCACCTTTTTGAAGCCCTCCGACATCGCTTGGACCCGGGTGAGTTATTGAAATATCAGAAATAATTGGGAGTAGGTCGGTATTGAAAATCAGAAACATCGGTACATAAACAACTGAGATATGAGCATATATATTTTTTTAAATTTTTTTTATTTTTTATTTAATATATTATTTATATTTTTATTATTATTTTTTTTTTAATTTTTTGTTTGTTTTATATTTATTATATCTATATATTTTAATTATTTTTTAAATTTTTTTATTAAATTTTTTTTTTATATTATTTTTTTAACACACATACGTAAATTTATAATTTTACAATAGGATGTTTTTATATATGTATGTACGTATTTCATATGGGATGAATGGTGATACAAACTACTGTTCTTACTTGTTTAACAATAAATAAGTACTTGATTTTAATAACCTTAATAACCCATTAATGTAATGGACTAACAGAAGTCGTTCGGTTCTTTTCAGAACTAAAATTTTGTTTAATTACTCTTTGATACGGTAATATGAAATTTAAAAATCATTATAGATCTTCTATAAATCATCACTTTGTTAATGAAATGCTTTGCCGCTCAAAATCATTATTATTAGCGTGTTAAACTAAATGAGAATTATAAAAAGTTAAGTATTTAAATGGCTTCTAGCAAATTTCCCAATAAGAAATTGTATTGTGTATGTATCTAAGCAAATGTCTGAAAATAAGTACTTACGTATCACATTATAAATCGAGTCATTACTAAAATGCTTCTTGGTAAGACAGACGATATGTAAAAGTCATTGAAAAGTATGTTGTTTAGTAAGAGCAAGTCATTACCTAGTTTCTGAGCGGAAACTAAGCGCGCATTATGTTCTGAGATGCCATTGGTCCACTTTGTGTCAAAATAAAACTACAGATTTATTTTGTTTTTTTTTCTTCAAGTTCACTTTATAATTATTTTTTTTTTTATTTTTAAAATTTTTAACTTAAAAGAAAAGGAATCATTTATGAATTTCAAGTTTGTTTTTATATACGATTTGTAATAATAATTATAGGCAAACAATTGTTAAATGTATTTTTTTATATTTATTTTTTCTTTTATTTAGGTTTTCATATCAATCAGCTTAAATATACATATAATGTTGAATTTTTTTAAATGAATTTAATGCATTTTTCTATGATTAGTTCTCTCATCTTTTTTTATTGTTATTATTTTATATTTTTTAATTTATTATAGGTACCTACACAGCAACTGCCGTATTCATAGAAAATATTTTCGGTTTATTGAAGTCTTATTTGACAAATTTGTGTGTACCTACAACATCTGTCAAATAAGCCTTTAATAAATGTAAAATATTTTTTTTATGAATGCGGCAGTACCTAAATGTTTGGTATAAAGGTGTAAGTATTTTTTATAAATAATTTTTTGTTTTTTTTTTTTAAAGCAACGTTTGTGAGTGAAAGAACGTTTCTTGTTTAATGAAGGTCGTTTTTTTTAAAGAGTTTTATTTTTATTTTAGTAGATAGTAATAATGATTCTAGTTAATTTAGTAGGTATTTGATATTAAAACTATTGCTTGCAGTTTTTTTAGTATTATGTATTTAGTTTAGAATTTATTTATTAATGTAGTTATCTAAATAAATTTTTTAAAAATATTAATTAATATCCAACAACTAATAGAAATTTGAAAAAAATTTTGTAATAGAATTTAGACTACATAGGTATGTATGTAAAGCAAGAAAATTTGCAGTAAAATTTATGCTAAGCTTTAATTGAAAATTTATACAAAACGAAAATATATTCTAATCAAAAATATATTTTTATTTTTTTTTTATAAAAAATATTTTAAATTGAAAAATTTTTTGTTTGTAATATTACAAAAAACAAAACAAAATGTATTCTTCCCACTGTTTATAATAATTTTTTTTATAAAATATTTTAAATAAAATTGTGCTTGTTTAAGGTGATATTGAAATTAATAAAAAAAACAAGTAAGGGTGCTATATTCGGCCATGCCGAATCTGACAATACCCTTCACCATCTTATACATTGGTATAGTGACCACAGCGTAACTTAGATTTCATATCTAATGTTATAAGTCATTTGGCTTTTTCATTTCCAATGCCATATTTAGATTTTAAATTTTTACATTTTCCCCCCTTTAAGTCAGTTGTTTACGAGCCTATCGTAAAATGTTTCAATAAGGTTATGTTAAATAAGTTTATGTTAAATAAAGTTATGTATAATAATTAAAAAAAAAAAAAATAAATAAATTTAAAAAAATTTTTGGCCCACCCGGGATTCGAACCAGCTTCCCCCGTTTTTTTTTTATTCAGTGACACTAGACTAGACTTTGAACATTATTTTAGATTTTGTATTTACTTGCGAATTTAATTAAAAATAATTTAAGGAATGCATATTTACTTTTACAGTTATATATGTATATCGATGGTCACAAGTAGAAAGGCCCTAACTCGTATTTCTTATGAAATTGAGTTTTTCAGTGATTCCAATATACAGTGCAACCCCGCTTGACGTAACTAATAGAAATTTTGGCTGTTGCGAAAACTGAGGTTGTTGCGATAAACGAGTCTCAAATTCTCTTTTATGATTAAATATGGCTTCATAAACCACTTGTACAAATCCTTTTCCATTTTTTGATATTCACAAGCTCTTATTGTAGTAACACGCTTGCCTGGTCCAAATTCACTATTTGCAACGGATTTTTTTTATGCAGCTTCATTTTTTTTAATTCTGGATATTGTTGATTTGTGCACTTTATATTCATTGCAAATCACTTTTACAGATATGCTCCTTTCAAGCTTATTACGAATATCACTTTTTTGTTGAAAGTTTTGCAAATTTTGTAATCACCGGCATTTTATTCAATGTAAATAGAACAACCTTTCAACTTAGTATTTAGTAGATATGTAATCAACAAAAAACAAGTGCAACATGCATATTTCAGTATTCTTAAAATAGCGATAAATCTAAAGCTAAAAAATCTTAAAAAAAAATAACAAATTGATCATGTTGGGAGAAAAGTTGCAATAACTGAGGTTTTTTTTTTAAAGTTGCATTAACTGAGTCAACAATGCAAACAATTTACGATTTGCAATAATCGAGGAGTTGCGCTTATCGAGGGTTGCGTTAAGCGAGGTGGCACTGTATTTCACACAAATACACCCCGACACAAATTTAATGCAAAATCTTAAAAAATAACAGTTTCACAAGCGAATTAAAAAAAAAATATTAACATGATGATAATTAAATTTTTATTACGTTTTTGCCTTGTCCTGTAAAATTGCAATTACCTCAGTTAGGGCATTTCTACCTGTGTAATTTATGGATGTATGCAACTTAATAAAAACAAAAAATAATTAAATATTTAGGTGTTTATCTTAAAATTGGATATTTTTTTATAGTGCGTTGTATACATACATACATACATACATACATACATATATACATACATACATATATACATACATACATACATACATACATACATACATACATACATTGTAACATACATACATACATACATTGTAAAATTATAAATTAAGTTCATGTATGTTTGTATTTATAAAAAAAAAAAATATTTTTGTTTTTATTTGTCTCAACTGGGATTCGAACCCACGTTTATCTACTTAGTTTGTATGAATGTGTTGTGAAAAAACAATGTGGTATAGGTTTTTTCATAATATCTCAGTTGTTTATGGAACGATTGGTTCCAATTTTCAATACCGATCTGCTCCACAATATTTCTTATATATTAATACCACACACGTGTCTAAAAGATGTTGGTAGGCTTGTAGAAACCGATTTCAACATACACATGGACAGGCGGACATTGTTTAATCGACTTCTTTAGTCTTAAGCTTTTAGAAAATATATAGTTAATGGGGTAGCAAACCAATATTGTAGAAATTTTACACGGACTGACAAGCATATGTATACCTTTACACTCTCTATGAAGGGTATAAATAAATATTTTACATATTGATTTTATATTGTTTTAATATCTAAAGTCGATTAACGATAACAATGAAATTAAAATTTTTTTGACAGTTGTCGAATAAGATCTTACAGAAGACAAAGGTCAACTTACAGCTGCAAATTTTATTTGTAAATTAGTGTATATATTGGCCACCCTGAAATACTTAAGTTATGTTGCCAGTTAGCAACACCACTAAAGCTGGGTTACCAACCTCAAACGACCCATCAATAATTGTTTACTTAAATTAGCTAAAATAAATTTCTTTGAATTTAATTAAAAAAAAAAACATATTTTTACTAAATAGGAATTATAGTTAATTTTTAGTAAATTTTTTTTAGTTTTTAAAAATTTTAAACTATTTATAAATATATTCTTTAAGTTAATATTATCAAATTAACAATTTTTTTCATTATAGAAATTATATTTTTAGTAAAATTTA
Organism: Phyto melanocephala; assembly: GCA_941918925.1. Taxonomy (NCBI): domain Eukaryota; kingdom Metazoa; phylum Arthropoda; class Insecta; order Diptera; family Rhinophoridae; genus Phyto; species Phyto melanocephala. Next base: position 21,070,675 of record OW799236.1, on the reverse strand, counting down.
AAGAAAATAAGGCATTTCTTACATTTTGATGTATTCCTTAAATAAAAAAAAATTTATATTTTCTATTACAAAAAAATTATCAGGTAATTAATACTAAAGATTTTAAATATTTTGTTACTTAATAAATAAATATAAATTTAACATGTAAATAAAATTAACATCTATTTTTTGATGATGATTTCTTTTAGTTTAGAAGATATAATGTTTTTTTTATTTTTATTTTTATTTAATTTTTAATTAATTTTTCTTGTTGTTTATCTTCTTAAAGACAGGGCTGTTTTGAAGGTGTTAGTCGGGAGTTTATGCTTTAAATTAGAAAAAAGAAGTGTTCAGTTTTCTTTTTATTAATCCTTGTATTTAAATCTTAATATTTAGATTTTATTTTTTTTTTGGTTTGTTATTTTGTTATATGGTTTTTTTAAATATTTTTTTATATTAAATTGTTTGTATTCATTGAATGGAAGCTGTAGGTTTTATATAGTTTTAGATATTTGTAAATGATTTATTAAGACTAGGTTTGATTTTAGACGTAAAATTACCTTTCGAAAAGTGGGAATAAATTTAATAATCATGTACCTATTATTTATGTATTTTTACAACGCCTTGTTAAATACACGTGCAGTTTTTTAGTGTCCACATTAGCAATTGAAATTGCTGTAATGCTTACGTTTGATGTCTATACTCAAAATCTATCCCACTGCTCTGTAATACGAGTGAAATTAAATTGTTGTATACAATAATGATGTAACAATTCCGAACAATTTAATTTCACTCGAAATGTAGAACAGGAACATATTTTGAAGTTTTATCGGAAGCTTTCAATACCCCTTACAGACAAGTCAGCTATAAACTACTTAGTTTATTTGATAGTTCAATTGTAGTTTAGGTTGGCACATGTAATATAGTACACACGATTTCTACGTCTGTCAGGGGTATTATAAGACACTAAAAAAACCCTCTTCTTACGTAAGGTCAGTATGCAGTTCAATCCGAATTACAGGTACGAAATTTTTCATTTATCTCTAGACGGAAAAAAAGTCGTGTTCAAAATTTTTTATATATGAGAACGTTAAAAAAAATAAGAAACGCCATAAATTGCATTATTACCCAGCAAAAAAAAAGATATGCAAAAGAAATAGTGAATGCATGAGTACAACCCATGATGAAGTGGTTCAATTTAGGTGGAACATGCATGATTTTTACATTAACGTGTCATTGCAAAGCATGTTATGAATATTTTATTAAATTTCACTCAATTCCAATAAGTGCATGCACAGTAGTTGAAAAGAAACCCATGTTTTATGAGTTAATAATGTCTGCTTACATGAATTATTCATGCATGCATTTGCGTGTTTTTTGAATCACATCACTAAAGTCTAACTATTTGGTATTTGGAAAAGGCATTCTTCATGTCTTCTTTTGCACTAATGAACTAGAAGTCATAAAAAATGTTATTCACATTACACTAGAGCAATTTTTTTTTGCTGGATAGTTTCTAAAATTTTCCTTGGTCGGTCTTTAGTTAATCTGTAACATAATGCATGCCATCTGGCAGCCCTTCGAACTTAAGGCTTCCAAAAGCATCGTGTCATTTTTTTGTACATAATGGGCCAATTCAAAGTGGTTGCATATCAGTCGTATTTGTACTATTTCATATTATTTTATGCATGCTTAAAATTTTTGTTAGTAATTTCCATACAAAAAAAATAATAAGACTTTACACATTTGTTTCCTATGTATAAGAAATTGTTTATGTTATACTTTTAACCATACTGTCTCTCAGAGAGAATTTCTTCGCTTCTCTCAGAGAGAATATTTTCTATTTTCTTATTTCCTGTATACATACAATTTTTAACAGCGTCATCTCTTTGTCTTCTTTCTTGTATTAAATACATAATTTGTTAACAAAAGGTGTTCAAAGTCACTAGTCATATTAATATGAATTATATCACATAGTACAATATGAGAGTCTACTTTGAATTGGCCCAATTAGTCTACATTTATTTTGTTTTAGCGTTAAAGCTGGTCTATATGTATTTCGCTGGTGTTTATGCCAGATAATCAATAGACCTTAACTTGAATTCTTGAAAAATTTAAAAATGTTATAACTTTTATTTTGTAATTCTCCTTACCCAAATGAGAATTCTTAATTTGAGGCACCAGTGAAATGAACGTAGACTAGCTTAAGCCCTGCAACTAAATAAATATGAAATAATTAGTTTCAAGCATATACCGAATAATTAAGTTAATTGTTGATATTTAGTCTACAGCAGCTTGTCCAATAGGGCAGGCATCTGTCGTTGCCTCGAAACAACGCCTTCGTATGATTGTGTAGTAAAGATCCTTGCTATGTGATGTGTGGTCTTGATGAGCATTTGTCATTTACCCTGTAGGTAGGCACCCATGATGGCCTTAATTTTATCAGAGCAGTGATCTGGAACGCCAGGGGGCATTTCTTTTTGTGCGGATTTGTCTAGAGGGGGGTTGAATCCTCTCTATTAAAAACTCGAACACCGCGAAGAAAATTTTGTTGTCGGGATTTGGGTCTTTTGCAGTATTTAAAAAAGCCCTAAATACCGTATTGCCATAATATCCCAAAAATTCAGAAGTCAATTAAAACATTTTAACTGTTTTAAAATTGTGACAATTATACACTTTGTATGTATGACAGTTACAGAACACGAGTCGATAAGCCGTGGAAAAAAACGCGGCACATTCGTAACTGTTTGACCGAAATTTATATTGAGCAACGAGCCCCACTTTTTCAGTAAGTATACGCATACAAATAAAATTTGCGCTTTTGCTGTACTAAAAATCCACGTATAATTCTTGAAGAGCAATAACCTTCTCATAAAGTCACTGTAACGGGCGCATTTTACGATGGAGGTTAAACGAGTTTTTTTCGAGTATTACGTACTGTGACTGCCACAAAGTGATCAAATGAGAGTGGTTTCTTGATGGTGCAATTGTATATAAAGATCGCCCAACAATATGCATTTTGAAGAATGCGTTTTTTAGGTTTTTTTATGTCTGGTTTTGGTAATTTGCAAGGGCTGCTAAGATGGCCTGATTTGAACGCTCTAGACTTTTTATTTTTGGGGATTTTTAAAGTCGCAGCTTTATGGCAATAGACCTCAGACTCTGGAAGCCTGAACTTCTTAAATAGAATATGTTATTAGAATATGACAACTTAAAGACCTAAGTTCTGACCAAATCGATGGAAAATCCTGTGAAAAGATAAAAAGTGGTAATCAATAATGGCGGTGTTCAGGACGAGTTGTTAGTGGCAGAATTTTAAAATCTTATTAAGACTTCGTAATTGAATTTGTTAGTTAAATTTACAAGGTAAAAGGGGACCGGACCTGTAAGTTAATTTTTCATTTTGAAAACTGTGAAAGGAAAGATTTTGCGTATTATTATATGAGTTAATTTGCCTGTGTAAAAACTTTTTGATTCACAGAACAAGGAATTGACACCCTGTTTGCTTTTTATAAAATTTTAAAACTGTAGGATCCCTCATTAAGTGCAATTAAAATTATTTGATTAATTTTTTTTTTAATTTAATTATTTACTGGAAATATATTTAAAAAACGGTAATTTTACGTTTTAGTTATGCTTGAGTTTTGATGCATCCCTTTCCTCAAAGCTTATCTATTTGTTTTTTAAAGTTTATTTGGCTTTTAGTCGCTAAAAAAACCAACACTTTATTTCATTGCTATTAACATTAACTACATACAATAAGCTTTTTTTTAAGGGGTTAAAAGCTTTTGTGGAATGCTTTCTGATGAAAGATTTTTCCAAAAAGCTTTTTTATCGCGTGAAATTATATATTAAATATAGTACTACATTAAAGTAAGTATATTTGATAAGCTGCTTAAGATTGCTTTTTCTTGCGCCTAAAGCTTTGTAAAAGCTTTTTAAAATTTTAAGCTTAACTTAAACATGTATTATACAATAGATGTTAAGAAGTATTATGTGATGGCACTATATAACAAGCTCTATAGGTAGTAAGTTGAATAGATAGATGAAGAGGTCGTAAGTTTTTAAGCAAATCAAAAATTTCACTAAATTTACATACGAGTACTTTCCAAATTAAAACCCTCTACGACCGCTGTGTTGGCTGGTGATCCCAATTGTGGTGAAGATGAATTTCTACTTTTGCTACTAGAGTTTGAGCTAGTTTTACGATGACATCTACGTGTGGACGATTTTAATCAACTTGAAATTGTGGTACTGCGGGTCAACAGCTCATCGTCATCTAATTGGGCCAGGGCGGCCGAAGAGCCCACATCGATGGTAGTCACACGATTGCCGCCATCAGCTATGGAGGGTAGCTTAATAATTTCAGTTTCGGACTGTACGGGCATTATGATGCAAACGAAATTTTGGCCAGTATTAGAATCTCGTGGATGTAGTGTGACGGGATTGAATTTATCCGTTTGTCCCTCGGTATAGGATTGAAGGCGTTGAAATATTTCGGGATAATGTTTGCGCAGTATGACACCACGCCTAGAAAGTATATCTAGTATATTTGACAAAACCAATTCGCGCTGAGTGGTGGAATTACGCAGTTGAGGATTAAAGGTCAGTATTAGAACTTCTGTGGTGGGTTCTGGTACCGCCACCACGGTAACGGGTTGGGGTAAAGGTGGCTGCTGTTGTTCCAGCTCGGCTAGGACAGTTTTGCAAAGTTTCAATTTGGCACAACGTGAAACAAGTTGGCGTTCCCAGCGCACCGGAGCCTGGCCCATGCCGGGAGCCTCCGAGACCACACACACCGCCACATAGACTAACATTTTGGAATCGGGCCGATATTCAGTGCTTAACTTTAACAATTCCGAATACAGTTCTAGGCCCATTTCGGCTGGCATTAGATCGGGCCAACGCACATAGGAAGCCTCGCCCATACACTGAAAACCATTCTTTATGAAACCCTCAGCCGACTCTGGAGAACGAAAGAGTATCCTTACCACTCCACGACCTTGCGACAAGAAGCCTTTGCGTGCTAACAAACTTAGGTGGCGCAAAGAATCGCAGTCATCCTTGCAGGAAGCTAACACTTGGCGGCACAAATTTGAGACACGGGAGTGCAGACACGCTTTACGATGTTTCTCCCAATGGGCTCGGCGACATTCACGCGAACAATATAAATAGGTACAATTGTGGCATGACTTGTAATACTTTTTGGCGTCGGCGGTCGTGGCAGTGCGATCGCACTTGTTATTGCGGCACTTGATCTGCAGCTCACCAGAGGCACTGGCTGTTCGATTATTCGATTCTGAGGAGTCACCGAGCGATACACGGCGGGGAGGCAGGAACGAGGTCGCTCCAACTGCATGACCATTTGCCGTCGTATTGGTGTTGGTGAGGGTGGTGATTGTATCACTGGCATACGTTTTGGCATTTGCAGCACAATATTGGGATTTTTGTTCGAATTGTTGCTGTTGTTGCTCTTGCTGTTGCAGCTGCTGTTGCTGTTGTTTCTGCTTCGTTGCCGCATCTCCCTCACTGCGTCGTCTCAAACGTTGTTGTTCTTCTTTCGATATGGCCAGTAAGTTTTCCTTTTCTATTTGTTGCTGCAGTTGTAATTGCTGTAATGGCTGTTGTTTTTGGGGCATATGACAGGGAATTTGCTGCTGTTGTTGTTGTTGTTGGATTTGTTTGTTAGGTGTTTGTGTTTCACTAACTAAAACGCCTCCTATTTGGTTTTTTGGTTGAATGTTTTAAATGTTTTTTGAAGAAAAGAAAAATGAATATTTTAATTTTTAATTTTTTGTTAATTTAAATATTTTTTTAAAGCAAAATTTCTACACAACATCTAGCATTCTCGTTTATTAAAAGTTTTGTAATATTATTTTTTTAAGTTTTATAAAATTATTTTAAATGTTTAGCATGCTGCAACTTTTAACGCGTTTAAAAAGAAACTTTAGCTAATTGTACAATTGTTTTAGCTAAGACAAGCAGAAGAAACAAACATTTGTTAATAAGTTGTTTTTTTTTATTAATTTGTTTATAAAATAACTAAAATTTATTTTGTTTATATATTAAATTGTAGTTGATTGTATTTATTAATTTTTTTTCTCAGTGTAATTTATGTAATTTTTATTTTTTTTTATTTGTAATACATATTCAATCATTTTGTTTAACTGTTTAAATTTACTTAAATAAAAAAATATTGTTTTTTCTTTGTGTGTATGATTCCAATAAATTAATCGATTTTTAGTTCAAATTGTTCTAGAATGTCGCATTTGGATCTCACATAACTAAAGCTAATCTATAGTTAATATTTATAAATATACATATTTATTTAACACAATTTTTATAAATATACCTAACATTCGCTACTGATTAAATTTGCTAAATTAAAAAATAATTTTTAATTCAATTCAAACTAAAAAATATTTCTAACTAATAAATACTTATATTGAATATTTGCCCAATTCACAACCTATTCTGGATGTTATACGTATTAGTAGTTGTACACAATTTATTGGTAATTTCTCCATTATTTTTGTGTACAACACTTTCAACGATTTTACTTATCTTAATATAATGTCATATAAATAAATAATAGCTGAGATAAAGTACTGGTGGGTGGGTTACAACATCAATATCGGCCCTTAAAATTGAACCACCTTTTTCGTAAATTTAGTCTTTCAATGAAAGTGGGCGTTAAAGTAGGCGTGTCAATATAGTTTCTGCTAATAAAAAAAAACTGAGATATTTCAATATAGTCCTTTATTCTTCCAAAAACTTTGCCCATAAAAAATTATATGAATTTAAGATAAACCGTTGCATGGGAGGTAGGCGTTAAAGTGGGCGTGTCGCCTAAAATTTTTGGCACAACAATTACATTCATTAGAAGGATATATGTAGCATCATCATAGTACCTCTAATATTGTCGGTTTTATGAACTTTTAAATTTCATTAACGGTAGATAACGTTAAAAGTGGGCGTTATAGTAGGCGTGTCAAAGTTGTTTTTGCTAATGAGTGCAACTTATATGTTTCAATATAGTCCTTTATTATTCCAAAATCTTTATTAATAGAGAAATTATATGAATTTGAGATAAAGCATTATATTGGAGGTGGGCGTAAAAGTGGGTGTGTCACATTTATTTTCCGTTAGTACAAAGCCTTTGCCCAAAAAGCAATGCCTGCAAAATACATCATACATCCAATTTTGTCAGTTTTATTACGTTTTAAATTTTGAATATACCCAAAAATGAACTGTGCGGTATAAATTTTCTTACATTTTTATCTATAACTCCTGTCTTAATTCATAGATTTTGGCAATTTTCTGGGATAAATATTTTTTTTTTTTACTCAGGAAATATATATTCGAAGTTTCATGACTCTACGTTAACGCGTTTGGATACAATTGCATTTTATTCGATGTTGGAAGGACACGGTTTTTTTTACCTACTCTTGCACTACGCGCTATAACTCTCTCCCTAATATGCCGATTTAGCCCTTTCTGCCAAAATTTGAGCCCCCTAGCTTTTTCGGTGCGACCTCTATCGTCCTTTCAACAGACGGACAGACGGACGGACATAGCTAGATCGTCATAAAATCAAACCCCGATTCAGAATATATATACTTTATGGGGTCTAAAATGGATAATTCGATGTGTTACAAACGGAATGACAAAATGAACATACCCCCACCATTTTTTTGGTGACGGGTATAAAAATGTCAATTAATGTTTTAAAAATATGGGGAAATCAGTGCAGTCGTCTGTATTTGCTCATATCTTAGCAATTACATTGGATTTTAATAGCGATTTTTTAGCAATTAAGGGTGCCCCGGTGGACTAGTCAATAGTTTGTTGGTCTGCTAGTTTGGGGGTTGCGGGTTCGATTCCCGCCAGAGGCTCTGGCGGGATCTGGTGATATTAAGATTAATATCACAAACAGATCTGTGCAAGATATAAGGGCTTTCAGAAGTTGATTTCAACTAACACACGGACAGACAGACAGACAGACAAACAAATATTAATATTAACAAGTAACAGTGCTATATTCGGCCGTGCCGAATCTTATATACCCTTCACAACGTGTAGTCATGCAATAACAATTGTTTGTATCACCATTCATCTATATATATAAAAATCAATGTGTGTTTGTATGTTTGTATGTTTGTTTGTGCTTTATAGACGGCTAAACGGCTGGACCGATTTCCTTGAAATTTTCACAGAATCTTTCTGTATGTCTCGAAGGAACTATAGGCTATACTTTCGTTTGAAATTGTAAGTGGGCGTGGTGCCACGCCCTATTAAAGAATAAGTATTAAATATTATATATCACGAAAGTTAATGCAGGTAGAGTCTTCAAATTAAGTACGGTAAGCTTTGACATCCACACGAACATTTGGGTAAAAAATGGGCGGACTTGGAATAGTAGGCGTGGCCACATGAATTGAATACTAAAATTCGTATATTTGGAAAACGAAATCGATTAGAGTAGTAAAATTTCGCAAGAGCAACTTTGACATCCAAATAAACATTTCTGGAAAAAATGGGTACATTGGCAATAGTGGGCGTGGCACCTGCCATATGAATTAAATACTAAAATTTGTATATCTGGAAAACGATATCGATTAGAGTACTAAAATTTTGCAAGAGGAACTTTGACATCCAAATAAACATTTCTGGAAAAAATGGGTACATTGGCAATAGTGGGCGTGGCACCTGCCATATGAATTAAATACTAAAATTTGTATATCTGGAAAACGATATCGATTAGAGTACCAATATTCTACAAGAGCAACTTTGACACCCAAATGAACATTTTTGGAAAAAAAGGGTACATTAGATATAGTGGGCGTGGCACCTGCCATATGAATTAAATACTAAATTTTTTATATCTGGAAAACGATATCGATTAGAGTACTAAAATTTTGCAAAAGCAATTTTGACATACAAATAAACATTTTTGGAAAAAATGGGTGCATTATCAGTAGTGGGCGTGGCACCTGCCATATGAATTAAATACTAAAATTCGTATATCTGGAAAACGATATCGATTAGAGTACTAAAATTTTGCAAGGGCAACTTTGACATCCAAATAAACATTTTTGGAAAAAATGGGTACATTACCAATAGTGGGCGTGGCACCTGCCATATGAATTAAATACTAAAATTTGTATATCTGGAAAACGATATCGATTAGAGTACTAAAATTGTGCAAGGGCAACTTTGACAAACAAATAAACATTTTTGTAAAAAATGGGTACATTAGCAATAGTGGGCGTGGCACCTGCCATATGAATTAAATACTAAAATTTGTATATCTGGAAAACGAAATCGATTAGAGTACTAAAATTCTACAAGAGCAAATTTGACACCCAAATGAACATTTAGGCAAGAAATGGGTGCATTATCAGTAATGGGCGTGGCACCAACATATGAATTATATACTAAAATTCGTATATTTGGAAAACGAAATCGATTAGAGTAGTAAAATTTTGCAAGAGCAGCTTTAATATTCAAATAAACATTTATGGAAAAAATGGGTGCATTAACAATAGTGGGCGTGGCACCTGCCATATGAATTAAATACTAAAATTTGGGGTGGCGAAGCACACCGGGTATTAGCTAGTCCCATATAAAATACGTGCATACGTTAAGGTTAGAATAAATGTGGCATCGAATCCCAGCTGAGCCAAAAAAATTTTATTTTATTTAATATATTATTTATATTTTACTATTTTTTTTTTAAATTTTTTTAAAAAATTTTTTTAGAAAAATTTTGAAAAAATTTTTTTAAATTTTTTTTTAAATTTTTTTAAAATTTTTTTTTTTTAGTTTTTTTTTATTATTTTTTTCTTATTTTTAATATTTTTTTTTTTGTAATTTTTTTTGTTTGGTATGTTTTTTACATGTATGTATGTATGAATGTTGTTGTTGTAATTGTGAAAAAAACGAGGTGGTCGTGGTTTTTTGCTCATATCTCAGAAAGTTATGAGGCGATTGTGCTGAATTTCAATAGCGATTCATTCCTGGATATTTCCAAGAGATTGATACCATATACAGATCTGAGGAACATATAGTTGCTTCTAAAAGTTGATTTCAACCAACACACGGACAGACGGGCAGACGGACAGACGGATAGACGGACAGACGGTCAGGGCTTAATCGACTCCTCTATTCATAAGCTTTCAGAAAATATATACTTTATGGGGTCGGAAATGAAAATTGTAGAAATTACAAACGGAATGACAAAGCTATATATACCCTTGTGCACCACAGGTGAAGGGTATAAACAAACTCAATCCCAAAGCTTCGGCACCACAGGTAGAGGGTATTATAAAAACATGAGATGGAAATAATGTTCTTAATAAAAAGGTCTTAAAAATATCTTAAACTACTTAAAGTACCTTAAGTATTTTATATTGTTGCTATTGGCTATTTATCAAATATACATTATTTATCTATTTATTTATACACATACTACGTATATCAATTCCATAAATTTCTATAAAATCGACTAAATTTCTAAATTTTACTAAATAATATAATGTTTAACAAAAAAGATTTAAATATTTGAGCAATATTGTAAAAATATAAATAAATAATTAAAACAATTTACCGAAGCTTGAAAAGCTCAACGTATGAATGTACATAACTATGGGCCAATTCAAAGTAGACTCTCATATTGTACTATGTCATATAATTCATATTAATATGACTAGTGACTTTGAACACCTTTTGTTAACAAATTATGTATTTAATACAAGAAAGAAGACAAAGAGATGACGCTGTTAAAAAATGTATGTACACAGAAAAGAAGAAAATAGAAAATATTCTCTCTGAGAGGTGAGAAGCGAAGAAATTCTCTCTGAGAGACAGTATGGTTAAAAGTATAACATAAACAATTTCTTATACATAGGAAACAAATGTGTAAAGTCATATTATTTTTTTGTATGGAAATTACTAACAAAAATTTTATGCATGCATAAAATAGTATGAAATAGTACAAATATGACTGATATGCAACCACTTTTAATTGGCCCTATATGTTTAGTAAGGCGTTTTCTTAAAGCACACCAAAAAGTTCGTTTTTGGGGATGTAATGTCTCAACATGCACTTGAGGATTATCACCACTACAACTACGGAAGTTTTGTTAACTGACGTATCCATTCATACAAAAGTGAGCCTCTTCGCTAAACAAAATTCGCTTATGAAAATCGGAATCTACAGCAGTCTTGTCTTGGGCCCATTCACCAAATCTACGCCATTCTGTTTATGCGTCAGTCTATTCATGTTGAAATGTCAAACCAAACTACACATCAATCACAATCGCAGCTGACAAAATGATCGCCAGTTAAAAAGTGTTGGCAACTTATACCTCTTTAAAAACACCCGGAATTCATTCTGCTCAGCTAAAAAATGTCTCGTACGGACCTATGGCGAATTTTAAAAAGATTTACTGTCATCTCCATGTAAGGTATAATTAGTGCAAATAGTAAAAAAAAAAGTAATTTTGCAGCTAAATTTTAGGTTGTTCAGAAATGCAATCATCTTTATTGAAAATGTAATTATGAGTGAGAAAGTTCCTATTCATTTGAATGGCTTTGATATCAGAACTGTAGGTTCTGAATATCCAAGAACAATTTATCAACGCTGATTGCATTCCACTAGCTGTATATTATGGTGTGGCATTTATTACACATGAAAATAATATTGAGTCTTACTTTTCGAAAATGACGATGAAAGTACTGTGGCCGTTAATTGCGAGCAATATCGGATTATAAATATTTTTTACGTCCTGTTCTTAAAAACAAACTTGAGATGGGGTTTCAGTAGGATTAAGCCACTGCCCGAGACACAATTGCGCTTTGAAATCCAATTTTTGAAGAGCGAATAATATACAGAAGTAGCCGCATTCGCCAGATTTGTTAGCACATGACTTTTTTCTTTAAGGTTTTTTGAAGGAGCGTGTATAGGTGAACAACACCGAGTCAAGCATTGAACTCAAGAAGTTTATGTGATACAGCCACAAATTTTTAAAACTTTTATGGAAAATCATTCCAATACTGAAAATGGGGTTCATTTAAGTGACATTATTTGCCATACTTAGTGTAAAAAGAATCGATTTTGTATATTTTATAATCTGAAAAAAATAATTAAAAAATATGTTTAAATGTAAAAGTTTTAACATTTTTTAACCTCGTGGTGACTTTGGGCCCATCTTGCATTAACCAAATTTTCAACAATAAAAGGATTTATATTTTAGCAAGATTAAAAAAATTAATGTTTTACATTTTTAGTGAAACTTTCTTATACGAGGATTGGCTTTTATATTTCGGGATTAGAGGCAACAAATAAATATTAATCATCGAAAATGGCTTTTTAAAATATTCTCCATAAAGATCAATTTCCGTGTGAACCAATTTTCGAAGCATTCAGATTGAGGTACCTTAAAAACATGAATTTTTAACGCGTTAACCGCTTTATTAAGTGTCGAAATTAAATTTTTTTGTTTGGGAATATAAAGAAGTCATTGGGGGCCAAGTCAGCATTATGCGGCAAATAACTCATTAATTCAACGTTCTAAGTGCTTAAAAAGTCCCTTGTCTGAGCCGATGTGTAATGCACGCATTGTCGTGGTTGAGAATTATCCGCATTTGGTGGATTTTTTTTCTTATTCCTCCGAATATTTCTGGCAAACAAGTCACTGTTCTACGTTGCACCAATGGTACGACTAGGAAAGGTTCAGCTTTTCAAAAAAAGGCGACCATTTGCTCCGAAGTACTTTGAGTTCGAATAACTTTTGTAGGGTTTGACTCGTTTTGGAAAACCCATACTGTGGACTGCTGTTTACTTTTAGGCTCATGTGCTGATATCCACGATTTGGCGCTTGTCATGATGTCATACACAAATTTTAAAGTCCGCTATCGTATTTCTTGAACATTTTTAAGCGATTGTGGAATATGTGGAATCCAACGCGAACAAATAACTTTTACAGCCAAATGGTCATACAATTTTGGAATGAAGGCTGGTTCCACTAATATTTAAAGTAGCCTCAATAATAAGACGATATTGTAGTATCACTCACGCACAGCATCAATGTTTTTCGAAACAACAAACGATTTTGGACTACCTTCACGAAACTCGTTAAGCGAACTACCATCGATAAACACTGGTTCAATCGAATCGAATTGAGCTAATCGGTGGACTGTATTTGATTTAAGCCACTTTGAAATTTGTAAAAAATAATCGCTTAAAAATGTGTGCGATTTAGTTAAATTTTTCAATTTACTGTCAACAACACAAAACGTTCTAAGTACGTATATTGTCTGTCAAACTATACTATAGGAACGTTGATTACCAGATTGCAGCGTTGGACTTGCCAAACCCCGAAATATAAAGACAAACCTCCTAATATAGTAGAGGTATTCGTTTAAACTACTATTTTAAGCAACCCATACAGCCAACGGGACCCTCGGAGGACCCAAGTGAGCTATGCCTTCGGGCGGCTGCCGGATCTTACAGCCAAACCTAAATAAGAGCGGCAAGCGGTTTTTGGCTGTCAAAAATTCTCATGTTCATACAATTTGTATGAAACAAACCGAAATACCGCGGCGGCAACGCTTCGCAATTGGAAAATCTAATTTTGACAAGGCGTTAGGTGTGGAAGTTTTCTTCAGTACAACTGTTGTTGGTTTTTTTACTTCAGTAATTGTTGAAAAGTAATGCCCTTTTAGCTATTTTTATGTTAATCTAGCGATTTTATTTTTATTTACTGAATTTTGTTAAAAAAAAAAATAAGTGAACATTGCTGTTCATTCATTACACAACGTTGACGTTTGTTTAGGTTTGTTACCGCTCAACGGAGTATTAGACCCTTTTCAGATTAGGTAAGTCTCTTGCGCAAATCTTATGTTTATAGATAAAAGGGGTAGGTCGGGTTAAGAGGAAGAATATTACTCATATTGGAGTACACACTTGCCTGTACTCGGTAAGTACAAGCAAGTTTTTGATTTAGAAACCAAAAACAAATAAGAAATGTCAAAAATGTAAAAAAATAAGTAAAAGAAAACGAAACTTGAGCAAGTTAATTGCTGTGTCTGAACGTGAAAGCAAGTTCAAAGGAAAATAACATAAAAAACTAACTTGCGCAAGAGACTTGCCTAATCTGAAAGGGGACTTACGCAACGCCGCTCTTGTTAGGGTTGGTCTGTTAGATGGTATGCATTTAGCAGCTTCATTAAACAAACTCAGCTTATAAATCAGATAATTTTTTATAATAATGTTTTAAAAATTATGGCAAAAATAAATGAAAAAGCAAAAATATATGACAAAATTTAAAAGAAAATTTAAAGTTTAAAAGGTATAAGAGTATAGAGCAGATTAAACGAAAACCCATGATAATTCTTAAAAAAGCTAGTAAATATTATTATATTTTCTATAATTCATAATTAAAGATGTTATATGTATGAACCAGTAAACGCTAAATAATTATAAATAATTTAAAATGTAAATTTAAGTAGTAAAAAATATACATTTAGAGATACATAGTTATTTGTATAATATTTCTGTTTCCACTTTTTAGACAAAACAAAAAACATATTTTTATTTAAAAACATTAAATTCTTCATTTTATTAAACATGGCTTTTTAAGTTGCTTGTTTTGTTGCTTTAATTCAATTTAATTAATTTTTTTTTCTTTTCAAATATTAATATGTCATATATTTTTAACACTTTGTGGAACAAAAACTTACAGGTGCATACCTGTGCTGGACCTAGCATAAGCATCACTGGCGTTGGCTCCAGTTTGATGTGTTGGCAATCCTAAAAGGGAGGCTAAAACATCTGCTAGCGATGCGTTACTCAGGGAACGTTCTGGAGCATTTATATATATTTGTTTAACAATTGCCATTTTAGGTAATTTTTTAAGGGAAAAATTATTTAAAACAAAAATAAAAAAATATTAATTTAATTATAAAAGAAGCAAACAAATAAGGCAGGGAAAAAAAAGACAAAATGTTAAAAATTAAATTATTGTTTCGTTGGGCTTATCATCATATAGTTAAGGAAAAAATATTGTTACTAATATATATTTGTAAATATGTATGTATTTATATAAGGCATTTATCAGAAACATAATAAGGGGGCTCATGTAAACGTTTAAATATCCCGCAAAGTTTTTAATTTTTCACACTCATAAAAAAATGTTTAAATATTTTTTATAAAATGTAGGCATTAGGTTTGTTCGACGTACGGCTCTCAATTTTATCGAAAAACGTTTCTTGTGTTGAAAACTGGGTAAATGAAAAAGTTTATCAGAAAGTATATTGTGTTTCTTTTTTACCAGACTTTACCCGTACTAATTTTGTGTGCAAAATGGTAAAACTGTCAATCACTAAATCAGCTGTTTTGAATTTATAAAAATTAAATTAGTCGTAATTCAGCTCTGGTGGGGTTAAGAGCTCGCGCATCGTTGCCATTATCGTTTAAGGGCAATCAGGCCGTCCCATTTTATCTGACTTCGAGAGTTTTAAGTCTCACTCTCGCATGGTTAATTGTGTAGCGTTGCGTCGCGTAGCTGTGCTTTGGTTACAGTGTCCAGACTATTCAGCAATAGCACGCGGTTAGCTTTTATTTTAATTGGGGGAGTACCAACTACACTCATATATTTTTAACTGGAGGAGTACCAACTACACTCATATATTTTTAACTGGCAGAGTACCATTTAAACTCAGTTTTATTTATTGTTTAAGTCTCTCCGACTTCATATACAGAGGTATAGGTCGTTTTACGGAAAAGGAGTTTGCGTGGGATACACTTAGGGTTGCCATCCGTCCTCTTTTCCCCGGACACCGTTTTTTTTTTAGGGCATCCGGGGCAGTCATACTTCTTTTTTAGCAAATGTCCGGGGTTGTCCGGCTTTTTGCACCTTCTCTGAAGTTTTTTCTTACATTTAAACTTTAAATCACAGGTCACAAAATTTATAAAAAAAAAAGATTTAGGTGCTCGTACAATTAGTTTTGAAAAAGAACAATTTTAAAACTTCTCTTTGTACAAAATTAGTTTTATTATCCCTAGTTGTCGCTATTTAGAGAAGTGACCTATTTTAACTTGTCTTTTATTTTAAATTGGTCTGCTTGTCAGCTGATATAGAAGAAAGTCTTGAACAAAAAATATAGTAAGTGTATATAATTTTGATATGGATTGGCTAGAGTTTTACAAATATTTGAAGAGATGCGATGGTAATAAAGTAAAAAAGTGTACATTCCCAATAATGAATGCAATAAATTTTTTGTTTTTTTTATTTTTATTTTCAACCATTAAATCAGAATGATATGTTCAGTTTGTATTTTTGTAAATAAAGTTTTTTCGTAAAAACAAATTTTGTTTTTGTATTTTAAATGGTGTCTTAAATTTGATCAAATTGAATTTTTTTTAATTGTGTCCTCTTTTTTTTTGGCAAATGTCCTACATTTTTATGCTGGCGTCCTCTTTTTATACCCTTCACACAGTGAAAAAGGGTATATATAGGTTTGTCATTCCGTGTGAAATTTCTACAATTTTGATTTCCGACCCCATAAAGTATATATTTTCTGAAAACTTATGAATAGGGAAGTCGATTAAGCCCTGTCAGTCTGTCCGTCTGACCGTCTGTCCGTGTGTATGTTGAAATCAACTTTTTGAAGCCCCCCGACATCGCTTGGACTCGGGTGAGGTATTAAAATATCAGAAATATTCGGGAGTAGATCGGTATTGAAAATCAGAAACATCGGTATATAAATAACTGAGATATGAGCAAAAACCCACGACCACCTCGATTTTTTTTTCACAAAAACAACATTACAACAACAACATACATACATACAAACGTGTATACTAGTTAGAGAAAACGTGGCATTGAATCCCAGATGAGCCAAAAAAATTTTTTTTTTATTTTTTTTTTAAATTTTTTTTTTTTAATTTTTTTTTTATTTTTTTTTTTATTTTTTATTTAATATATTATTTATATTTTTATTATTATTTTTTTTTTAATTTTTTTTTTTAAATATTTTTTTTTTATTTTTTTTGTTTCATATTTATTATATATATTTTAATTATTTTTTTAATTTTTTTTTTTAATTTTTTTTTTAATTTTTTTAAAAATTTTTTTTTATTTTTTTTTTTAACATACATACGTAAATTTATAATTTTACAATGTGGCTGTTTTTTTATATATATGGTTTTTATATGTATGTACGTATATCATATGGAATGGTGATACAAACTACTGTTATTGCATGACTACACGGTGTGGAGGGTATATAAGATTCGGCACGGCCGAATATAGCGCTCTTACTTGTTTTAAATAGAAATGGCAACCCTAGATACACTAGCTTTTTGGTTATGTTCCCCTGCCAATAAATTTTATAGTAAAAGAAAAATGAAATTACATAAAGCTTAAAAAGATTTCTTTTCAATTACTATAAACAATGGGAAATATGACTGAGAATATAAATTTATTTAGAAAAATAACTTGTATTTGCTCGGACATTATTCAACAAAAATTAAACTTAAAACAAAAATTTGTTCAACTATTTAATTGTAAACAACTGCAGAGGTCCAAGTCGTTCGCAAAAAACGTTGGGGTGGCGGCTGAGTGCAAAAATTACCGGCGGCAGTTAGAAGACGGTTTAAGCTGATATTAAAATAAAAAACGGAAAATAAGTGTTTTTAATAGTTTTTTATTTATTTAAGACTAGTATATAAGTTTTTAACTTCAAATTCGTACTTTCCCTATCAATTTAGGTATTTAAAAGATCAAAATCAGATCTTTCAAACCAAATTCAGAGTTTCAATTCTAATTTTATGAAAAGTCGATATAAAAAGTTTTTTCGTACGTGATATTGTGCAGCCAGACCTTTACGCATACAAAAACTTAGCACACTCCACAATTTTATAGAACGGGAATATACACCTAAAATACAATTTAGTAAAAAAATCAATATAATTTCTTAATTCAAACCTAATAAATGTTAAACTATTCTAAAGTTATCATGCCTAAATTTCTGTTTTTTTTATTGTAGTGATTAATTTGACTTCTTTTTATCATTTATGCACGAATGAAAGTGAGTTGAAAAAAGATCGAGATACCATGTTAATATCTTATTATTAATAAGATTGGATATTACACAGACACAATATTTTATTTCTTTTTCATAAAAACTCAGTGCTAAGTCCTCTTTTACAAAAACGAAACTGAAAAACAGACAGACAAAATTTTTGTATGCAAGGGGTTGAAGAGGTAAAGTGTGTAATGCATGCCATCTGTACTAAACATGTTTTCATTTATTTTCAACTTTTTTATATTAGCGGAATTCACTCTTGGTAGCATTTTTGCAATTAGTGCAAATATGCACTAATTTTTTGCTACCAAGCGTGAGTGCATTTTTCATGTGTGTTGCAAACTTATGGCAACGAGCTGATTTTTTAGGTATTTAAGAAACAACAAAACTTTTTTTAAATTAATAAGTAAGATTCTGTGTTTTAATATTTTCCGAAAAGAAAAGTAATTAATTTAAAATAAATTACAATGCCTAAATCAACGGAAAAGATAATATCACAATTTTTTTTGGTAAAAAATTACATGTATGAAATTGAATTTGTGTAGATTTTAAATCCTGAGAGTAAAAAAAATTGTGTATCTGTTGTGCAAATTTGTGTGACATTACTTTGCACTGATTTTTAGTTGTGCATATTTACTCAAGTGATGCAAATTGCAATTTAATAGAACTTGTTTTTGTAGTCGTGCACAAGTTAAATTGTTTGCTAGACTTGCACGGTCTGCACGACTTGCAAGGGTAGTTTGCATCAAAGAGTGAGTTCCGCTATTTATTATTTTGTTTCATACAATTTTTCTCATCTTATCATCTGTTTAGTAGTTTGTTTTATGAGTTTAACTTCATACGACAGCAAAAATAAGAAAAGTTGAAAAACTTAATTTCTGTCTTCCTTCTGATTTCTCTATTGTAAAATGTTTCGAAAGTTTAATAGAGAATGAGAAAAATATTTGCCTCAAAATTTCGCGCTTGTAAAATGGGGACTATATTAGGTATTTAACGCCATCAGCCAACATAAACGGCTGCGGTTCTTTCGGAACAAAATAATTCGGCGGCGGCGATAAGCCAAGCAACTTGGAACAGCAGCTGTAAAATTTTTGCCGTTTTTTTTCGGGCTTAACACTCATACCTAAACAAGAGCGTTGAGCATCAAGCGTTGGAGTTTTACATGTGTTTTGTTTTTGTTGCAATAACAAAATACATGCAAAATTGCAACGCTTGACGCTCAACGCTCTTGTTAAGGTATGAGGGTGAAATGTTTTTTGCGTTTTGTAATAGATTTTTTTAAAATACTCTCATTTTACCAGACTTTACCCGGATTTACGTCCAAGAAACCTATTATTTTAATCTTGTAGACTTTGATTGTTTCTTTAAATATTTTTTTCTTCAGACAACTTTTGCAGTTTTGCGCTTCCTCCGAGTCTTTTCAGATTTACATTAAATAACCATTTAGAGAAACTTTTATATGTCTGTCAAATAGAATTTAACTTTTATAAAAGGTTGCGCATTTAAGTTTTTCATTTAATGGTAAATAAAGTAGTTTAAATGAGTCCCCCTAATGTTACATTAAAGCGTACAAAAATTATGCTAAAATTACACTGAGAATATAATTTTGGTTTTGTTGTCTAATTAACAAAAATAATAATAATGGAAAATAATTTAAAAAAAATAAAAAATGCTAGATTTTATGTAGCACAGTGTATTTAAAAAGGTGCTGTAAATTATAATAACTAGATATAAGAAAGAATAATTAACCCTAGAGTACAAAAGTTCGTCAGTTCTTGGAACACAATCTCACTTATTACTATTTTTCTGCCTATTGCATATGTCGATCACACTTACATTTTATATAGCGTTAGTTGCTGAGTTACTTTTGCTTTGAGCAGTTTTAATATATATGGGATTACAAAGTCTAATAAGATCGATTTTGTAAAGAAAAAATTATTTTAATTTAGAACGAGTAAGAGTGCTATATTCGGCTATGGACAAAAATGTCTAAGATCATTATCATAAATCATTTTCACACGCCTACTTTAACGCCCACTTTTAACATATGGTTACACATACTCAATTTATCTTACTTCATTAGCATTTGATAGCTGTAAAAATAAGATGCATTCATACCAAATCAAATAATGCCTTCTCTTTAGTTTTTTTTGTATATTTATTTGTTTGACATTTGAAATGCCACCTATAGAATTTTCTTCTCACTGAACATACTTCTTAAGAGTTGTATTTCGAGTTTGGGACAATAAGGGAAACAATAATTTATAAATTGTTCAATTTATAAGTAATTTTTAGTATGGTAAATTGAGCTCAATAAAGGCCTTTAATTGCGAGAATATTATAAATTGACAATTAAGGCGCGTGTGTAAACATAGTATTATACAGCATTGATATTTATTCGAAAAATCCTTCTACAAAACTATTGCTCGCTGTTTTGTCACCAAATTTTTTTTTTTCAAATTTATATCTGGAACTTTGTTGCACTTTATATGTCCTAAGACTAGCCTCTTTTTTAACTTCTCTTCCCAAAGTCTCGGAGCACTTTGCCTTCTTCCAGAGAAATAGGGATACTTTAATAATATTCTTTTTATTTTCTCCGCCAACTTATGAACCGAAAATCCACTTTTTCTACCACAGCCTGGTTTTCTATCGATAGTCAGGGACTCTTTTTTTATATCTTCTTTACCTATTTACCCTAGACAAAGTATTTCGGAATACATTTGCAAGCCTAGAAATTGTTTTGTAACGACAACTTGGATTTTCGTTAAATATTTAATTAATGAGTTTACGCACTTCTTGCTGATGCCGCATTTTTAAAATAACTAATTTTGTTACTGACATAAAAGTCAGCCCGTGTTTTTCTAAAGCATTAACAAGTATTAAAAAAATAACGGTAATAATTTGGAACACATGGTAACAAAGCAACATGCCTAAAAGTGTGCACTATTTGTTTTGCGCTCACTCCTTATAAGAAAAATAATTTAAAGGCAAATCGAACTAAAGCAAAGAAATTAATACATATTTCAGTATAAATAGATTATTCTATAGTGAATAGAGTTGTAAACAAAATTATAGATTTATGGGGTGCAAGAATACTACACCATTTAGTGGGTATCTTAAGCGTGCATCTAAAATTCGGCGCAGCCGTTTTTAGTACTCTAACATGTTCTTATTTACAGTCAATGTCAATTCTGAACAGCTGCTCAATGAAGGGAACAAAAATTTCACAGAAAATTCATTAGAACAATTTTCACTTTGAGGGAAATCAAAATTTCGTGGGAGCAAACATTTTACTGATTATTGACTGAAAATTGTATTTCACTTTCACTAAACACTGTAAACATTCGTTACCAAACTATAGTATTATTTGATTCTTCCTTATGGTCGATCCGCTGGGAGAAATATTTTTTATTCAATTAAAATAAAAAAATAATTCTGTTTACCATTTCCTTATTCGATTAAAGTTTTTGTTAAAAAATCGTTGAATACTAATTGTACTTTACCTAGGATTATGATCATGTAAGGGTTAAAGCTTTCAAAAATTATAATAATAAAAAACAACACAAAATTCAAAATTTGTTTTAACATACAAATATTAATCGTTTTTATTAAAAAAAGAAAAAATAAAATAAAAAATAAAACAACTTATAAAATAAACTTCGCATAATAATATTAATAATATTCATATTCAGTGTTAATTTATTTATAGAGATTATTAAATAAAATAAGTATATATTGTGATTATATGATGTTAAATATATATAATAATTCTTTAAAATATAGTAAATAATAGTATAAATGTGTATAATATATAAGTTTGTGGTAAAAATTGTAAAAATAAATACAATAATTTAAAATAAGAACAAAATAATTGTTTAATAAAACAATTGTTGTTGGGTTGATGATATGCAAGCAAAAATATTTTTAAATATTTTTTTTTCTATTTTAAACATTAAACTACAACATACAAAGTAATGTTTGTGTACGTAATAAAATTTAATTCAATATTTTGTTTAAAATAAACTCAAATTAAAAATAAAGAAATATAAAATAAAATAAACATTATTGTCCTTAAATAAGCAGTATTTTGGATTTAAAATGTTTTTTTTTTTTTTAATAAAACTAAAATTACAAATAAAAAGTTAAAAATAATTTAATTCATGTCAAACACATATAAAGTGATGATTTTTTGTTTAAATTGTGTTTTAGGATTTTTACAATTTTTACTAAAAGCACTTTGTTTATTAAGTAGATTTGTTTTGAATTTAATTTAAAATTTAATTATTTTTTTTTAGATTTAGGTGAATTGTTCTTATTTAAAAGCAAGCCTAAATAGAAAATTCTACCAAATTTTTTTGTCTAAAGAGATGGGCCAAATGACAAAAAATTTTCAATTTTAGGGGATTTTTGAAAAAAAAAAATAAAAAAGCTCAAAAATAAAAAATTTAATAAAAAGCTTTCTTAAAGCTTTAACCTAAAGTTTGCTTTAAGTTAACGGTTTCTAAAAGCAATTTGTAATGTAAAGCTTTCAAAGAGTTAACAGCTGATAATTTTACAGCAAGAAATGTTTATAAGGCCCCTACACTTTGCAAAAGCAAATTATTATACAAAGCTTTCGTGAGTTTACAGCTGATAATTTTTAATTAAAAAATATTTAGGGCCTCTACACGTAGCAATTAGTTTTTGCTTAAAAAAATCTAAAAAATAAACGTTTATTTAAACTCAGTTGTACAATCAGTTTCAATTATACGTTTAGCTGTACTGTAGGAACTGTAGGAATAAAATTGTAAAAAATGCTTTTAAAAGCGAAAAGTTCTTCTAAAAGTTTTAATTAAAAATTTTCTGAACGTTTATATATTGGCTAAAGTTGAGGGGTTTTTAAAGAAAAAATTATAAAAGAAAGCTTTTAAGTTTTATGACAAGCTTTTGAAAGTTTTAAAAAAGCTTTTGTAAGTTATTTTTTCTTGGAATTTATTATAAAAATTAATAAAGCAGTTTAAAAAAGTGAAAGCAAGACACTGTTTATTCTACTTAGTTGTACAACCAACCAAACGCATCATACTCCCGTTCCAGACATGTTACTTTGTAAGTTTAATTTTGTTTTTTTTATGTTAAAATATTAATTGTTTGTGTTCATGGACTATAGTGAGGGATGGAACACGCCCCAAGGAATGATTGGATGAGCTAGGCGGTTCACTATAGCGCCGGTTAATATGAACCCATAACAATATGCATTAAACTTTCAACCTGTTGAATGTTATTAAAAGTTCAGGGACTGAATTGAATTGATAGAAATTTTAATCGAACGTGCAAGTTTTTCTCGTATTTGGTATTAGATTCTTATATATTTTCTCATTTTCGATTGATATCGAATGCCGTAACTTGACTCCAGTATTTGCTATTCACGGCCAAGTGGCCACATATTTTTTTTTGGTCAAGCATTGCGTTTTTAAAATTATAGTAGTATAATAATTATTTTGTTTTAGCCGTGTCAAAAACCAATAGTCCTGCCATATTGAAAAAAACTTACAATTTGCAGCATCATAAAGAGCTTTTAAAACCATCTTCAAGGTGTAACAAAAAAAGTTTTCAGGTTGTCACAATTGTTTAAAAGTGAGTCGCTTATCGATAGCAACTGAACCTTAGTTGCATTGCCAAAATCATATTACAGATAGTCAGCTTGTTAGTCCATTAAAATTATTTTCGAAATTCGTAAACCCTATTGCAGCCATGGAAATATTTAAATTATTTGCATACGAAAGCACAACAAAGTATGTTTTCTGTACTTCTTATTATTTCAGCATTATATATGCATATGCATATGGGGATAGCATGATTAAGTTGTTAGTTAGATGCTACAGACGAAATGGGACATTGCATATAAAAACATGCCTCCTAGAAGCGCTCTAAGAAGCAGGTAAGCACTAAGAAAGCGAACTAGGAAGCTATATGTGATATTTAAATTTTTTTGGTTGGTGCTAACAATTTCATTTAAAGAATAAATTTATATTGGCAATTGTGAAGTTGCAGTTGCCAGCTGTCAAAGCAACTGAATTTCGGCTACAATTCATAATCGACCCATGAGTTATAAAAAGCCAAGAACAAGAAATGTTTCAAATGCCACCGTATGGTGATTTTCTATACAATTTTTTTTTTCAAATACGTTACAGATTTTAATGGTGCGATTAAATCGATTTAATTTTCAAATCGTAAAGAACAAATCTTTTTTTAAGAGACTCACTCGCTCAACAATGTTACCATATTTTCATAAAAAAATCAAACCAATCGCCTGTGTTCTGCATTTCGAGTTAAATTAAATCACTGGAAATTAACATTTTAGTGTTATTTGTTATTGTTTCGAGTTCTTTAATTTAATGCAAAACTTAGAAGAATATCGATGGTCACAAGTAGAACGGCCTTAACTCGTATTTTTACGAAATTTAATTTTTTAGTGATTCCAAAACATTTCACACAAATACACCTCGACACAAAAATACAAAAAATTTTACAAAAGAGATTTCAATATAATAATACAGTTTCTGTTATGGTTTTGCCTTCTCCTGTACAGTTACAACTATTTGAGTTAGGGCCTTTCTACCTGTGAGCAACGATGTTTTTTTATTGTTTTGACACAACAAATGTTAAAAACATAATAAAATTTAACGTTACTGCCATTGATTTAATTATGGGCCGTATTTCTTCAACTGTTTTTTTAATAATTATAAACAAAACAAATAAGGACATCCATCTCATTCGGAAACAGAGCTTTTTTTTAAACAAGACAAGACGATTTTCCGAATGATAATTAACAGCGCTGTCACGAATTCGAGAAAAGCAGGTTAAAACAAAGTACTTTTAGTTAAAAATAAATAAAGAAAAAGGATAATATTTAAATCAAACTTGTAAATGTCATGTATCATTTAATTTTTTTCCATTTTTATTTTAAAATTTGTATAAAAGTAGATTTGGTAATTGTTAAAATTAAAACAAGCGAAATTTAAAAAAAACTAAAAATTATAAAAGGGGATTGATAAGGAGTGTTAAATTTTATAAAGCAAATAATGTTGCAAATTGTATAAATATTTTTGAAAAATTTATAATTCGGTATTTCTTTACTTTATCTAGTTCTAATTACTAAAAATCTCCATAAAATATTTTATAAATTAAAAAATAAAATTATTTTTTTTTTGTAAAATTTAATACAAAAAGTTATATTTAAACATAATATTGCCAAATGCATTACAAACTACATACTTTTGTAAATTTCTAAAAAAAAAATAAAAAGCTTTTTTTTACATAAAAAAACTACGTTTAAAACTAAATATATGCTAAGAAAAACAAAGAGAAAAATCTTCAAAAATAAAATTATGTATTAAAAAATAATGTGTGTTTCGATTTGTTAAGCAAAAATCAAATTTAGCACTCTTGTATTTGTGTGAGGTGAAATAGAGTTTTCCGTTTTAACTCACCAACTGCTAAATTAACACCACCGGCGGCACTACTACTACCAGTACCGTTATTAGGACCACCGTTCATACGGGTTAATTGTATGTCATTTCCTGTTAATGCGGCTAAATTCACTGAACCAACACCAATACCACCGTCAATATTTTGATTGGCGTATTGTAAATTATTATTGTTATTATTGATATTGTTGCTGTTGTTGTTGTGGTTGTTTAATAAGGGGGGCCTTATAAGTGATGATGATGTTGATACAGCAGCAGCTTGGGCAGCTGTTATTAGGGGTGTATTTTCAATGACTGGTGTTTGCGGTGAGTCCAAGGGACGTGTGCCCACAAATGATGATTCAAGCCAACATTTTCTAAAATTTCACAACAAAAAAAAAAAAAAAAGAAGAAAATAGAAACAAAAATATATAAGATTGTTTTAGCTTTAGGCAACAGAAAGAAAAATTAATATAATATAGACAAACATATACATACTTATTTTAACACACATGTACATACTTTTGTACATGTGAATTTATAAATATAATTTTATGGTTGTCTGTATGTGTGTATTTTGTTTTTTTTTTTAAGGAAAAGTTGTTTAGAGCAATATTTTCTTTTCTAGTTTGTACTTATATTTTACTCAAGCATCTCATTTGTTTTTTTTTTTTTTTGTATTCTTATTATGTGCTTAATGTTATATATGTACATCCTGCTACTACATACATACATATGAAAACATATAGAAATCTATGTAAATACAGCAAAACCTCGATAATCCTTATATTTCCGTGCAGACCATTATCCGAATTATAAAACTCTCCGTATTGGCAGATGAAATTTTTAAGCGATGTTTTCGATTTAAAAATGTTTTTAAATCACATACATACAGTATCGCACAAAACTAAAGCACAAACTCCTGCTTATTAAGAAACTTTGAAAGAACATGAAAAATATTGCTTATTTTATAAAAAATATTATATTTGAAATAATTCACTTTTTATATTTATGTTAAAACAAAGGGAGAAAATCGGTTGCTTGTAAAGGGTGATTCAAGTAGAGATACTTTTTTTAATAGCCTTTTTTGACAGATCACGTGTGAGTTGTGTCATGCTGTCATGTTATTTTCGTTTTGTATTGTTTGGCATTTCATAATGGAAATGCCGCTCGACCTTTCATCGCTTCGCTCTATGGGCTCTTGAGAAGTTCCAAAAAGATACGACGTTTTCGAGGCAAATTTTGTTTAGCTATGAGGTCCATTTCTGGCTCAATGGGTATGTAAACAAACAAAATTGCCGCATTTGGGACGAAGAGCAACTTTTTTTTTTTTTATTTTTTTTTATTTTTTTTTTTTCTTTATTTGCAATCTATCTTAAGATATTAAGCAAATTTGCTCAGAATTAGTACTATGACATACATATCGATTTTCAGTAAAATCAATAATATTATCTACATATGTACAAATTTACAATGTTTTTTTTTAAAGTTACTTTTAAAATTGCTCAACAAAATTATAATTAATTCTTATATATGTAAACGCAAAGAAAAGTAAAAAGGAATAAAAATAATATTAAAAAAAAAAAAAAAAAAAAGGAAATAGAAAGGTATTTTTAATAACAATTTATGATCTAAATGGGAGATCTAAAATATGAACTCTTTTCAATCTTCTAGTCTCTTCACTTTCATCTAATAAGGAGATGGCCAATGGATTAATATGATCGCTTAACCTTTGTAGGTATCGACTGCTATAATTATTTATTTCGTCTTTAACATAAGGAATATCTAGGTCTAGGTGAAGTGCTTTATTAGTTATATACCACGGTGCATTAACTACCATTCGTAAAGTTTTTGACTGAAATCTTTGGAGAATTTCAATATTGGAATTACTCGTGGTACCCCAAAGTTCAATGCCATAAGTCCATATGGGCTTTATAATACTTTTATAGTGACGTAGCTTATTTTCTAAACGTAGTTCAGACTTAGTGCCAATTAACCAATACATTTTTTTGAATTTACAATCCATTTGTGTTCTTTTTGCTTTTATGTGAGCTTTCCATGTTAAGCGCCGGTCTAAATACATGCCTAAATATTTAACGGTGTCACTATTAGGGATTTGCGAGCCGTACATGTATACTGATGGGAAATCACCTCGTCTTAGACTAAAGACCACGTGTGTGGACTTGTTTTCGTTAACTTTTATATTCCAATAGTTTAACCATGTCTGAAGATTATCAATCTGCTCTTGGATTAAATTGGATGCTTCTGACGCCGACGTACTCGTTGCTAGGAATGCGGTATCATCAGCATATGTGGCTACTGTTACTTCATCTAAATGAGGCATATCTGAAGTAAATATTGTATAAAGTAGTGGTCCTAAAACACTACCTTGTGGTACTCCGGATTCCATTTTACAAAAATTATATAACTCATCATTAACTCTTACGTAAAAGTAACGTTCACATAAAAAAGACTTTATTACCAAATAATAGGGCGCTGGTAATAGTGTTTTAATTTTGTACAGCAGGCCACAATGCCATACTCTATCGAATGCCTGTTGAATATCTAAAAATACAGCCGAACAGTATTTTTTTGATTCAAGTGCCTCCATAATTTCTTTTATAATGCGGTGACACTGTTCCGGTGTTCCGTGTTTGTAACGAAATCCAAACTGATGGTCTGGTAATATAGAACAATTCTCTAAAATAGGGAAAAGTCTTTTAAGGAAAATTCTTTCGAATATTTTGGAGAATGTTGATAACAAACTTATAGGTCTGTATGATGTGAGATTATTTTCAGGTTTATTTGGCTTATGAATCATTATTATTTCGGCACATTTCCATTGAATTGGGAAATGTTGAAGCCTTAATATAGAATTGAACAGCATTGTGAGAAAAATAATTCCTTTTTTTGGTAAGTTCTTAAGTACTAAAGCATCAATCTTGTCGTATCCTGGCGACTTTTTTGTATTTAACATCTCAATTTCTTGACGTACTTCCGACGGCGCAAAATGTTTAATTGGAAAATCCATTTGACAGGCAACTTCTAAAAAAGCCTTAATTTCGTCATCGTTTTGATTGAGTTCAAAAGGTTTAAATGTTTCCTTTAAATGAATTGCAAAAGCTGTAGCTTTTTCTTTGTCAGACTTGCACCATTGACCAATAGCGTCTTTAATTGGGACGTTTCTTTTGACTGGCCGTTTCAAATACTTAGTCGCTTTCCACAAATTATGTTCGTTTTTGGATGCATTAGCACTTAAATTTCGAAGATAGTTACCAATTTCATAGTTCTTGTGTTGCGAGAGCCGTTCTTTTAAAAGTCTAGTTGCCAAATTAAGAATAGTTTTATCTCTAGGGTTTCTAGATTGATGCCAAATACGACGCAGTCTTCTCTTATTTCTGATTAGATCTCTTATCTCTTGGGAAACATACACATTTGAATTACTTGTTGAAGATGGTGAATGATATGGTGTTGAAAAGAGAGCAGATTCGTGGATTAATTGGGTAAAATTTTCGACAGATTCTTCTAATTCCTCAGGAGTTTTTATTGAAATTTTTAAATCTAAATTCTTATCTATCCAATAACCAAATGATTGTACATCCGTTTTCGGCGATATTAATTTGAGTTTACTTTTGACAAGTTTTATTGCTGAGTTAAGATTTATTATTAAGGGTGTATGATCAGAGTCAAGATTATCATCATTCATTATATCCAATGATGTTCTTGAAATACCACTAAATACAGCAAAGTCTAAGAGGTCTGGGATTTTGTTAGGGTCCGTCGGCCAGTATGTAGGGCTGCCTCCGGATAATATTGAGAAGCTATTTTTTGAAATACATTTATACAGTTCTCTACCTTTTGGGTTAATTAACCTAGACCCCCACCAGGGATGCTTAGCATTAAAGTCCCCCGCCACTAAGAATCGTCGACCAATTGTATTAAAAAAGTTTTCAAAATCGCTACAATAAACATTATGTCTA
The DNA here is from genome assembly GCA_941918925.1 of Phyto melanocephala. Lineage (NCBI taxonomy): Eukaryota > Metazoa > Arthropoda > Insecta > Diptera > Rhinophoridae > Phyto > Phyto melanocephala. The sequence goes on along the minus strand of OW799236.1, from coordinate 21,041,178 downwards.
GGTGGAAAGTAAATTGAGTATATAGATAAAGTATTGTTGTCGCATTTTATATTGATACCAGCAGCTTGGATGTGAGGTCTACTTATCTCTTCTGCTATTTCATAACTAATAGATCTTTTGACAAGTAGCGCAGCCCCAGCATGGCATCTGTCATCTGGATGATTTGCTGTAATTAAGTCATAGCCATTTATTTTAAAATGAGATTTTTTGTTTAAATGAGTTTCAGAGATAAGGAAAATATCGATATGTTTAGTTTTCAAAAAAATTTCTATTTCATTAAATTTTCGCGGGATACCATTTGCATTCCATACTGCTATCCTTAGGTTTATTTGCATAGTTTGCTTATTAAAAGAGTTAACATATTCATTAGTTGACCAAACATATTTTCAATGTTTTTTAATGTGCAACTTGAAGAGTTTCAAGAACTGCCACTTCATCGCATCAATCAATGGATTTATTGAGAGAACACTTCGGTGAGCGCATAATTTCACGTTTTGGGTCGGTCGATTGGCCACCAAGATCGTGTGATATCACAACATTAGACTTTTTCCTGTGGGGATATGTAAAGTCTTAAGTTAATGCGGAAAAACCCGCTTCGATACAGGTCTTGGAGGAAAACATCACGCGTGTCATTCGCCAGTTACCAGTCGAAATGCTCGAACGAGTCATCGAAAATTGGACTCAACGGATGGACCATCTGCCACGTAGCAACGGCCAACATTTGACAGACATAATCTTCAAAAAATAAATGCCAAAGAATGTTTTTTCAAATGATAATAAACATTTCCCACTAATTTTAATTCTCTGTGTTTTTTTTTTTTCTCTAAAAAAAATAGGGAACCTCAAAATGGATCACCCTTTATTTAAAAAAAAATATTTAAGAATGCAGCGACAAAACTAATGAACACTTTTCAGTCCTATAGGATAATTTTTAAACACGCTTGTTGCTATTTATAGATATGATATGCCTCTAAGGCTATTTGTAAAAAATTTTTTGTTCACCCACTAACCAGCAAAGTTATAGACAAAAATTAATGGTAAAAATAAATATTTGTTTTACGCACTAGTAACACTAAATTAAAAGCCTTTGCCTCGAAAATTATATGTAAAAAAATCTAATAAATCAGCTTTAACTAACTGAGATATAGGTCAACTAAAAGAATACAAATAATTATGTAAAAACTTAAAATCAAAGATGGCGTCTAAAATAATAAATTTAAATTGCGTATAACATTTAAACAGAAATCAAGGCTACGGTATGATGTTCTTAATTTAGCTATGTACATGATGGTGCAGGGTATTATCGGATCTGGCACGACACGACGACTCTTAACTGCCTTTATTTAACTTTTTATTTTTAATTTCCCAAAAAATTCATAAAAAACTTTTTCCTTGTTATTGTATTGAAAACGATTTTGGTGTGGGACTATTATTTTGGGCCAATCTTATCTAAATAAAACCACCAACAAAATTTGTAATGCATAACGATTGCTAAAATTCGAATGAGAATTGTATACAAAAACTAATGAAATTTTAAACTTTATACAAAATTTGGGTAAATGACTACTAATGATCTAAAGTGCTTATAGACCAGTTTAAGTACAATAACCAAATAAATATAATAATAGTTTTAAGCATAAACTATTTCTGATTTGGAGAAGACATTATTCATGCCTCCTTTTGCACGTATGAATTAGAAGTAATGAAAAATATTATTCACATTGAACTAGTGAGCAATTTTTTTGCTGCTGGGTTATAAAGAAAAATAAATTTGGCTAATTCACAAGGCGTGCTAAGTGTCATAAAGTCATAACATTGAAAAAATTTTAAGAAATGTATCTAAAAATAAATACAAAACCTTTTACTCATTTTTAAATTTTTAGGATATTGTCTTAATGACAATACGATACTTAGAAAACCCTTGTGAATAAGCCAATTATTAACAAAAGTTTTTTTGTTAAAGATCCATGTTGGTCATACTTATGTGTAGTGCTGTGAAGAATAAAAAAAAATCATATGACCATATTCAACTATGTATGACATAAGCCAAAATATGTAAGTTAGTTTTAAACATCTCTTATTCTTTTTTTTTTATTATCTTACGCTATATCTAGTATTTTTATACCCTTCACACAGTGAAAAAGGGTATATATAGGTTTGTCATTCCGTGTGAAATTTCTACAATTTTGATTTCCGACCCCATAAAGTATATATTTTCTGAAAGCTTATGAATAGGGGAGTCGATTAAGCCCTGTCAGTCTGTCCATCTGTCCGTCTGACCGTCTGTCCGTGTGTATGTTGAAATCAACTTTTTGAAGCCCCCCGACATAGGTTGGACCCGGGTAAGGTATTAAAATATCAGAAATATTCGGGAGTAGATCGGTATTGAAAATCAGAAACATCGGTACATAAACAACTGAGATATGAGCAAAAACCCACGACCACCTCGAGTTTTTTTTCACAAAAACAACATTACAACAACAACATACATACATACAAACATGTATACTGGTTAGAGAAAACGTGGCATCGAATCCCAGCTGAGCCAAAAAATTTTTTTTTTCAATTTTTTTTTCAATTTTTTTTTAATTTTTTTTTATTTTTTATTTAATATATTATTTATATTTTTATTATTTTTTTTTAATTTTTTTTATAAATTTTTTTTTTATTTATTTTTTGTTTTATATATATTATATATATAAAATTTTTTTTTTTAATTTTTTAAAATTTTTTTTTTTAAATTTTTTTTTTTTAAATTTTTTTTTTTAATTTTTTTTTTTATTTTTTATTTTTTTTTGTTTTTTTAACATACATACGTGAATTTATTAATTTTATATATGTATAATTAATTTTATATATGTATGTATTTCATATGGGATGAATGGTGACACAAACTACTGTTATTGCATGACTGCACGTTGTGAAGGGTATATAAGATTCGGCACGGCCGAATATAGCGCTTACTTGTTTAAACTACTTTTGTAACAATAAATGTTGATATTATCATATAAGCTCTTGTAAATAATATTGTTGTATTTATTATACTCAAACTACAAACAATTTTTTAGTATATAAATGTATGCACATAGATACAGTGGTTCAAAAAAATATTTGACATGTGCAATGTCGCCGTATGTTAGTTCCGTTAAACTAAAATTGTTGTCAGAGAGCGCGCTTAAAACGTACATATGCACTGTTGCCATTTTAGCTATTTTCTCGTCAAATCTAGCGATTTTTAAACATGTTTTGCGGGAAAAAATGTGATTTAGCTATTAGCGGGAAATCTAGCGATTTTTTACATTGCCGTTTCTAGTAATATAAATCGAGTTTGTTGACAATATTGTTATAGCGACGTTACAAAACAAGGTGACTGCATCAGGAAGAGGATTTTTAGTACTCTCTTTTTTATATATGGAGTTTGACATTCTCATATATTCCTTTTGCAATTAGCTGATCAGTTGAGGGCACCTTATTAGATTTACCTTGCTACAAAGTGAGTCTCGAATAACGGTATTTTAATACATATACATACAATAAATTCTTTTCATCAGTTTTTATTAGATAAGTGTGAAGTTTGTTAAAGAATATAAAGCTAAAATCAAAGTTACTATAAACTCAATAAAAAATAAAGTGAACATTTATAAAACGGACATTTTTTTAATACATGGCGCCAAAATACAATCAAAAATTTCGTCGTGAATGGCTAAGCCATGAAAAATTAAGGTCATGGGTGGCTCAGGATGAAAAAGATGAGACAAAAGGATATTGTAAATATTGTAGATGCTCCCTATCAGGAAAATTGTATGATCTTTTAAGCCATGCAGAAACTAAAAAACATAAATCGGCATCTTCGCTCAGAGGGCTATGCTGGCGAAAGTTGGATTTTGTTGCAAATGAAATTACTGTTGACAATATAAAAAAGCAAGAAGTCGCTTTAACTTTATTTATATGCCAACATACTTCAAACAATTCAATTGATCACCTTTGTGATTTATGTAAAAATAACTTTGATAATGCAAACAATATCCGAATTCACAGAACCAAATGTACTGCAATAATTAAAAATGTTTTAGCACCCCATTTCATAACAGAACTTAGAAACGATATTTCAATATCCAAATACAGTATATTAGTGGACGAATCAACTGATGTTGGTGTCACTAAATTATTAGGTAAGTATTTTTTATACAAGAAAATCTGCAAATAAAATGTTAATTTTAAATTTTTAGGTATTGTAATAATTTACTTTAGTACAAAAAAACAAAAAGTTGTATCAACATTTTTAAGTTTGGCTGAATTGATCGACACAACGGCTGAAGGTATCACAAATGTTATTTTAGAAGTACTGAACAACTATAGCTTGGATTTAGCAAATCTACTGGGTATTGGCACTGATAATGCAAACGTTATGGTTGGTAACAAAAAGAGTGTGTACACTGAAATGAAAAAAGTGGTTCCAAATCTTATTCTTATAAGATGTGTCTGTCACTCAGTCCAGCTAGCAGTTACCCATTCCTGGAAACTTTGCATGCCTAATTGTCTTGAATATCTTGTTAATGAGACATACAACTGGTTTTCCCGAAGCTACATCAGACAGCAAAATTACAAACATATTTTTGAGGCAATAAATAATGGAGAAGTATGTGTGTTAAAAAACCTTTTTCATTTTAAATAGAAATATTTTTTTTTATTATAGAATCCTTTAAAAATTACAAATATTTGCGACACACGTTGGCTTTCTATTGAGGTTTCAATATCAAGAGTAATAGATCAGTGGACTGAATTAAAAACTCATTTTGGCATAGCAAAAAATTATGAGAAATGTTTTATGGCCCAAAATCTATATAACTTGTACAATGAAATTAATCTATGCTACTTGATATTTCTCCAGCCAATACTGACACGAGTTCAAATTTTAAATAAGAGTTTCCAGAGTCACAATTGCGACCCAACGAAACTTCTAAATGATATGGAATTGACAATAAATTTTTTAAAACAATTTATTATCAAGCCAACGGTAGAAATTGACGTAATAACATCAGATTTTCATGAGCACGTTTGTTACGATTGCTATTTGGGATATTTATTTGAAACCCATTTAAAAAGTTTAAAAGATCAAAACCTTTTAGATGCGGAAAAAGAAGAAGGCATTCGTAACTCATGCATTCAATTTGTTTTTATTTTAATTATGGAAATAAAAAAAAGGTATGAATTAATATCTATTTAACTGTGCATAAATTTTTAAAAAACTTTATTTTAAACAGGTTGCCCGATAATTACAAAATTTTAAAGTTGGTAAATTTGCTTTCTATTGAAAGCACGTTAAAACCAAAAAAGGACAATTTACTGCCTCTTTTAGCACTTTTTAATATTAGTTCTAGTATAATTGATAAAATCAATAGCCAGTATGTTAACATATGTTATGTCAAATGGTCTGAAAATACTTCTACTTGCTTGTTTTGGGCTGAAGTTTATTTGTTTAAAGATTCTGCTGGAAATAATCCATTTGGGGAGCTAGCTAAATTTGCTATTGATGTATTATCACTTCCATGGTCTAATGCTGATGTTGAGAGGGTTTTCAGCCAGTTAAATATTGTGAAAACCAAACTGAGAAATAGGTTAATGACTGATACCGTAAATGCAGTTTTACACATAAGGTAAGCTGTCAAAAATTGGTAGTTGTAAGTTTTTTATTAACTTTTTGTATTTGTTTATATTTAGATACGGCTTAAAATTAAACAATAAATGTTGCTGGAATTATGAAGTACCAAAATCAGTACTACAAAAAGTAGGTAACAAATCAACCTATGAAAATACATATGTAGAAGATTGGCTTAAAATTTTTAATTAATCATCAATACTGAATTTCCATATGTATATATTTACAAATATATATTTATTATATGTATATTTTTGTTAATAAAAAATGCCTTTCAATACCTTACTATTTTGTTTTTATTATTAATTTGTTTGGAGTTAACGATAAAACGCTGAATTTTGAACAACTTTTTAAAAAGCCGACAAATTTAGCTATTTTTTTGTTATAATTTCAACAGAATTTGACAACAAAAATTTTTTGGCGATTTATAGCTAAATTTTTAAACATTTTTCAAATTTAGCTATTTTCTAGCTATTTTTTAATCTAATTTAGCGATATTTGTAGGAAAAATTATGGCAACAGTGTACATATGTAAACTACATACAAACTACTCTACGAAACACTGCCAGTGTTTTTGTTATGTGTTCGTATAAAAGATGACAGAGTAAAAGCGATACATTATTTAGCTGCCACTCTAAAATCAAAAATATGTTTAAACTATAATTAAAATTTTTAAGGTTAACGCTGCTAAATAAGTTAATCAAAAACTAAGGAAAATGCATTTCCAGCTTCATTTAGAGATTTCTTACATTTCTGTTCTCTATTTTAAATATTTGGGGTGCTCTTTTAGACGTATAGAAGTTCCGATAGAGATACTTGTAAAACGAAATGTCATACCAATGAAGTGTGTTTGACGTATTCTTTCGCTTTACTTTAGCAAACCACCATGCAAAGACCAAAACACCAGAACAATGGTAACAAAATCCTAAAAAATTAATTCCAAAATTCGCGCTCTGTTCGCTAATCTTATAGGGCAGTTAATGAAGTTTATGGTGCGCTCAATCGTCTATTTGAGCAGGTAATACGCAATTCTGTGCATCAATTAATAACCACGTTTACTCTTCTCCAAAATTTTGATCAGAATCCAGACCATGCCGTGCGTACAGAAGAATCCATCGCCACTGTAGACGTGAATGTGACAAAGGATTCAGGTTTACAGATCTGAAGCCATTTTCAGCAACTCTGTCTCTCTCGGCTGTTTACTATTTGGAACATTTTATGAAAAAATTTGACCTTCATCCACATAAGATTAAATTGGGCAGCAAGTGGACAATCCATTGCGTCGTGTGTTCGGTAAATGGGAGAATCAACTGGAGGATGGACCAATCATCTTCAGTGATAAGGCTTATTATGGATTAACGGGCATGTAAAACAGCAGAATTATCATTTTAATAAATAAGACTGTTTTTACTCTATTATATCCCGACAAAATCACTGTTTATTGCGGTTTACATGCCGAAGGCGCCATCGGCCCATTTCTCTTTAAATCCGAAACCTGTGCCCATATTACCGTGTATGACGAACGCTACAGACCAATGATTTGTTTTTTTTTTTTACTTCTTATGTCATTGCAAATCATTTGGGGAAAAAACGGTTGCAACAAGAACGCACATTTCAGACAGTGCAAAAAACCATCACTTTGTTGAGCCAAACGTTTGATGACTAAATTATTTTATGAAATGGATCAGTTAGTCGGTCACCTAGTTCGTAAGTTTTGACACCTTTGGACCATTTTTTGTGGTTTACGTCAAATCTCTGGTCTATGCTGATAAACCAATATTGATCATTTAGAAGCCAACATTCAGCGCTATAGAAGAAATAATACCGGCTATACTTGAAAAAAATGTGTACGATGGGATGACGTTCATAGAGCGCTATTGGGGAGGTCATCTGCCAAAAAATATTTTTAAATGATAAATGCCATAAAATTTTTGAGTTAAAAAAGCTAAAATTTTCGTCATTTCATTAAATTTGTTGTGTGTGTTTTTTTAAGTTATATGGCTCTAAAGATATACCCAGTATTTTTGTTTGTATTTAAACGAAGCTCAACTAAAAGATGACGTGAAGGATGACGAACAGTGTAAAGGTGTAGGTTCGTATTTTATTTTACTGTTAAATTACAGTCTACAAACCCTGCTTTAGTAGCGCTAAACTTCAGAAGAAACGAATACTACTTATATATGGTCCTTCCAACCGAAGCTGCTATTTACTTTCATACGTCAAGTATACAACAAGGGTAAAACGCCTACTACATGTTTAATATTTTTTGTTTACATAATTTAGTAAATCTTAACGTATTTATAAAAATTTCAATATCAAGATGAATATTTTTTTTCATTACTGTATATAAAATATACATATGTTTATGTATTTAAGAATTTACATATACATGTGTATGTAACACATGTATATATTTTTCATATAACTATGAACTAGTTTCTTTTTTGATATGGTGCATTACAAAATTTAGAGCATAAGGTTATAAAGTGATATCATCATCGCCATTACAAACACCAGTAGATAAAACGAATGCAAGCAAAAAAAACTTATTAACACAAAGAAAATAAGTGAAAACAATAGAAGTTTTATCGCGCAAAGAATCTTAATTTCCAAAACTTAAGAAGAGAGATGTACAAAGATAATTACAATATTGCAATGTCATACAAAGGTTTGGTGTTTTATTAGAGAACAACTAATATTTTCTATAACATTTAAAGAGGTATTCACGTTTCCCGTTTTATTACGAAACTATGTAAGTTTTGTCTAGTTGATGTGAGCACTATTTTGAACAGAGAACGAAGTTAAAATGCTCATAGCCGCAGCTTCCAATTTTTTTTAGAGGCTTGAAACCCCGACGAGTTGAGCGCTAAGCTACGGCAAAAAAAAAGAAGAGTGATGTGTGGTAATATTTACACCCGAGGTTAGAGGTAGTGCACAAGTAAGAGCGAAATTTTTTACAGATAATTTTTGTTGTGTTAGAAACAATTTTAACATTTTTGAAAAATGACAGAATGAAATCGGTAGAAAACGATTTTAAGTTAAAAAAAAAAAAAAAACTAGAAAATTATTAGGACACAAACAAGAATCTACTGGAGATTCAAGAGTCCGTTTGAAAGAGGACTTTATATAGCTGCACCAGCAGTACTTTTAACATGCTTGATGGAAAAATTTTAAGCTCTAATCTAAGTTAGTTCTTTAGATATGATTTGATTAATATAAACATTAATGTAAAGTACCACGCCTAGTCTTATAATTTTCGCTATTATTTTTTAAACAACAAAGTTGCAATATTGCAGTTCTTTAGCTAAACTATTTTACAAAACAGATTTACTTTGTATGGGATGTGACACGCCCCTTTTTAAAATTCCCTAAAATTTTAACTTGTAAATAAAGTGAAAAGACACAATGTTATGACCTTTACTAATGTATGTAGTTTGTTATATATGCCTTATATATATTTTTTATTGTATATCAAGTGCCACGCCCACGAACTTGTTGATAGAAAAGTTGTTGTATAATTTTAATATGTGTCTAAAGTCTTATACGAAAGAGTAGGGTACCGGTTAGAAAGACACTTTAAATGTTTGACTTTTATTTTCATATAGAATTTAGTTTAAAATGAATTTCAAATTAAAATCGTGTAAAAATAACTTTATATCCTTTTTAGGTACATTGGCTAGAGAGAAGTAAGGTTTTTTTATGCGTTTTTTCTTATTGATATGGCCAGCTTTTAGTAAAAACTAAGTTGTATGCTGTACGAATATGATTTTGCGTTATTTTGATCCCATTCTCGTACAGTGGCTTTCTACAGCGCATCCATATATTGCTTAGTGCTCATCTTGCTCTTTCAGATGGAATAGTCCATCGGCTTTGACTTTGACAATCTCAAAAGCCACTGCGTGGGTGAAATGAAATTTGAAACACGGTTTTTTAAATCATTCTTGGTTTATATGAGACGGTCTGGAACCGAAATGTTTGCGTGCCCATGATAATAAGTTGCATTGGCTTTGACACCATGCTCGCTAAAAACGATTGCACAGTGTGCTGCCTTTACTATTTCTTGAGTTCGAAAATTACTTCAGGTGGCCTTTCATAGGATCAAATTTTCATGGGTGCGTTTAGTTAAGTAAGCACGATTATGGTAAGAGTTTATTTACCGCTCAATAGGAAAATGTTCTACATCAGAAAACACAATGTATTGAAAATCGTCATGTTCGTTCTGTTAAATTAAAAGGTTAATGGCATCGAGGTAATATGAATGAAATTTTGATTATATTTACACATTTTGTAATAGAAATCAATAAAAAGTAATTAAAAAAATATATGTTCATTTGAATGGTAACACTTCAATCACTCGATAAAATACCTACATATATCAGCAAAAAACTATTGAAAATAATTTTTTAACAAACTTTTTTTAAACGTCTTAAGTTTAAGTATATTTTAAATAAAAAGTTTTCATTACACATAAAAGGAGGACGATTTTGAAAATATATTTATTTAGTACTAAGAGAAGGTGATAAACGATAAACCATAATTGGGGGAGGATATTTGTATGAGGACTAGATAAAATTATAAATTGATTTAAAACAAAAATAATAAATTTTTGGTATAAAAACATAATTGAAAGTTAAACTTAACACTGATATAGGAAATCGCTTTCTATGCCTGAAATATCAAAGTGAGGTCTTAAGCCAATTAAAATTTTAATTGAATTGAAGTTCTTCCATTAATTAAGATTTATGGTATAATTTTAGTTAAAAGTAAAAATACAGATAAAATAATAAATTATTCATCTGAATGACTCAATGTCTAAGACAGTTAGTTGTCTTAATCGTAACATAACGAAAAATGGTACAAGAATCTATCACATATTTGATAAATTTTTTCTTCTTCAGTATTTCATTTCAACATTAACAACCTATTTTAAGTTTAAATCTTTTTAACAAATTTATGAAAGAAATACAATTATACAACATCAATTACCTGTATCAACTTTATCGACTTGTTCTATATTTTTTTCTGCTGCAACGAATTTGCCACGTTAAGACCACACAAAAAAAACTATAAATACTCTAGCTTTGTGTTATTCGCACTATTAAAAGCTTAATTGAATAAAACAAAGCCGAACACACACACGCACACTATTTTTTGTTCCTTTTTGATGCACTAAATCAAAAACTTTTGCGGGCTGTTTATATTGAAATGTGTGTTTAATTAAATTAAAACCTTGTTTTTTTATTATTGGCTGAGTATTTCAGCACACAGTCACTTTAATAGAGAAAAAACTTTTTAGTTTTTTTTTATTTTAGTAAATTTTATTTAATTTGTTTAAACTTTTGATTTGCTCGAGAAATTTAGTTTGGAAAATTCCTCTTTTCAATACGTCCGTTTGGTAGCACGCTGCGAAAACCAATGAAATAGTTAAAAGGAAAATACAATATTATAAACGCAATATGTTTGACTTGACCTGGCTGCCAGGCTGACGGCTTGACTGTATCTGTACTACCACTACTACTACTAAAAGCTTAAGTGTAAGAAAGTAGGCGTTAACCCTACAACGTTACAAAAATATTTTTAGCAAAATATATGCTGCCAAATAGTGTCTGCATTGCTGGCCCTAAAAAATGTTTGTATTTATTTTAAGATAAATTCTGATATTATTATTAGTGCAAATTAAAGTTTATTTTTTTCAGTGCAATTTGTTTTCCATTCCTCCTACTGTTGTGTCCGTGTATGCATTTTTTTTAAGTTTCTAAATAACATTTTATTTAGTGTTTTATTTATCATTTGTTAGAAATAATATATAATCTAGCTATACATAAATATGTTAATCCAGGTATCAGGGTAATTCCATACCAAATGTTATCAAAATCCATTAAGCCAATTGAGTTTGAGCAGACCAACAGAAAGACACTCTTTTACAATCCTTTTTGTAAGTATATATTGTTATAATTTTCACAGCTACATACATGCATTACAATATAGATACACATTTTCAAATTTTTTTACTGTAAATGTTATTTTTTATAAAAGTATTATTTGTGTATATAAGTTATGTATTTGTATAACAGTTACATTTTTGTATAACAATTTAGAAGATATATATGTGTTCCTTAACTGTCATATTTTTAATGCAATTATATTTTGTAAAAGAATTATTTTTTCATATAACAGTTATGTTTTTGTATAACAGTTATATTTGTGTATAACAGTTATACATATAAAAGTTTTATTTTCTATGACAGTTAATATTTTTGTAAAGATGTCATGTATGTACTGAGATGTATGTATAACAGTTATATTTTTGTATAACAATTCTGCTTGGTAAAACAATTATATTTCCAAATATGAGTTATATTTTCACATAAGAGTTATATGTGTGTACATATATCCATATAAGAGGTATATTTTTATATAAGAGTTATATATTTATAGAAGAGTTATATTTTTTTATAAAAGTTATTTTTTAATATAGGGAAACGCAATGGACCTTATTGGTCTCCGAGTGTGAGTATAGGAGGCAGATACTGCTTTCTGCATCCCCCTTCCCTACCTACCTACCTACCTACCTACCTATTTTTTAAGAAGTAATATAATTGTATAACAGTTATAATTTTGTATTAAAGTTATAATAACAGATATAATTTTTTATAACAGTTATAATTTTTTATAACAGTTATAATTTTGTATAACAGTTATAATTTTGTGTAGCAGTTATAATTTTTTATACCAGTTATAATTTTTTATAACAGTTATAATTTTTTATAAAAGTTATATTTTTGTAAAAAAGTTATATTTTTTTAATAAAAGTTATTTTTTTAAGAAGTTATATTTTTGTATAACAATATTGCATGTGTATAAAATTTTAAATATTTGTAACGTTTTCATAATAATTTAACTATAATAATTTTAATTCCTCTTTAATAGTAATTAAATTGCAAGTTAATACAAATTTAGTATAACACTTTCAATTTTTGTTTGGAAATATTTAAAATGAATACTTTGAAATATTTTTTAAGAGAAAATTTATAGAACAGAAAAGGTTCCTAGAAAATGTATAGCCTTGCCATTATAACGGTTTGTTTGAATGTACTAAAATGTGAATTTAACGAAATTTTCCACAATGAAGCATTGTTTAAATTGCCTATTTTAGGGTTAATTTTTTATTGTTGTTATTTCAGACTAAATGTCGTCGTCGTTTGTCTCGTTAATACGGCTCGTTGTGTCTACAGCTGTATGAGTGTGCACTTGTGTTCGTTCCGGTGTGTGTCGTATGTTTGCTTGTGAAACCCGAAAATGAAAAATCGGCTGTTAGTATTTGTTAACTGTAAATATACTGCTGCCAATGGCCAAAAATATGTACAAACATTTATGCTACATACAACAGTAACATGTAGTTAGTTGTTTTAACAGCAAAATGTGCATCAACAAAACTATAGTGAAAAAAAAGTCAAGGGGTGAGTTAGTTTGCAATTTTTCTTTTGAGCTGCTTTAATGATTTGGAATAACCAGAGGGTGGTGCAACAGCCCTCACACAGGCGCCATTATGTTTTATGTTTCTAAACACACACACACATACACCTTAAAACAAAGTATCCTAGTCATACATTTTTAGCATGACGTTGAGTAACAATGAAAAAAAAAACGTAACGGGGGTCGTTGTATTCAAGTTTCCGGTGGAGAGTTTAAAGAATTGCACGAACTTGTATGTATGTACGTAGTTTAAATTATTGCCGTGCTTTCGGTTATTTTTGGGATTTTTGGCCTCAAATTTAACTGTTTAAAAGGGTAGATTTCAGTTGGCTAAAAATATGTTTTAGATAGAGATAGTATAAGCTTTTGTTTAAATTAATGTGTCACTTTTGTGTGTTAAGAATTTTATTTTTAAATTTTTATTGGCCTTTTTTTCTAAAGGAGGGTAGTTTATTGTTGTAGATAAAAAATTATTTTTAAAATAAACCCTTATTAGACAGTAACTATTATTATCACTAAAATTGTACCACATTCTTTGGGAATCTAAAAAATTGCATCAAGACATATAGTTTCCTTAAAATTTTACTTAAAAATATACTTGAAAGTTTTAGTAAACAACTTTTACTTAAGCCTACTTCGCAAAAACATAAATTCTGTGGCAATAAGGAAAAACTACTTATGTCTGGTTTTAAGTTTTGCAGAAAAGCACTTTAAAACTTTTGAGTTGATTTTTATAAATTGATTCGCTTTAAAATAAAATTCAAAAGCATATCGGTTATGTATTTTAAGTTAAATTATAAGCTATAATCGCCTGTGTTCTGCAGTCCGAGTGAAATTAAATCACTCGGAATTGCCATGAAATTGTTGTTATAAACAATAACACTACAATGGCAATTCCAAATGATTTAATTTCACTCGGAATATATAACACAGGCGAAAAGGTTGTTTAGCAAATATAGGCAATAAGTTTCTTCGCTACAACTTCCTGTAAAGTTGTCCAAAAGAGTTAAAAATACACCTGAGAATAGTTTTAAATTACGTGATTGCAATGGTATTGTTTTCTAAATTTTAGCTTATGTCAACTTAAGCAGTTATTCTTTTTGGCCACAGATTTTGTCAAGCATTTACGTTTTATATTGACAAAAAAATTTAAAAAATTGTTGTTGTTTTTAAATTGGAATTAATAAAACCCCTGTGGTGCGATTTACTAACTTTTAACGATCGGACAATCGTTAAATTTGTGAACACTAATTGTTGTTTGCACTAACTACTATGTGATTCACTAAATACTTTTTAACAATACTCGACAACTGTTTTATTAAAGTAGCATCTCTGTCATAAAAGGTCTCTAAAGAAATTTACAACCAACAATACTCCCACAGGTAGTTGCGCCATAGCCGAAACTTAGACAAGTGGTTTTTAAGTCGGGTATATAGTTTAACTATTTGTCGATAAAATAAACAACAACAAAATTATTGTGGTTAAGATAACAATAACAACTGTCGTTAAAATATGTTACTAAATAGCGAAATCAATAAAATTGTTGTTTACATTTTTAACGATACGTTTATCGTTAAAACAACTTAGTGAATCACACTACTGATTAAGGTCTTAAATTCTGACATTCGGATTTATATTCGAAATAAAATGGCTTTGTATTCTCATTAGCATAGAAAACCAAAATATCAGACCTTGTAACGCCACAACATTTTTTTTTCTTTAGTTTTAAATCAAATTTCGACAGCCACTGAATTCTGTGACAATCCTGTATAATTAGAAATTTATAAATTTTTCATATGCAAATTTCAAAGACATGGTCTTGTCCCCAGACAATACAGTCAGTTTGTTGTTTCTGCCCAATCACTTATCATGTGTCAAAACATTTGTCTGTTGGGAAATTCTTCAATATGACACGTTTCTCTGAAAACGTGTGTGTGTGTGTGTGTGTGTGTATACGACCATTATCAAACATATAGCAATTGCCCTCTTTGCTATTATTTTGTAACAAACCATCCCAGTTCAAGTACTTGTGTAATTATTTTACTGCAAAAAAGGGGGTGTCATACATGGAAAAAAAACGAAAATAATAAATCGATAATTTTATTATATGATGACCAAAAGAAATGGAAACCAAATCAATTACACATGGTCTTGCTGACTACTGGTGCTAAAAGCAACTTGCCAGCAGTATTTGTCTTTAATCACATTGTCATTCATTACGTTTCAGTTGAAGAACCGAGTATATTTAATTAAAGCTGCTGCTTGATGTTACTGAAATTTTTTTTTGCAATAAATCATTTATTTTCTTGTAATATTTTTACAATTTTATGTGGTACTTTCTTTTAATACAATTAAAATTGCATTTAATATTTTATATTGATAAAATATTGTGGATTTATCTGAAGTTGCAGGCAATATTTTATAAAAAATTTAGTTTTATTTATAAAATATAAATAAAAAAAACTGAAATTATAATGAACATTAACTGGCGTATTTCACGTTTATTTGACTAATTTCTCTACAACTGTCAAATAAGCCTTTAATAAACCTAAAATACGGCTGTAAGAATTTAAACTGTTTAGTTGCTTTAAGAATGTTATAACTAGAAAGCACTTTTACATGGCATGCCACTTTTTAGACAGGTTTGTTTAATTTAGAATTTTTGCCAAGGCATATGCAAGGTATATGCAACGGCCAATTGATACAACAAAACAACTTTTTAGGGGGATATTTTCTGTGAAGCCCAATTCGTAGATCAGGGTTAGAAAAGTTGTTTTGATATATTTAATTTAATAAAATTTAATTAAAAAAATTATAAATATTTTTTTAAATCGGATTAAAAAATTTATAAAAGTAACAAATATACATAAATTTGGTACATTTATTCTCAAAAAAGTACACTCAATTTAATTGTTTAACACCGAAACCAAAATTTCATTTTCCATCCCTGCAATCAAAAATGAAGTCAAGGAGAATTCAACAAATTTTGACAAAATGTCCCCCAATCAGCTGGCTGAAAATTTCACCCGCATGAATTCGCCTAGATTTTTGCCTCTTAACTTACATGCGCAATTTCTTTTGATATAACCTCAGTTAGCTCAAAACAGCGGATGCCTGGTCAAAGTACAATAGCTTTTTTAAGAAATTTTCTCATTTAACTTTGAATAATGTATTTCAAACAAGAAATTCTTTAATTGAAAATCCACTTTTTATTTTGTACCATTTATTTTAACACAAATTTGTTTTATTAACTTGCGAACAGAATTTCCGTTGTAATAAATAAATAAATATATCAGAACTGGAAAGTTGGTAAAATCTTATTTTTGGCGAGGTATTGATAAACTGGTTATAAAAAATTTATAGATTGCTTAAATGGGAAAAACTTAGATTAGTTTTCTTTGAATATCTATACCAAGTTATATTTAGATTAAACTATGCAATTTATTTTAATATTCAAGAAACAGTGGATTGTTTGAAAAACTTTCAAACCATTTTCCATGCTCTTATTAAATAATATCGGGTTTCTAATAAAACGCTATTAATAGAAAATTGTTGACATAACTGTGCATTTATAATAAGTCCTGATTTACACTAAGCAAGTTTTTTTGGGTACTTCTTTAAAACTTGTACCAAAAAATATCTGTTCTGATCGCTTTGATTGTTATGCGTTGGTGCAAATGAAAAACAAACAACGAATTTTTAGTAACTTAGCCTTGCTCTCCTATAAACCTTGAATTCTGACTTAAACTGCTTAAAAAAACGTCAACTTAAATAAGACGACAATAAGTTCCATAATTAAATCTACTTCAGGAATTGTCATTTTATAGTTTTTATTTTTCGATGCTGTAAAATAAAAAAAAACATACAGATTTCTTTATAGAACTCATGAAAATAATGTCAACATTGCTGACAAACTCAACATGCCCCAGTTCGGTTTAATTGAGAACTAAAAAGGCGAATCCTCCATTTTTGCATTTTTTTAGAAAATCCTTTTATTTTAAAATTTTATATTAAAGAAGCTAAACTTAATATTATATAAGATGATGAAATTAGTTCAAAAGTGCATTTTGTTCTGCGACTAGCGCTCAATTGTTCAGATCCTTTAATTTGATAAAAGTCAATATCAGAATCATTCTTTTAATATTTTAATTAAAACTAACAATAACTTTTTGTACGCTTTTTTTAAATACATTTTACCCTTAAAACTCATTCAGATAAAGCGATTGCATGAATAAATCTAAGCCACATATTGTATTGTATGAATTGCATTTGACCAAAAGGCAGAAATCCTTATACACAACTACTCTCTTTAAAGATAAATACATGCAAGTAATTACAAAAGGGTGCTTTTTTTCAAGATTTGCAAAATATTTTAAATAACAGCCTTTAACGATAAATTTATGTATGTAGTTTTTATATACCTTTACACGAGAGTGTAAAGGGGTATGTACAAGTTTGTCATTCTGTTTTAAATTTCTTCAGTATTCATTTGCCAACCATATATATTGCCAAGTATATATATTCTTAATCCTAATTTTAATTTAGTTGTCGAACTTTTATTCTTATAGACAGAGAAATCGATTTAGCTATGTCAGTCTGTCCGTCCATGTGAGTGTTGAAATCAGCTGCGTGCTGCCCCCTTATATCCTACAGACTCATATGTGGTATTACTTTATTAGAAACACTTTCAGAAATGTTGGTATTGAAAATTAGTAATTTGGCCCCATTCGCGGCTGAGGTATGAACAAAAAACACATTTGCCTTTGTTTTTATTGAAATTGCAACAGCATAATTCCATTAAAACAACACAACAAAAGGCATTATTTACATGAAGGTAAAAAATGTGTGGATTGATGTTGGTATATTTTGTATGCTTATGCATGTAAACGCATGTATGTAATGGGAAGTTTTTCGTTTGTTAAGCAAGTGTAAAGTTGCTTCACAAACAGCTCATATGTATATTGTTGGTCACAAGTAGAAAGGCCCTAACTCAAATATTGTAACTTTACAAGAGAAGGTAAAAACGTAATAGATACTGGATTATCATATTGAAAATTAGTTTGTAAAATTACTTGCAAAACTGTTATTTTTGATACTACTGCATTCAATTTTGTATTGAGGTGTATTTGTGTGAAATGTATTGAAAGCATAAAAAAAACAATTTCGCCAAAAATACGAGTTAGGACCTTTCCACTTGTAACCATCGATATGCTTAAAGTTGCATATGTACACTGTTGTATATTAAGATTTGGCACAGTCGAATATAGGTTTTTACTTGTTTAGCATCAAAATCTCAACTTATAACAACTAGTAGTCGAATGGTGGTCCAAATTCAATCATAACTTATTTTTTAATAGAGGTATATATGGATATAACAACTTCACCATCCCATCTTTCAATTACTCTTTTGTTCTTTATTTTTAAAGATTTTTTTACACATTATTGTCTGGAGGCTAGAAATTTGTTGAAATCAGTTGGCCCAGTTTTTAACATGCCTTTAAATACGATTACAATACCATACGCAGTTGTCGACGACAACTTTATTACACACGGAGTAAATCGTCAACGACATTTTCAAACAAATGTTACCAAATCCACACAAAACCATAAAAACGAAAGTGTGATACTTAAAACAAGCGACAAATGCAGACGGTTTCATTATATTGAGTAACAAGAAATTATTTCGTACATATTAAAGTTCAAAGTGACAACTGCCATTAAAGGCAAATTTGAAAATGTCTTAAAGACAGCGTTAAAGTCAAAATCGTCTACAACAATTTGGCCAATTGGGATACTATTGTATAAACTGAGTCATTTTAATCTACATACGATATTTGGTCTGGGAATTGTTTTGCAATACTGAACTTTCTGCCTTTTTTTTTTGATAAAAGAAAAATGTTTCTATAGAAATTATTCGTTTGTATTTAAGTATTTCTTTCGATTCTTTATTGTTTTTGGTTAACTACAATTTCAATGGCATGTTGTTTATTATTGCAAAAATGTTGTTGCTTCCATATTATTGTTGTTTGCAATCAAATATAATTATTTTTTTTTAAATTTTATTCTTGTTTGTTAGTTGATTGTATTGCATTTTATATGCATTTGCCATTTTATTGCAGAAATCCAGTATTTAAATAATACAGTTGCAAAAATTTCAATTTATTTTTCCTGTTTACTAATTTTGGTGTCCCAAATCACTTTATGTTTGGGATTTAGGCATAAGTAAATTGTGTATTTCCAGTAGCAACAATAAAAAAGTGTTTTTATTAAATTTTAAAATAGGACTTATGTATCCTGTGCACGAGGATTTTTTTTATGGTTTGGCATAAAGCTTCTAAAGCTAAGCAGGATATAGAAAAATGTTACAATTGAAAAAAAAATAAATTAATTAAATTTGGACGCTACATTAAAGCTATATTGATAAAACTCTATACGATATTCTAATGTTCGAATATTCGAATTTAAGTTTAAAAAGTGTTTTAACACCTAAACATTGTATTTGGAGTCATGTTATATTTTAGGCAAGTTTTACCGAGTTTAAAATTTTGAAAGCACAATGAAAATGTTAACATTTTTTCACAAAATAATTAATAAATAATTTTCAAATAAATTTGAAAATTAATTCTAAGATTCACTAATTCAAATTTCATTGAATTGTAACATAAATAGGAATTTTAAATTACATAGTAGTATACCGATTAAGAGTGCTGATGATGAAATCGTAGCTGATTTCGAAAATGCATTCCACTCGGCTAATATCGGAAATAATTTTAGAAAGAAAATTCCTAAAAATGGTTACAATTTAATTAAATTTGAATTATAAAATTAAATGAAAGAATAAATGAACTTAAGCCAAAATAAAAAATGGTTCACATTAAAAGTTTAATATATAGTAAAAGTTCGAATAAAATATAAATTTATAATTAATAAATAATTTCAAATTTCATTCAGTCTACGAGAAATAAAGTAAATGAAACTACTCGTTTCGTTAAGCTGTGTGTTTTTTTTTAATTTACTAAATATGAACAAAAATTTCTAAGCAGAATTTAAGCTACGTTCACATTCGGTAAATATTTGTCCAAATAAGCGTAACCACTATTTTTAATAAATATTTATTTAATGTGGTTTGATATTTTTAACACCAAATATGGTCAAAATATATAAAAAAAAATTGCTTAAATTAAGAAAAATTTTAATTAAAAAAACATTAATTTATTAGAGTAGCAAATAATAAATTTTAGTGTCCATGTGTCTATTTCGTCAAACATTTAACTAATGTGAACATTGAATATGTCGTAAGCTTGGGAAAATATTGACAGAAAAATGTGATTTTAAATAAGGATATAACGAATATGTTTTAGATAAATTAAAATTATGTAAAAAATTTAACAAATTTCAAATTTAATTAAAAATTTTGAATAAGATATTCAAAAAACTTAAGTATTATTAAGTATATATACAATCCTTTGCGGAAATTTTAAAAAATGCAATGTTTTGAACAATGTTCGAAAATTCGAACTTAAGTTCGAAAATTTTCGAAGATAGAGAAATCGTATTTGGAGACAAGAATAGACAAATTTATTAATTTTTGGTAATTTTTATGTAAAAATTAGCTTGAACTTGAGCTTTGAACTAGGATTTTTTATCATAATTTCAAAAAAAAGTTTTACCTAAAAAAGGTAACGAGAAATCTGCCTGTGGAACTATAGATTTTTGCATAAAAAAATTGATATTTGGCTCACCAGTAAATTTTTTAAAACATGCAAATGCCTAATACTCATATTGTAACTTTTGTGAAAAAGTACATTTTTAACACATATAAACCTACAGAGATGCTCGATATAAGCTATTTTCAATATGTTTCCATTTAAAATATAATTTTAAATATAAAATATGTAACTCTCCTTAGCATACAATAATGAAATAATAAATAAAAAACTACAATTTATATAAGTACAAACATACATATTAAAGTTCCAAACCACTTATAATAAAAAACAAAAGTATTAAAAAAAATCTTAAAAATAATAATAAAAAATTAAAAATTACGATAAGAAAGAAACTTACCTTAAATTTGAACGAAAATGAAAAAAGGAAATGATAATACGGCTTTTTGTATGTACAACAACAAAAGGATGCTTACAACAAAATGATGATGCATCCCAAGGATAATTTTTTGAGTTTTTATACACAATCAAATGTAAAATCAAATCAACAGTGTTGGTATGTTTTTTTTTTTTTGTTTTTGGCGGGCGAAATGGATGAAGAAGTAGAAATAACTCAAAATTTGTTTAAACAAATTAAATTTTGATAAAATTGTGCTCAATAGAAAAGATATTGAAAATAAAAAAATATTTGTAATGAATGACTTAAAGGATTCATAAGTAGCTAAATAAAAAGATAACAAAAGAAGAAATTAAAAAAAATTAAATTAAAAAAATTGTGCAAAAGACTTTTTAACTAAATAAACAAAAACAAGGAGAGGGTTTGTTTGGTGCACATACACAAAACTAAGGTGCTGTACATAGAAAAAACTCAAATAAAACAAAGAATATAGAGGGTTAGTTTAAAACGCCCCCCTTTGCTAAATAAACACACTACATAAACAATAAGTTTGAGGGGTTTTAAGAGAGAGAAAAAAATTGGGGATTTCGTTTCGTTATTTTTTGAGGAAAAGCTAATTAAAGCTGGTATTTTATGAACCAGCCTACCTCGAATTTGGACTCGTTGATCTACTGCGCTGTTGATTTGTTTGATCGTTAACATAATGTACAATAGCCGATGTGACCTCTTTTATGGAGGATTGTATTTCGGGTGTAACAGGTAGTAATTTATCATTGTTAGTTATGACCGTTTGTGTTGTGGGAGATGTGCGTTGCTGTTGAGACAATAGGGAAGAAGCCAATCTGTAAAAACAAAAAGTACAAATTTAAAATACATGCTGTCTTAATTAAAACTTAACACAAATTGTTTACCTCTCATGAGCAGTCCTTTGTGAGAGTTTTTCCTGACTGCGCCAACCCAAATACGGTTGACGCATAGAGTTTCGTATCACACTGTGGCCACTGTTTACCGACATAAAACTAGAGTTGATGGGACCACCGCGGGAAAACGAACCCCTCTGTGAAACACTGGGTGAGATTTGTGATGAATTTAAATGTGAGGTGGACCAACGTGAAAACGCTCCACCACTTGCCCCTGTACCACTAGTAACCGCATGACCATGTTGACCTGTATGCTGGGAGCTGTGGCCTCCATGATGACTGTGTGCTGAAGGACTTAACAAAAGGGGACTACGATCGGATCTCTGTGAACCTAAAGAGCTCAACGATGTGGTTTTGGAATTGAGACCCACCCAGCGACCCGAATCTTGTGTACGTTTGCGGGTAAAGTTGCCCGGTTTGTATGTGGAAGCACCAGTACTAGCACCATCGGGAGATTTTTGATTTTGATTATATTGTCGGAACCAGTCAGGTATGTTGAGACGTTGCAACGAGGCTTGTATACGCAGTTGATGTTCACTTAAGGCGGCCGGATTGTGATCGTGGGATTTTTGAAGCTCATTTTCGGGGGGCTAAAATTAGAAAAAAAAATAATAATAAAAGTTAGTTAATTTTTATTTAACGAATTAATTGAAAAACGAAGACGTTTTAAGAATTATGATTTTTTATGAATTATGACTAAATTATCTCGCCTTGCAATAATGGGAAATAAATTTAAATTCTTCATGAAATATTATACGCGTATTATAAGTTTGTAATTGAAAACTTTTGCGGTAGCGTTATTTGTTGCAAGATAAACTTAAATTTGCGGCAAAACAAAGCATATATTTTACTATTTTAAAACTCACGTCGCTACAACGACTTAATACTTAATAAAATTATTATTAAATTATTAAAGAAATGCCTGTATATAATATGGACGTATTGAAAATGTATAACAACGCCCCTGGGATCAAAATTTCTAATACCAAATTTTTTTCGACATAACAGTTGCATGCTACAACTTTTAAGCTTTTCGAACATCCAATGTATTATTGTGAATTTGATAATTTAATATATAGAATGCAATTAATTTTTTGTTTAAGAACCTTCCAGAACAACTTTACAGTGATCAAATTATCTATGATCTACTCATCCTTCATTTTATTAACTCGTTTCTAATTCTCCTCATTCATTCACTAGTACCTTACAAAACATGTTTTTTACCAGTAACTTTTCAATGATTTACAAATTCTAAAATTTTTAAACTTTAAAAGTACAAACATATTTGAAAACTATTTGAAATAAATAAAAACACAGCCAATACATAACGTAGTAAGATCTTTGTTGCCCAGATAAGAAAAATCGTTATAATTCCCTTCAAAGGGGATAAATGATGAGCCGTCACATTCAATTACATCAAAGATATCTCTTTGATTGAAATTATCAATACATTTGCTGTGGGGCCAAGCATTATTTATTGAATATCGCCAGATTTCAGACCCACTAAGATACATTGGCTTTCTTCACATAATTTGGTATGCTCTTACCAAAACTCAGAAATATTAATTCGATTCAAAATCTGTACTATTATTAGTGACTGGTTAGTTTCCAGCAAAATTTCGGTGTATCTTCTTTTTGTGTAGAGGCTTAATCGGTTTGGCGAATTCGCATGCTTTTTCTGAATTTCTAATTTTATTTTGTTGACTTTTGGACTGCGAATCTTCAGCATAAAATGGAAATGATGATAAATCACAGTCACATTGATATGTTTCGGAGATCTTAGCAGATGAGAGACAGTTGATAAATTTCTATTCGTTCCGTAAATTTTGAAACTTTGCCAATTGATACGTCTTTTGCAGTTTCGGTTTCGATTAAAGTTAACTAATTTATGTTTGTCTTCATCAATTATGGCAGTGCTTTCCCTACTATCGTCATTGCCATGCTTCCAAGAAAGTAAAAAACCTTTTTGACTTTGAATATTTGTCTCTGTTGACCCATATGCTGGAGTTTGCGTTGTTTCCGAATCAATTATTTTCTTATTACAAAAAATTTCTTTGAACTCCTCTTCTCATTGAATCCTTTCTTTGTAAAGCTTTTACATCTGCTTTTACTGTTTTGGAGAAAATTTTACTAGAATCAGATTCCTTCAGTTAATTACTTCTCAGTAATATCTTCTCTACATTCATTCTTCTGCACTTTTTGGAAATTTCTTCTACAAAGCGGGTGTACAATTGAGCCTTATTTTTTTTTTCAAACATTTTCTCAAATACATCTACCGCTTTGCGCAAGTGTTTATACTTTAGCAGGTAGCCGAATCGTGTGTTTAGGATTTACAAAGATATTTTTCGCTGTCGATGTTTTTGTTAAGAGTTACACTTTATGAGGTAGCCAGATCGTAAGTATTTACAGTTTAGAAAATTATTTTTCTCTAGGTGTCCGGATCGTGAGTATTTACAGTTAACGACTTAAATTTTTTTCATAGAATGTTTTCATTAAGGATTGCAGTTTAGCAGGTAGCCGGATTGTGGGTATTTACAGCAAATGAAGTTATTTTTCTCTAGTAATGTTTTTGTTAAGGGTTATATTTTAGCAGGTGTCCGAACCGTGAGTGTTTACAGTTAACGAATTAATTTTTTCAAAGTATGTTTTCATTAAGGGTTGCAGTTTAGCAGGTAGCCGGATTGTGGGTATTTACAGTTAATGAAGTTATTTTTCTCTAGCGATGTTTTGGTTAGGAGTTATACTTTAGCAGGTAACCATATCGTATCCCTACATTTATAATTATGTTTACACATATGTATATCAACAGGGAGCACAGTTGCAGACATCTGCCTATAATTGGGGTTTCCAGGAAAACAAGACTTAAGTATGTTTTATACGTGTAAAAAAGTCGTAAAGAATTTTGATAATTTGGGACAAAAGATAAGTTTTTCAATAAGAAGCTTAATATACAGATTTTTTTTAAATAATATTCTTCTTCTATTTAAAAAATGTAATTGATACTTTTGGATTAAATTAAGCTTTTCGTTAAGAAAGACGTTTTAATGAATTTTACTATACAAAAGCTTTACTCGATACGTCACTTCTCAATTCTATAAAAAAACGAATTACATCATTTTAGAAAGAGAGTTGTTTTAAAGTCGGCAACACTTATTAAATATTATTTTACACTTCTACCCAGCAAAATATATCTAGAAATGTAATCAAACAGAGCATGATTTATATTTAAAAAAATGATTTCCAACTGTCAGATAATATCGCAATGGTATTAAATTAATAACTTTATTTGCACTAATTAATTAATTGCATTTGTCCGTGTGACATTTCTATAATATTCATTTCCGACCCCATAAGGTATATATTTTCTGAAAGCTTATGAAAAGGGAAGGGGATTAAGCATTATCTGTTTGCTGTGTATATGTTGAAATCAACTTTTTAAAGATCCCCAAAATTGCCAAGACCCCCAAAAAGGTATTAAAATATCAGAAATATTTGGCAGCAAATCGGTATTGGAAATCAGCAAAAATCGCCCCATAGCTATCTAAGATATAAGCTTATTTTTATCACAAAAATTAAAACTGCGATATAAGCACCAGAGTACAACTGCTTTGTGGTTTTTTTTTAAATGTACAAACAAACATCGATATTTTTTAGTTTTTGTACTACCGTGAGAGCTATGGGGATTAACTGAAAGCGCTTGACTATTAAAATACAGTTTGCTAAAAAAGAAAAAAAAACCAAGATGGCGAATATATGAGTCAAATATAGTAGTTACGACTTTGTCCCCTTTAACCTTCACAATATTTGATACCAATAAAAAAAGAGCTTGACCAGTACGATGTAGTAAACTAAATATTTAAATTTATCAGAATCGGCACGGCCGAATATAGCGCTATTATTTGTTATAAATTATTTTGCTTTCGTAAATTCCTCTGATTAAATTTGGGTAGAGAGTTGAAGTTCTTGTTTTCCTCTCACTTGAGTTTAAAAGATTTTTAAAAGTAAGAAAACTTTACACAACTTAGAGATCATTCTTAGACCATTAAAAAAATCTAATGCAAAAGCGAGATGCTAAAATAAAAATTTTAAAGATTAAAAGGAAAAAACGCTTCACATCTGTAAAAGCTTTTTCAGATTCGTTTTATATATAGTAAAATAAAATTATTTTTTTAGTGTTTTTTTACAAGAAAAAATTTTCTTTTATTAATATTCATATTGATATAATTATATTTAATTCAAATTCTTTACATATTTTCTCGCTTAAAATAATACATATTCAATAATAATTTATAAAAGGGATACAAAGGTCTTAATACTATAAATTAAACTACTAATTTGTAATTGACTAAATCGTGAAAAACTGTGTCAACATGTTTGTTGCAAGTAATCAAACAGGTTTCAAAATAAAGGTTCAAGTATTGCATAAATATAACCTTAAAATTTATCTAAAGAGTACATTCTCAGTACTTAGTACACTTCAGCGCATCCAAACTTATTTTGGATCTCTAAAAGAGCTTAAAATAGACGGCAAGCTACTCCTGTACATTAATTAAACGTTCTTTTTCATTTTGCACCTTGAACAAAATTTTAGGGCATGAGTTACAATTGGTGTTCTCTGGAGTAAGGCTGTCACTGAATAGTTGATCTAGTGGCTCGTTTCCGTATTCGCCGCAGTATGAATCAAAACTCAGCGTAGAGAAATCTTCATTATTCAGGCAAGATAAATTGCTATAGTTTCCCCCAGAGGATAGAAATGACCAGCGGCCACATTCAATTTCATCCAAGATATCAGCTTGATTCAAATTATCATTAATCGGCATGCATTTGCCGTAAGGCCAATCATATTTCTTGCGTCCTTCCAAACCATTGCTACAGCCAGATTGCAGACCCACTAGCATACTATAATGGCTTTCGTCATATAATTTCGTATGCTGATACCAAAACTCGGGAATAGTCGAAAATTCCACCTCATCTACACCAAAACTTAACACACCGGTTTCTTCCACTGTTTCTTTGATGACATGAAAGAGACGTTGAATTCTTTGGGCTGACAACTGTTTGCCGCTAAATGGTATGGTGACGTCTCCACTAGAGAACCAGTAATGTGATGTATTTGTAGTTGATGTTATACTTGTTGAAGTGTAAGTCACATCCTTAGAAGCGTGTAGGGAAAATCTATTATTATCTATGCCAAAGTGTAAATCTTTGGTATCGTTACTAGTGTGACTGAGAAGTTCATATAACGAGCTTAATCTTTCGGCACTATTGTAGTTTACTTCAAAGGATAACGAAAAATCTCCACATTTTATCCAAAACTGAGAAGTTTTTTCGTTGGTTAATGTCTTCGAATCTTCCTTTGTGGCATCATTTGGTGAATATATTTGTGCAGTTGGGCTGTTAAGTTTATTGTTGTAGGTTTCTTGAGGCTGGAAAGGTTGATCTTCCTTTATAATTTGCTTAACCAAGGATTTGCCTTTAGATTGAACATCATAAAAAGATAGGCGATGTTTTTTGTGATACTTGGAGATGGGACTAAAAAGTGGCTGTTTGATATCAGGCGAGCCGGCAAATAGATGATTTTCCTGTGAGATGATGGGTGAGGAAAATTCAAAATCGTTTTTAGTCGCAGACACAGATAAACCCTTTAATGGCTTGGAAATAACACCAAAAATATCTTTTTCGACTGAATGCGAGCTGGTAATTGAACCACGTTCCTGCGCTTTGATGGGCGTGGAAAACTCAAAACTATTCTTGGTCAAATATAGAGGTGAATTGTTTACTTCTCTAGGATGGTAAATGGGAATGCGGGTTTTAGGACTATCAGCATTATTTGTGACTGTTTTAATAGCTTGATCTGTTAACCTTTCCCTAAACGATAATGTTGAAACCAACTTGCCGGGAAGTTTTTTTAATGGCGATTGTTTTGCAAAGTTCAGGGATGTACGTGGCGTACATAAAGGCGTATCCAAAACTGTTAAAGTGTAGAGAGATTTTATTTTACGTGGTGAGTTAACTGCTACCATGAGAGATTTATCTAATTCTTCAATTGTTTCGTCGGCCTGGTGTGCAGTTTTGTCTATTACTTCTTGGCAAACGGGTAGTGTAAGTGATTTTTTCAGTTGTATTTCCGCTTCTAAATCATTGCTGTTTGAATGCTTAGTTTCCTGCAATGAAACGTCTTTCTTCCAGGCAGCATTTCTGTTCAATTTCTTTTTGCGTAGAGGCTTTATTGGTTTGGTAAAGTCGCTTATATTTTCTAAATTTCTGGTTTTGTCTATATGACTTTCGGACTGTGAATCTTCACTGGTATTCTTTGGCAATGACGATAAACCAGAGTCACTTTCTTCGGTTTCCGAAGTTTTAGCAGAAGAGGAAGTCGATGCAATTTCATTTGATTTGCTAGAACTTGAAACTTTGTCACTTGACCCATCTTCGGCAGTTGCGGATTCGATTAAAGATGTTTCTAGTAGTTTATTGCTGACTAATTTTGTATTTTCTTTAAACATTTTGTCATGCTTCTCTTCAAACCCACATAGTAATACAGCTACTTGATTTGTCTTTGTTGGCCCATTTGTTTGAGGTAGTACTGACTCTGGATCTCTTATTTCCTTATTATATAAAATGTCCTGGAACTCTATAGCATTTTTGAGATTTTTCCGAGCAGCTAATGCTGTATTCATTGAATCCTTTCTTTGTAAAGGCTTAGTTTCTGCTTCTAATGTTTTAGGGGAAACTGCGTTAAATTCTAATTTCTTCAGCATGTTTTTAACCGAGACTTGTTTTTCAGTAATAATTTCTTCACGTTGTATATTGATTGGTTTGTTATTTTTAGTGACTTCAACAAAGCGAGTGTACAATTGAGCCTTCTCTTTGACAGATATTTTTTCAAATACATCTTCCGCTACAAAGCAAGCAGAGGGTTTTGTCGCCATCGTCATCATTGTTTCAGTTCTTGGAGTTGGAATTGGTGCTTTACGTTTGGCAGAATTAATTCTAGGCTTGGGAACCGGACTCACTAGCAAAATTTTTGGCAGTGTATCAGGCTCTTTTAAAATCTCATTTGTCAATGTACCATAGCTTCCTTCTGTAACAATATCACCTTTGCCCTTTTGTGCTATCATATTGTTAAACATAGATACAACTTGCTTGACCTTAGATTTTTGCGTCTTCTTTAATTCCACGTGATTAATGTAGACAGGCGATTCCTCGCCTGAAGCATGTCCGTTTATTTTGGATGATCGCTTAGCGTCTTGATTGTTAGCCATTATCTCAATAGATATTTAAACTTTAGATTTTAAATAAGAACTTTTGTTGTTAATTTTTATTAAGCGATGCTTCCGTTAGATGATGCTGTTGTTGTTCAATTATAGGTTTTCAAAAATTGGCGAACTTTTATTCACTTTGGTTATGTTTGCGTAGCACTTGATAGTTTACAACTAATGCTGATGCGATTTTGCGTAAGTATTTATATGTATTCAGCAGGTAGCCGAATCGTGGCTAGGAAGTTAATTTTCTCATTCGATGTCCTTGTTAAGGGTTATATTTTAACAGGTAGCGATAAAGTGGATATTTACAGTTAGCCAAGTTATTTTTCTATAGGGATGTTCACGTTAAGGGTTATTGTTTAGCAGGTACTCCAATCCTAATTAACAAAGTTATTTTTTCTCCAGGCTCCAAAATTGTCTGTATGTATGTATGTGTGTGTAAATTTATATCTAATTATTTATTTACATCAGCAGGTAGCTGAAGTAAATACAGCTGTGGTTTTATTGTTTGTATCTTACGCACTTACACAAAATAAGGAGTTCCCGGAAAAATACTTAATACTTTTTATGGCATAATATGGTGGACTTTTTCTTCTGGGGAAAATCATATTTTATTTCAAAATTTGTTTTTTAAGGCAATAAATATTTTGTTATTTTGGTAGGATATACATATGTATGTATGTAAATGTTAGCACAATTTTAATAAACTCCGCTATTCAGCCCAGAAATTATTAAAATAATTAAAGAAAAAACTACAATTTTGTCTGCCTTTATCATTCACTGGTATTCCCCTTGTGGTTAAATCTTGATTTTAAGTTTAAAAAAATTAGATCCCATCCAAGTAAAAAAAAAAAAAAATTCCTCATTTTAGTATCAAATTTTAAAAATACTTTCAGTGCAATATCTTTTTCTGCTCACTAACACTACCGCGATTTTGTATTTCTTTCTCTTACTGTCACTTTCTGATCAATATCAAAAAGCAAAAATATATTTTTTGTTTACGTTTTCTATCATCAAGAAACCCACAAGCAGGGATGCCACATTGGTTTCATTGCAACGAAATTGATAGATTTTTATAATCAATTGGGTGATTCACAAGGTGTCTTATCATGTCATATTATCCTAAAATTTTACAATGGTTTAAAAATGTTGTTGTTGCTTTTCAAACAAAAAGTGTCTTATAATAATAAAACTTTGTAAACTATGTTTATTGTGCTCTCGTATTTAATAAGCAGAGACCTGTGCTAAACGGCTAAGCCAAGCCGCAACAGTTTTTGTAAGCTGTCGCCGTTCATTGTATAATTTTATCGGGCCGACATCCAAATTTGAGCGCAGTTGCTAATTTTTGATAACAAATCACTAGTGGCGTCAAATAAGATCGACTACGGACTCTGCTGTTTTTGTTTATCAAACAAAATTTAATTTATTTGTAATTTATTTACTTGAGTTTGCCATTACAACATCTAAAATGTACTTTTCGCACAAACTGGCTATTATTTTGTTTTTTTTTCACTTGTTTTTGGCATTATGAAAGAAAATATTTATTTTTATAATTGTTTTACATCAGCTGACTTAAATTAAAAATAGCACACTTAATTATGAGGGGTTGTTCACAATAGTCTTAATTTTTCATGCTATTATTATAGGACATATGACTTTATGACACTACTGTGAATCCCCCATATGTATTAACTTTGTAGCTTGGTTGGCTTTAAATTTTTCTTTTAAGATTTTGGTAGCATTTTGGTAGAATTTATTAAAAAAATATTTAACATTTATGCCCTTAAAATGGAAAATGAGTTTGAAATGGATTTTATTTAAAATTTTTCATACAAAACATTCTTAAAATGATTTTCAATAAATTTTTATTTTTATAAATATTTAAAGGTGGCTTCATATTACGACTTGTCATAAAATGAAATAAAATGAAAAACTGTAATAGTGTGAATACAATTTGTTATGAAATGTCAAAAAATACGGATAGACAATTGAAAGTCGTATAGCTCTACAACATCTGTCAAATAAGCCTTCAATAAATCTAAAATATTTTTTATGAATACAGCCCTAAGATTTTTCATTTTATCAGAGTTGTTAAAGAAGCACATAGACGTCAAAATCAGATATGGGAAATAAAAATTATCAATATACTATTTATTACAAGAATTTTTAGACTATGAATCAGTAAAAATAAGATTATAGTTAAAAATTATATTAAATTGAGATATTGTTATTATAATTTTTTCCATTACAAAATAGATAGGATTTATTAAACCGATCTATGTATAACTTGTCTATACAGTTTTGTTTTACAAAAGGAATCAACTTGTCTATTAATACCTAAACAAGATAATTTTAAGACTCAACTGTTTTTACATAAGTTTAAAATAAACTACTTATATTTTTAACCTAGCATTTACACATGAAAGTAAATGCCATTGCTTCACTAACACACACTATTAATATTTTTTTATTTTTTACTGAGATTTCAACGACATTTTCAGGAAAGTAATTTTTATAAGTTTTCAAAAAGGCAAATGACAATTGTTGCCTGTTAACACACTTATACAAATTTAAAAATTTTTGGTAAAACAATAATTGCAAAATATAACTTATTTTGTAAATATATGAAAATATTTGTTCTTCAAATATACATAAAGAATACAATTGATGTATTTTTAAAACAATAATTCAATAAAAAAACTAGTAAGAACGCTATATTCGGCCGTGCCGAATCTTATATACCCTTCACAACGTGTAGTCATGAAATAACAGTAGTTTGTATCACCATTCATCCCATATGAAATACGTACATACATATATAAAAACATACCATTGTAATATTATGAATTTACGTATGTATTTAAAAAAAAAAAAATATAAAAAAATAAAAAAAAATTTAAAAAAATTCAAAAAAAAATATTAAAAAAAAAGTTAAAAAAAATAATTAAAATATAAATAATATATAAAATAAAAAAGAAAAAAAAATAAAAAAAAATATAAAAGAAATAAAAATTTTTTTTTGGCTCAGCTGGGATTCGATGCCACGTTTTCTCTAACCAGTATACACGTTTGTATGTATGTATGTTGTTGTTGTAATGTTGTTTTTGTGAGAAAAATCGAGGTGGTCGTGGGATTTTGCTCATATCTCAGTTGTTTATGTACCGATGTTTCTGATTTTCAAAACAGATATACTATCGAATATTTCTGATATTTTAATACCTCATCCGGGTCCAAGCGATTTCGGGGGGCTTCAAAAAGTTGATTTCAACATACACACGGGCAGACGGACAGACTGGCAGAGCTTAATCGACTCCCCTATTCATAAGCTTTCAGAAAATATATACTTTATGGGGTCGGAAATGAAAATTGTAGAAATTTCACACGGAATGACAAATCTATATACATATACCCTTTTTCACTGTGTGAAGGGTATAATAATTTCTAAATATTATCTTAATAGACATATATTTTTTGGTAACTCAAAAGGTAGTAAAAAATTGTAGGTAAATTTAGCTCATCAATGTACAATGTATAGCGATTAATGCAACTCTTCGCTTTGACAACTAGTCTTCTTCATTGAAATTTTTTTTTTAATACGTATTCAGAAATTTCAAGAAAGTACTTTCATATGTAAATTTAGGGTAAATGAATGTGTTTAAGAAAGTAATTAATTAAAATCAGTATGAAAATCGATTGCATTATATTGTCCATCTCCGATGGAAATGATAATCACTTTTAACAAAAAAATTTCGTTTAATCTTAAAAAAGTTTAAAAAAAATTACTCATTATAGAAAAAAAAATACGTTGAAAATACTTTTATTTTTAAAACTATTAATTAAGAAATTTATAAGGATTGATAATGTACAATGTTTCACTAAAATTGGTTTGGCAGCACCCCACCCGTCACATCCATTTTTTCTCAATAAATTTTAAAACAAAAATATATTTCGTTAAACCTATTTTCCAACACATTCATATTCTAGATGTTATTTCTTAAAAGTAGTCCATTAGGTCCCTAAATTACAGAAATAAAAGCGAAATATGTAGATGACTGAAAAATTTCATTAATATAAATCAAATAATTTTTAAACATGCCTCGGCATGCAGCTGTAGCCAGTGTAGCCATAAGTTAAAAATTAAAAACAGCAAATTGTTTTTGTTAATTTCTTGGAATTCGAATTAGTTAAAAAATCGTATATTAATTCAATTTTTATTATTTTTTAAGCGACTGATTTCAAGTGTTTTTTGGAGGCTTTTTGAAAAATAAAAAAATTAAGAAAGCGAGAGGAGCTATCTATGCCTTGTATACTTAGCTGTAAAATAAATTCCCTTTGAACTAATATTTAAATTTTAATTTAGGCTTGAGTTCATATTAACACTCTTATTGTAAACAAGAATTTTTAATTGTGATGAACGAAAACATAATCTGAAAAATAATATTTTTTACCGACACTAGCCAAGTCCTTTTGTTTATAAGTAAAACACAATTTTTTTTAATTTACCAAAGAATCTTATTTACTTTATTAAAATATTTTTCTTAAATAAATTTTAGTACTAAAATAGCTGTTCAGCACGTCAAGTTAAAAAAAAAAAAAATAAAAAATGGCTTTCATTTAACTTAAACCACTACCGCTTTGTAATCGACTAAAGCGTTTAAGACTGAATCCATATGTTTGTCGCAAGTCTTTAAACAGATTTCGGCATAACGGCTCAAGTATTGCAAATAATCTTCCAATTCTTCTACAGAGCATTCCTGGAAATTATTACTAGAGCCAATGTTGCAAATGTTAGAGACAATGCTTTTTAGTTTCTGCAAATATTCGGGCGTACCCTTTACAGCATCCAAAGTATCTGCGCCTTTGAAGGAGGGTTTAACACAGGAAGCAAGTTGTTTCTGTACTTTGCTTAAACGTTGTTTTTCATTTTGCATCGTAACGCAAACTTTAGGAAGTGACATTTTTCTTGT
Source organism: Phyto melanocephala (assembly GCA_941918925.1). Lineage (NCBI taxonomy): Eukaryota > Metazoa > Arthropoda > Insecta > Diptera > Rhinophoridae > Phyto > Phyto melanocephala. The sequence goes on along the minus strand of OW799236.1, from coordinate 21,006,827 downwards.
TTCCTCCCACTGTTTTCTATGTTCTGGATTAAAGCTGTTATCGAATAGTTGGTCTAATGGCTCACTTTCATATTCACCGCAATACGACTCAAGATTCATCATGGCTAGACTATTGCGTGGCATACACAGATCCTCGTTGCCCAGCGAAGCCAAATCGTTATAATTCCTTTCAAAGGGCACATACGATAAGCGACTACATTCAATTTCATCAAATATGTCAATTTCATTTTCATTACAAGTCAGCATGGATTTGCTGTGCGGCCAAGCATATTTGCTGCGTCCCTCCAAACCATTACTTTCGCCTGATTGTAGACCCACAAGCATGCTATATTGGCTTTCAGCGGAGAATTTGGGTTGTTGAAACCAAAACTCAGAGACATTAGAAAACTCAACCTCATCCACACCAAAACTTAAAACTCCAGTTTCTTGCACGGTTTCTTTGATAACACGAAAGAGACGTTGAATTTTCTCGGCTGACATGTATTTGCCACTGAATGGTATGGCCAAGTCTCCACTGGAAAACCAGTAATGTGAACATCTTTTGGAAGTCGGTGCACGTGTTGAACTATTGAACACATCTAGAGGTTCGTGTGCTGAAAACTTATTATTATCTATACCAAAATGCAAATCTTTGTTATCACAACTAGTTTCCATGAAAATTTTATACAGCGAACGCACTCTTTCGGCACTGCTATAGTTGATCTCTAAGGTAACCGAAAAGTCTCCACATTTGATCCAAAAATTAGAAGTTTTTTCGTTAAACAATTTAGTTGCAGTCTTTGGCTTTTCCCTTGTGGCATCAATAGTTAAATTTTTTTGCTCAATTGGGCCGTCGTATTCACTGTTACAGGTGGGTTGAGGCTCAAAGAGTTGGTCTTCTTTTATAACTTGCTTAACCAAAGAGTTGCGTTTAGATTGAAAATCAAAAATGGATTTGCGACGATTCTTTTGCAACTTGGACAACGGACTAAGGAATTGTTGTTTGAGGGAAGTTGAGGCAGCAAACGAATGACGTTCTGGCGTTACGATGGGTGTGGAAAAATTAAATTTTCTTTTGATCATGGGCTCGGACGATTTCTTTGGTGAGTTGAAGATGGGATTATAAGATTGTAGTTTTGCTGAAGGCGGGGCGGCAAATGAATGACGTTTCTGCGATTTAATCGATGTGGAGAGATCTAAGGATTTTTTAGTTAAAGACACTGGTACATTTTTTAGAGGCTTAAGGATGGGACTAAAAAGTTGTTTTTTTACTGAAGGCATGGTGGCAAGTGTATCAACTTTCTGAGCTACAACGGGGGTGGAAAAACCAAAGTTGTTTTTATTTGTAAAAACAGCCGATGGGTTTTTTATTTCTGCTTGACTGGGAATTTTGGGAATTTTTCTTCGAGGACTATCCGTATCATTAGTGGCTGTCTCGAAACCTTGATCCGTTAAGCTATCACCCAATGAAACCGTTTGGGTCACGTGGCTTGCAGGTTGTTTAAATGGCTGTGGTCTAGCCACGTTAAGAGATGTTCGAGGGGTACACATAGGCGTATCCAAAACTGTAAGGGTATATACAGATTTAATTTTACGTGGTGAATTTGCCATTTTAATGAGAGATTCATCTAATTCCTCCATTGTTTCATCAAGCTTGTGTGGAGTTTGCTCCACCACAATCACTTCTTGGGAAACAGATTGCGCATTTGAAGTTCTAGGTTTGGTTTCGGTTTGTTTGGTATCCGATTCAGAATCTGTGGTGGTTGAGTGTGTAGTTTCCTTTACTGAAGCATCTTTTTTCAAGGGAAGATTTTTGCGCAATTTCTTTTTGCGCACAGGCTTCACTGGCTTGACAAATTCGAAGTCGTTTTCGGAATTCTTGGATTTAGTTTGCTGACTTTCCGGCTGTGAATCTTCACTGGTATTTTTGGGTAATGATGACAAACCAGACTCACTTTCTTCGGTCTCCGAAGTTTTAGCCATAGATGAGACAGTTGATAAATTTGCCTTCAATTTCAAAGATTTCAAAACACTGTAGTTTTTGTCACTTTCTACAGCTACTTTTAACACTTTATCTGTTACTGGTTTTAGATTTTTCCCATCAAGTTTAGATTGACTGGGAATGCTCTGAGCAGCCATGTCATTCTCATGTTTTTCCTTAAACCAGGAGAAGAACAATTTTTCTAGTTCTTGGTTTTGAAAGATTGTTATATTCGGATGGGATAGCTGCTTAGTGTGAAGTTGTGTTGTAACCAAAGTGTGTAGGTGAGGCAATGAATTACGCTTTTTCTGGTGATTTTCTGTAAATTCCTTGCCGTTGGTAGCACCTTCATGGCCATTTCTGCGAGCAGCTAAAGCTCTTTTCATAGAGTCCCTTCTTTGTAAAGCCTTAGCTTGTGATTTTGATGTTTTAGGGAAGACAGCATTAAACTCAAATTCCTCCAATAAAGCTTTTACAGAGACTTGTTTTTCAACAATGACTTCTCCGCGTTCAGTATTTTTTTCTTTGTTAGCTTCGATTGGCCTAGGGTGTTTATTAAATATGGAATTCTTTTTGTAGATTTCTTCCACAAACTTGCTGTACAAATGGGCCTTTTCCTTAACAGAAAGTTTCTGAAATACATCTTCTGCTACGAAGCAAGCAGAGGGCTTAGACTGTATCTTTGTCAGTGTTTTTTTTCTTGGAGTTGGAACTGGTGTCCTGGGCTTGGCGTTAAAAGTCCTAGGCATGGGTACTGGGACCATTCGTGTTGCTCTTGGCAGACGTTTAGGCTGTGGTGAAACTTCATTTACTAACGCAACATATTTTCCAGCAGTTACACTGTCCCGTTTCATAATGTGTGTTATCATGGCATTAAACATAGACACCACTTGCTTAACTTTGGATTTTTTCAACTTCTTAGGTAATCTCAGTTCATCAACTAAACGACGTTTATTAATTTTCGATGGCTGTTTAGCGTCTTGATTGTTAGACATCTTGGAAATAATTATTTTTTTATCAGACGTTTGGTTTAAGGTTAGGAAATTTTAGGCTATTTTTTCTATAGCAATGGCTTCAATTTAGAACTGATGCTGCTTGTTGTTAGTATACTTTTTTCATAATTAAGACAGACAACTGGTGTTAAATTAATTAAAAATGTTTAAGCTAATTTTTCTATTCCGATGTTCACTTTAAGTGTTACAGTTTAGAACTAATACGACTGCAAACTTGTTAAAGTATTTATACTTTAGCAGGTAGAAGGAATTTCTTTAGTTGCTCTCTTCCTTTTTGCGAGAATTTTCTTTCGATACTCTTTCTGCTACTTTGTGCAGGAGGCAATTAGTGCTTTAAAAGATACTTTAACGATTGCACAATTAAGGCTTGAGCTGTTTCATACCTTTTGCAGGTAGATTTAAAAAAAAGTGTGGATTGGACTATCCCTTTTAATTGTTATCGGTCTTGAGGGTCTTTAAAATGTGTAATAAAAACTTTAATTAAAGGATTTCCAAGCAATCAATATATTTAAAAATTAGGCATAATTTAGCAAGTTTTTGAAATGAATTTCTGAGAAGCAATAAACTTAATGAATAGATGAAATTCTCCTGGAAGAATTTGGTATTAAACGAAAACAGGATTTTAATTTCTCCTTTATTGTGGTTGAATTTACAATTCTGTGTTATAGTTTGGTTATCAAAAAGAGAAAGGATTTCCCGCTCACATTCATAGACATCATTCGTTTGTATTGATGTTTTTGAAATGCCCAATTAACGATACAGTTCAGTATAAATATTTTTATATATTGAGATGTAGTGTGTAATATGGTCATAGATACATGAAGAAATTTTTTTCCATGTTCTGACATTTTCCACAATATTGATGAATGCAAATTGAAATCGCCATAGCTTATTCTGTGGTTCACAATGGCGGCTTCGGAACATACAGCAATCATTTTCGAAATGCATGTGTTTTTTATATAAAATTTGAAGTCTGTCTTATGAAGTCTATTAACATTAATTATTTTTTTTTAGACAAAATTTAATTGAGTTGCCGCATTATATTTCCTACATAAAACAGTGATATATTTTTAAGTATTTTAAATAAAAATAAGACGAACATAGTAGAAAACCTGTTATGAACTGGTTGCACGAAAATTTATTTCAAAAATAAAAAATAAATAAAAAAAAAGCAGTATAGATTTCCCGATAAAATTTTAAAAATGAGTGGATCATGCTGCATAAAATTTTTTTTATAAATAAAATTTATATCGATGCAATTTTGTGAATTCCTTTTTTTTAACGCAGCAAATTAAAACAATAACTGCCTGTTCAACGATGTCGAAAGAAAACCCAAGCGAAATTTCATTCGTACAAATATATTAAAAACAACAACAAAAACTAAAAATTTGTTTTTGTTTTCAACGTATTTGTACGAATGAAATTTCGCTTGGGTTTTGAACAGGCAGTAAAAACGCAGTTAGTATCCGCAGTGCGGCGCAATATGATGTAATGATGTTTTAGCGTTAATCGGTACAATGAAAAAAATTTCCATAAAAATGTCTTCGAAAACTCTGCATCCGCAGCTTTACTATTTATGGATTAGAAAAGTGGGCAGAGTCACGCCCATATACAAAATATATATTATTCATTTCTTTGACTTATCTGCTTCATTACAATACTAGCTTGTGCCCGCGACTTCGTCTGCTTAGTTATCGCGATAAAAGGTAGACTTAGTATTAACCTAGATTGTTATTTATATGTTTGTCAAATTTATCAAAATATTCACATTTATTATACCTATTAGTAGGATTATTAATTTGAAAATAAAAAAGAAATGTCAAAACTTGCAACAAAAATAAAAATTTTATAAAACAAACAACCCGTGTAGGCGGTGATGATGAGTTTGCCAACGACTTAATCTAGGTTGTTACCTATCTATGTGCCGAATTTCATTTAGTTCCGTTTAGCCGTTTTAGCGTGATTGAGTAACAAATACCCAAACATCCAAACATACAAACATTCACATTTATTATATTAGTAGGATTTACAATATAAAACTGTACACAAAATAATTTCTTCTAATATAATTTAAAGTTAAAAAATAAGGCAGTGCCACGCCCATGTAATATATTTTTTTTTGACTACTTCAACTTATCTGCTGTAATGCAATTAAAAATTGTACAAAAAATAATTTCTGATAATATAACTTAAAATTTTGAAAAGTGGGCAGTGCCACGCCCATATAAAAAACATATTTTTTATTTCGACTTATCAGCTTTATTCGAATATAAAACTGCACACACTATAATTGCTTCTAATACATTTTATAGAAAAGTAGGAGGGCCACGCCTATAAAAAAAATTAATTATTTCAATTACTACAATTCTACTTATGCAAGTTTTATACAACTTTGTACGCACATTGAGTTCTGCTGACAATACAATTCAAGGATTAGAAGTTTTTTAGAAAATTAGAAAAACTAACTAGTTTTGGGATTTATTTTAAAATAATTGTCACATTTCGCGATTACGATTTTTTTTTAGTTATTTTATTTTTACTGAAAAATATGTTTTTTTGTAAACGTTTACTTTTCTAATATGTTGGCCGCCATTTTGTAGTGGTAGATATTTTAGGTTTAAAATTTGCTTATGGCAAAATGTACTCTACTAGTCTAGTCTTTTCCATTTTAAGGTGATTGAAAAAAATTAAACATTTCGCCATCTTGAACTTTAAATTTAATTTATAATATATTTTACTTTTAGTCGATTTATTTAAACTGGAATCCGTCTAATGTCTTGAAGCTAAAAAATAAAATTTTTGTTTATACATTTTAAGCCAAAGACACCAAAACATTTACGTTTTTTTCAATTTTATTTTGAAATATTTTTGCAGACAACGACTTTAAATTTGGTGCTACTATCATTGGCCAAAAACTATTTAGGAGCTTAAATAACTTGATATATAAAAAAAAAATAATTTTAGCCTATAACTTTGCCGATTTATGACTGATTTGTCTAGGCATAACTGAGAGGCATATCATGTACATATATAAATACTAAAACACTGATGTCTAAAAATTATACGTGAACTAAAAAATTTTAATTTTTATTTTAAAAATATGGGAAAAGGCCGTTTTTTGCTTATATTTCTAGAGACTATAAACCGATTTTGTTCTGAATATTTTTTAAACGTGTGTGTGCAACATATGGCAGCTTCAAAAAATTAATGTCAACAGACACAAAGACAGACGGACATTGCTCAATTGGCTTTCATTTTTATAAGGCTTCAGAAAATATATACTTTATAAGTAGAAATTACAAATAGAGCCACACAGCTACATATATACAAATATGTGTTCCTGCCCCACAGGTAAAAAAAAAATCATTTAAATTTATTTGCATATTTCTAAAAATTTTCTTATGTCTAGAAAAATATGGAAATTGCTGGAATATAGGTATTTAAAAATGTGTGGGTTTTTTGAAAATTTTAATTACTTCCTAGAAAAGTTGATGTCAACAGAAAATGAGATTTTGAAAAGAGCTACCTTTACCTAAGATAACAGGTAGGAATATTGCTAACTTTTGACCGTTGATTTTGTTATAGCCTGGCGACACCATACACAAACACATATCTATACATGCATTTTTATGTATTTGATTTGCCCTTTATACGGCTCGATCTCGATATCGAAAACAACATTTAAATACCAATAATGCACAGAAAGGGTGGTGCAGGTGTAAATGCAGAAACCTGAAACAAATTCCCAATAACAAAATTGAGAAAATTAAATAATTGAAATTAAAAGGAAAAGCAAAACATTGTTATTTCTGCAAAATGCAAATTATTATGGCGAATTTTTAACTACCTGCGCTGTTGTTGTTCCCTTTTTCCAGGAAGGAGCAAAATAATATTATTATTTTTTTTAATTTTTAATGCCACTTTTGATATAGGTAGACCAATATTATATTTTAAAAATATGCCAGATATTATTTTTTCAAAATAATTTATTGTCAATTGTTATTTCGGTCAAAATGGACAGCGAAAATATTAAAATTTGTCCAAGTAATTCAAAATAGCAAAAGATCTAAAGATTTGTCATCAAAAGGTAAAAGAAAGACTTGAACATTAAAGCCAAATTAGAATCAGGAAGAAAACAGTTTCATGTGGACTAGATAATGATTTTTTCTTACTAAACAACATACATTTCAATGACCAATAATCGCCTGTCCCCATTCAGAAATGGGCTTTATTGCTAAAGATTATTGTTCGATAAAATGTTGCTCGAAACTGGCCATCCATTTTGATAAAACCATTTTATCAATAAAACCTTTTAGTTAAAGAAAACATCTTGAAAGAGCAAAACTACCATTAAAGTACATTTTCCATCTCTGCATGAATATTGAGAAGTATATGAAATTAAAATGTATTGTTTTTCAAAATTGTTTACTAAAAAGTACCAACAACAATTCTGCAATACTGTAAAATAAATAATAGCCTCTACAGCCCTACAGAGGAATTGTTAGTCGAAACGTTGTATAATTTCCCCAAACTATTGCAAATCCTTTAATACTAAGTGCAACACCTAACAGAACCAAATAATGCATAAATGGACATACAAAAATACTTCAAAACAAACAATTTAAATTTATTTTTCATTAAATTGTATTTTATTCGTCAATTGCTTTATTTAATTGGAATTGGAAACGTTTTTATACAAACATAAATCATTGTAAATCTGATATGCCAGAGCATTTAGCATTGTATCCGTTTGATTACTGCAGTTATGCACACAGATGTCTGTATAACGACTCAAGTAGAAAATATAACTTTCCAATTGTTGAACTGTGCAATCTTTAAAGCCATCGTTGCTGCCTTTGTTGATGATTTCCGCTACAATACCTTTTAAAGTGCCAAGATATTCGGGTGTTCCTTTAAGGGCATCAAAGTTATCCCTGGATAAAGCGGAGTCTTGTTCCAAGCGAACACTTTCTAGTTTAGTTTTCAAATTGTTGACTGTATTTGGTGTAGTAGCAACAGCTGTTATAATTGGTTCTCTTTCCATGTTTGGCATTTGTTCTGTGTAATATTTGTCCTCGAACAAATGATCCAATGATTCATTTTCATAGTCAAAATCAAAAGATTCGCCATTCAGCATGGCTTCACTGTTGCGTGGCATGGATAGTTCTTTAGCTCCCAATGCGGCTAAATTGGTGTGATTATTGCTGAAGGGAGAGACTGATGAGGGACTAAAATCGTTGTCTTCAAAAGTCTCATACTCGCAGCTGGATTGATCTAAGTCACTTATTTGCACGGGTTTTTTGTTGGGCCAAGCAAACTTACTACGCCCTTCCAGGCCATTACTGTTACCGGTCTGTAAGCCCACCAACATACTGTAGTTACTTTCCATGGAGAATTTAGGTGATTGATTCCAAAATTCAGGCACATTTGAAAATTCCACAGCATCTACACCAAAATGCAGAATACCGGTCTCCTCCACTGATGCCTTAATGAACTGAAAAAGACGTTGCACTTTGTCAGCTGAAATATATTTGCCTTTGAAAGGTATAGCCAACTTGCCGGTGGAAAACCAATAATGCGAACAGTCTTTATTTGCCGGCAAACAGGTTGGCATGTTCTCTTTATCATTGGGATTGTACACAGAAAACGTATGATTATCAATACCGAAATGCAAATCCTTGGTTTCCCAGCTTCTTTGGCTAAAGATTTCATACAGCAACCGTATTCGCTCCTCCTGGTTGTAGTAAATATCGAGCGATACTGAAAAGTCACCGCACTTTATCCAAAACTGTGAAGATTTCTTAGGATTTTGGCAATTTATATCGGTGGTAGGAGTATGACGTGGTGAATTCATTTGATATTGTTCTAAAGGATGATCTTCACGTATTACTTGCATGGCCAGGGAATTTCGGCTAGATTCTGTATCATAAATAGATCGACGACGAGTTTTTAGAGGCATTTCTATGGGGCTAAATAGTTGTTGCTGTTGAATTGGTTGCTGAAAATACCCTTTAATAGGTGTAGAATAGCCTAAAGGATTTTCTGCTAAATTACAGGCAGTTTCGCTGGAATATCGTCGTATATCGCAGCCTGATTTGTCAAACAAAGAACTAGCCACTCTAGCAGGATCTTGCCTTTTTAAGGTAGATCTCTTAGGAGCTCGAATGGGACTTTCGGTATCATTTGAGCCAGTTTCAAAACCTTGATCGATGCAGCTGTCGGTAAAAGCTTTAGAATCCTTATATGATAGTGTTGATGCAGTTAAATTTGTAGATAAAGCCTTATTTTTGGCACTAATATCCAGTTCAAATTGACTATCTACCTGTGATGAACAAGAGCAAGCTGCTCTGCTTTTAATATTTTCGTTAATATCAATATCATAATGATTGCTCTCTGCTTTAGTGATATGCGTTAAGTTTAATTCTCTTGGCTGTGGCAGGGTGGAACTTAAGGCTGCCGAAGTTTCTTCTGTTTGAGGTTGTGCGTAAAGCATTTTATTTTTAATTTTTGTTTCAACTATTTTGAAATCTGAATCAGAGTCTGTTGAGGTTTTGGGATTGAATTCCTCGATGTCAGTATCCTTTTTCGAAACTAAATTGCGTCGTATTTTCTTTTTGCGCAAAGGTTTTACCGGTTGGCCGATGTCTGCATCGTTTGCAGAATTTTCGCTTTCCTTCTCATAAGTGTCCGCTTGAGAATCTTCACTGGTTATCTGTAACGTAAAATGTAATAAAATTAAGAATTTCTTTTGATAAAAGAAAACTTTCAGCTGAACTTACCTTGGGTAGAGAAGATAAACCAGATTCACTTTCCTCAGCTTCTGTCTGCCTGGCAGAGGAATCGATAAAAGTTTCGATTATTTTATTAGCTTCTAAGGGCACTGGGGGAGCTGGTTTCTTTTTGCGAGATGTTAAGATTTCAGTTTTCTTGCCTGTAGTGTCCTCCTTTATCTTCGATGTTGCAGTTTCCATTTTTGCTACGGCTTCTTCTAATAAGCTGTCTATGGCTGACTTGGATTCGATGTCTTCTTTTATATTTTGTAGTTCACCTTGATTTTGCTTCTCTTTCAACCAAGTAAAGAACAAACTTTCAAATTGTTCATTTGGAAAGACTACTTGGGATGGCAATCTTTCAGCTGAAACGTGTCTTATCTTCTTGGGAGGCGCATATGCCTCAATTGGTAGTGAGCAGCGCATTGCATCATTATTTCTTTTGTGAGAAGTTTCTGAGGTGCTCACTTTTTCCTGATCTTTCCAACGTCGAGGTAAAGACCTCGATCTTTGCTGATTATTAACATCAGATTGTAAATTAACCGTAAGAGTAATTTTATGGGACATTTTCTTTTCAGATATATCTTCGTATTCTTTGGATTTAATGGGACCTTTTGGCAAGTGCTTAATTTTCCTTATAGCATTCCTAACGGAATCAATTCTTTGCAAGGCCAACGGTGAAATGGTTTGCTTGGGGAAAACACATCTAGCTTCTAATTCTTCCAGCAAATGTTTTACCGATTCTTGCTTCTCATTGACCACTTCACCTGCAGCCACTACCTTTTTGACATTGGCTTCCAGTTGTTTAGCATGCTTGCCAAACACAGGATTCTTTTTGGACATATCATAGATGAATTGAGAATAAAGCTTAATCTTCTCCTTAACGCTTAGCTTGGAAAAGTTGTCTTCTGATACAAGACTTATGGGTTTTTGTTCAGCCTTGACCAATGGTTTGGTTTTAGGACTAGGAGCCCTTTCCTTTTTATAACGTTTCGTAGGCACCATTAAAGGTTTCGTTAGACTAGTCGTGGGCTGTGGTGTGGCATCTGGTGGCATATTTTGCGAAATTTTCAAATTAAACATTGAAGCAATTTGTTTGACTTTACACATTTTCAACAGCTTAGGAGTTGTCAATTGTGTGCGGTGTTTGGGTATTTCTTGATTAGCCACAGCATTCGATTCATATTTCTTTTTAAGTTCAGCAAAGCTGGGATGTTTAGGCGCTGCATACTTCTTGCGGTAAGTAGCCGGAGATTTATTAAAACTTGAAGCAATATTTAACATTTTTAATAAAATAAAATTAATAAGAGTTTAAGATAAATAAATTAATTTCACTGAGTTTATTTCGTAAAGTGTGTTCAACGTTAGACATGACAGATTAGAACTGATAATGTTTGACACAGCTAAGCGAATTTATATGCCATAAAGCTACGCGCACAGCAGCAACAACAACAACAATTTGTTTGTGCAGTTGATTTTTGGGTAACCTTTACTTTGGGTTTTATGAGGGTGTCAGGTACCGAAATAAAAATTTGTTTTTCGCGAATTTCCTTCACTTTAAATGAGTTTTATATTTTATTTGCAGCTGCTTTTTAGGGATTATTTCTTTCTTAGAAATGTTCAATTTTGCTTTGTGTTGTTGTTACAGCTGAACAAGGTTTTAGGCGATGTAAATGTAGGTAAACTAATAAAGTTTATTTTAAAGGGAGGGATAATAAAAATATGCAAAAATATTTTTACAAAGAAATTCAAATTGAATTTTATCTTTAGGCGTGGAAAAATATATATTCGCGGCTATTGCGCTACTATTCTTAACATATGAAGATGGTTTTGTATTTCTTCTTTGAATTCCGGGAAATTTTTAAAATTGCAAAATCATAGATGAAACTTTTTAACTACAACATGGTCAAATTTGTTTGCTTTTTGAAAACTTATACACACAGACAATCTCTCTCTCTCTCTCTCTTTTATAAGCAACATCTTTCTTAGTTAAATTTTAATCCGGGGTTTTCCCTAATTACTTCCAGTTTATACCTGTTTAATTTTATGTTTTCATTGTGTATAAGCCATTGTTACCTGGCATAAGGTAACGGCAGCTGCATCTATTGTTGACCGAAATTCGCGGTATAATGAAGAAATCTTTGTTTTTCAAGGAAATTTCCGCAATAAATGCATATATTTCCAAGAGCTTGTTTGTGATGACATTTTCAAAAATAATGTTGAATTATGGTTTTTGGATTTAATTTAATGTGTATTTCTTTAGTTTTAGCATAATTTTGTATAACAGAAGAATCTTCAGAAGAATCTTGAAAACCTTTTAAAACTTAACACTGCGTACCAAAACTTTAAATACATACGATTTATACTTAATGTACTTGAAAGCAACCAGAATTAATAAAATAAAACAATTAATTTTCGTTCTTTTTTTTCTGTTTCAAAGGAACAATGAATGACATTTATTAGTGTTTCAAAATTATAAATATGTGCATACATTGAAGTGCTAGTAATAAAGGTATACTCTTTTTAATAACTTTAAAATCGGCTTAGGCGTTTGCTGTGAAACCGTAGTCATTGTCTTAAAAAAGCTCAATCACGTAATCTTTCTAATCTAAAGCAAATGAATGCTCGGGTTTTGTGTTGGACTAAGCCACTTGACTGCATACTTCCAGACTAATGCTAGTGCCAGTTTCACTGGCCTCATTTGAAAATTCTACATCATCTGAAGAAGATTTATTAGGATTTGATACATTTACATCGTTATTTTCAGTATTGAGTGGTAAAATCTTGTCCTGATATTCACACATTTCTCTTATGAAATTGTCTATGTTCTCTGTATTATAAATAGGATGATGAAGATTCCTTATAGCAATTACTAAGGGTTGTTGTTGAGTTGTTTGTTCTAAGTGTCCTTTAATGGGTGTAGAGAAATGTGAGGGATTTTCTTCTAAGCTGACACCAGATTCTGTGGACATTCGTCGTGTATCGCAGCTAAATTTGTCAAAGACAGATCTCTTAGGCGATCGAGTAGGACTTTCGGTGTCATAAGAGCCAGTTTCAAAACCTTGATCTATGGAACTGTCAGTCGAAGGCTTAGATTCAAGATGTGGTATAGTCACAGTTGAATCACAAAATAAATCCCTATTACACTCACTAAGATCCTGTGTAATTTGATTATCCACCAATGATGGTTTAAAACCATCCAAATCCAAATTATTATGATTATCTTCTTGCTGTTGACTAGGTGCTGAGCAGGACAAACTCAAGGTATTAGCTGTTCGAATGTTCTTTGAAGAGCTTATTTCACTCGCTAAAGACTTATTGAGTTTTACAACGTTTGATATCTTATTCTCCTGTGTTTGGGGTTGTGTATTTAGCGTTTTGTTTTTGATTTTGCTGTCGATAACTTTGGCATCTAAATCAGAGTCGGAGGAGATTTTGCAATTGGTGTCCTGGTAGACAGTATCTTTTTTCACAGCTAAATTGCGACGTGTTTTTCTTTTGCGCAAAAGTTTAATGGGTTTGCCAAAATCTACACCATTTTCACTTTCTTTTTCATGAGTATCCGCCGTGGATTCTTCACTGGTTATCTATAAGGAAGATAGAAGTAAAACTAAGAATTTCGCTTCACAAGTAAAAACATTTATTACAACTTACCTGGGTTAGAGAGGATAAACCCGATTCGCTTTCAGTAGCTGTGTTAGATGTCTCCGTTATTTGGTCAAATCCTACGGGCTCTGAATCACCTTGTTTTTTTATGTATGATGTGGATTTTTTGGTTTTCTGGGCTACCAAGTCTTTCTTTTCCTTTGATTCTGCAGTTTCGTTTAATAAATTATCTACGGCTGAATTGCATTCGATGTCTTGTTTTATATTTTGTAAACTGTCTTTGTTGTACCTCTTCCTTAACCAAGTAAGGAATAAACTTTCCAATTGTTTATTGGAGACGACTTTTTGGCATGATACTTTTTCGGCTGTAAGGTGCCTGATCTTCTTGGGAGGAGCATATGCCTCAATTGGCAGCGAAGAGCTCATTTCATTGTTATTTCTTTTCTGTGAAGGTTCTATGATGCCCAATTTTTTGAGCACCTTATCCTGATCTTTTCTACGACGAGACACAGATCTAGATCTACAGTGTTTCTTAATGTCTGGTGTTGGTTTAACTACAACCGTTTCAGTATTATCTTCGCATTTTTTGGTTTTAACTAAATCTTTTGTCAAGAATTTGGTTTTCTTTGTGCCATTCTTAATTGAATTTATCCTTTGTAAGGCCAAGGGTGAAATTGTTTGTTTGGGGAAAGCACATCTAGCTTCTAGTTCTTTTAGCAAATGTTTGACCGATTTTTGTTTCTCATTAATCACTGCGCCTCTAGCAACTGCCTTCTTGACATTGGTCTCCACTGGCTCAGCATATTTGCTAACTTCAGGTTTATTCTTCGACATATCGTCGATGAATTGAGTATACAACTTAACCTTTTCCTTAACGGTTAGTTGCGAATAGTTATTTTCCTTTAGAAAACATATGGGTTTTCTTTCATCATTGACTAATGATTTGGCTTTAGAACTAGGAACACTTTCCCTCGTATATTGTCCGTTAGACATGAATGTAGATTGTGTTATGGCATCTGGTGGCATAATTGGCGAAACTTTTGAATTAAACATTGAAGCAATTTCCTTCACTTTACACTTTTTCAGCAGCTTTGAGGTGGCCATTTGTGGTGGGTGCTGGAGTTTTTCTTGATCACCCACAGCATACGATTCATATTTCTTTTTAATTTCTTCAAAGCTGGTATGTTTGGAAGCTGAATACTTAGGAGATTTACTAACACTTGTGGCAATATTTATCATTTTGAAAAAAATTTAATTTAACATTTAGTTTAAAGATTTATTTAATTTGCTTTTTTTTAAGTGTGTTAAACGTTTGGCATTACAGGTTAAAACTGATGTTGTGCTGAAATTTTAAGTGAATTTATAGACTATAAGGCTACACACGCATAGAACACATACTCTCAAAAACGTCCTGTTTATGTAGTCGATTTGTTAGGTTAACCTTTGCTTACGGTTATATGAGAGTGTCAGGTACCTGTATGATTTTAAGATGTTTTTCCCTATTTTTTCTTAACTGTTCATGTGTTGATTTAAAGAAGGTTTCGGGTAGAGAGGACTTATTTTATGATTGTTTGCAGCTGCTTTTTTTCTCTGGTTATTTTTTTTTCTTAGAAACTATAAATTGTTTTATGAATTATGTGACATATATTAAAGGTTTTATTTGGAAATTCATAAATTAGTTTAAAAATTCCAAATGTACCTGATAAAATTTTACGTGAAAGTTGTTTCATGCCTTTTTTTTTATTTATTTTGTTTACTTAACAATTGAAGAGTAAGAAGAAAATAGGACTTTTAGGTTTTTGGGGGATTTTTGGAATAACCTTGGTTTTAGTTTTAATCTAAAAAACTATTCCAAACCGATTGTTTTTAAAACTTCAAAATAAAAAAAACACACACACAAGAATTAGTAAGAAATGGAATGAAAAATATGCATCATGTAAATGGAGTCTAAACTAAGCTGGTGTCGGTCAGTTTAGCCTTTAATTGTTTGTTTCCGCTTTATAGACTCTTTCTATTTTTTTAATATAATTTTAAAAGTTAAATAATTGTCTTAAATTTTTAATTACGATTTGTAAGTGATTGAAATGTGAATTAATTTTCAATAAACACTAATCGAACACATTTTGGTACTTGGAGTTTACATTTACACCTTTTTTTTATAATCTGAAACGAAATCTTTAACATCTACTCTGTGAAGATAATCCAATTTAAATATTATCCGTGACATGGAATCGAATCCAAACTAGAAACAATCTCCAGCAACAACAATTGGAAATTCTAAGCAAGACACTACAAAATAATACAGAAAGGTTGCTAAAGCATCAGCCCAAAGTTATAAACACAAACACTGTGAAAAAATTTTCAGTGAAGCAGAAACAGCAACGAAGTCGTAAAACATGAAAGGGGTTCATTCATTCACTTATAGATAGAATGTCGTAACGAACGAATTCAACCAATAAAGGATGCCAAAAAAGTAATGCCATTAAAGATGACAATATAGAAAGCCTTTCGGCGTCAAATAAAATAGCAAAAGTTGCAACTGAAACTTCTGATAGGCACCCAAATACTGAAGAAATCAATGGTGTTACCTTCAAATTCAAAAGATATAAAACACTGGGAGAATATGGCATCCCCTCAGAACTTATTTAGACAAACCCTTCTGCGTCAGCAGAAATTTAACCTCCCTTTATACGTGAGATATTAACAAATGAACATCCGCCTAAGATATAAACGAGAGGTACAATTTTTAAATAAAAAAAAAAATAATAATAATTCGACAAGCTATGATGGAGAGGCATTACCCTGCTAAACTCTATATATAAGGTAACGGCTACAATGTGTAGAACAAAAACTTCGCAACAAAAAGTTGTTTGTTGACTCTCTTATAGGACGTAGCGCTATATGGGAAGCATTTAGGGCACAATGCAGTACGTCTGGCATCCCTACTTACAAACCTAACGTGTGGCATTCTATTTCTGTGGCAATAAGGTAGAACTGGTTTTGTCTGTTTTTAAAGTTTTTCAGGAAAACACTTTTAACATTTTATTTGTTTTTTTAATGGATTCATTTGGAATAAAAACTATTTTATAAATAAAAGAGTATATTGGTTTTTTTATTTTTTTTTATTCTAAATGAAATTGTTCTTTAAAAAATAAAGGCAATAAGCGTTTACGCTCTAACTTCCTCTAACCTTGTCCAAAAATAGTTAAAAGTTTGCCTGAGGGTAGCTTTGAATTTCGGGATTGCAATAATGTAATTATCTCAATTTTGGCTTATATCGACTTATGCACTTTTTCCTTTTTGCCACAGTTTTGTTATAGCCCAAATACATAACGCAAGCATGATCTACACTACTATATGTTTGTTTTGAGTGGGTATAGCTTTGTAGGTGATTCGAGTTGTAAGAGACTGGTGAATATCAAATTGAGGTTGTCAGCATTGTGCAAATATGCTTGTGCCGTGTATTTGGCCTATTAGCAACATTTCCTTTTAAACGCTTATTTCAGTGTTTAAAATTGATACATTTTTACTCACTGCCCATCATCTGAAGAGGATGTAGATCGTGGATGATGATATTTGTAGAATGCGCCGGGAGGATGCCGAGACGGCAGCGCATGTAGTATGAGAGTATCCGGAGTTGGCGAGCGGAAGATTGAGGATCACAGGCAAGCACACATTAAGTGTGAGTGCGATGGAGGACCTTAGTCTGAGAGAGATGCTGGCGATTACAAAGGACTGTGCGATGAGGATTGTCGACAATCACCAGTCGGCAGTGTGAAATCGTTTTCCAAGTCCAGAGCAAACGCCGGTTGTGGCGCGGGACTCAGTGATTGAAGGTATACTGATCGGTGGACACGAAATCACTGAGGAGCGAAGGGGGTCGAAAAGGGACCCGTGATAGTAGTGGTCTGCTTCAATATTCCCCCTACATGTGTATATATATAGTCACTGCCATATAATAGTGCCTGTCAGTATGACGCCAATATGAGTAATATTAGCAGCTGCTTCTACTATTGGACAAAAAACCGCGGTAATTCTAAAAATGTTTTTTAAGCAAATAAAATAAATTACCGATTTCTAAAATGTTTTTGTATGGTTTTAAGACTAATACAAATTTCTAATGCAGTTGTTATGGTCTTAGGAAAATATAATAAAAAAATTATAATTTTTTGGTAAAAGAAAAAAACAACGTACCACATAAGTTTGGCACGTTTAAAAATTTATGGCGGCATTTCAGTTACTAGTAAGAACTACACGCTTCGCAACATAACTATAAGTACATCCAAAATTTGATTGAATTTATTTTATTGTAAAAGAAGTTTAGGTACATGTACATTATCATTTATTTATTACTAGAAAAGCCCGGCGCGCGTTGCTACGCCCCTTCATGAATTTTAATCGCATTCTGAATTTTACTCGAATATCAAGTGCAAGGTTAAAACTATAACTTTTTCTTTATGAGCGTGGCACTGCCCACTTTTCTAATTACGAAACTGTATAATCATGACAGCTCAATATGTGTGCAAAGTTTCAGAAAAATCGGGCCAGTGCAAGTACCTCAAAATGATACCTTTTTTTATGGGCGTGGCACTGCCCACTTTTCTAATTACGAAACTGTATAGTCATGACAACTCAATATGTGTGCAAAGTTTCAGAAAAATCGGTCCAGTGCAAGTACCTCAAAATGATACCTTTTTTATGGGCGTGGCACTGCCCACTTTTCTAATTACGAAACTGTATAGTCATGACAACTCAATATGTGTGCAAAGTTTCAGAAAAATCGGTCCAGTGCAAGTATCTCAAAATTAAAACTTTTTTAGGGGCGTGGCCCCGCCCACTTTTCTTATCACGAAATTATTTAGTCATGACAGCTCGATATGTGTGCAAAGTTTCAGAAAAATCGGTCAAGCGCAAGTAGCTAAAATTGATAACTAATTTTTATGGGCGTGGCCCCGCCCACTTTTTTTTACCCATAAACACTCCCTGGTATGTGTACAACAACTTACCAAAGTTTGAGCCCAATCGGTTTTACAGTTTCGGAGTCTATAGCTAACACACACACACACACACACAGAGTGTCACTTTTATATATATAGATTCTTTATAATGATTTTATCCGCTTAAAACATCCCTCAACTGGGATTCTAAACAACATTCGCTACACTATAACATGCTTGTATGGATGTGTTGTGAAAAACAGAGGTAGGCTTGGTTTTTTTATTCATATCTCAGCTGTTTCCTGATTTTTAATAGCGATCTGCTCCTAAATATTCCTGATATTTTAGGCAAAAAATCGTTATCAATTCACTCAAATACACAAATTTAATAAATAAACAAGTGAAATCATTTCTATATGGTGATCAATCATATAACTTGTTCTGGTGGTTTTTGCATCAGTTACTGAATAATAAGGCCCGTAAAATACCTCCCTCAATGGCCGTCACAGTTGCCGTAATACAGTTGCTCATTTGGGAAACAAACTTTTCTTTTCAACTTCCATCATGCAATTTACATATTACTTTTGTCCTCTTTTTACTTTCTTAAATACAAGCTTGCCTTTGTTCGTTTGAAATACTTTCAAAAACAGCAATAGCTTATTGTACGTACATGAATACGTATCCTTGAAAATAATAATCTATGTTTTTGTTCTTAATCCTTGTTAAACTATTCAAATATGAACAACAAAAATGTTCATATTTTACTTTATTTGTATTTACAGAAAAGTAAAATTGTTTAGTTAAATGCAAACGTAAGCAGAAAAACACAATTATATTAAATATATTACAGTTCAAATATTTTAAATGCACTCAAATTTCTATTATCCTTTTGTAAAAAAAAAAATTATTCATCAGATTTTAATACAAAAATACAGACTGCAAAAGAAACATATCCAAATTAGGAAATTTTATGAAAAACGCATTGGCCCAGAATCATTATTCCACACTAAAGTCAGTTAAAGACTTTAAAATAAAAACCTGTAATAATCAATCTTGTTTTTAATACACAACATAATAAGTCTACCAAAAGTTAAATGAAATTTAATTTACACTAACGGAATCATATAATACCCTTCACCATCATGTACACAGGTACAAAAACCACATCGTACCTTGGCCTAAATTTTACATTTAATAATATAATCCATTTTGCATTTTTATTTCCAATGGCATCTATGATTTTCAATTTTTACATAGTTAGCTGTATTCTACTAGTGAAGCCCTTTAACTTGATACCCATTTGATGGAATTAAGAAAAAAAAATTATCTGCCATTTTGTTTAGCGAGACATTTTGATTTTTAATTTTGCCATATATTATTGTATTCTACTGGTTAAGCCCTTTAATTTTATTTCATTAATGTGGGGGTTGAAGGGAACGAAGTCGTATTTACTATATTTGCCGCATATATTCACCATTTTATTTAGGACGCCATCTTAAACTTTAACTTTTTCATTTTACTGATCCAGCCCATTCATTTGACATCAATATTGAGGGGTCAACCCCTCATACATTTTTAACAACTACATTTGGCCCATATTATAAATTTATTGTACGCCATTTTGTGGTATCCGCCATCATGGATTTTAAGTATTTTTATAGTGTGTTACATTCTCCTAGTGAAGCCCTTTCTTATTATACCCATATCGATCCCCTCTATTGTCCAGCAACTGAAATAAAATCAATTTTTGTTTGTTAATTTTAAGAAAAACACCGAAATAGTTGCATTTTTGTGTTTATATATCAGTTAGTTTCCCACCGACTTCTCAGTTTTTCTCAGAAATAATTATCCCACCGACTTCTCAGTTTTTCTCAGAAATAATTTTTCCACCGACTTCTCAGTTTTTCTCAAAAATAATTTTCGATACTACGGCTTATATTTTTGTGTCTTTAGCGTGTCAAAAAATTAGCTAAGAGCTTTAGTAACTTGATATATTAAAAAATATATTCTTTTAAAAATTATCTTTGCCTATAACTTTGACGATTAGTGATCGATTTGTCCTAATTTTTTGCGAATAATCCTAGAGGCAGCAAACATGTCTTTGGACTTTAAATGCTAATTTCTATGGTAAAAAAATATTTAAAAAAAAACAGATTAGACGTGCTTACTTGCTTATATCTCTAAAGTTTAGGGAGCGAAGTACTGAATTTCCATAGCGATTCTTTCCCTAATATTTCCAAAATATTGATAACATACACAGATTTGAGGAAATTGTGGAAGATTATAAAAGTTGATTTTAACCGAACAGAAGAGGGACATTCACATTACGGGGTCGAAAGCAGAGACCTGCGCCAGCCGGCTGACAGCCGATTTGAGCCGCCGCCGATGACTTTCAATGGCAGCCGCCGCCGAAGAAATATCCGGCTCGTAACGGCTAAAAATAAGCCGCCGTGCATTCTTTTTTGTTATTTTTTTTAAAGTCATTCGTGCATACAGGTGTCCCAGTTTTGGGAATTTATCCCTTAATTTTGATTTTTATACCCTTCACCTGTGGTGCACAAGGGTATATATAGCTTTGTCATTCCGTTTGTAATTTCTACAATTTTCATTTCCGACCCCATAAAGTATATATTTTCTGAAAGCTTATGAATAGAGGAGTCGATTAAGCCCTGACCGTCTGTCCGTCTATCCGTCTGTCCGTCTGTCCGTGTGTTGGTTGAAATCAACTTTTAGAAGCAACTATATGTTCCTCAGATCTGTATATGGTATCAATCTCTTGGAAATATCCAGGAATGAATCGCTATTGAAATTTAGCACAATCGCCCCATAACTTTCTGAGATATGAGCAAAAAACCACGACCACCTCGTTTTTTTCACAATTACAACAACAACATACATATATACATACATGTAAAAAACATACCAAACAAAAAAAATTACAAAAAAAAAATATTAAAAATAAAAAAAAAATAATAAAAAAAACTACAAAAAAAAATTTTAAAAAAATTTTAAAAATAAAATTTTAAAAATTTTTTAAAAATTTTTCTAAAAAAATTTTTTATAAAAATTAAAAAAAAATAAAAAAAAATATAAAAAAAAATAATAAAATATAAATAATATATTAAATAAAATAAAATAAAATTTTTTTGGCTCAGCTGGGATTCGATGCCACATTTATTCTAACGTGTACGTATGCACGTATTTTATATGGGATGAATGGTGATACAAACAATTGTTATTGCATGACTACACGTTGTGAAGGGTATATAAGATTCGGCACGGCCGAATATAGCACTGTTACTTGTTTTTAAATTTGGTGGATTTTCTAAGTATATTTTAGGAATAAAATTGCTTAGGATTAGTTTAACTGTGTCGACCAGACCAACAAAACTTTTTTAAATACAAATTAATAATATGCCATATTAATAATTAATTATTTAGTATTTTATTAAATCAGAGGAGTTAACATCTTGTTCGCTGGCAAACTTTCTATAATTACAAGCTTATAACACCCACTTCAGACGATGATTTAAAAACATGTTTTTTTTTACTTAATCTCTTTTATAAAATCTACTCAAATCTTTTTTCAGTTATACTATGATTTTTTTATAATTTTTTTTGTGATTATTTTTTACTTATAATCGGTTACTTTTCATTACTTCATCGCTCAGATTTAGAAATATATAAAAAAAATAATAAATACAAATATAAATATTTGTAATGCAAAATATTTGTCTAAAAAATTCTCTATTTTTATAAAAAATTTAACTTTTTTTCCACTTTTTATTTCATTCAAAATTCACTTGATTCTTTACTTCAAAAAGGATAGGAGAACGTTAATAAGTGTAAAGAAAATACAATAAACATTTTCAAAAACAGAAAACGTGATGTTTTTTTGTACTACTTTTTCTTCACGTCCACAAAACAAAAAAATTGTTACTTATAAATCGTGTAAATGTAATTTACCGAGTGATGACTGCAGCACAAAATGGTTTGTTAGGTTTTTGACTATAAGTAAAATTTGAAGCATTTAAAATTTCAATGAGTTTTCATTTTTTTCGGGATATCTTATCTCTAATTTCGTAAAACAGTAAGGTTACTTTGTAATTCGAAACGAAAGAAAATATTTCCTAATTTCTATTTTTTAGGCATACAAATAAATTCTAAAAGCTGATCATTGTTGGCTGCTCATAATAACAACTATTGTTGTTATTATTCTAATTTAAAACAATTCCGAATATTCTGATTTCACTTGGAATACAACATGAGGAAAATAGAGATTATTTGTGACTATAAAACTCAAATGTTGTTGCAGAATTTTATTTATCTGATATTGACCATGACTTAAGTAAAAATAAAATAATGAGGCTGTCTTTACGATTCAAAAAGAAATAATAGAACCTTCATACATCTTCGGTGTATTTATGTTGCATTCATACGTGTACTTTCAGCCGGCTCACAGCCGAAATTAAGCCGCCGCCGACGATTTCTTCGCTAGCCGCCGCCGCATACAAAAGTGCTCGGCGCAGGTCTCTGGTCGAAAGTGAATATTATAGAATAAGAAACGGAATGACAAAGCTATATATCCTTACCCTTGGCACCACAGGTGAAGGGTATAAAAACAGTGTAAAATTCTAAGCAAGTAGCAACCTTGGTACTAAATAAATAAAGAGAAAACAAAGAAAAAATAATTGACAAGCTAAATATAGTATCACTGTATTCACAAGGTGTGCTAAAGGAGCTAATACACGGCATGTTTTTTACATCTGACTTGTCAAATTCTCCACTGCTAATAGAAACATGTCGTGTGTTACCTTTAAAACATTACTTCTGTAAAAAAACATGTGTTGAGACATCTGACAAAATTTTAATTTGAGTGCGCTCTATTTTCTTCTGTCAAAACATGTGACATCAGTCGTTGGCAGAAATCTCTGCTGCTGCAAAGCAGTCAGCGTAAAAGTACAATTTTGCAGACATGTAGATTTACATATGTCTCACAAATTTTAAAGTCAGATGTAAAAAACATGCCGTGTATTATAGCCTTAAATTTAAATGTTCTAAAATAATAACAAAAAAAAAAGATAATTGTAAACGACCCTCATAACTAAACTCCTGTTCTTATAAAACTAAAAATATTTTTCGTTCGTAATTTCATACTATAAACAAATTTCAAAAATTGTTGTTGTTTTGAAATTAAATTGACGAATCTAATTGATCATATTTTTTCTAAGAACTGGGAGGTAAGTGTGATATATCAAATTTTGCTAAATTTTTAATAACAGATATTTTTAAAGGATTCGAAGAAACGGCTTACAAAAAATACAGACGGTTCGCCTTAGCAAATTCTTAGTCGATCCTTACAGGTATCTGAATAGTTATGACAACACCATAAACATAGCATACACAGTAGTATTATTTTAGGACAGATTTCGTTTGAAAAGCAACAATAAGTTTTTTAAACTATTGTGAAATCCTAAAACATGTTAGGATACCTTGTGAGAATACAGTATATTTAGGTGTTTTATCATGTGTTATTTTAGCAATTAATGGAAGTAATATTTGGATGACGAAAAACAGCTGATTTTAATGTTTTCGATAGAAAATACTACAGCTTCTGTTAACTTTAAAGAGAAGTAAACTTTTATAACTTCTACAATGTTGTTTTATTCTTGACTATTAATGATTATGGACAAATAAATTACTTATAATATTTTTAATGGAAAATTTCATTTAAATAATTATATATTAATTATTTACCTGTTTACATTCCAACATTTTAAAGATGTGTGCGTTTTTTTTTGTGTGCGTGACTAACTACTCTTGCCGGTACTTTGCTGTTAGTCTCTTTTTACTCATATTTGCTTTCTTAACATGTTGTTGTTGTTTAAATTTTTTTTTTTTGTTAATTACACATTGTTTGTTATAAGAGTTTTTTAAACATTTTATATATTATTAAAATTACAATATAAACATTTTTGATTTTAAAAATTATTTTTCAACACAACCGTAATAACAGGATAAATAAGTTTTAGAAACATCCTGGCTTTAATTAATAATTTGTATGTTACTTTTTTTATTAAAATATGTATACTTTAATATAAAAGTCATTTAGGCATGGTAACTAACAACAGTGTTGCCAGTTCTTGGTGACCAAAAAAAGGCTAAATTCCATTGCTCGAAAAAGTATGACCTTAAAATTGTTTGAAAATGAATAGTTAGTTAAAATACAAAGGGAAGTTGTTAAAAAAGTTAACTTCATTTAGATACTGATATTTAGTCAAATTTAAAATTTTCAGTTAATTTCAATTTATCTGAGACAAAGTTTAGGGTACCCCGGTTGACTAGTCAGTACTGGACATTCAGTAGTTTGGGGTTGCGGGTTCGATTCCCGCCAGAAACTCTGGTATGGTCTGCTTCTCTTTCTCTTATATTCTAACTATTTCTATTCTTATTCTCTTCTTCTCTTAAACCTATATTAAGGCGTCACAATGGACCGTAATGGTCTTTGGGTGAGGGTGACCAGCCTACCTACCTAGCCAAAGTTTAAAATGCCGTTGTGGAGGAGAGTGTGTTATCCAGTAAACAAAGAGACAAAAACTTGAAATATGATTATGAATTTAATTTCCTGAGGTAATTTTTACAGCATTTGGTTCTATGCAATTTTAATGAGCGACAATCAAATCGATTTTTGCAGACTGCTCACAATTGATTTGTTGTAGAAATTTGACTATGTACTGCTAAAAACAGACTACTGTTGCTAAGTTTTCATATCAGTTTATTTGAAAGGCAAAGGATTTGTCTTAGCAATGCTTCAATTTACGTTAAGATGAATTTTGTTTTGTTTGAGCGTTAAATATAAAAAATTTAGCGTTTTTTATGCATTTACAATGTTTGCAGAATGCCTTATCTGGATTTTCGCATTCTCGTATTAATTTTGCAAGTTTTGTTGCTTGCGACTTCTATTAAATATCACCTTATAACCAAAATCCAAAAACACAAACAGCTGTTCTTTTAATACGTAACAGAAACATACGCAAAATTTAGCAAAAAAAAATTCGCAGTAACTATTTTTAAACGTTTATAAATGTAAATTAGAAGAAAAATAAAAAGACTTAAAAATAAGCCTGTTGCTTCGTTTACTATGAAACCTTTGTGCTTACAGCAATGAAATGGCTCAAAAAGTTCAAATAGGTTAAAAACTCTAAGGGTTAAATTCATTCTTCTCCGGCTAAACAAGATTAAAAAGGCTAAATTTAGCCTGAAAAGCGCTAAATTGGCAATACTGACTAGCAATAACATTGCTTGTTGGTCTCATTATCCCTGCCCTTAATTTTCGAATTTTTGTCAAACTATCTAATTTATAATCAAAATTTATAGCTGTCTTGGTCTCCAGATATGTATTTATTTTTCTAAGGGCTACTAAGTCTCTACGCTTGATCCTATTAAAATTTAGTTTGAATAAGAAAATCTATATAAAGGTAAATCAAACAAAGTTTAGATACTAAAAGAATATTATTTGTATGGGGGTGCCACGCCCACTTCCGTGTCAAGGCCCTCATCAGAGTCTATTCATTTTTTTTAGGAATTAATCAATTTTTATTTAAGCCACTGCTTTAGCAGTTATAGATACCGAAATATGATATATAATAGGTTTTCTTTGTATGGAGCGTACCATGCCCCCTACTCTAGTCGTGTTGATTTTTGCCTTGAATTAGAGAAATAATATAAAAGTAAATTATAATTTATAGACAAAATATTGTTGTCAAGTTCTGCACCTCTAGAAACAATTTGTTATACGAAACTTATTTACCGTCAACACTTTAACGTAAAGTTTCTATTATTTAAATTAAATTCAAAGTAGTCCTGTAGGAAATCAAAATCGATTAAAACCTAGTGCCTACCCCCCTTAAGCCACTTATCACCCTCTTAACATTATAATTCTATGCCATCTTTATGCTACCTAACAACTTTTATTGCTGACTCAAACTTTTTAAATGACTATTAATAACGTTGATAATACACTCTTCATTCCCTTTTCAACACATTTTGCATGAAAACAGAGAATAAAAAATATATAAAATAAATATATGTACTTTAGAATATAATTCAATTAATGTCAGTTTAACACACACCTACAAAAAATAAATAACTAAAAACTAGCAGAAAGCAAATATTTTTTCTTTATTTTGTAGTTTTGTGCAGGAAAAAAAAATATAATTTATGAGGTGAATACACTTTTATAAGGTTTAAAGGTCACACAAATGGTATTGTTGGTTTTAGTTATTAATTTTTATTTTTTATATTTAATTTAATTATGTTTTTTTTAATTGAATTAGTTTAATAAAAAGCTGTATGTTAATTTTTAAATATATTCCTTTATTTTATATATTTATCTGTTGTTGCTGTTGTTGTTGTTGTTTGACCTTAAAAAGTCGTCAAAGAACAACTAAACCACACACTATCACACAAATACCTTTAACAATAAGGAACATAACAAAAAAAAAAAAAAACAGTCAAAAACATTTACATATACGTCAGGCATGGAAAATTGAAACTTTAAAATGCTGCTCCAAAGTTGTTTTTTAAAATACCAACATATATATTTTTTTTGATTTATGCTTTAACGATATGTGTGCAAACATGCCCAGTTTTATAATCAAAATAATCGTTCTCCAACTGCAACTTTTCGTGCACTTTTGCCATTTTATGGTCGTAATAATCGTACAAGTGTGCTCGCTATTCGTTGAATTGTTTAAACAAATTTGAACTTACATTTTCTTTTAATAATGTTCAAGTGCCCATAAGACAGCTAAATGGACAGTTTGGTGTGGTTTTTGGTCTGGTGGAATCATCGGTTCGTACTTATTTTAAAATGAAGCTGGTAACACCGTTACTGTTAATGGAGAGCGGTATAGATTGATGATAACCAACTTTTTATGGCCGAAATTGGAAAAAGTTGATCTTGACAACATTTGGTTAAAACAAGATAAGGCTACGTGCCACACAGCAAATGCAACAATTAAATTATTGTGAAAAAAAAAGTTTGGACATTCGATTATTTCAAGAAGCTGCCATATAAAATGGCCTTCAAAAAGTTGTGATTTAATACCATTAGAATATTTCTTGTGGGACTATTTTAAGTCATTGGGCAGACTCTCTTCAAGCTTTACAAGTCAATATTGAATGTGCTTTTCATGACATACGACTTGATTTAGTGGAAAAAGTGCTCGAAAATTGGGTTCATCAAATTCGTTCCTACAGAAGTCGTGGAGGCCATTTGAATGACGTCTTATTTATAACTTAGTTGTATTGATTGTACTTCACAATAAATAAAAAACTTTTAAATTTTCTTTTCAATAAGCGTGTATATTTGTTTAAAAAATCATATCACTCTTATTGGAAAATCTTATATAAATCTGTGGACATTTGACAGAAGTCATTTCCATTGAGAAAATATAATTTTCCAAGATTTTTATATTAAATATAACATTTTAATTTTTGTTTTGCTCTAATCTAATAATTCTTAAACCTTGAGAACGCAAGTTGTGTGATCGACTAAGCGGTCCTTTCAGATTTTTCTCCTATTTCAATTTGGCAAAACGACTATTTTTATAGAGTTAAAATAATTTGAAAATTAATAGAAAAAAGTGTTAAGTATCATTTGACAAAACAGCTTGTCGCCATTTAATTTTTGCGTGTTTTAACCAATTCCCTTTTGACAAAACAGCTTCTTCCGAAAGTAGTCAACCTTTTTAATATTCCAATTTAACAAAACAATTGTCTTGATTTAAGCGACTAAAATTATTTTAAAATTTTATTAAAATAATTCTGACAAAATGACTTGTATGTATAGTGGTAATTATTTTTTATTGTTTAAAAACCATTTGACAAAAAATCTTAATTCTTTTGTTGTTTAAAACAAAATAATGCTTTTATAATGGAAAAAAGATCGCAAAATGTTGATTAAATAAAAGGTATATTTACAAAATTGAATAGAGTGACACTTAAAATATGGTCTTATTTTTAAAGAGAGCTTTGTTTGTATTAAATGAAAATGCACCGAATTTTCCATCTCTGATAGACATACTTGTAAATTTTACAACGTTTGTTTTTTTTTTTTTCAATACAATTGAACAAAGTCACGCAAAAAAGAAAAGTTACAACAGCGACAGCAGTAACAACAACAAAACATAACCGACACACTAATAAATAAAAATTATTTTTTGTTGCATATGTATACATATTAAATATAAAACAGGAAGTTATAGAAAAGGGAACTCTCTCTTTCTTGCTCTTGCTCAATAATAAACGAACACATAGGCAAAAGCTAACAATCGTAGGTTCTTAACAAAAACAGTGTTGCCAATAGTAATAAAATCATCAGTTAATCGTACAATTAGACAAATAATAGAAAACAATCTAAATAAGAAAAAAAATTTAAAAATACAAAATTAAAAAAAAATTTAATATTTTAAAATACAAAATTTAAAAAAAAAATTAAATGTACGAAATTAAAAAAAAAATATATGAAAATTTAAAAAAATGGAATTTTTTGTAAAAAATATTAAAAATTGTACATAAAAGAATTTTTTTAAATTGTAAAAGAAAAAAAATTCAAAAATGTATAGGAATGTTTGTATAGAAAATCGTAACTTAATGGTATGTGTTGTATAGAGTAAAGTTTGCTTATATTTTACAGATAATCATGAATGCTTTTATTCGATTTTTAAAATTATTTAGCCAATAATCAGTATGAACCCACTTAATCAGTAAATTTTAGCAATTCTAAATGGGCAACAACTAACAACTTTGCATCGTATATCTTGGTAACTCTTAAAAGTATACAAATGCTGTGTAGGTTATGCCATTATCAATGTGCCTGATAATGTCTAAAATGGCAACTTCCATACAAAGACCATATGTACATTTAATGTGATACTACATTTACACCTATACAAAATCTAGTACTTAAGGGATTTTGAGCGAAATCCTTTTAATTTCTACCAGATTTCCCATACACAACAAAATCTACTTCGCCACTAGATTTTGGTAGAATCTACTTAAAGTCTAGTACTACTCTGTGATGCAACTGTGGTTTTTATTAAATTGTAATAAAATATACTACGCTGCACACAAAAAAAAATTCAATCAGAACATATAAGGTGGATTGCACAAGTTCTTTATTGTTTAAATTTTTTTTAATATGTAGTTTGAGTTTTGGAGAAGTGGAGCATAGAGAGCCTTTTAGACCATCTTGTAAATAAATATATTGTTTTGAAAACGAAATCTTGCAAAATGTCAAAAAAACAGTGGTATAAACGGTTTAGATTTTATTAAAGATTTGAAATCAAATCTACTAGATTTCGCTTAGGTGTAAATGTAGTATGATTAAAAAAACAATAACATATTACGGTATATCGTAACAAAAACGAATTTTATTTTTTATTGTGATTATGTTCTTATGATCTCCTAATTATAAAAAAAACGAAATTTTATATTCTATGAAGAAGTTTTTTAATTCTTTTTAAATCACAATTTTTAAAATGTGTTTTGGAGATATTAAAAAAACAATTTTTGTGGGCAATATTGAAAAATTATTTTGCACAAATTCATAAAATAATAATGCAAGCTCATAAATATTGCCAATTTTAATATTTCATCTAAAAATCAAGAAAATTTAAAAATAAAACTGAATTTGATTCACAATAAGTTAAAGGTTTTCCTGGTAGTAATTTGTAAATGCTTAACTCAAACACTAGTGGAATGTACTCGATAACAATGTACATGTCTTTTCTATGGAGCAAAAAATGTGTTTAGGCTTGGGTCAACTTTAGCCAAATCTTTTTTTACAATTTACAGAACATGTAGATCTTTGTGTCATGCCATCTCTCTTGCTTTCTTAAAAAAAGGAATTTTGTTAGGATTTGTCACGAATTTGTTAAAAGTTTTATTTTAACATATAATTTTGAAAATATATATAAAACAAGAAATGCTTTCTTTTTTTTCAAATAGGGTTTAAAAAAAATCTCGTAATTCTAATTTACACAAATTTTGTAAATTTTCTTTTTAGAAAAAAAAATTTTGTCTTTATATCTAGAAATTATAGAAATCCCCCTGGCAACACTGTTTAATATATATGTTTTTAAATTAAATAAAAAACAATTCATGGTAAAAATATTAGTTGGCACATATTCGCTATACATTTTGAAACATACATACATACATATGTATGGCAGTATGTATTTATGTGAGCTGCTCATATTCCTCCAATGCAAGTGTATTTATTTAGTGATAGTATGTAGTAGTTGTAAAAATTGCAACAACAAAAAATGTTGTCATCAGCAACATTATTGGGAAAGACCAAGTATAATTATTAACATCCTAAAAGTATACACTTTTATTCACAATTAAAATATGCGTATTTAAGAAAAAAAATACATATTTTTTTAACACACACATACGCACACGTCAAAAAGGGAACGGAAAAATAATTTTATATCCGTTTGAAGGAAATTTTACTTTAAATTTAAAGAAATTTTATTTTTTCATTAATTTTTATTATTTTTTTTTTATAATTTCAACTTGTTTCACTTCAATTTTTTTTATTTTTTCTGCTTTTTTAATTTTTATTAATTTCTTACACTTTTATTAATAACTTTTCTACTACCATTTAAAACTAAAATAAAAATTATTTTAATTTTTCTTTTACAAATCTATGATAGATACTCGCTCGTTTGCTGGTTATGCTAGTTTGTATTGGTTTGATATACTTTTGTGTATATAATATTAAGTTTGCTGCCGTTTCACAGAGTAAGTGAGTGTGTATTGGATGGCGCTTTTTAATAAAAAGGCACAAACACATACATACAGGGAAAAATATAATCTTCTATATGAAGTTTTTCTTTTCTATTTAACTTAATTTTCTTCATTTTTTTTTGCTTTTACTTTTGTTATAAATTTTCGTAAGCAACAACAATTATCGTGTTGTATATTGAGTAAGGACCCCTTTTTTCCGCCGTTAATACAACAAAAGTCCTAATGAGGGAATGTGAGTGTAACTGTTGTTTTAATATATAAACAGAGAATGAGAGCGTACGAAAAAGAGTATAAAAGTGTACAAGTACAAAAGCGCAAAATATAATGAGCTTTTAACATTAAAAGCTTTCTTTAATTGGATTGTAGAAACAAAAAAATTTACAGCATAAACTCTCTATTACTCAAACGTAAATGTTATGTATAACGTAATATTCAACCAGCATTAATATTAATTCATTTCTAAATTTACAAATGGGGTTTATAATCAATTAAGATTTTCAAAAGCTGATTAAAAAAAAAATTGTTTTAAAACCCCCTTTGTAAATTTGGAAATGAATTAAACATTTTTTATATAAATAACTTGTTGCCAGGGTTGCAAATTTTACAAATTTCTTAGTAAATTAAAACGGGTAAATGCTGACAGGTTTTGGTGATCATGTTTTTTGGGCGGCGTTCTTAGATCTAATCTGTGTGTGTGTTAGCTATAGATTCCGAAACTGTAAAGCCGATCGGACTCAAACTTTGGCAAGTTGTTGTACACATTCCAGGGAGTGTTTATAGGTATTAAAAAGTGGGCGGGCCACGCCCATAAAAATAAGTTATAATTTTTAGCTACTTGCACTTAACCGATTTTTTTGAAACTTTGCACGCATATTTAACTCTCATAATTATACAATTTCGTGATTAGAAAAGTGCGCATGGCCACGCCCATAAAAAATAAGTTATAATTTTTAGCTACTTGCACTAGATCGATTTTTCTGAAACTTTGCACACACATATTGAGCTACCACGACTGTATAATTTTGTGATTAAAAAAGTGGGCATGGTTACGCCCATAAAAAAAGTTATAATTTTGAGGTACTTGCACTGGACCGATTTTTCTAAAACCGTTCACACGATTGCCACACCAGAGTTGCATTTGATTGTGGCAAATCAGCACAATATTGTTCTCGATTGACGTATGGGGCAATAAATTGTGAAAACACACGATTGGCACATAAAATATACCAATAATTGGTGCATTGCGGCAATCGTGTGATCCTACCTTAACCATGATTTTTTTGGTGGGTTTAATGAAGTCTATGACAATAAAGTCTAAAGTTGACTTATAGGTTAAAGTCAAAGTAATACCGGCCCTTGCTGAACCTAAGCCCAAAAAAGGAGACAACGACATTTAAAATTTAATTTAGTAGATCCGTGAATCCATTGGAAGTCATGGACATTATTTAAACGATACATGGGTTTTTTTAAATAAAAACAGAAAGAATTAGGTTAATACATACACAGCTTGTTACATTGCAATTAAAAAAAAAAAAACTGATTCGTTCTGATTGAAAAAAAAAAAAAACTTTAAAGTTTACTGATAGATTTTGAAAGCGAATTTCAACATATAGATGGACAAATAAACAGAATATAGATATATATAATTTAATTGATCGTAAATGAAATTAATAGAAATACATGCTTATCTGTCCAGAAAAAAGATTTAAAAATAATTTATTGCCCCCAGTCTATTTCTCCCGTAAACACTTACTGTCGTATTCATAAAAAATATTTAAGGTTCATTGAAGGTTTTTCTTAATTTTTGTACAACTTCTGTACAGTAAAAAAAAGGCAACATTATATTAACATTACGAGCACCTATATGCCCATAACTTGGTTAAGTAAAACAGATGAATTGCATTATATACTTTTGCTTGAGAGTATTTTTGCTGCTGGTGTTATATTTAACCATAAAAAAGGGTAGTAGAGCTTTTATAAATAAAAGCTTTTTTTAAGAGCTTTTGATACTTAACCTTTAATGGGCCTTAAAACTATAAACTAGGAATTAAATTATTAATTTGTAAATAAAAAAAAATGTATCAAAATAATTCATGTACTTACTGTTAGAAAATTTTATAGAAAAATAACAAAACATACCTGAAAATAGAAAAAAAATATTTAAAAATTTTTTATTACATTTCGGGTTCAAGTTCATTGTGACAATAAAAAATAATAATTAAGACTAACTGTGTTGTTTATTAACTGCGGTAATTCGGCTGTTCCTAAATTTGTCTACTCAGCGGCAATAAATTTTTTTTATTACAAGATACAAAAAAAGTTAATTATGTGAAGCACATTGGAATTGCTATAAAATTTTTCGGGGTTGGCAAAACCTGAGTTAATTTATTATATGGAAGTATATTAAATTTAAGCAGGGATTTTATTATATCCTGCGGAGGGAGGTGTCAATGCAATGCACCAATGTTAAGGCACCTGAATCTTTTTTATTTTAAATAAGTATTATGTTTAATCTGGAGCTTTTTTGTCGTTTTCATTACACTAGAAATCGAAGTTTTATCTAAATTAAACATTTTCGCTTACAACGATGTCTATGTCTATCTTTCTATGTACAAAGGCTTTTAAATGAAAAAATAAAAAATGGTTATAAACTACTGAAACACAGTGCATCTGATAGTTATTGTTTATTGTATTTAAAGCTACCCTTCGTCGGCAGAGATTAGCTCCGCAGGGCATCAATGTAAGCAACCTCAGATTCACAAACTTGTTTAGGCTTATAATTTATATTGATCTCAACTGATTAAATTATTCAATATTAACAATTTTTGCTAAAGAAGAAAACGATGAGTTAATTTCAAAAGATTGTCTCAATTTAGTTTGTAGAAATGAATCCAGATTTTTTAATTACCTCTACTGTTATATTGAACAGTGAGAAAGTTACACCACTTAAGCTAGCAGAGCTGGAGAACGGTAATAATACTTAATAAAATTCAAAACAAGTACTGTTTTAATTTTTTACTGTGTAATAAGTATATTTAACTTGACAATCTATTTCATTAAATAATCATTTTGAGTGAGCTAAAAACAGGGGTATTCGACATTTTATTTTAGACGTTTTTTGCATTGAATTTTAATTAGTTCATGGTTTACTGTATTTTACCAGTTAACCTCTTTTATTTAATACCGATATTAACTACATATGTCATTATTCTTTAAATTGGGAACAATTATATTCGTTTGCAAATTTTAGGTCAACAACCAAGGAAGTTATATTTTGATGCTTATATCTCTGTTAGTTTAAAACCATAGTTGCAGAGTTTTTCTAAAGTATTTTCTGAGACTATTGCTGTTATTTTGGTGACACTACTGTGTTAAAAAGTCTATAAGGAACTTGAGTTGTTTAAACAAACAAAAATAGTCCACGTTATTTTTGCCTATAACTTGGCCGATTTCTGATTAACATGTCTTAAACTTTGCACAATTTTTTTCAATGCAGTAAAGAACTTAGCTTAAAACATAATTGAACAAAAATATAATTTTAAGTTTTTTTTTTTTGCATATATCAGGCTTTCTTGGTTTCTTTGATTGTGATGCAGCATCAAAAGTTACTATGAGAGCACTTTCTAAGCAATGGAATGTGACAATTGAACTGAACATTGAAATCGGCAAAAAAAAGTTTGCTCGTAAAGATTTTGCGTAACATTAAATCACTTGAAATTATTATTTGAAATTTTTATTTTTTTTTTTATTAAATTTTCTATAGACAATTTGAGAAAAAAAAATCAAACACAGTAGACTTAACTGTTTATGAGCGGTAAGTTTGTATGTTTGTGTCAAACAAAATGCAAAACAATGCACCTGTTGATTAAAATATAACAAAAATAATAGAAAACAGTGACAAAATAACCGTTTTAAGCACATATCGCTCAATTACTCTGACAGTGTCATAAGTCAAAAATATAATTTTAAGAAAAAAATCGCTTTAAAAGTTTTGAAAGCCACTAATTAATTTTAACCATGTTTTTTAATATTGAAACATGTTTTCAGAACTTGCATTTAATGTGAAAAATGGCTTTAGCTTCGCAAACAAGAACCATTTTAGAAACAGCATTAAATTATCTTCAAGAATTTAACCCCATTTAGAAATATGTAAATTTAAAATTACGAACCTTTTGAAGTAAATGAGCAATAAATTTCTTAGCAAATATTTATCAAAATCTAGACATAATTACTTATAACTTCATCGCAGTTAGAAGAGAATTTTCCTGTTTAAAACATTTATATATCTGTGGCTTGAAGCTAAAAGGGCCAATGTCACTTTTTTTCTCTTTTGAGTTAATCATTGCATTAGATTTGTTTTCTTGATCTATTTCATTGTGGTAAAACAGCTAAAGTCATACTTAACCCAGAACAGCTTAATAAATAAAATGCTGGCCAATGTCACTATGAAAGCATCTGTAAAAGTTAATGTTCAATTCAAATTTTCTCAAAAGTAAATATTTTGACATTGGCCCTTTTAGCTCCAAGCCACAGATATAAAGTTTGACATTTAAAGCAAAAGAGAGAAAATTTAAAATTTGTTTAAAAACTATGACAGCTTAAGTTTAAAATAAGCGACACAAAACTAAACAGCTGACGTATCAATAGAAGAAAGAAGTTGTATTTTATGTAGACTTTCACAGCTCAAGCAAGTCGCATTTATTTATCAGCTGATAATTTTTTTCTTCACTTATTTTAAATTTCAGCTGTCAAAGTCCATTGATAAAAAACAATTTTCTCTCTTCTCTCATTTATTTCGAATGCCAAACTTAAATTAAACAAAATTTAAAATTTAAACTGCGGTTACCTGATGAATAAATATGCCTTAAGCTCAAGTTTAAAATAAATACAACATTAACAGCAGACGAATCAACACCATATGAATAAATATTTTCTTTGTCTAAAGTTTAGACTCTAAACCCCTTAAAATAACAAAAAAAATAATTTATTATTTTTAAAATTCACATTCGTTTATTATAAAAAAAAATCAATAAAAATGTTAAACATTTTTTAAAATCAATACATGTCGTTTCTCCATTATTGACGGTATTCTATTAACTAAGTTAAAAAGCGTTTTGCAAACCATTTTCATTTTAATGCAAAACGAAAGCAAAAAAATAGATCTAGCAGTAAATTAAACGAAAATTACAGAATTCGTAGTTAAGTTATATGCAAAGACCAAACAAAAAAATACTTCTAATGACTGGTATTTCCATTCAGCATTCAAAAGGATAATAAACGCATGGCTTTATCTAAAATTTTTTCCTCAGCACTTGCGGATTCGAATGGCTTTTTAAAAGCCCGATATCTTCTGTTTTCCCTTTTAGTTTTTTTGGCAAATTGCTGTTGTATAACATCATCCAAGATACGATCGTAGATTTCAGAATTTTCCGTTTGCTCACCAATGGTGGTAGAGGATAATATGTCCGCTATTGGAGCCTCAGGCTGGATATACTGTTTCTTCATGATTAATGAGATGAGTCGTGATTTTAGCGATTTGCACTTGGGATGTGTAATGACTTTCGCCCTGGGCCTTATGGGATCGATGTTCTCATAAAGAGGATAATCATCGTTGGTATTGTTTAAAAATACGCCAGATTCTTCGGAATCGTAGGGTAGCGATTTTAAGGTATTTGCGGTAGGATTAATACAGCTATAACTGCTTTGTCCCTGGTAGGTCTCATCATAGATAAAACCAGAATCTGAAGTAAGTGAACTTTTGGCATCATCGTCGGCACAAGAGGCCGCCATTG
Organism: Phyto melanocephala; assembly: GCA_941918925.1. NCBI lineage: Eukaryota > Metazoa > Arthropoda > Insecta > Diptera > Rhinophoridae > Phyto > Phyto melanocephala. Next base: position 20,969,933 of record OW799236.1, on the reverse strand, counting down.
AGCAATCTAAGCATGTAATGATCTTCTTGGATCTCTCAAAGGACTCTTGATGTTTTCTGATTTTTCGCTCCTGGCGCCTTTCATATTTTATCTTCTCTAAGCGAGCTATGGTCTCCATGCTGTCTACAAATAACTGCAAATCACTGGGTGTAAAGTCCTTTGTATTAACTAAATCCAAAGAGCTGGTTTCATCATCAACGTCTGCTGGGCTGCATTTGTTGGCCAGTATTTGTTGGCGTATGACATGGGCGTAGGTATAATCGTAAATATCGCTCATTTTCTTCAAAACTAATTTGTTTATATTTAAGCAACTCGTATGTCTACTATATTTTCAACGCTATATTGTTATCCAAACGCTTGTTATCATAGGAAAAGCTGCTGCTCAACTGATGCTGTCTGACGTTTTCGCCTTAACTTAAGCAGGCCAAGAAATGTGAAAATGTTTGCTTGAGTAATAAAAATTACAACTATTTTTTTCACTACCTGCAATGATTTGGGCTGCACAGGTATATGCAAGTATTGTTGTTGGTAATTTTTCTTGGATTGTGCTAAAAACGCCTTTATGATGTTGTCGTCTTAATGATGCCGTAGAAGTTTTCTAAGAAAAATTTTGAATAACCTACACATGTTTATCATTTGCAAGGATGTATGTATGTGTGTTAAACATCAACAGGTACATAATTTGTGAAATGTGAACATGCAATTGGTCCTCATTAATATGCGAGAGGAGCAAAGGATACTCAGCTTTAATTTATATATATTTTAGGTTCAATGTCAAATATATTTTTTAAATAAGTATCAGACTCAAGATATATTACTTTTCTTACGTCAACATTTTCAAAAATGGTCTATTTTCTCTTGTTATTTCAAAATATCAAAGGAAAAATCGTCTACGAAATGCAATCACCTTATATTTATGGTGTGATTGGAGTCAGCTGGTTGCTTAAATTATGGAAAGCACATTCTATACATCTCTTCAGTAAATACATAAATGTGACATATCAGTTTAAGACTATGGTGGCATCTGGAAACGCTACCTAATAGGTAACGGCTAGAATTGTTTGGCTACCGAAAAAAACGGTTTAAAATCCGCGCAGCACTACAGAAAGACAACATGGTATGTTTGGAGGACTATAAGGCAAAGAAAATAACATCATTATCTTAAGTTAGCAGGCTTATCGTCGAACCCGAGTCCTATCTCTCTCTAAAATCAATTTGATTAGAGTATTCATAAATGCATCTTATACGTCATTTTTTTTATTTTGAGCCAAATCTTTCGTTTTAAATTTTACATAGTTAAATGTATTATACTAGTCAAAGGGCTTGATACCCATATTAATGGGGTTACAAAAAAATATTCCGCCATTTTGTTTTACATTTCGTCTTGAATTTTATACTTTTTAATGCAATAGTTTACTGTATTCAATTGGTCAAGCCATACCAATATTGTGGTAGTTGAAGACGACAAAGCCATATATGTCCATATATCCGCCATTTTATTAAGGTCGACATCTTAGATTTTAGAATTTGCTGTATTCTACTGGTACATTCCTTTTCTTTCATTTGACAGCAATATTGAGGGGGTTGAAAGTGGTATATTTTTACTTGCCATGTTTGATCCTTATAAAATGTATAATTTTTGACTAAATTTGCTCATATTTTAAAAGTTATAGGGCGAATGTGTTTTATTTCTAACAAATCATTTCCAAACATTTCCTAAAGATTGATACTTGATAAAGATCTGTGTAAAATATGGTGGCTTCTTAAAGTTGATTTGAGCCAATTTACGGACAGACGGACACCGCTCAGTCGACTCTTCTATTACTTAATAAGTTTTCTAAAATTATATACTTAATGAGGTCAAAAATGAAATTGTAGAAATTAAAAACGGATTGACATTGCTATATATAACCAGGGTTTTTTTCCCGAAATTTTTTGTTTCCCGGAAATGCGAGATTTATTTTTTAATTTCCCGGGATCCCAAGATCCCGCAACAAAATAAATAAAAAGTAAATTTATTTTTTATTCATAAAAAATGTTTATAAAAAGGCATAAAACAGTCTATAATATAAAAAAAACTTTAAAACTATAAAAATTAATAAAGAAACTTGAATTTAAAATGTAAATTGAGTAAAAATATTTCTAATTGAAAAAAATATTATTCTCTAAATACGATATCAAACATGAGCACAAAAAACAAAATTACAGGTACTTCAGCTATGAGATCAAAAATAAAATCATTAGAATTCAATTTCAAAAACATGTAAATACAATTTATAATTAAAAAAAATTAACGTAAACATTTTTAACGACTTATAAAATAATCTTTTAATACGCTCAAAACGTTAATTGACTGGTCGAAAGTCTATTTCTGATTTTATTAACAAATTTCCCTGTTCCAGAAAACACTCTTTCATTTTTAACCGATGTTGGACAAATTGTTACAAGTGCATTTAACAAATATACAACATTTTGAGTTTCTTGACCACTTCCCTCAAAAAATTTTAAGTCTGTGTTTATGGAAATTTTATAAAATTAATACATTACCTCAAAAAGTATGTCAAATTATTTGTAAAAATATTTTTAAAATTAAAAAACCTTGAAGAAAATATTTGTATGAAAAAGAAATGTTACAACTAAAAACATGTGCTTTCGAGTCGTAGCTACTTTTTTTTATTTTCCGGGATCCCGAAAAATAATCCCGTGAGAGCGGGAAGATTAAATAACTCAAATTCCCGGAAAGTCCCCGGATCGGGAACTTCCGGAAAAACACGCTATATATAACCTTGGCCGCACAGATAAAGTAACGCCACCTTGTAAATTAATACATCTTGCGTATGAATGTGTGTAGTTCAACCATGATCAGGATCCCGAAAAATAATCCCGTAAGAGCGGGAAGATTAAATAACTCAAATTCCCGGGATTTCCGACAAAACATCCTATATATAACCTTGACCGCAAAGATGAAGTAATGCCACCTTGTAAATTAATACATCTTGCATATGTATGTGTGTAGTTCAACCATGATCAGGATTATAAACTCGACAACAAATTTTTTGTATTGTATTAATTTAAAGATAAATTCTAAAATCGTTGTTAGTGCAATATAATAGTTTATTGTTATTCCTCTTTTTGTCATGTCGGTTTATGCCATTGGTATCATTTAAAATACCACTTTATTTGCTATTTTAAATTTTTTGCTAGAAATAATATATTATCAGGCAACAAAGAGAACCCTATATGTAAAAACATTTTTTAGGGCAACTCCTTATCAATTTTATTGAACTTCACATAGTACTTTGTAAGGCAATTGAGTTCAGCACGACAAACAGAAAGACAGACAGACAAAAACTCAAAAAAAGTTGTATGTATTTTGTTTTCTATACGTCGACTATATGCATCGCCATTAAATTTTTTTTTACAATAGTTTTAAGTGTATATACACGAAAAGATAAATCATGGTAACGCCAAGATCACTACGGTCAAATTATAGTTTCTATAACAATAGTTGTTTATCGAAATAGTAATAGTTACTTTTATATGGTTTTATCAGATACTTTGGAAACGATAATCAAACGTTTGTTTAAATTGATTTATACAATGTTTACTTTTCGTAAAATTTTCGATATGGTTGTCCTTTAAAAATAAAATGATTAAAAAAATTTTAGTGACAAAAATAGTATGATGTCTTCGCAAAAACAACATTGTATTCAAAACCACTTAAAATTTCAAGCAACCATTATATAATAAGTGAAACATTAGTATGATTACAAATTAATCATGCTATGATTTTTTTTAACAATAATTTGTTTTCAAATGTTCTTCTTGCTGAATAAATTTTATTGTTTTAAAAGTTTGACACGTGAAAAAAATGTAAAAAAATTTTGAAAAAATATAAAAAAATTTTGAAAAAATATAAAAGAATTTTGAAAAAACATAAAAGAATTTTGAAAAAATGTTGAAAAAATTTTGAAAAAATATAAAAAAATTTTTTGAAAAAATATATAATATTTAACAAATAATTAAATAACAATAAAATGAAAAAAAAAAAATTCGTTAGAAAAATTGAGTTGAGTTGAGTCAATATAAGAAATAACAAAAAACAAAAACTGCCAATCTCATTTGTAGTCATAATATTATAATTGAATGATGCTTTAAGTAAACATAATAATGATAACTGGAAACAATTATATCTTTTAACCGCAATCATACAATGCAATCATAGTATGTCGGTCTTAGATTATGATTACCACAATCATGATTTTTCTATGCCTGTATAGATTAGGCAACAAAATTGTAAGAATTTGAAAATTAAATTATTATTTAAAAATTTAATAGTATTTTCCATTGTTTATCTTATAAATATTTATATTTATGTATAAAGATTATAAATATTTTCAAAAGAAATATTGCTTTAAACGATTCTCTATAAAACCAATATTATGTAAAGCCCCAGAAAAAAAACAACAAAAATCAACCAAAGTATGATTTGAACTAAGCAAATTATGTTTCAAAATTGTTTATCCTTAACTTGTTTAAATTAGTTTAGAAACTTTAAACGCTTTAAGTTTTGCTAAAACTATTAAAAGCCATTAGATGTTTCAAATAAAAAGACCATTTCTTGAGATTTTATTAAAACTAGTTTTTCTTTTTATTAAAATTCAAATAATGTTGTACATTTTTCTTTGACTAAAGACACATATATAAATTAATCTCTATGATTAGCACAAACCATAATTAAGATTTCTTAAACCACAACCAAAACAAATGTAAAAAGTAGTTAATATTAGAGTTCAGGAAAATAATAATGAAAAAAAAATCGTTTTAAAGCCTACAAAGTCAAATAGCGCATAGCCTTATCCAGTAAACGTTCTTCGGACGATCCCTCGTAAAGAGCGAAACCTTGACGTGCTTTTTTCTTCAAGTGCACCGTAGAGAAACGTGCCAATTTTTCCGATTCCTGTGCCCATACATTTCGTAATATTTGTTCTTGCTTTTTTTGTTGTTGTTCATAAATTTTTAAGGTTTCATATTCATCGAGCGTACGACAAGAGATGAGTTCTACCGTAGGTGTTTCGTTTTTCTCCTTCTTCTTTATTAGGTTTATTAAGCGTGCCCGCATGGACAGAGATCGCGTTTGAATGTTTATCTTGGAACGTGACTTTATGGTGGGATCATGGAGATTTTGTTGCGAAGAGCCAATGGGAAAAACGCCAGATTCTTCAGAATCCGATTTGGTGTTTAGCGAGAATTTGGAGCAGCTGCTCTTCTTGCTAAATTGTTGCTGAGAGATGACACTACTGCGGGGTGAAGATTGAAATGAATTGGTGGCCGAGCAATAGCATTCATCATAGTCTGATTTTTCAGGACTGCAGGGTAATTTTTTCTTTTCCAATAACAACAACTGCTGAATTTCATCGCCTAAATTTTCCATTGATGAAGAGGAGGAGGATGAGGAAGAGTTGGAGTCCACAGTTGACCTCGAACTTATGCATGGCAATATGGAAAACTTTTTTCCTATTTTTTTGGTTGGCTGCATTTGCTGTTGTCCTTTGCGCTCTTCTTTCGCGCGAGTTAGACGTGTTAAGGTCTCTATACTTTCCACGAACAGAGACAAATCGTAAGGCGAAAAGTACTGGGTATTGATTCTAAACTTTGAAGGCTCCATCAAAGAGAAACTTAAATTCTGGGTGTTTGTCATTTTTATTTTTTTTTAATTCGTTTAAATGAACTTTAGAAACGTTTTCTTGAACTTGTTGTTTTGAGACTTGACGCTAACTTGCAACTAATACTCTGAGAGTAAGTGTGTTGAGATTTTATACCAAATTCAGCGCTCACTTACCTCTGCTCCTCAAACTTCCTAACACAGGTAGTTTTTTGGATGTCGCATTATCTCCCTCCCTTTCTAACGCTTTTCTTTGAACCTGACAAATATTCTTTTTTCTTTTACAAATTTAAACTCAGCATTCAGTTGAATTTTATAAAAACCCATAATTGCAATCATCTTTCGTATGAGTGTGTAGGTAAGCGTGAGAGAGAAAATTTTGCGAGAGCGCCTGATAAACAGCTACACGCAAAGAAAAACCATGGTTACGGCATGATCACGACGGTCATACTTTTTTTTCTAAAACAATATTTGGTTGTCGAAAACAAGTAATAGTTATTTTTGTTTCATTTCATCAAATATTTTGTCACGAAAATCAAGCATTTGTTTGAATTGTATCGTTTAATGATTACTTTTCATAAAAATTTCAAAATGGTTATCATTTAAAAATAGTATGATTTATAAAAATTATTTTGACAAAAATAACATTATATTCAAAATCATTAAAAATTAAAAATAATCATTAAATAATAAGTGGGACAACAGTATGATTACAAATTTATCAAGCTATGATTTTTTTTAATAATAATTTGATTTCAAGTGTTCTTCTTCTTGCTGAATAAATTTTTATTATTTTAAAAGTTTGAGATGTCAAAAAAAGGAAAAAAAAATTTTTTAATTAAAGAAAATTTAAAAATAAACGTGAAAATGTTAAAAAAAATTGGCAAAAAATTGCAATTAAATTGGTAAGTACAATCAATATGTGTATGTTACAGCAAAAGACAATCATTTGCCGTAAAAAAGCAAAAATTGTCGATTTCAATTGTAGCCATGTATATGATTATTGAATGATGCTTAAATTAAACATAATAATGATAACTGGTAACCATTATTATTTTAAACATAATCATACAATTCAATCATAGTATGTTGCTCTTCGATTATGGTTACCACAACCATATTTTTTCTTTGCGTGTAGTGTACGTGTATGTGTGCTTGCATGCGTGCTAACACTAATCCGTTTTCGGGAAAATCCTTTTAATCCACCCAGTACCAAAATGCAGCTTAAGTTTCCACCAATAATCTTTTGCTGTTTGTAAAAGTGTCTCGTTCTTTTTACCTGTCAATAAAGTCAAGGACCTGTTATTTACAATAACAATTTCGCACATTTTATTACTTGTATTCTATGAAACCGAGAGGCAATAAACAACTGCAGCTTGCATTTGTAATTATTATAATGGGATTTTCCGGTCATAAATTAAATTTCTTGGGAAACGTCTTCTAAGAAACATAAGTTTTATTACTTTTGTTTTTGGAGGACATAAGAGTTTTCTTGTTTTGTCCAATGCTAATTAACACGTGCCAAAATTGCCTTGTGTCACGTACACAGTGTAAAGGTGTAGAAGCGATGACAGAAAGTGACAAATTTGAAAAAAAAAAACATCAAACGTTTGAATGTAGATGCTCAAAATATTATAATTACGGTTGTAAGTTATGTTGAAAAGGAAAATTTTTATAAAGGTAGTTGAACCCGGTACCAACAATAATTTTTGTGTACTGCATTTGTTTTAAGGTAAATTCGGATATGATTCTCAGTACTTATAAATTCTTTATTATTGTCAGTGCAATTACTTTTATATTCCTTCTTCTATCATATCGGCACATGCATTAACATTCTAGTACCAATTTAAACTACATTTAGTTGATATTTTTCTATTTTCTATTAGAAATGAGATGTTATATCGCGATAGAAAAGTTTTCTATATGTTAACTGACGCAACTAGATTACTCCATAGAAAATCTTATCGAAATCTATGTAGTAGTTTTTAAGCGAATCGAGTTTAGGTAGGCCAACAGAAAGACAGACGGACATATTTTTTTTTTTTAAAAAGTGGTGTTTTGTATCCTAGATCGTTGACGATATATACTGCTATCAAAATTTTAAAAAATATTTAATGTAAGGACACAGGTGTTCACAATCTTATTTTAAGCAGTTAAGATTTTAACGAAAAACGAAACGAAAAAATTTGAAGACAAATTAAACAATTCGTGATACTAATTTAAATTTTATATTAATTTGTAAAACTACAAACTTTAAGTATTTCTTTAATAATTTTATGCAAGAACCTTTTTAATTTTATATATTAGAACAAGTAAAAAATTGTAGAGGGTTAACTCAACCCAGCATCACAATAAATTGTAGTTAAAAGTACCCATACAATTACGCTTTACATTCAGAAAACAAAAAATTCAATTCTTTGACAATCCAATAGTTCAGTTCATGCAATCGAACTTTTTCTTTTGTGATTAGAAAATTTCTATTGCATGAATCATAATTCCTTTGTGGTGACTATACATTGATACTCCGAAATGAAATTCTGGTATACACAACCGATACTGTTTATATTCCGAAACAAAATTTTGTAGATATAGCCGTAAAATTCTACCGCATCAATTGCGGTACTCCCAACCGATATTGTTTTCTCTGTGTAAGTATTAAATAAGCTTGGAATTTATGGAACCAAAAAAACGTATCCGGTCAATTAAAGTTGTCATATAAAATATCATACATGCACTCCTTTTTCTTGCCTCTTTATATCAGAAACAAGATTTTGTGTCATTAAGCTCCATTTAAATTTTTTCCACAATATTTAGAATTTATTTAAAAATTTTTCAAAATAAATGTAACTCAGTTTAAAAATTTAAGTCATTGCAAGCTAAAAGTTGATCGAATAAAATCATCAGTCTCTCTATGCCTAAAATTATAGCTACTTCATGCATGTCTTCAGATCGCCTGCTGACTTTAGAAACTTGGAAACACACACACACACACAGATAAATATTGTAATGTACAGAGAAAGCAACACAACTTATATATAAATTTTAATAAAACATCCTAAGTCGAGATAAGAAAAATTCAAAGTCTCTTAGTCATAAAAATAAAATCTATTAGCTGCTTTGTTTGCACTAATGGGTGTCTTTTTGCGTATAATACTTCAAGAGGTATTACAAAAGTTCCGAATAAATTTATAATTGAATAAAGAATTTTTGTTAAAAGTTTACCGTCCACAAAATTCCAATTCGTCTGCATTATGCTAGGCGCACAATTGCGACGAACGACGAATTTTTCGTCGCGAATATTCGTCGTCAAAAATAAAACACATTTGTGTATATGAGAATGCGTACAATTATGGCGTCGGTCGAAGTTCGCTGTACGCGGCGAACTCTGCAATAGATTTATTTCTATTTCTTACGCCGGCGAACGACGAACAAATTGGTACAAGGTGAGCGTTTTTATAAAATTTAGTTTTACTTTTAAACTTTTTTAGAAAATAAAGTTAGTTTTTACTTTAATAATTATTTCATATTTAGTATAAAATTTTATCAATTATACAAGATGTTACTCTTTCGTCGTTATTGTGCTTCCAACGACGAATTAACACAGCGAATTTTTACTGATGAATTCGTCGTTCGTCGCAATTGTGCGCCAAGGAGCATACGAATAATAAGATATGATATTATTTCCATTTTCCTTTTTATTGTTTTTTTTTTGTCTTCTTGCTCCCTTGAAATATTTTAAATTTTGGACAAAAGTTGTTTTGTCAAAAGTCCACAAGTAAGTCTATTCCCTTGTTGCTCATAATGCAGCCAAAATTGTTAGACTTGAAATCAATAAGTATTTTACAAAGAAATTTGCAAAAACAAATGAGTTTTCTTAAAAATACCCCAAAACTTCTCGAAGGCATATTTACAATAATTTTTAAATAAATAAGATTTTTTTTGGAGTAAAATTACATAGTTTTAAAAAAATTGGCGAAAATTAAAAAAAAAACATTTTAAAATATACAGATGTATGTGATATTAATTACTTTTCCAGAAAACTTTAGAAAATTTTGTTTGTTTATAAAAATAAACTTTTAAAAATAAAAAAGTGATTATTGTTCCGACAATGAAGAAAATCTTGTCTAAAGTCAACATTTCTATGTTTTGCAAATATTATCATTGTTCATTTTTGTATACTCATTGTATTTAATATCTTTTCAATAAACTGTTAATTTCTTCGGGGTCACTTGAGCTGAATAACAACGAGACCTTAATGTTAATTTTTCTCATTTACTTTTACGAGTATGTGTATTGTATTTTCTATCTAAATAAGATTTCTTGACAGTAGACAGAATACAAATACATATAAAATGTGCTGAAATAACTGCATAGAAAAAAATTTACACTTCATTTATCAATTTCATTATCCATAGTTAAATCAAAATCCTTAAAACTCAATAACCTTTAGAGCTGAAAACGTTTGCATGGCTGAAAAGTCTAAAAAGGATGAATGGGTAACATGTTGCCGTACTTTTAGTGACAATGATGTGGACTATTTCACATGTACACCACATTGTTTGAATTAGTAAGTGTCTGTTGTTTCCTTATTACTTTTCCAAATTGTATTGTCTCAAGTCGCCACGACATTAACTTTTACATAAATGAAAAACACTGTGAGAAAAAAACAATAAACAACAATGCAAAACAAAAAAACTACATGTAACATTAACCACAAGGCTTGGCATCTTTTCTTCTTTACTATTGCCACATACTGTGTCAAGAAAAACATAGTAAATAAACCCTCTCCCTGAATAACAGTCAAGTCATCAATAGAAATGGCTGGCAACTCAGCCATATAAGCAAACAGTTACATTAAACAACAACAATGCGAACAAAACATAAACAAATAAGAAGGAAGAAAATTATTATTTTTGTTTTCACTAAACATAAGTGTGTATGTTTGTATATGTCACATTTTGCAATATTTTTTCAAGTTGACATAATGAAGATGAACAATTTTTTTTATTCTTTTTTAATTTTATATACCGTAAACAGTTATTTAGTACTTAGATGCAATTAAACAAAAGTAGAAAGAGGGAGAGAGAAAGAGAGGTATGTAAGTATGTTAAACAAATTAATGACAAGACTAGTGTTACAGGAATGCCAGATGATTGCGAATATTAAAAAAGAAACTTTTAAGCTTCCAACAAAAGTTTTCTTTAAGTAGAGAAAATATTGTAAATTTAAAATAAACAAAGAATTAACAAAAGGTTTATATTATTAACATTATCAGCGCAATGTTTGACTTCGCTCCACTGTAGTCATAGTTTAGTTAGTTCGGTTAAAAAATTGGCGTTTTCAGCTGTATGTGTGTGATGGTCGTCCGATGGACTGGCTTTTTAGTAAGTTCCAGTTTATGGCTTGCTTGGTGATACTATCTGGTGCCTTACAGAGAGTGTGACCAAGCAAGCCTTATATAGGTCTTCTTATTTCCACCACAACTAATTGCTAGTTTGTAACAAAGAGTTGGATATTGAATATTTATTAAGGCCAGTATGTGACCAAAATTCTGCTAAGGCATTTATTTGAGAGTGCAGTGCCATACTTTACCTTTCGCAACCGCACAGTATTGTGGATTTCATGCTACAACAGAAAACTCAAATTTAATACGTTTTAATTTATATGGCCATTTTGAAACAAGGTATAGTTAGGAAAATACCAAACTTTCTTAAAATATCTGCTGATGAGCCGCCAAAGATGTTGATTGTACTGCAGAAGGACTTCCGATCAACAATTTTTGAGTCGTAAGCAAGGAGTTTTCGCGCATTTAGCATTTGATTTTAGGAATGTTTGGGCCGTATTCATAAAAAATATTTTAGATTTATTGAAGGCTTACTTGACAAATTTCTCTACAACATCTGTCAAATAAGCCTTTAATAAACCTAAAATATTTTTTATGAATACGGCCCTTTATCTTTAGCCAAACTAGGTTTGCAGTTTCAATAGTAACAAGTAACAAGAGATAGTTTTCACTGCATGTTTGACAAAAAGTGACAAAGCAAGTATATATTAACCGCGTTATGCAAGTCTTTTAATCTAGCTTGCAAATCCCATCTCTACTATAATTTGACTTTTACATCACTAAGTAGTGGACAAAGTTTAAGAAAAGCGGCATTAACCCAGAAACACTTTGAACTCCGGTTTTGATAGTGATGTTTTTGCTCAGTATAATATACAGCATGTTGCACCCCTGCATACCATTGCGCTCCATATGGCAGTATAATTTAAGGGTATCAAGGCCTTACGATATACGAAATAAAGTCACGATATCCATCCCGATGACAGCTCCACAATCATCTATCTACTATTGAGATAGTCGATTAGATTTGTTAGAACGAAAGCCAGCTTTTTCCCTTCTAAGCAAGAGAGGGAATTCCTCTGACAGTCTTTTTTTATTATATTCGCAATAACTTATATAAAACAATGCCCTTCGAATACTTCCTAGCAGTTAGATCATCTCTTTTGGAAATAGGTAAGATCATCTTTTTTGAGAATATCTATAGTAACACCGAGAGGGGTTTCGTTATTTCATAATGATAAGTTCCAAAAAGTGGGCATAAGTAATTCGGCCGGTTGTAAAGGGCTTTTGGGGAAAAATTATCCAGGCCTGGGAAAAATTGCTTTTCTAATTTCAAAAATTCCTAGGCAGTCAGTATATTTTAGTTCGGTATATGCGCTAACAAAAGCGCGATTGCAAAAAAACTAATTTTATGTTAAATTTTGTCATGTAAGTGTAGTCCACGTCAATCTGTTGAAAGATGGTGTGAAATTATAGCGTTTCGGGATATTAAACACGTTACCATATCAGGTCGATGAGCTTCTTAAATATTAGATCTTTTTTTTTTTTTTGTAATAGATCTTATTTTGACTATAAAAAGTTCTCAAATCTGGCATCCTCACTCGTGTAATGCTTGTAGTTTTTATATACTCCGTATCAAGAATGATTAAATAAAGATTACGCCATCACGCAGCCACAAAAAAACATTTTTGCGCATGTAGGAATTCTGACGTCACTCAAGCTGTGTTCTGATTGGCTAATAAAATTCAGCTGTATAACTAATAATGTTTATGTGAAAATATGACAGTGGGACAAATTGTTATTTTTCTAACTAAATGTTTTGAAATCAAATAAATTCTTTATATATACATATATATTTTCATTATTTTTATTAAAATATTTCACTATAATATTATGTGTACATAATTTATTTCATTTTGTTATTTTATCAAATTTTCTTTTTCGCTTATAAGTATTTTCAGCGTTTTGACATTTAGTTTCCTAATTCTAAAATACATACGACACCTAAAAAAGTTTTTTAATGTATTAACTGGCTTCAATTTCTTTGGCTTCCAACAAATGCTTTTGTAAATATCCGCTTGAAAGTAATAATCTGTTACCATTTAATTTGAAAAATAACGTGTAAGTGATCTTCTTCAAGATCAGTCGGCCTTATGGCATTTTCTGCGACCAATTTTTCTTCAAAACTATTTGGAATATCATTTTGCTTTTCAGTTTCACGAAGTCCTTCATATACATTTGCAACTTCACCTTCATTAGCAGTTTTCGTTTCACATTCAATAACACTAGTGTCTAAAGACGGAACTGCATGGGATTTTAAAATTTTTGCACGCCGTTTGCTAAATTCTATTCACAATGCCTTAGTATTGTACTGCAAGAATTAATTTTATTTTAACTTACCCATTTCAATTATCAAGTTTCTTTCAAAATCTTCTTGCTTGAAATGTAAAACACAAATTTTTTTTTTATCCACATTTACAGCCTTCACTCGTTTGCAAAATATTACCCAAAACGACCTTCGAGATTCATCTTTTAGAAAATTGTAAAATGATACAGCTTTTTGAAAATACAAACGTTTTATTAAAAATGCGCAATTTGTTAGGTTTTTATATAATTTCTCACTTTTGCTGTTATTTTGCTTGCATTTGCCCACTGCACATTTCATATTTGCTCTCTTTCTTATCTTTTCACTTTATTTTGTTTTCTGTTTTGCAGCTTTTAAATAACCAAATTTAAACACTTTTTATATAATTTTAATAATTTTAATATTATTTATATGTATTTAATATAAAATATGACACGAAATTCGTTGTTTATTAAACACCGATGTAATACTTTTTTGAGAACTCTCTGAGTAAATTAATTACAGGGCTGCCAACTATCTCAAAATACACAAATTTTTTGTAAGAAATTATAAATTTTACATATGATACAGACTTGGTAACCTTTACGAGGGGATTACTACGTCATCTAACGGTAAATCATGCGCAAGGCGTAATCTTTATTTAATCATTCTTGCTCCGTATCACTTTACATTTCTGTTACTGATTTTGTTAAAAGTGGGCGGTTTTTTAAATGTCACCAACTTTATTTTTTTATGGTTTTTATTTATCGCTGTATTTTATGTTTGATTGATTGTTTACTGTATAAATGTTATATTAATATTCATCCGTATTGTCATTGACGTTGTCGTGTCGTTTTTGTGTCGAAAACGACAAAAATACGACAAGGTCTCATTCATTGTACATTGTCGTAAATATTACACGGTACCAAAAAATACGACAACGCCATTGACAATAAGGCTGATTATTTTTTTTTAATTCACCCTTCACCTGTAGTGGGGAAGGTTCAATTAAATTTTTCATCACGTTTGCAATCTTTACAGTAAAATCTTTTTTTTTAAGATTTACTGTTCTTCCTATATAAGTTGCAGTTGGTGCAACAATTAAGACCAACAGATCAACGGTAACGTTAAAATTTTGCAGTTTAATTTCAACAATTGGCCAAAAAGTGATGGAGCTCATTTTGATTTGAACGACTGAAAACGGAGGTCATTTAAGAGACATTATTTTTCATAATTATTGTAAAAAAAATACATTTTATAAGATGAAAAAAAAATTGTAAAAATATATATGTAAACGAACAAGTTATTACATCCATGCTGACTTTTGGCCTTCTCTGTATTTGCATAAAATCAAAGCGCTAAACTAGTACAAATAATTTCAAATCTAAGATAATATCTGAAACAAAATGACGGGTAATAGAACAGAACAATAATTTTTTAATTTATTAAAGCTACGCAACGTCCAGTGATTATATTAAAATGATCAACGTCCTATAATGATGAGGTAATTTTTGGAATTGTCACACACCTTAATACATGTTGGTGAACGGTATATAAAATTTGATACGGCCGACTGTAGCACTTTTAGTTGTATGTATGCAGGCATGACCATATACAATTACAGTCGAACTTCCCTATAGTGAATCTCCACGGGGACATACAATTATTTCACTATATAGAAACTTCATTATACAGAAATATTTTTGTTTGTTTTTTATTTATTTAAAATAATTAGGTATTTTTGTTTGAAATAAATTTTTTCATTTTTCTTTATCAATAAAAGCTTCAATTATATAAAGGCATTTAAAAACATTTGTCGGAACGTTGCTCTCCATCTCCAAAAAAGTTCGTAGTACATCAAGTAAGGAGGAAACGTGTTCTAATGTAGGCGACGTTTTATCAATATTTGCCATTACTTCACCACCCAGTTTCTCTTCATCATCATCTGATATAGTCTTCTGTAATCCACGACTTTCTAAAACACTTCTTAGAATATCTTCATCGGACGGAATGCCCATGGTTTGCACATTAATATCTACTCTGACATAGTATTCAAATGTTGCATCAATGTTAGCTACTTTTTTTAAATGAAGCCTGTAAAACAGCTAAATCTAATAGTGGAAGAAAATTTTCTTAATCCCAATTAATAGTTTGAATCTGAATGTCATCTTTTCTATAACGTGCATTTTTAGTTTCTCCATACCAGTCATATTGCTTCCTACTAGGGCAGTTATTCGTTCTTTGCTCTGTTTTCCATCAAAGCATTTTTCATTTCTGAATGCTAGTGTTTTGTTTGATAAGCACTTGAAAAACAAACCGATCTCGTCGACATTGAAGATGCCAATTGCATCATATTTTTAACGTTTCTTATCCATTCATCACGTTCTCCTAAATTGGCGTCAGCGCTTTCCCCACACAAGGCTTTTCCAACAATATTATGTCGTTTTTTTAATTTATCTAACCATCCAGTACTTGCTTCGAAATCTTCGTGTCTCAAAGAATCAGCGAATTCTTTGGCTTTTTGCTTTAATAATACTCCAGATACGGGAAGATTCTTAGAACGAGCGGCCGTAACCCATTTGAGCATTGCTTCGTCAATGTCTTCAAAAGGACAAGTTCGAAGTCTCTTACGCTTAATGCTCGTCTTCTACATTCTTTTGAATATCTGACTTGTTTTTTAAAATTTATGACAATGTTCTGGGAAGATGTCGCTTCTGCAACTTTATTAATTACTAATACCTTTTTTAAGAGAAATACTACTCCGGTGCGTCGTTTTCGTTCACTGAACTCGGTCAACTTATGTTAAAAGGCAAATCATTAACTTGTTTGCTTTTATTTTCATATTTTGGGAATCCCAAAAATATTACTTATTTTCTTTATAAATAGTGCAAAACAAAGCTGCTACAAATAGTTCATTATATGGAGACAAAAACACACGTAAAATGTATTTTTGTTTCCAATATTTTGTTCATTGTAAAGAAAAATTCACAGTATGGAAATTCATTATACGGAGATTGAAATACATTGAAATTGAAACGAAAAAGCTGTGTTCTTGATTTTAGTTCATAACAAGGAGAACTTCATTATATAGAAGTTCACTATAAGGAAGTTCGACTGTAGTAATTTTGATTATTTTGTCTAAAGTTTATCTGTCACATTTCAATGACATTTGCTTATGACCATAATTGAGGTTAGTTGATCTACTATGTAAGTAAGTATTTGTTTAAAATATTGTTTAGATAAAAATCACATTCAATATTTATGTTGTGGTCTCATTTCATTGAATAATTTTTGTGTTTGTGTTGTACACATTTGGGGCTGTCATGCACAATTATTTACTTAACTAGATTAAAAATGTATTTTGGAAATTGTGTTCAAAAAATAGATGTGTAATAAAATATTTAAAATTTTTGTACATTTTTAGAATGATAGAGTGCTTTATTATTAAAATTGAAATAGATGTTTAAAAAAATGTCATAAAATAATGTGAGCGTAACAATTTTGACAAGACTGAGGTCATACATAGTTTTAAGGGATTGCAAAAAAATGTCGCCCACAAATGGGAAGTTTTACAAAGTGTTACCAGATTGTTTATTATATTCTATAATACACATAATCGCAACTGTGTTTTCTAAACAACAATTGCCTTACACAACGAATTTTCCAGAACAATTCCCGTTTTTTTTTTTTTTTTTTGCTTAAATGAACTATAATGAACTTAAGATCTCTTATGGATTTCTTTAAAGACAAAACGAAATATTTTCTTAAAAAAGAACAAAAAAAACACTTAAATCAATTGAATGCTTCCTTCTCCCCTTTTCCAAGTACATAAATTCATAGTTTTTTTTTTTTTTTTTTGTTGGAACAAACAATTTTAAAGTCTTTGTTGTTGTTTTAAGAGCGACTCTTTATTGAATAATTGCTTAATCTCATTGGCATTAATTGAAATTTAAATGGTTCTTGGGTACTTTGGCTGCTTTGTCTTCTGCCATTATGAATCGAAATGGTATTTAAGATTGGAGCAAAATCAGAGATTCACAATGTCAAATTTTACAATACGCTAATCAGAAGAAATTGTAGAAATCATCAAAAAGAAATCGACAAATTTGCTGTTTATAGAAAATTGTTTAATAAATAAAAACTTTTTGACTAAACTATACCTATATGTTTGCACTTCTACAGATTTTCATGTTTATAAATATTGAGAATCACTGTGCTAGAAATTTAAAGAAAAAATATACCCAAGAGCGTATGTATGTGACTAACGGATGGTCGTTTGGTAGCTTTGGCATCTAGCTAAGGCATGTATGAATAAAAAAAAAAACTCACACATTGTGTATAAAAATTTTATTACTCTATCGCATAAAAGAAGAGGTTTTCTAAAGAAAATTAAAAAAAAACTAAACAAAAAATGCAAATCGTTTGTCTTAAAAAGTCTGTCCAAAAAGTGGATTTAAAAAAAAAAAATAAATTCATGTGCATATTTTTACACACAAAAGATGCATTGTTGTGGATAGATATTTTTCTTATTCTTTCTTTTCTGAATTAAAATTTAAACTATGTATGGCTATTGTTGATATTTATATGTACCTACATGCCCACTCACATATAAATATGCGTATGTATAAAATGTTTTATTTTATTTTTGTTAAGAAATTGTCTTTTTCATTTACTAATTGTAAGTGCCGGTCGCACAATAGTAAACATTTTTTATGTTTAACAATTTTGTGTTACAGTAAGGGTATTCACAAGCAGTGCCATTATACTGTATTATTTTTTTATACCCTTCACACAGTGAAAAAGGGTATATATAGGTTTGTCATTCCGTGTGAAATTTCTACAATTTTCATTTCCGACCCCATAAAGTATATATTTTCTGAAAGCTTATGAATAGAGGAGTCGATTAAGCCCTGACCGTCTGTCCGTCTGACCGTCTGTCCGTGTGTATGTTGAAATCAACTTTTTGAAGCCCCCCGACATAGGTTGGACCCGGGTAAGGTATTAAAATATCAGAAATATTCGGGAGTAGATCGGTATTGAAAATCAGAAACATCGGTACATAAACAACTGAGATATGAGCAAAAACCCACGACCACCTCGATTTTCTTTTCATAAAAACAACATTACAACAACAACATACATACATACAAACGTGTATACTGGTTGGAGAAAACGTGGCATCGAATCCCAGCTGAGGCAAAAAAATTTTTTTTTAAATTTTTTTAAAATTTTTTTTTTTAATTTTTTTTTTATTTTTTTTTTTATTTTTTATTTAATATATTATATATATTTTTATTATTATTTTTTTTTATTTTTTTTTTTTAATTTTTTTTTTATTTTTTTTTTTGTTTTATATATATTATATATGTATATAATAATTTTTTTTTTTTTTTTTTTAAATTTTTTTTTTTTAAATTTTTTTTTTATTTTTTTTTTGTTTTTTTTAACATACATACGTGAATTTACTGTTATTGCATGACTACACGTTGTGAAGGGTATATAAGATTCGGCACGGCCGAATATAGCGCTTTTACTTGTTTTAATTTAATAATTGGTTTAACACATTAACAATTAACGATACTTTTTTATACAATTTATTTAAACATTTAAAAGTTTTAAAAAATTAACCCATAGTGACAATATGACATAAAAGCATATTTTGTGAATACCATAAAATAAAAATAAATAAGAAACCCTTTCCTTGGCAAATATTTACTCAAATAAACATCACCACTATTTTAAGTAGGAAAATAATTATTTATTGCTAATGTTTAATGTGATTTTTCTTACACCAAGTATGACCAAAGCATATGGGCATTTCCATGTCATGGTACGTGACATTTGTACTCCTATAAAGTGGAGTAATTTTTGCAAAATTAAGAGTAACTGAAACAAAATTAGATCTTTATGTTCCATTCAAAGGATACTTATATAAAAAAAAATAATTATATCCGAATCATTGTTGTCAGACATATACAGAAAAATAAGAATATGTCGTACGTGACATAAAACAAAAGTGATTTTTAAGGTATATATGGAAATATGAAAAAATCTGCGAATCTTGGGATATATTTTTTCTTTCTTTTTTAATTTCTTACACTAAACCAAATATTTTTCATTTAAAATCCATCATACTTAATTGAAAACAATCTTTAAATGATTTTATAATTAATTCAATTTAATATCGTTCGTGACATATCGTACGTGACAGATTTGTCTCCAATAGTATTCTTAGGTAATAAAATTTATATTATGTTAAGAAAAAAATTTTAATTCTAAATTAGGTGCTTTTATTTTGTTACTTTGCGACTGTTCAAATACGAATGACGGAGACAAACAATGTTTTTGCACTACGTACGTGACATTAAAATAACATCCAAGAGAAATAAAAAAAATACCGCTAATTGGACTCTATATTTCCTTTTTTCTTACAATTAAGTTGTTACCTTAATTTTAAAGCGTATTTACAATTACAATTTATTTTTACAATTTAGTCGCTAAAAAATAGTTGATTGCAATTCTTTAAAATAAGTCAAAGATAATTTAATAAGCTCGTAATATCCGCGCATAGTAAAATTTGAGTGTTTTTTTTATCAATAAATTTTTATTGAAAAACTTTTAAGAGTTTTTATTTTTACAGTCGTGGTTAAAATATTCATGGAAATGCCAATATGTATAACAACAGACTAATATTGCAATTAGATGAAATCAAGAAAATTTTTATTAAAATAAACATTTATTTATGAGGAGATAAATTAATTCATGCATAGAAAATTTTTTTGTAAATTTTGCATGTTTGAATTAAAATAACAAGACAAAAAAGCTAAACATTTATGGTGGATTCCCCTCGATCCTACTACAAGTATGGGCTTTAATTGATTTTCGCCAACGCCTTAACTTGTCCGCAACTTATGCTGATGCCGAGTACCTCGGCCTCAATCTGTCGCCTTCTTCTATTCCCCTATGGATTTCACTTATAACAGGTTTGGGTATATCTTTTGGTTAACCTTTTAAAGGCATGACTAATACAAAGTCACTTGCGCCCCTTATTTAAATTGATAAAGAATGTTAACCTATAATTATCAAGAATATTTGATTGAATACATTTCTTGCCAAAAAAAGGTAGGATCCTACGAAGACCACAGTTTACAAACACTTGCATTTTGTCAATGTCGGGAATAGCAACGCTTCAAAAGAGTGGATTTTATATTCGCTATACAGAAATTTTTGTTTGAAAAGTTAATATGGATGAATTTTATATTGGAAAATGTTGGACGGGAAATCTGTAACTGATTGTCAAGCCTCCATTTGTAGGCACAATACTCCTAACATAGCAGAATTGACAAACATTATCAATTTCGTCCGTGCTAATTACAAAAAATTCCTGGGACGTCAAGTCGGCGGCGTTTTTGGTTCATTTATCCTCCAGTCAACCGAATCCGCCACTTTCGTTATTGTATTGTCGTATTGTTATCTATTTTTTATTTAAAATCGTTTAAAAATATTTAAGTTATGGCCAGTTACCTATGATCAAAAATATTGTTAAGTTGGGTTCAAACAGCTGTTTTGTATGGTTAAGTCACGTCTAATTAAAGCTTTAATATTGCGAAAATGTAAAATTTACTAAATCTTTTCTGGTTGACACGAGCACAATTTTTTATCCACATCTAACGCTTTTTTAAGGTTCTTAAGACGACGAGCGAGTTGAGCGATTTTTTATTTACCACAAATATAAAAAGCTGCCGTTTGTAGCTGAGAATTTACACACTATTACAAAAAGTAAAAGTCAGTGCGAAATTATGTTTAAAGTTTTTAAGTTTTAAAAGAAAACTATTCAATATTGCAAGACTAAGCTTTTTGTCTTGAATACTACTCTACTTTTTAAACCTTAATACAAATCCATCTAAAAATATTATACGTGTGAAATTAAAAAAAACCTAATAAAATGGAAAACTAAACTGTTGTAAATAATTTGTTTTAATTAAAACATAACACGGAGTATACAAGATGACAATTTTCATGTTATAATGAACGTCAAACTTGATAAAAAAAAAACTTTAAGAATTTAACATTGATGTTAGGAACCACAAACTTATGTGCAATTATGAAAATCTTCTGACCCTAAACTGGTGTCAATCACCCCTTTCATATTAGGCAAGTCAAGGTACTTGCGCAAATCTTGTGTTTATAGATAAAAGTGGTAAGTTCGGGTTAAGAGGAAGAAAATTGCTCATATTTGAGTACACACTTGCCTGTACTCGGTAAGTACAAGCAAGTTTTTATTAAGAAATCAAAAACAAATAAATGTAAAAAATTAATTTAAAAAAATAAGCACAAGTTAATAATAAGGGCAAGTTAATTGCTGTGTCTGAACGTCAAAGCAAGTTTAAAGGAAAATGAAAAATTAACTTGCGAAAGAGACTTGCCTAATCAGAAAGGGGACAATGTTTTGTTTTCTTTTTAATTAAGGGATACCCTATATAATTGTAATAAGTAATTTTTAGCCTTGTAAAGAATACATGTGTACATACTTTATAGAGAAACTCCTTCTTCATCTTGTAAATATTATTAATATTATATTTATGAATACAAGTTTTACATACCTGTAAAGAAAACAAAAAAAAATTTCAATTAATAAAAAATCAATAGTTTTATGTATTTGTTATTTAAGTGTAGTTCTATGCAAATAAAAATTTTTATTTTTATTATTTATTTAAATTTCAATCTATCAACAATATTGATAACTAGCAAAGCCCGGCAAGAGTTGCTTCGCCCCTTAATGAATAAAAATGCAATCTGAATTTTAATTGAATATCAAGTGCAAGAAGCTAAAATATATAACTTTTTTATGGGAGTGGCACTGCCTACTTTTCTCAACACGAAATTGTATAATCATGAGAGTTCAATATGTGTGCAAAGTTTAAGAAAAATCGGTCAAGTGCAAGCAGCTAAAAATGATACGTTATTTTTTATGGGCGTACAACAACTTGCCAAAGTTTGGGTCCGATCGGCTTTACGGTTTCGGAGTCTATAGCTAACACACACACAGACAGAATTTCACTTTTATAAAGGGTCCGCCATCAAACGTTTTTTTTTAACTAGTGCTTATATCGTGAATAGTAACACTTAGCTCGTGTCGGATTTGACAGATAATTAGTTTTATCCTTCCGCTGAACAAATACGCTTGAACAACGCTGGGAAATATTGCGACATTACTTTGGCCGATTTTGCCAAGCTCATTTTGATCTTGGCGGGTATGTAGACAAGCAAAATTGTCGCATTTGGGGCACAGAAAACCCCCGCACGCATAGATTGAAAAGCCAAAACGAGTCACTGTTTGGTGCGGATTATGGTCCAGAGGCATAATTGGGTAATTTTTCTTCGAAAATGAGCAAGTAGTGGCCGTAGTCAATGGCGATCGTTATCGGGCCATGTTGAACGAATTTTTGTTCACAAAAATTGAAGAGGAGGATATTGGCAACATTCGGTTTCAACAGAACGGCGCTACGTGCCACACAGCCGAAGCTAAAAAAAAGTTATTTGGCGGACCCTTTATATATAGAAGATGAGCAAGATAGAAGGAAAATAGAAATTAAAAAGCACAAATATAAGTATATGGCTTAATCCTTCTTCATACAAAATACATACAGCTCTTGTCGGCAGAATAATTGTACAAAAATATTCACGTTCTTATTAATTGAATGGCAATTTTGACAGACTAATGGGACCTTTTAATAGAGGAGAAGAGAATAGAATTTTCGGAGCCGGTAGACTACAAAGTCTGTCAGATGTAGCGAGTCTTGCAGAGGTTTCTACCTTTTTAAGGCAGTCTGGGTTGTAACTCTATTAGGAGCATAAAGGGACATTTATTCGTTTCCTAAATAATGACTTTAATATATTTTCTATACTTTCAACGTACCTACAATGAGGAAATATTTTTAGTTCTGTATATAAAATTTCCACTACGAAAATTGTTTTCAATTGAAGAAAAAACATTTTAGATTAAGTATATGTGACCTTCTTCAAGAAAAAGGATCTAGTGTGTCGAAAAACAGGTTTGGACTTAAAAAGAGTGGATTCTGGTACCTAAAAAGGGTGTAGAATATGATGAAATGAGCTACGATTTCTGATAAAAATTTATTTACCCCATAAAAACGTACAAAACGAACTTGGGAAAATCAATAAAAATGAGAAAAACATAAATTTTTTTTTTAGGCATGACGTCACCAAAGTCGGCACCCAATCATAACTAACCATACCAAATCGCATCTCCCAACTAAAGATGTGTTCACAGTGATAATGTGTTATGAAACTTTAAATGCGTTTTTTTCAAAACTTCATTTTCTCACACTAGGTACCTTTTCTCGAAAAAGGTCACCAAAAAGGAAAAAAGCACTTCCGCGTCAAAAATTTCAAAAAGCACTAAAAACAGTTCTAAAATAACTGAGTTGTCAACGCTGATTTTAGACATGATTGTGCGAACAAATATTTAAAACAGCAACAAGATTGATTCACATGAGACAAATTCATGTGAGCGAAAACAAAATTGTTCGTTGTCCAAACAAATCGATGGCTAATGGAGATTCTAAGCGTAGAAAATTAAAAACCTAAAAAAATTCTGCTGTATCGTCAACATAAAAATATGGTCATAAATTTTTTGATACTAAATACAGAATGACGCAAAAGTAAGGCCATAATTGAATTATTTTTAAATTTTTTATGAATCAAATAAAATAATAGCGCTTTAATGGCCACTTCCCGAGTTGGCACACTGACATTAGCCGTCGTGTATAAAAATCTCATACAAATCAAATTATGTTATTACTTTTTCCCTACATTTTTAGTAATTGTTTAACTTAGAGTATTTATTAAAATTATTATGATAAAAACCAATGCCAAAAATTTTTCTAATCAAAATTTTTTATATATTGTTTTTATCATTAAAAAATATTTTTTACCAAAAGAATTGATAAAATAATTTTGTTTAATTGTAATTTAAAATACAATATAATAATTTTTAAATTTTATGGCCAAGGTCGGCATGTGTTTATCAAAGAAAAAACTATAATGTATCAATTAGAGCGACCTTGACTTTAAAATAGATAAAAATGAAATGTTTTTAAAATTGTAAACAAAAATATAAAACTATTTTTAAATCAAATAAAAAACGTATGTATGTATATATAGGGTGGGCCATTCAAAATTTTTAAACTACTGATTATTTTTACTTTAAAAGGTGTAATAACATTTATTTGCAAAATGGGACGCTAAACGCTCGAACAAATTGGGAAATATTTAAAGTAGATTCTTTAACGCCAACTGTAAAAAAATGAAGTATTAATAAAATTTGCGAGAAGAGATCGGCCTTTATTTTAGTTTATGCATCAATTTGTGAAGCGAGTTCATGAAAATGAATCGTTATTGAACAAAGCAACCCGTGAACGTTTTCGCTCAGAGAATTCATTCGAAGACATTACTACTGTGGCTGAGAATGTGCAAGAATATTCATCAACATTAACTTATAATCGTTCTCAGGAACTGAACATTTCTCGCAATCCTTTCGAGCCAGTAGTGGTAGTCATATGAATGATTTTTGTGTTCCATTCTCGAATGAACACTTTTCAACAAAACCAGAAATTTTGAAAAATAGCACAACGGAACAATGTTTTTGTTGTTTAATGTTGTTTTAACGGTTATTTGGGACGCTGAATCCAAATCTGTACTTGGCTTTTTTCTATTTTTTTTCTATTACCTTTATACCCAAAATTAAGGCACTTTCAATACACATACGGAATAACTTGAAAACGGTTAACCCTTTTCAGTAACAAAAAACCAAAACTCGTCAACAATATTATCTTTAAGTCGTGCTTACATTAGTTTCAAATTTACCCAGTACTTTCAAAGATATCGGAGAAGTTGTAACAGAACAATGTGTTTTTTAACAAAATTTAAGAATTTTTGATTTTTCAAAACTTTTTGAAAAATATAAAACGACAAAAATCTCATTATTTTTTTGCGAGCGTACGGGCAAATATGTTCCGAACAAAACGAGCCATATTTCGTCCAACTTTTGATTTTATTTATTATTATTTTTTAAATCTACTGTGCAACGGCACTGATGCATATTTAGCGATTTGTATTAGAATCATAAAAAAATTATTAACGTTTTTTTCTCCATTTCAAAAAAAGCACCTTCACTTAATTGTAAATAAAAGCGAAACGCGTTCATCGATTTTTATGATCGACGTCTTATTTTGTTCTTAGGTTATGTGGCTTTATGTGAAACTAATAAAACTTTACACTTTTCCTATTTTGGAGTTATCATGATTTTTTTTTAAATAAAAATAATAAAGAACCAATACACAGTCATTTTATTTTGTGATTTTCAAAAGATTGATTGTTTTTTAAAGCTAACAATTACATCTTTAAAACCCATAATTTTGAAAATCGCTTAATGAGGAATCAAAAATGATTTCTTGAACTTTTAATTCTTGGAAAAAAGTGAGATATACTATTATTACCTGTAAGTAAAAAATGCGAGCTGATGGATTAAACTGTAGAAAAACGGAGGTTAGATTTGAAATCAGCTCTACCTCAAATTAGTACAAAAAATTGCAGTCAACACAAAAAAAAGTTAAATTTTGTTCCTTTGTGTAATCAATAACTTTTTTTGTAGCCGATTCAAATTTAAAATTTTAAATGGCCCACCCCTGTACAAATATGTAAGGCAATACATCAAGAAAATTAAATTTTTGTGTACGGCATAAATGACAACATGCCGAAAATTTATAAAAATGTTTATGTTAATTGCATAAAAATAGCAAAAAGAAATTTAAATATTAATAAATTAGTTGTAATTGGGCGTTTAAATCCACTATCTGGCAACTACAAAAACATATTTACTTTATTAAGCTTTCACAGCTAATAGCTTTTGCATATAAAAAAAATACGTGCAAAATAAAACCGGCTTAATAAACAGCATTTTAATATTTTAATAAATGTTTTATATAACACACACATTTAACAAGTTTTAGGTTTTTTTTTACATTAAAAAATGTTTATTTTTAGTATGACTTAAATCGGCCTAGATCAACTTTAGTAACTCTTGAAAAAGAACATTTAAAAATCTAACTTTTGTTCTTAAACACAACAATCAAATAATGCAAATTTATTATTTAAAATTTCCCACTTAATAATATCTTTGTGTTAAAAATTTTCTTTTCGCTTTTTTTGTAAGAAAAAATATAAACTGAAAATTTCCATATACTTATTTATGACGTCGGCCCACACTTTCCTGTTTGCCACTTGTGTATTAATGAGTTTTTGTGCCAAATACTCATTTGCATGTGTGTTTAATTCAAATATTTACACACTCATCTTTTATAAATATTTACTTGTTGTTACATTACCACAACAGTAATTTTTCAATTGATTTTATTTACTTTAGTTCGCAATATTTACGTTTAAATGTTTATTTGGTTTTTGTGTGTTTTTATAGCTGCATAGTAACCCACTTGTTGGAAGTTTAAAAAATTGTAATACAAAAGTTTTTTGTATGGACAAGGACATATGTATTTAAGCGCACTAAACTATGCGATTTTGTGGAATAATAAAATACTGATAAAAAAACGGAAAAATAAAAAGAGTTAATTATACAAAAATCGTTTTTGATAACTCCACTACATCTTTACAAAGCTTTCCATAATACTTGCGTAGTATACTTGATGTTTGTCTATTCCTCTTTAAAAAAATTATTACTGTGCGCTTTTGTTTCTTTTAGTTTAATCTTAAGCTTTCTGTTTTGTTGTTGTTTAAAACAATTGTGGTCTTTATGTACTTTTCTATAGAAGGAATTTATGTTTGAAATTTAAATATTTCGTGAAGACTCATTATGTATTTAACTTTTATCAAAAACTGGTCTGCATAGTTTAAAAACCGGGTTTTTCGGTTTTAATAATAAAAAACCGGTTCAATAAACCGACTCAAAAAACCGGTTCGAAAAAACCGGTTCAAAAAACCGATTCAAAAACCGGTTCGAAAAACCAAAATGAAATTATTTAAAAATTTCAGATGAACAAACAATTAATAATGCCAATGCTATAAGATTAACTACATTAAGCCGTACAAGCTTTAATGAACAAAAAATGTCCTGCCAAAAATGTAGCCTTCAATAACTTCAAGTTTTTGTTAAAATATACAAAATTTTGTTTTATAATTTGTCCTGCCGAACTTAAATATGTTTTTTTTTATTCTACGACTATATATCTGTGGCTTGGAGCTAAAAGGGCCAATGTCGCTTTTTTGCCCTTTTGAGTTAATCATTGCATTAGATTTGTTTTCTTGCTCTACTTCATTGTGGCAAAACAGCTAAAGTCATACTTAACCCAGAACAGCTTCATAAATAAAATGCTGGCCAATGTCACTATGAACGCATCTCTAAAAGTTAAAGTTCAATTCCAATTTTCTCAAAAGTAAATATTCTGACATTGACATTATAAAAGTTAAAGTTCAATTCCAATTTTCTCAAAAGTAAATATTCTGACATTGGCCCTTTTAGCTCCAAGCCACAGACATGTATGTAAGTTTGTATATACGTATACTGATATAAAATATTATGTTGAAAATTTTAATTTAAAAAAAAAAGTTCAACTCCTGCACCGTTTCATTCAGGACACTAAAAAAAAGATTTAGAAAACATATTTGTTTTGTAACGTTTATTTTTTTTTTTTTTAATAATTTTAACAAAAATAAGAAAACAATAAAAAATAATTAAAGGTAAATAAATCGTTGTTATAGCGTCTACATGAAATGATTGGTTTTTACAAACTTGAAGCGAATCATTAAATTTATTTAAACGTAAGAAATGCGCGTAAAATCAGTTAATTCAGAAGAACATTGTCTTGCTGTATGTTTTCCAATTTTTTCTCAACATCGTAAGCAAACTGAATTAAAAGTAACATGAAAATTTTAATATCTTTGGCTTCCACACAGTTACCGATACGTTCATACAAGAATTGCAATTTGTTTTGTTGCATTTTTATGACCTCTAACATTTCTGACACGGTAAATTGTGTCGCCAAGACTGGTTTATTCGTTACGGATTTAGAGAGATTAAGGCGATTAGTATTTTCATATGTTTGTCCTAAAGAGCTGGAAGATGGTTGAGTACTGTAAATTCTGTTCGGTGGTGTAATGAGATCATCTCTTGTTAATGAGACAGTATTTGAGTAATTACCGTCTGAAGCTGATGAGTTTGAGGTTTTCTCAAATTCATCAGACTCAATATCAGTTTGATCCAAATCGCTGGTTTTTTGTGGTGAAACCGCCTGGCCGTAAGGGTTGACACCAAACTCCGTTTGTTGGCAATTTGTAGAAAATTCATAATCATCTATGCCAAATCTTAAAGGAATCGATTCATGTCTATATTGGCGTATGTAGTTGAAGAAGGCCTGTATTTTGTTGCTTGACATTTGTTTGCCGCTAAAGGATATCAAAACATCTCCAGCGGAAAACCAAAATTGTGAACAGTTATCTTTCTTGGGCATCTTGAAAATATTATTGTCTGTTGTGCAGGAACGATTCAAACAGAACTTGTGATCGTCAATGCCAAAATTAATTTCACAACACTCTAAACTCTTTTGTACATAAATGCCTCTGAGCAGTTGAAGGCGCTCAGAATCGTAATGATGTATAGTGAAAGATATAGTAAAATTATCTAACGTTATCCAAAATTGTGAGGAATACCCTGTGTGTTCTTTGTCTAGAGGGGCATGACTTTGATTTGTTGCGTAATCTTGGTGGGAAAATATGTCACTTTCGCTTGGGGAGCAAGACGTATAGTGTAAAGCATTTGCATTTTCAAGAGTAGTGTCTGTTTTATTAACTGAAATGCTACTAGAAGTAGGCTTATCAGTATTAAGTGTATACGGTTGAGCGGTTTTTCGTAGGGCGCTGAGAACATGTTGCACTGAGATGACATTGTCGAATACTACAAAATTATCACCAAAATCTGGACAAGCTTTTCGCGGTAATCTTAAAGGTGACTCCGTTGCATTGGATCCTGTCTCGAAACCTTGATCTATAAAGCTATCCATTATCGAATTTTGTTGTACTTGCTGCTTAACCTTGGCACCATCAGTGGAATCTTTAGTATTCAATTTGTTGTTTTTCAATTTAGAAACATCAATAAGCTCTGCTTCCACAAGAGAAGGGCAAGATCTGGAAGTTTCCTTAATGGGTGTTCTAGGTAGATCAGAATCACAGAAATCACTTTCGGTGTGTGGTGATGGTGTAGTCATGACTGTTAAGGTGTAGGCATTTTTAAATTTTGAAGGTGAATTCACTTGTTTTAGCAAGGACTTCTCAAACTCTAAAATATTTAAATCACTGTTAGTTAGGCCAGGGTTTTCTAAACTTTTCGAGATTTTAAGAGTGTTAACAACTAATTTCTTTACATAGTCAGAACATTTCTTCGATGTAGGTAAAGTACTATTTTGCGTATTAGCATTTTGATATTTAAAATCAGAATCGGAATCAGTGGAGAGTGTGGAACTTGTCTTAACCATTCGATTTTTATTTTCCTTATTTAAAGTTAGACATCGCCGTGACTTCCTTTTACGCAAAGGTTTGAGATCATTTAAGAATTCGTGGATTTTTAATTCCGTCTGAGAATCTTCGCTAGTTGTCTGGCAGGACGAAAATAAATTATTATTTTTACTTACATTAAACTCATTTGTCATCAATCTTACCTTGGATATTCTAGTTAAGCCCAAGTCGCTATCCTCAGTTTCAATTTCTTGCTGTTCTCCAGTAGGCATTTCCAAGTCCATGGGTAATTCTATCTCTATAATTGATTTTTCTAAAGTGCTTCCATCTTGCATGGTATTTTTAATTACAGCTAAAGCATGTTCTTCGCTAACAGGCGAAATAGCACCCTTCTCTTTTAATGATTTTTGTTTAGTGAAAACTGTCTCTAGTTTATCGTCTACCTTCTGTGAGGGCGATTCGTTGTCCCCAGAATTTTTGGGAACTATTTGTATAATATCATTCTTATTGTTTATCGGAGTTATATCGAAGGCCACCCCATTTTTTTCTTTAAGCCAATGATAGAAAAGTTTTTCCAAATGTTGATTACGAAAAAATATCTTTGGAGCCAGACGTTCATGCCAGGTACGTCGAATCTTCTTGGGCGGTGCATAGGGCTCTACATTAAATGAAGAACGTATCATATTTAGAGTTCTCTTAAATGAAGATTCTTTGAAACTGGTTTCCCCAAAAAAATTATTATTCTTTTTTTTGCGTCGTTCTTTATTACCGTCCATGGTGGATTCTTTCGATTCTGGACTGGATTTCAGCAGCACCGTTAAAGTGCTAACGCGTAAATTATCCTGAGAATCATGCTCCAAGTTTGAGGCAAATCTATTACTTTGTAAAATGTCTTCATATTCCTTGGATTTAGGTTTTGTGTCTAACAACAGTTTTGAGGTGGATTTTTTGAATCTTTGCAAAGTTTTCGAAAATGTTTTGTTGGGTGATAATTTGGCTTCCAGCTTGTCTCTAAGATATTTGACGGACTTTTGTTTCTCAAACACAACTTCTCCTCTTTGCATTTCCTTTTTAACATGCGCCTGCAATGCCTGGGCATGTTTACTGAATTTTGGATCTTGTTTCGACATATCGGCTATGAATTTATTGTACAGCAGTACTTTATCTTTCACCGTCAGCCTGGAGAATACACTTTCTGCTACCAGACAGGTAGGGCTGAGTTGATTTTGCATGGGTTTACATGCCTTTAAAGGAGTATTGTTTATTGAAGTTTGAGACTTTTGCAGCAGTTTTCTGTTAAACAAAGGACTTGCCTTAGGACTTGGCAATTTAGTCACGAAATTAGGAAACTTAGATTTCGGCTTAGTAGTCTTGGTGTTTAGGGTGGATGTAAAAGAGGGTGAAGCTATGGACTCGATGCCAGATGATACTGACTCAGGAGTTTGTGGCTCTGGAGAAGAACTTTTTATCATGTGATCGATTTTGTTATTAAACAATACAGCCATTTGTTTTACCTTAGTTCGACGTGACAATTTGGGACTCTTTGATTTTACTGACTTTGGTGAAGGACTAGTCTCACTTTCCATGGAACTCTCATATTTCTTCTTCAAATCTTGTATATTTACTTTGATTTCTGGTTTACGCTTTTTGCGTTTCATAAGGGGCGATGGTGTTTTACAATATTTGTTGCGAAATGAGGCCACCACTGAGGCCACTTTGCCTTTGGTGAACTTCTTTACCAAAGAGATATTTATAAAGCTGTCATCCTTTACGGGAACATCTTCATCAAAATATTTCATTAAATTTTCAATACTGCTTACCAAGGTGGTACAATTTCTATGCGGCTCATAACTCGTTTCATGTTCCAAAGCATTAAGGAATGCGTCGTCTTCTAAATTGGTCGATTCAAAGATTTCTCCTCGTGTCATTGTAGCAACCACGGTATTGGATCTCGACTTTGAACGATGTCTTAAAGAACGACGTTCACGGGTAACACGTTCTAACTCTTTTGACATATCAAGAAACTCATCCAAATCTTCATTATTAAAATCTGTGGTATTTACAATCATCTGGGATAACTGTGACTTCTGCTCAGCTTCATCCATGGAATCGCTAGGGATTGCGGTGGGATTTAGTATCATATTTAGAATTTTTTCGGCGGGAGGATAAATTTTGCTGGTTCTTTACCTTAGACTTTCAAACGTACAACTAACAATGTTTAAAACAAATATGAAACTTTATATACGTGATATACAAAACACAACATCCACTCACTTCACAAAGACTGTACGCAAAAGGAATATGTATCTTTAATTTGCAAAAGGTATTTGTTGATTTTCCGCACACACACACACACACCCGCGCACTTACACCGACTCTTCTTAAAACAACATGCCGGTTAATAATATTTCGAGACGGGTTTCCTTTTATGTATTATGTTGTTTTTCTAATGATTTCTTACATTTTACTTTACCGTATACCTGCTTAATTTTATGTCCTGCTAATCTGGGTAACAGTAACATGTAATAAAACAATGACAGCTGCATTTGTCATTAGCGGAAAATTCGCGGTAAAATTTTTAAATATCTTTTATGGAAATTTCCTGTAATAAATGTACGAATTTTCAAGAGCTTGTGTTTTGTAGTCTTCTAATAGACAAATGCAAATTTCTAAAGAATTTGTTACAGTTTTAGGAAAATGTTGTAAAAATTGTTTGCTTTCAAAAGAAGCGCACCACATAATCATTTAATAATGTCGCTTAATTTTGCGAAATTTTTTGGAAATGTCTACTCTTGAAAATTACACACATTCTAGCATAATTGTAAAAACAGCAAAATTTCATTTCAAATTAAATCTAATTGTTTCTTAACTATGAAGACACTTCAAACATTTAATAAATTCTTAATACAACAAGATTAAATTAATGGAGTTAAAATAAGGCAAAAATTTGATTGAGCATCATACTATTCACTAGATTTAATTTTATTTGTGAGTTAAAGATATGCAGCCTAAAAATCCTTATTTTTAACTTAAAAGACGCCTTCTTATTGTTATATGTTGCCTAATTAAAATTTAAAGGGTTCAGACGAAAACCGAATATCGTAGGTAGAATGAAAAGTTTAAAATGGCAATCCTTACGTTCGGTGTTTTTTTTTGTTCCAAATTGTCTTGCAAAAATACTTCCTGTAATGAATGTACGCTTTGGTCTAGTGGTCAGACTGCGTTGCTCTGTTATAACCTTCATTAGTGCACAATTGTAGTGGCAACGGTGAATATAGTTTTGTCATTCCCCATAAAGTATATATTTTCTAAAGCCTTATCAATGCGGTTAATGGTTAATTACCTGTCTGTTGAAATCAACTTTATAAAAACCCACATACTTTCCTAAGACCTGTTTGCGGTATAAAACTTTCAGAAATACTCGTTAGAAATTTGCTAGTGAAAACCAGCTAAATCGATTCCTAATCTGCTGAGATATAAGCAAAGAAACACGAATACCTCTTCTACAAAAAAAAACTGCAAAACTGACTTAAATATCGGCCCTGTGCGCGAAATTATCGTATGTTACGTTTTTTTTATGCAAATTTGTTCTACATCTATTAATCCATCTGCTAATAAAATATTATAGCGATAACTGTTTTAGTTATGGAGATAATACTGTGTACATTTAACAATTTTGTAAAATGTTACAATTTTGTTTTTGTTACATACGATAATTTCGCACACAGGGGTCGATATATGCCCCTATTGTGGTTCACAACTTTTTTAACTATTTCGGCCGACATTGATGAATTGTCATTGTCAGCTCAACTCAAACTTTTTATACCCTTCACCTGTGGTGCACAAGGGTATATATAGCTTTGTCATTCCGTTTGTAATTTCTACAATTTTCATTTCCGACCCCATAAAGTATATATTTTCTGAAAGCTTATGAATAGGGAAGTCGATTAAGCTCTGTCAGTCTGTCCGTCTGTCCGTGTGTATGTTGAAATCAACTTTTTGAAGCCCCCCGACATCGCTTGGACCCGGGTGAGGTATTAAAATATCAGAAATATTCGGGAGTAGATCGCTATTGAAAATCAGAAACATCGGTACATAAACAACTGAGATATGAGCAAAAACCCACGACCACCTCGATTTTTTTTTCACAAAAACAACATTACAACAACAACATACATACATACAAACGTGTATACTGGTTAGAGAAAACGTGGCATCGAATCCCAGCTGAGCCAAAAAAAAATTTTTTTTATATATTAAAATTTTTTTTTTAAATTTTTTTTTTTTAATTTTTTTTTATTTTTTATTTAATATATTATTTATATTTTTATTATTTTTTTTTTTAATTTTTTTTTAAATTTTTTTTTAATTTTTTTTTTTGTTTTACATTAATTATATATATTCTAATTATTTTTTTAAAATTTTTTTTTTTAAATTTTTTTTTTAAATTTTTTTTTTTAATTTTTTTTTTTATTTTTTTTTTGTAACATACATACGTAAATTTATAATTTTACAATGGGATGTTTTTTATATATGTGTTTTTTATATGTGTGTACGTATTTCATATGAGATGAATGGTGATACAAACTACTGTTATTGCATGACTACACGTTGTGAAGGGTATATAAGATTCGGCACGGCCGAATATAGCGCTCTTACTTGTTTATTTATTATATATGTATATAAAAATTATTTTTTTTTTAATTTTTTTTTAAATTTTTTAAAAATTTTTTTTTTAAATTTTTTTTATTTTGTTTTTATTTTTTTAACATACGTAAATTTATAATTTTACAATGGGATGTTTTTATATATGTATGTTTATATGTATGTACGTATTTCATATGGGATGAATGGTGGTACTGTTATTGCATGACTACACGTTGTGAAGGGTATATAAGATTCGGCACGGCCGAATATAGCGCTCTTACTTGTTTACAATTAATATCGTGCATTATGGTTGGACTACCCTTTACCACTTCTTAAAATTACCTGCTGATCATGTGTAGTAGACTTTATTGACATTTAAATTGCCTGCACAGCTCAAATCTCTAAAAAAAAAAAATTGATCAGTCGAGATAAATTGCTCATTGTGTTCTATAAAAATATTATTGCTGGCAATAATAATTTATAAATCGATAACATTGTTAAGTAGTGACAACGATCATTTAGTATTAAATGCATATTGCCAACACCTTCTTTAGTTTGGTTGTAAGTTGTTTTCTACACCTCGTATAACACTATTTCAATATTGTTTTCCCTTTTAGACACTTATGAGCATTGCTGAATGAATGGAATGAAATTTTTCTTTTACCTGAAATAATAATTATTGTCCCTAAAGTTAATTATGTTTGTGCAATATTTATAATATTCATTTCATGTTTAAAAATTCCAGTTCCTCTCCTGTGAGTGGCTAGAAAATTTTGTTTTTTTATTTTCGTGATGGTTAGTCAAGTTTGGACATTTGTTTGCGATTGTGAGTTTGTGTTTATTATTAATTTGTTTTATTTTTCGATGTGTTTCGCGTAAAATTATGTCACGAATTGTATTTGACAAAGAATTTTTTATATTTTTTTCACTTTTAAAATATTGCGGCTAAGGACATCGGCGATATGTTGAAGTAAAATTTTTCAAGTTATCGGTCAAGTTATCTTGGATTTTAATTTTTTTCAAGGTTAATATAATGCTTTCTATTACTCAAGCCATTTCATTCAAATATAAATCAAAACTGTCAACTGCCTTAAAAATGATGAAAATAAATGCTTATATGGAAAAAAGCATTTTAAAAAAATTTTTAAAAAATTTAAAAAAACTTTTTTTTAATATTTTTTTTAATTTTTTTTGTATTTTTTTTATTATTTTTTTTTCTATTTTTAATATATTTTTTTTTATGTTTTTAACATGTATTTATGTATGTATGTTGTTGTTGTAATTGTGTAAAAAAACGAGGTGGTCGTGGTTTTTTGCTCATATCTTAGAAAGTTATGGGGCGATTGTGCTGAATTTCAATAGCGATTCATTCCTGGATATTTCCAAGAGATTGATACCATATACAGATCTGAGGAACATATAGTTGCTTCTAAAAGTTGATTTCAACCAACACACGGACAGACGGTCAGGGCTTAATCGACTCCTCTATTCATAAGCTTTCAGAAAATATATACTTTATGGGGTCGGAAATGAAAATTGTAGAAATTTCACACGGAATGACAAACCTATATATACCCTTTTCCACTGTAGTGTGAAGGGTATAAAAACAAAAAAAATAAAAATTAAAAAAAAAAGTAATAAAAATATAAATTGTTTAATAGTTTTTTAAGCTTAAGGTCCTTTTAATAATAAAAAATTTTTTTGTTTTGTTTTATATTATTTGATCAATATTTCGCTACTTCTTTGTGTAGCATCATCAGGATAAACGTTTTTTATTATATATTAGTTTTTTGTTGGATTTGTGTTGCTACACAAAGAAGTAGCGAAATATTGATCAAATAATATAAAACAAAACAAAAAAATTTTTTATTATTAAAAGGACCTTAAGCTTAAAAAACTATTAAACATATATTATTATAAAAGGTCAAAGAAACCAATAATTAAAAATATAAATTATATATTAAATAAAAAATAAAAAAAAAATTAAAGAAAAAATAAAAAAAATTTTTTTTTGGCTCAGCTGGTATTTGATGCCACGTTTCTCTAACCAGTATATACGTTTGTATTTAGTATGTATGTTGTTGTTGTAATGTTGTTTTTGTGAAGAAAAAATCGAGGTGGTCGTGGGTTTTTGCTCATATTTCAGTTGTTTATGTAGCGATGTTTCTGATTTTCAATACCGATCTACTCCCGAATATTTCTGATATTTTAATACCTCACCCGGGTCCAAACGATGTCGGGGGGCTTCAAAAAGTTGATTTCAACATACACACAGACAGACGTACAGACTGACCGAGCTTAATCGACTCCCCTATTCATAAGCTTTCAGAAAATATATACTTTATGGGGTCGGAAATGAAAATTGTAGAAATTTCACACGGAATGACAAACCTATATATACCCTTTTTCACTGTGTGAAGGGTATAATAAAACAAAAAGTTTTCAAAGAACTATCTTAATATTTTTTATTATGATAGTATGATCTATGGCAACTAAAATCGGCGAAATGCTTGCCAAGACTTCGGTAATCCATATTTTCAATGATCCTGAGACCTTTAGCCCGTGTTCTTAACTTATTGATGTACACTTTTACTTTGAAATATTCCCAAAAAAAGAAGTTCAACGGTTTCAAATCAAATGATCGTGACGTTCAATTAAGATCGCCATGAATTTCCTTTGAATTTCTAGCGCAAAAGAGTCATTGTTTTGTTGGCTGTATAGCAATTGGCACTTTCCTGTTCGAACCACATTTCGGCCAAGTCAATATACTCAATGGACATTTAGTCCAGGTCCATAAACTCAATTTCTGGCCACAAGAAGTTTGTTATCATTTCGCGATAGCGAACACCATTCACGGAATCTGCTTAGCCGACCTCATTTTCGAAGAAGTACGGCCTAATAACGCCTCCATCCTATAAACCGCACTAAACAGTCACTCTTTGTGGATGCATCGGCTTTCGAACAATCACTCGTGTACTCTTGTTAACGAATCCACTGAGGTGAAAGCATGGTGTAACTATATAAGGTGATAGCGTAAAGGAGAGCAATTTTTGTCTCTCTTTTTTTTATATATATAGAGTTTGACAATTCTTGGCACTAAAATCTCTTTTTTATATATAGAGTTTGGCTAGCACCGCCACCTGTATAAGTGTACCCTGGGTGAAAGTGTGCCTCGTCGCTGAAGATGATTTTTTGTAAAGTCTACGCTTGAAATGGTCAGTAGGCTTCAGCGCTTGAGAAAATCAAACCTTGTAAGCGTGTTAATTCAGATTTTTATTCGCATCAGTAATGTTTGTGAGATGTTCAATTGTTGAACACGATGACGAGTCGAGGTTGAAAGCTCTTCTTTCACACTATCGCAAACAACAGCAATGCTTTCCACTGGGTGAGCATGCACAGGTGTGTTCACATTTCCTATAGACGCGGTTTGCTAAAATTCGCGTACAATTCTCCCGATTGTCAACAGATTTATTAGATTATGCTGAACAAAAAAATCACGAAATGCATTATGATTGAGCGCCCATTTTCTTAAAAAATATTTAGCTTCATAGCAATACAGAACATTTAAATACTAAAAGAGCAAAAGTTTATGTTAAGGAATAAATTCCTTTGGTTTGCCTGGTAACATCAATACCAAAATTTTCTTTTAAAAATAAACACAGCTGCAGTTATTCTTCTGTTTCCATATAAAATTAAAATTTTCATTAAATAAAAGCAACTGCAATAACTTTAACGAAAATAAAAGCGAACGCCGCAAAATATTATTTAAAATAGTATTTTTATGCTGACTCTTTATGTTGCAATAATACAAATACAAATGCACATACATACAGAACATGGAATAAGTTCACTATAAATAGCGATGCAAAATTAATTTTGTTTACTAGAACGTGCTTGATTAAGGAAAAAAAGAAAAAATATACGAACTAATAAAAAAAAAAATTGATGATGAGTGTTTATTATTAACTCGGATTTCACGAATATAAAAAAATTATAAATGAAATGTAAATGAACTCTTAGCAATAATAAAGAGTCAAATTACGAGAGTCAGGTTTAAGCTAAAAATCGAAGAAGTAAGTATCGAACGAAAGAACAATTTATATGTATATCGATGGTGTAAAGAAGGAAGGCCTTAACTCGAATTTTTTACGTAATTTTTAGTGGTTTTAATACACTTCACACAAATACACCTCGACACAAAAACTTAATGCAGTAGTGTAAAAAAAAAGCAGTAAAAAAACATACATTATGACAAGGCAGTTTTTATCTTTATTTTATTTTTTTGATAAAGGGTGGTTAAATTTTAAAGGACGATGTTAAATGTGAACCACACCTAAACGACACGTTTTTTTTCTGCATTTCTTTTGACATTTCTCAATTTTAGACTAACTAAATTTGAACCGTGGAAAGATACACAATCGAGCAACGCGTTAAAGCTATTCAGGCTTATTATAAAATGAGCGTTTAAATTAAAATGCATTTCGTGCACTTTGTGATTCTTTTGGTCAACATAATCGTTTAAATTCGTCAATAATCTTAAGAATTGTGAAAAATATTAAAATTTCAGCAAAACAGGTCTGTATGAAATGCGAAAACATCTGTGAATGCCTTTTTAGTTCGTTGAACGGAAAATATTGCTTTTTTTTCGCGATAGTGCGTCAAAAGAGCAGTCAACCTCGACTCATCATCGTGCCCAACAATTGAACATCAACATTGTTATTGAAAATGTGGACCATCGGATGAAGGTGTGTCGCTTCTGGTATGTGTTGTTCCATACATAATTGAACCATATCAATATTATCATAATAAAAAAAGAAATGACAATAATTTCCTAAATAATTTGTGTTTTATTCCAAATCAACATCGGCCCTTAAAATTTAACCACCCTTTATATTCTGTAAAGTAACAATCATTTAAATAAGGTCCTTTTACCGTGAGACCAACGATATTGGACTAGGACCACTGAACATGTTAAACAAATTTTTAATTTAATAAAAAGAAATTTTTCAAACTGACAATTTTACCGAACTGTTAAACAAAACTTTGTATAAACACAGAATTTCACCCAAAAAAAAAAACGTCTATTTATAAAGAATTTTACAAAACTTGTTAATAAAAAATATGGCTGACTTCCAACATGTCATTTGCTTTGTGTTTGAACAAAACATCATATTTCATAACGCCGCAGTACAATAATTTTTTTTTTTTTTTAGGTTTAGGGTTACTCCAATGGAGGTTCTAGTGTACTAGCACTAGACAATTATTTGGCTGTCGAAATACAAAGCTGCCATCACCAATTATTTTTTTTATTTTATTTCCAAATCTTCTCCAGAGCCTCCTCCAGTCGACCAATCGACCTATACCTTCCGAATTCGACTCCTTATATAAAAATCTGCATGTAGTTAATTGATAGTCCGAGTAACTCTACCTTTATGCAGTTAACCGGCGCCACGCAATTAACTAATGCGGGAGTGTGACTCTCGAAGCCAGATAAAAAGAACGGCCTGATTGCCCTAAAGAGATAATGGCAATGGCGGGCGAGCTCTTGACCCGAGCTGAACCACGACTGCAGTACAATAATTATACAATGTATACCATTTAAAAACGCCGCCGCCAAGTATTTTTAACGCAGTAAGAAAGCAAATAATGCATCGGTTTTATAGTTGACTAGCCAAACCCGGCGCGCGTTGCTACGCCCCTTAATGAATCGAAATGCATTCTAAATATCAAGTGCAAAAACCTAAAAATTATAATTTTTTTTATGGGCGTGGCATTGCCCACTTTTCTAATCACGAAATTGTAAAGTCATAACAGCTCAATATGTGTGCAAAGTTTCAGAAGAATCGGACCAGTGCAAGTACCTCAAAATTATAATTGTTTTTATGGGCGTGGCCCTGCCCACTTTTCTAGTCACGAAATTGTAAAGTCATAACAGCTCAATATGTGTGCAAAGTTTCAGAAGAATCGGACCAGTGCAAGTACCTCAAAATTATAATTGTTTTTATGGGCGTGGCCCTGCCCACTTTTCTAGTCACGAAATTGTAAAGTCATAACAGCTCAATATGTGTGCAAAGTTTCAGAATAATCGGTCCAGTGCAAGTACCTCAAAATGATACCTTTTTTTATGGGCGTGGCACTGTCCACTTTTCTAATAACGAAATTATTTAGTCATGACAGCTCGATATGTGTGCAAAGTTTCAGAAAAATCGGTCCAGTGCAAATATGTATGTATGGTTTCGGAACTTTGCATATGTATGTGATTTAAATACAGTAGCAATACTGTATACAAACTTTGTATACGAACGTTTTGGAAGTATACTTTCTATCTTAATCCCAATGAAAAAATCTTTCATATACTAACTATGTATTTTTGTATAAAAAATTAGCTTTTAACTCTGTGCGCAAAATGTTCTAAAAGTTTTGCATTCTATTTCATACTATTTCCAATCACTATATTTCCCCTGCAGGAAGCCTGGAGTCAAGTGTCTCCAATTCACCAACTTTGTCGACTATTTAGTGACTTTTTGGTGCTATTGTCAACAAAACTACTTTTAATATCCTATTCGATATTATTATATTATAATATTAAGTACCGAAACAAAATACTTTTCTGAATTGTTTGTGCCCATAACTTTGCTGATTAGTGACCGATATGCACATAAGTAGTAACACACATGTCTGTTAAAAATAATCTGAAAGCTGGAAAATTATTAATTTTTGTGCTAAAAATATGTGAAAAAAACAGTTGTGTTTCTTTGCTTATATCTCAGCAAATTCTGAAATTCTGGTTTTCAATACCGATATTCTGCCGAATATTTGTAAAAGTTTAATACCACAAACGTGTATGTGCACGCTCTATTAAAAAAGTAATATTTTTTGCCTTTAAGTCATTCAGAGTTGGTATTAAACACTTTATATTACACTAACACTTTATAATCCATTAATGCCTGTATTTAATTACGTAATGATCGCGACAAAACACTCATCAGTGTATGCTTTATTGTGTAAATGCTGACACCGTTATAAGAACACACAAACTTCCTCTTTTTTTCTAATCTTAACGATGTATTCAATCATTTTAAAGTTTTTTTTTTAGAAAAAATGCATTAACAAATCATTTAAATATGAAGAGATACAAAAACTATTGTGCAATATGATCTCATATTTAAAAAATGCAATAAAAAGTTTATGCGTTTTTAAGCTAAAAATGATCTAATCTTTGTTGTGCTGC
This sequence comes from Phyto melanocephala, assembly GCA_941918925.1. NCBI lineage: Eukaryota > Metazoa > Arthropoda > Insecta > Diptera > Rhinophoridae > Phyto > Phyto melanocephala. The sequence continues at coordinate 20,928,160 of OW799236.1, read as the reverse complement.
TGAGAATATGGCAGCTTAACGCACATAAACATTACGAGAGTATTAGAGTTGCCAAATGTTTCTGGGTTTTTCAAATCCCACAAAGAAATTTTTAATTTTATTTGATTTTCATTTAATTATATTTAATTTAATTAATAATTCGAGATCTGAAAAGAAAAAGGTTAACAACCAGACAATTTATTCCCAATTTGTTTTTTGTTGGACACTTTTATAGACAGAATACCATAATATTTGTAGAGAATGCTTTAATGAAGATTAACTAATTAATGGAAAAATTGTGTTATACCATACATTATTTGAAATGTTTTAAAATCTCTGACAGTGATAAAGCACTTCCAATAAATCTTGTTGCTTTTCTCTTATCAAACGAGTTCAATACAAATTCAGATGTAACGTAAGCTTTCCTTCTTTTATATCTTATGTTTATCATTGGCTGTCAGCAACATATGCTTGAAGAAAGGCAATACATGAATGACAGGAAACTTGTAACAATTTCCGAATGGGGCTTGTAAAACTCAATGCAATCTTTTAGTATTAAAACGCCTGTAGGATCATGTTACTTTATCTGTATTAAATAATAAATGGAATAAAAATTATGAAATCTGATTGAAAGATATTAAAAACCTTAACGGCAACTACAACACAACTTTTGATAATCAGGGGCTTAATTCTTATTCTATGCAATAGGACTTTAACATGACTTTTTTTAGTTTATTGATGATCGGGTGTGAGTTGAAAACGAGGTAGAAAAAATTGTTTTGTGTTTTTCTTGATTTTTTTTCAAATTCCTTTTACACTTATTTGGCTCATTTAGATTTAACGTAAAATGTAAAACAAATATGAGCTGTTGGTTGCAGACAAAAAATCGTCGTTTGAACGTAAATGATTTTTTTTTTAAGATTTTTAAAAAGAAAATTTGAAAAAGACACTCATCATGTAAAAGCTGCAAAACTGTTAAATAAAAAGTTTTTGCACAGCAAAAGGTATGGTGGCACCATATGACATACAAAAACTTTTAATTTCACAGTTTTACAGAAAGTGAAATTAGCCTCAGCTAAAGTAAAAATTTGCGATGTAAAAAAAGCCCAGTAATTCTCAAACCACCATTTTCTTGTAGAACAGAATTTTGTCATAAATTTGTACTTATTTCACACAATAGAATCCCGGGATTAGTAAATCCCGCAAAGTAATGCATTTTCAAAAACACCTCCCTAACGACTAAGTTATGGAAATAATCATCAATCATTAAAATTGAAATGATCATTGTAAACACATCCCCAGTGTGTAAGTATGTATGTAAATGTAACATAAATTTTGTTGATGATTTTATTGTCTAAATTAAAAAAATAAATGTCTTTCGTTTGGGTATTTTATGATTTTTTTTATTTTTTTTTATTTTACTTTTTATTTAGTTTAATTCAGTTTCGTTTATTTATTTTTATTTTCTTTTTAAAAATAAAATAAAAATTGATGTGTAGCTAATAAATTTCTCTGCATAGTTGTTGTTATTGTTTTTTGGCAACATGGCGTTCAATGAACTTTTTTGTTGTCTTTATTTAGAGTGCATTGTTTTTGCTTGTTGTTGTAGTTATTTTTATGTAACAGTAGTAATAAAGCAAAAGAAATTAAACACTCTCACCCATGAACAAACAGAACAATGAAAAAATAAAAAAACAAGTAAAAGCGCTATATTCGGCCGTGCCGAATCTTATATACCCTTCACAACGTGTAGTCATGCAATAACAGTAAATTCACGTATGCATGTTAAAAAAACAAAAAAAAAATAAAAAATAAAAAAAAAATTAAAAAAAAAAAAATTTAAAAAAAAAATTTAAAAAAAAAAAATTATTATATACATATATAATATATATAAAACAAAAAAAAAATAAAAAAAAAATTAAAAAAAAAAAATAAAAAAAAATAATAATAAAAATATATATAATATATTAAATAAAAAATAAAAAAAAAATAAAAAAAAAATTAAAAAAAAAAATTTTAAAAAAATTAAAAAAAAAATTTTTTTGCCTCAGCTGGGATTCGATGCCACGTTTTCTCTAACCAGTATACACGTTTGTATGTATGTATGTTGTTGTTGTAATGTTGTTTTTATGAAAAGAAAATCGAGGTGGTCGTGGGTTTTTGCTCATATCTCAGTTGTTTATGTACTGATGTTTCTGATTTTCAATACCGATCTACTCCCGAATATTTCTGATATTTTAATACCTTACCCGGGTCCAACCTATGTCGGGGGGCTTCAAAAAGTTGATTTCAACATACACACGGACAGACGGTCAGACGGACAGACGGTCAGGGCTTAATCGACTCCTCTATTCATAAGCTTTCAGAAAATATATACTTTATGGGGTCGGAAATGAAAATTGTAGAAATTTCACACGGAATGACAAACCTATATATACCCTTTTTCACTGTGTGAAGGGTATAAAAAAATTATTATATACATATATAATATATATAAAACAAAAAAAAAATAAAAAAAAAATTAAAAAAAAAAAATAAAAAAAAATAATAAAAATATATATAATATATTAAATAAAAAATAAAAAAAAAATAAAAAAAAAATTAACAAAAAAAATTTTAAAAAAATTTAAAAAAAAAATTTTTTGCCTCAGCTGGGATTCGATGCCACGTTTTCTCTAACCAGTATACACGTTTGTATGTATGTATGTTGTTGTTGTAATGTTGTTTTTATGAAAAGAAAATCGAGGTGGTCGTGGGTTTTTGCTCATATCTCAGTTGTTTATGTACCGATGTTTCTGATTTTCAATACCGATCTACTCCCGAATATTTCTGATATTTTAATACCTTACCCGGGTCCAACCTATGTCGGGGGGCTTCAAAAAGTTGATTTCAACATACACACGGACAGACGGTCAGACGGACAGACGGTCAGGGCTTAATCGACTCCTCTATTCATAAGCTTTCAGAAAATATATACTTTATGGGGTCGGAAATGAAAATTGTGTGAAGGGTATAATAAATGGGTTAAATAAATTTTATAAAAAAAAATTTGTGGTGGAATTGTTATTTTAATTTGTATTTAAATTAACCCAAAAACAATACAACGTCGTTAACTCAGCTTTTGTTTTGAATTCGTCGTTCGCTGCTTTTACTTTGTGTAGGTAGGACCTATAACACTGCTTTACAAATTTTTAATTTGGAAAAATACCAAGAACTCCACATGCCTAGATAAGTTAATTGGGACCTCCTGAACACGAAAAACGCTGTAATTTTTTTTTTTCTAAGTACCGTTTTTTAGATAACGGTACTTTTGTGTTTTTTGGTGTATGGTCCCACTCAAACCCTTGTGGAGCGCAACCGAAAAGTCTGATCGAGATAAATGGCGTATCGTTGGAAAGGTAATTGAATGCCTTTTCCGTCAATATGCTGCAAATTTCTATCTGATAAGAAATGGCTGAGTTATGGCACCTCAAAGTTCAAAATTTGCCTATTTTTTACGTTTTTTTCAAAATTTTTCATTTTTACTTCGTTTTTTTTCTACGTTATAGTAAAGATCTGGAATGTTTTATTTTTTTACCAAATAGCTTATTTAATTACCAACATTTTAAGCGTAATTTGAAAAAAATCGGATAAAAAATAAAGTTTTTATTAAGGATTTTGTGGAACGACAATATTTTCATCTTTATTGCTTCATTTGCCTATTTTTAACGTTTTTTTTTTAAATTTTTCATATTTACTTCGTTTTTTTTCTACGTTGTAGTAAAGATCTGGAATGTTTTATTTTTTTTACCAAATAGCTTATTTAATTACCAACATTTTAAGCGTAATTTGAAAAAAATCGGATGAAAAATAAAGTTTTTATAAAGGATTTTGTGGAACGACAATATTTTCATCTTCATTGCTCACACACTATATTCGGCGTAAATTAAAAAAATTAAATTAAAATTCCAAAAACTGATGGACGCCGAATATATGTAGAAAAAATAGAAAAATCAACGATTTCTTTACGTATGTATGTTTAAAAGGGTGGGTAAAATGTCATTGTAGGGATTAAAAATTTAATAATTTTTTTTTTTATATATTTTTCAGATTTTATAAATAACTAGCCAATCCCGGCGCGAATTGCTACGCCCCTTCATGAATTTTAATTGCATTCTGAATTTAAATCGAATATCAAGTGCAAGGCTAAAAATTATAATTTTTTTATGAGAGTGGCACTGCCCACTTTTCTAATTACCAAACTGTATAGTCATGACAGCTCAATAAGTGTGCAAAGTTTCAGAAAAATCGGTCCAGTGAAAGTACCTTAAAGTTATATCTTTTTTAATGGGCGTAGCCCTGCCCACTTTTCTAATCACGAAATTATATAGTCATGACAGCTTAATATGTGTGTGCAAAGTTTTAGAAAAATCGGTCAAGTGCAATTAGCTAAAAATGATAACTAATTTTTTATGGGCGTTGCCCCGCCCACTTTTCTAATCAAGAAATTGTAGTCATGACAATTCAATATGTGTGCAAAGTTTAACAAAAATCGGTTCAGAGCAAGTACCTCAAAATTATAACTTTTTTGTGGGCGTGGTCCTCCCCACTTTTCTAATCACGAAATTGTAAAGTTATGACAGCTCAATATGTGTGCAAAGTTTCAGAAGAATCGGTCTAGTGCAAGTACTTCAAAATTATAACTTTTGTTATGGGCGTGGCCCTGCCCACTTTTCTTATAACGAAATTATAAAGTCATGACAGTTCAATATGTGTCCAAAGTTTCCGAAAAATCGGTCAAGTGCAAGAAGCTTAATATTATAACTTTTTTTTATGGGCGTGGCACTTCCCAATTTTCTAATCACGAAAATGTATAATCATGAGAGCTCAATATGTGTGCAAAGTTTCAGAAAAATCGGTCCAGAGCAGGAACCTAAAAATTATAACTTTTTTATGGGCGTGGCCCTGCCCACTTTTTTAATCAAGTAATTATAAAGTCATGACAGCTCCATATGTGTGCAAAATTTCAGAAAAATCGGTCCAGTGCAAGTACCTCAAAATTAAAACTTTTTAGGGGCGTGGCCCCGCCCACTTTTCTTATCACGAAATTATTTAGTCATGACAGCTCGATATGTGTGCAAAGTTTCAGAAAAATCGGTCAAGTGCAAGTAGCTAAAACTGATAACTAATTTTGTATGGGCGTGGCCCCGCCCACTTTTTGCCACCCATAAACACTACCTGTAATGGGTACAACAACTTGCCAAAGTTTGAGTCCGATCGGTTTTACAGTTTCGGAGTCTATAGCTAACACACACACACACACACACAGAGTTTCACTTTTATATATATAGATGGAAAGATTTACATCTGAATAAAGAAACATAATAATAAAATTTTATTGTTTCAAAAAATCAGCCATCAATTATTTTAACGCAAAGAGGATATCGTCAACATTTTAATGTCAGTATTTCACGTCTGAAGTACTGATTCTAAGTTCATCAGTATCACCAGCATGGCACCATAAGATATTTGACTTAAACCTGTAGACCATGTTTAATTCGAACCAAGATTGAACGTGTGGAGCGAAGTGTTGATGATACCGAAGAAAGATCTACTAGAAGGAGTTCTTGATGCCAGAACAAAAATCCGAAGAAACATTATAAAAATAGATATATAGACGTGGTAGGCATTAAAAAAATACTGTGATAATTGATAATTACATTGTGTAAATTATGCAAAAAGATCCATTCCAGTTACAAAGACAAATTTGTGCTGAAATTGGAATTTCTGCTAGCTCTCCAACAGTTCGGCGACGCTAACAGAAGACTGTTCTTTAGGCAAGGATCGCTATAAAAGTACTCTGGTTAAAAACAAAATTGGCGATCAGAATTCAATTTGCAAAAAATTCATAAATTGGTCCGGAAATGAAGGTAAACAAAATTGGAGAAACATTTAATGGAGCAAGATTAATTTTTTCAGAAACGACTCTAAAAAAAATGTAATGACGTGCTTAAGATTAGAATTCCAAGTAAGATTTAGGGAAAAAAACCGTGAAGCATAAAATAAAATTGTGTGAGTGTAATCAGATAAGGTGATAGCGCGGAGAGAGAGAGAGAGTATTTTTGTCTCTCTTTTTTATATATGGATTTAGACAAATTTTGGGACTGAAATCATTTTTTTATGTATGGAGTTTGGCATAGGTAGGACACAAAAAAATAGTCAGCTTGGCTGGCACAACTGCCTGTATAAGCGTACCCTGGGTGTATCTATTGTTTTGATCAAGTCTGTATATGTAAGTAAAATGCATAACAACACAACAAATAATTAAACAAAATGTGCAAATCAATTCACAACGAATGGTTAACCGAGAGTTGCCTTAGGAAGATAGAACAAACATACTAAATGAGATAATAGAACAGACTACTTCAAAGCACATTCATTTATTTATTTATTTATTTATTTATTTTATTTATATATTGGTATTCCTATACAACAAAACTTTGAGTCTTATAATTATAGTACAGGAAAAACAATTTGATTTAGTTTTTAAATAATTATAATTAGACAAAATATGAAAAACAATTCACAACGAATGGTTAACCCAGAGTTACCATAAGAAGATAGAACGAACCCAAAAAATGGGATAGCGATAGAACAGACTACTTCAGAACATCTTCCTGTACAGTAAAAAAGGACAAATTTGGCAATAACATTTAAGAAGTTTTAATAAATGTACAATTGCAAGAATATTTGTATCCCTTATACAGACTCTGTAAAACAAAAATCTATGGCAAAACCTTGTTTGTCTCCTCTCTCTCTCTATCTCCAGCTACTGTATTTATGACACAACATTTGTTTAACAGTATTTTAAATGATTAGTCATAATGAATAATTTGAAAACAAAATTGTTGTAAACAAATTATCATTCACAGACATATGTACATATGTATTCGTATTAACCCTATAACCTTGATATGATAATTCAATTAAAGAGAATTTTTAATAAATTAAAAAGGAATTTCGTACAAAACAGAAGTCAACATACATATTTTTTAATTTAAATAAAACAAGTAAGAGCGCTATATTCGGTCGTGCCGAATCTTATATACCCTTCCGAATCTTATATTTATACCCGTCATGCAATAACAGTAGTTTGTATCACCATACATCCCATATAAAATACGTACATACATATAAAAAAACATACATATATAAAACATCTCATTGTAAAATTATAAATTTACGTATGTATGTTTAAAAAAAAAATTTAAAAAAAATAAAAAAAAAATTAAAAAAAAATTTAAAAAAAAATTTAAAAAAAATTTTAAAAAAATAATTAAAATATGCATTTCACTGGTGCTTATGCCAGATCATCAGTAAACCTTTACCCAAATTCTTGAAAAAGTTTAAAATTTTTATAAGTTATATTTTTAAATTCTCATTAACAAAATAAGAATTCAAAAATAAAACAAAAAACCATAAAAAACTTTTTCAAAAACCCAACCAACAATTTTTTTAATTTTGAATTTATTTTATTTTTCTAATCCCTTTAACATTTGGCTAACCGTTGGTTAACACGAAATGTTTATAAGGGCAAACGAAAAATAAAATCTTCTATAAGTTAATTTACTAAATTTTTTTAATTCTCATTTTGTTAATGAGAATTTAAAAATATAACTTATAAAAATTTTAAACTTTTTCAAGAATTTGGGTAAAGGTTTAATGATGATCTGGCATAAGCACCAGTGAAATGCATATAAACCAGCTTAAACCCAACAACCAAATAAATATAATTGAAAAATTATGGGAGAATATCCCAAAAAATTTAGTAAATTAATAATTAAAATATATATAATAAATATAAAACAAAAAAAATTTTTAAAAAAATAATAAAAATATAAATAATATATTAAATAAAAAATAAAAAATAAAAAAAAAAATTTTTTTTTGGCTCAGCTGGGATTCGATGCCACGTTTTCTCTAACCAGTATACACGTTTTTATGTATGTATGTTGTTGTTGTAATGTTGTTTTTGTGAATAAAAAATCGAGGTGGTCGTGGGTTTTTGCTCATATCTCAGTTGTTTATGTACCGATGTTTCTGATTTTCAATACCGTTCTACTCCCGAATATTTCTGATATTTTAATACCTCACCCGGGTCCAAGCGATATCGGGGGGCTTCAAAAAGTTGATTTCAACATACACACGGACAGACGGACAGACTGACAGAGCTTAATCGACTCCCCTATTCATAAGCTTTCAGAAAATATATACTTTATGGGGTCTGAAATGAAAATTGTTGAAATTTCACACGGAATGACAAACCTATATATACCCTTTTTCACTGTGTGAAGGGTATAAAAATATAACATTTACATCACCAACATTTTATTGCGGAGAAATATTTTGAAGAATTAAAACAAATTAAAATGTTTGTGGTTAATAAAGAATTAATTAAAAGAATTCAAATTTTTAATTTTTTTTATTAAATTTAAATAAAATTCGCATATACACACTTATATTTATATCTAACTACATGTAAGTCATTTGACATTTATCTTTATTTTAACTATAAATTTTTTTTTTAAATTGAAATACTGTTTTTGGCTTCTGACATTTATCATCTCTACATGTTGTCATTGGCATCCAAAAGTTTATAAATATAAATTATGTTTTTTTTTTGTTTTATCTTTTTATTTACTTTTAATAACACAATGTTTATAACGCAAAGAAGAAAAAAATATTTCCTAGATGAACAAAATTATGTCATCGTACGTCAAAAAATTATGTAAATATGTAGATACAGACATGGCCATTAATCTAGTTTGTTGTTTTAACAAATTTAAATATTTCACTAATAAAAATATTAGCCAATACATAGAAAAACTCAAACTGATAAGTAAATTATTAGAAATAAAACTAAACTAGCATCTAAATATATATGTATTACAACCAGCTAAAATAATACAATCTCAAGGTATTTAAAATTCATTGAGATTACAATATATTTTTAAAAGCGAACAAAATACCTAAAATTTACACCGACAACGATTAAAACAAAACTAAATTTTTGACTTGCTAGGCGTAATAGCAGAGAGCTCACGCATATTTAAAGAAGTTATCGTCGCAAAAACCCCTGATCGCATTAATATTAGAGAATACAAACGTGACTTCTTAAAAAAAAACGCCAAAAAATAGAATTGATTACCGAAAGTGAACTGAAAGGAATCAATGGAACGATCCGCCGCAAGGCAATAGTGGTGACTATAACAACGCGAGTTGTGCTGGAACTATAGTGGACACTGAATTTTGAAAATTATAGAATATATCTGGGGAAGAAGAGACAGTTGGAAAGGCGATAATGTAAGAAGATATATCTTTACACATAAACAAAGTAAATAGATTTAACCAGCTCATGAAAAATCAGACAAAAAACGTTCAAAGGGTCCGCCAAATAACTTTTTTTTTTAAACAGGGCGCAAAACATCGAGTGTAGCTTCGGCTGTGTGGCACGTAGTGCCGTCCTGTTGCAACCAAATGTTGCCAATATCCTCCTGTTCAATTTTTGTGAAAAAAAAATTCGTTCAACATGGCCCGATAACGATCGCTATTGACTGTAACGGCCACTCCTTGTTCATTTTCGAAGAAAAATGGCTCAATTATGCCTCTGGACCAAAATCCGCACCAAACAGTGACTCGTTTTGGGTGTATCGGCTTTTCAGTGTATGCAATTTTGCTTGTTTACATACCCGCCAAGATCAAAATGAGCTTCATCTGAAAAGGTGATTTTTTTGGCAAAATCGGCAGCGTTGTTCAAGCGTATACACAACCATATTCGTTCAGAGGAAGGATAAAACTAATTATCTGACAAATCAGACATGAGCTAAGTGTTACCATTCACGAAATAAGCACTAGTAGAAAAAAAAACGTTAGATGGCGGACCCTTTACTAGGGCAACTTCATTAGAATTCTAATTTACCAGCGACTGTAAATCCATCTTAAGAAAATAACTCCTAAATTATCAAAGATGATAGTATCGATTGCACAGCTCCTACCCAGCAAAAGGTCTTACCAGCTGCAGCCCAGGTTAAGGAAAATAAGATTGCAGAAACCTAGGGAATACCGGCAGAGATGTTTACGATAGAATAAGACGAGCTGATAACATGCATACATCTATTATTTTACACAGTCTATAAGAATTAATGCATGCCCGATGATTGAAACCTCAGCGTACAATATCTGATTCATAAAAGTGACGATAATATAGTTTGCCTCAACCACCGCAAATTAAGTCTCCCATATATAACATACAACGTTAAATATACTGTGTAAAACATTAATGCCTAAACTCGCTGATCCGATCCTACTCTAGCACTGTGGCATTAGGCCAAATAAGCTGACAATAAATCAGATTCTTACTCCGCCCAGGAGAAGCAGATTAATACATACCGCAATACTATCGATTATAAGAATGCTTTCGGTACTCCCAAAAGAGAGAAAAATTTAAAAACCTCGCCGCATATGAAATTCAAACAAACTTATATGCCTTTAAATAATGACGCTGAGTAGCACGGCATCCTCAGATCAATAGGAAGTGATATTTCCAAACCATTCGCAACAAACTAATCGTGTAACTTTTTCAGCATCTTAATGGAGAAAATTATTATTAAAATCTATGAGCCCATTTGCGCGGATGAAGAGTTAAGGGTGTCTCATTAAGAATAAACTTTTCTAAATTGAGGGTAATTTTTTTATGCAACTATGTGGCAACTCTAAAACGGCATATAACATATGTTTATTCCGATCATTAAAAATGTAGAGCTTTACGAAAGAACAACGCGTTATAATTGTAAAAACGTATTACAAAAATTTGGAAAATTATGCTGTTATGCTTGAAAGTTCCTTAATAAGCGCCGGTATTCGTTAAATGGGTAATGGAAAAAATTCGAAAAAAAGTCATCTTCGATGAAGAAGGGCTTTTCGATCTGAATGGCTTTGTGAATACACAAAACTGTCGAATTTAAAAACAACTGCGGATTTTGGTAAGGAATGATTGGGTCTTACTTATTTGAAAATGAGGCCGAAATTGCTGTAGCTATTAATGGCATATGTTACAGGAACATGATAACGGAGTTTTTGTGGCCTCAACTGGATGGCATGTGGTTTCAGCAGTACGGCGCCATCTGCCACATCGAGCATGAAATAATACTTTTATTGCAGCAACAATATCCAGAACAAATTCTCTCAATAAATTCTGTATGAAAACGTCTTCGTGGTAGATTTAATTAAAAGAGTAATTACCTGTCATTACAGCCGTGGGGCTATTTGATGGCTATTTTAATCTACACTTAATCGGAGCATGTCTCTTTAAAAATCTAATAAGGAAATCGCAACTATTTCAAAAAATATGTATGATTATTTTAAAATGAAAAAAGTGCATTCTTACTGAGACATCCTTTATAAACGATAAATGAATTGTATTCTGAAAGTACTTAAACGCATTAAAATACTAAAATTGCGTTGATTAGAACAAGTCAGTCCTAGTCAATCTAATGAAAACGAACGACCCAGCCTTAAGGCACACCGGGACTACGTTGGAGGGACCAAGACGAAGATTGGAGAATTTTTGATACTACAAACTAGAGCCAACTACCAAAATACCGAAAATCTTATAAAAGTCTAAATTATAAACAAAATTTAAAAGTTCTTAAATTTCCATTTATTCTTCAAAAAAAAACATCAACAAAATGTATTTCAAAAATATTTTACAAATCGTTTGTATAAAGTTTACCTTATTTTTAAAATGAATCATTTAACGAGTATTTAAATTTTATCTCTTAACAAATTTAATATATTTTCTTTAAGAAATGTTTCTTTTAAAAAGTATTGTGCTGTCTTTTTAAAATACTTTAAGCATGACTAAACAATAGACCCCAAAAAAAATACAGAGGTTTTTCTTTTTAGTTTTTTTTTTTTGTTTTTTTTTTTTTTTTTTTTTTTATTTCACGACAACCTACATTTTCCCGTGGTGAATGTGATGCTAGTGGCTGTTTAGTTTGCTGGCCATAATACGTACATAGGCAGACAACAACAACAGCAATGACGACGGAAATTGTATAGAGTAACCTAAATACTGTAGCTAAAATAAGAATATTTTCCGAACAAAATGTAACCAGAGCCACAACATCTGTGTAGATTATGAAATGCAAAGAAAAATTAGAGTAATTTTATGAAAATTTAAAGTCTCTATTAGTCATACCTAAATGTTATGTACATCATAATGCTAACAATTATATGGCAACAAGGAATAACTGCTTAAATCGAAAGTTTCATTATTATTACTAGCCAATCCCGGCGCGCGTTGCTACGCCCTTCATGAATTTTAATCGCATTCTAAATTTTAATCGAATATCAAGTGCAAGGCTATAACTTTTTCTTTATGAGCGTGGCACTGCCCACTTTTCTAATTACGAAACTGTATAGTCATGACAGCTCAATAAGTGTGCAAAGTTTCAGAAAAATCGGTCCAGTGTAAGTACCCCAAAATTATACCTTTTTTTATGGGCGTGGCACTGCCCACTTTTCTAAATACGAAACTGTATAGTCATGACAACTCAATATGTGTGCAAAGTTTCTGAAAAATCGGGCCAGTGCAAGTACCTCAAAATGATACCTTTTTTTTAATGGGCGTGGCACTGCCCACTTTTCTAATGACGAAAGTGTAAAGTCATGACAGCTCAGTATGTTTGCAAAGTTTCAGAAAATTCGGTCCAGTGCAAGTAGCTAAAACTGATAACTAATTTTTTATGGGCATGGCCCCGCCCACTTTTTCAATCACGAAATTATAAAGCCATGACAGCTCAATATGTGTGCAAAGTTTCAGAAAAATCGGTCCAGTGCAAGTACCTCAAAATTAAAACTTTTTTAGGGGCGTGGCCCCGCCCACTTTTCTTATCACGAAATTATTTAGTCATGACAGCTCGACATGTGTGCAAAGTTTCAGAAAAATCGGTCAAGTGCAAGTAGCTAAAACTGATAACTAATTTTTTATGGGCGTGGCTCCGCCCACTTTTTTTCACCCATAAACACTCCCTGGTATGTGTACAACAACTTACCAAAGTTTGAGCCCGATCGGTTTTACAGTTTCGGAGTCTATAGCTAACACACACACACACACACACAGAGTTTCACTTTTATATATATAGATTTTCACTACATGGTATTTTATAAACTAAACTAGCTGAACCGGTCCGAGCTGCTGGACTTTTTTGTAAATATCTTCGGAACTACATAACCGATCTAAGAGTTTGATATCTTGTATTGAAAAACATGACAGCGGCTTTAAAAAAAAAATAAACTAAAAATTGTGTGGTGCACTATAAAATGTGGATTTTGCCACGCCCCTCCGCCTGCAGATCGAAAATCAAAAATAAGACTTCACAGTGTCACGCGCCTAAATATTCTGAAGATTCCCTGAAAATTTAATCAAAATCGGCCTAGCCATTTTGGAGTCCATACGTTACATACATACACACATCCTGCTTTATATATATGTGGCTTGAAGCTAAAAGGGCTAATGCCACTTTTTTGCTCTTTTGGTAAAAAAGCTAAAGTCATACGTAACCAGAACAGCTTCATAAATAAAATGCTGGCCAATGTCACTATGAAACCTATAAAAGTTAAAGTTCAATTCCAATTTTCTCAAAAGTAAAGATTTTGACATTGGCCCTTTTAGCTCTAAGCCACAGATATGTAGAAGAAGATTAGACCTTTCCAATTTATCTTTAGTTTTACTAAATAATCTATCTAATGTATTATACATTTTGTGGGCCATTATATATCTCTTATTGTCATAAATTTTAGATTTTTCCAAGAGATCAACAACAGTTCTTGCGTCCAAATTGTTTTGTTTCCTATATTGACCTATTAATCTACAAATCAACTGGATCGGAAAACTATTATCACTTAAAATCTATATATATAAAAGAGAAACTCTGTGTGTGTGTTAGCTATAGACTCCGAAACTGTAAAACCAATCGGACTCAAACTTTGGCAAGTTGTTGTACACATTCCAGGGAGTGTTTATGGGTGGTAAAAAGTGGGCGTGGCCACGCCCATAAAAAATTAGTTATCATTTTTAGCTACTTGCACTTGACTGATTTTGATTTTTCTGAAACTTTGCACACATATTGTGCTGTCATGACTATATAATTTCGTGATTAGAAAAGTGGGCAGGGCCACGCCCATAAAAAAAGTTATAATTTTTAGGTAATTGCTCTGGACCGATTTTTGTGAAACTTTTCACACATATTGAGTTGTCATGACTATGGAATTTCTTGATTAGAAAAGTGGGCAGTGTCACGCCCATAAAAAAATTATCATTTTCAGCTACTTGAACTTCACCGATTTTTCTGAAACTTTGCACACATATTGAGCTGTCATCATTATACAGTTTCGTTACTAGAAAAGTGGACAGTGCCACGCCCATTACAAAAGTTATAATTTTTAGCTTAATTAATAATTATAATTAATAATCTCTACATTATTTTTATGGAAGGCTTTACCGCTCATCTTTAATTGAGATGAGCTTAAAGATTAGCGATAAAGTTGTATAGGTAGCATGAAATTTGAGCACTAACATGAGTTGCCAGCTTGTTTTATATGTGAAATTTACAATTGTTTACGAAAATTTTATGTAATATCTGAGAGCGCAGTTTTGTCAGTTTCGTGGGCTGTAAGCCGTTATCTTTATTTAATCACTCTTGCATTTACGTTACGAATATCTGTTTGTCTGCACTTTTGCTAAACATAACGTATCAACTTATTCCTAACGTAAACATTAGTAAGAGTGTTTCATACATAAATATTACAACCAAGTTTTCTCAATGTAAATTTTTCAAACTTATTTTACAAAAGCAAAATTGCAACAAAGTTTGTAAAAGTGTACGCCTACTAGTTTGAACTATAGCAGTTAGGAAATAAGAGAAAAAATGTGAAAAAGAAAAATCTTAATAAATGGAAAGTTATTGTTGTTCAAAAAGGGGGAAAAGTGTATGTGCTCGAATAACAATTTAATTAATAGTTATGCTTTTGCATAAAGTAAATTATAATTATCTAAAATTGAAAAATTATAAATTGTGATATTTTATTCAATCATATTTGACAATTGACATATTCATTTTTAAAACTAGTAACCAACGTATATATTCAATTTATAAAGTGACGATTGTTTGCACTGAATTTTTTATATTAAAAGTTATTTTTTATATGAATTCTGACACAGGTTTAAATACATAACTTGCTGACCTAGACAATGAAGTTGGTCACAATAAAATTTTTCCAGGTTTTAATTGGAAGATATATTTTAATACTGTTGAAACAAATTATTTGATATTCGTTTTTTTTTGTAAATGAATTATTTCGTATTAAAAGAAAAAATCTCTCATTGAACTTTGTGAGAAATTGGAGAGTTCTTATTAGAACCTATTACACCAAAAAACACTAAATTACGTTAGAATTAAAGTTTTATAGCTTATGAATGTAAGAATTTAGTGACTGTTCTTTTTTGAACCAAAGGAGACATGTATCCAAAGGGATACTAAATGTGAAAAGTCATGCAACAATATATTTACTAAACTTAACAATAATTCAAAACACAAATAAAAAAAATTTCGGATAACTAAAAATTTTCCTAGATATCCTGTCATTATCACTTTGAACTTATTGCCTGATAATTAAATTAAATATAAATAAATAAAAAAGTTTGAATCTAGTATTAAAAAAAATAAAAAAAATACAAATACTTAAATTAAAACATATAACCCACATTTCTTTAACAATTATTGTTAAAAATGTAAGACGGCATCAAACGTCTTAAAGAACAGTTTATCGCAATAATGCAACTAATTAAATTTTACAACTTGTGTACTATAAACATTTATGTGTTTACTTGAAAGATGCTAAGGTGACTAATAAAAACCTAGTCATCCCTCCAACAAATTTGTAGGTTTTAAGAACTATGTTTTTTTTAAGAAAGATGAAATTTACAAGATAATGTTTAAAACAAATATTATTATAAAGACAGTTTCAAAAACTGAACAGAAATTTTACGTGCTATATTTACAAACAATTTGAACAAACAATGTTGCCCTTTTATTGTCAGTTGTATGTTAATTGTATTGCCCTTTATAATCAACAGAAAATAACAAAAATTTTAAAATGAACGAGGTAAGGTTAAAAAGGAGGGGCACTAAACCCCAAACCCACGACAGGTATGCACTTATGCCAAATTGACATGTTGTACGCTCCATAGTTAGAATAGAAAGAGAATAAAACAGTAAGAGAAGCAGACCAGTCCAGAGTCTCTGGTGGGAATCGAACCTGCAACCCCCAAACTAGCTGTCCAGCACACTACTGACTAGTCTATCGGGGCACCCTTCAAATGAACGTATTTATAATATTAATTTGGCAATTTTCCCATTAAACATAAAGGTTTTAGAAGAATTATACGTTTGATTAAATTCATTTTTATTTTTTTTAAACATTGATAAAGTTTTTGAAAACAAGAGAGCGGTATTCTAACTCTTTGATTTAATTCAGGGTTAAATTTTTTCCCATTTTTATGTCAACATTATTACAAAAGAACTTGTCAACCGTTTATGATATTGCATATTTTTATAGAACACAAAAAAAGGCGTAGGACAGAATTAATGCAGAAAAGAAAAGATATCACTTTGAGTGGTTATTTTGCGGGTAATTTGTTTTTGTTACACTAACAAAACACACGTAGGATTTTACTCAAAGCGATCGCTTGGATTCTAAAAACAGCACATTTAAGTTATTTTTAAGTTATACTAAATTTTCACCTACACGAAATCTAGTACTTAAGGGATTTTGAGCGAAATCTTGTTAATTTCTACTAGATTTCCCATACAAAACGAAATCTACTTCGCCACTAGATTTTGGCAGAATCTACTCAAAATCGAATACTACTGCGTGATGCAACTGTGGTTTTTATTACAATGTAATAAAAAATACTACGCTGCATAAAGAAAAATTCAATCATAATGTATAAGGTGGTTGCAATTGCACAAGTTCTTTATTGCTTAAATTTTTTTTATATGGAGTTTGAATTTTGGAAAAGTAGAGCATAAAGAGCCTCTCAGACCACCTTGTAAATAAATATACTGTTTTGAAAACGAAATCTTGCAAAATGTCAAAAAACAGTGGTGTAAACAGTACAGATTTTAATAAAGATTTTAAAACAAAACTACTAGATTTCGCTCAGGTGTAAATGTAGTATTATGGCCTTTTTAAGAATTCATATTTCTAAGTTACACCTTGTTAGAAGTGTTATTCGCAGAACAAAACGTACTTTTTGCATTTTTAAAATTGTTTTTATTTTTATTAATTAAATATAATATTTACTAGATTAAATGCAATTCCCTAAAAACTAATACGTACATGTTACAGTGATCGACTATTGGACGTTTTTAAAAAACCGGTTTTCGAATAATTTGAAATTTAGATTTAAAAAAATAAACAGTTGCTTAAGAAAAACGCTTAACCGTTTTTTAGTATTATATTTAAGTTATTTATTACCGGCTTTTAATGTGTTTTAAAAAATGTTTAACAATAATTCACTAAATATTGTTGTTTAATAAAAAAACTAAAAAAAAGTTATAATAAAATTGATATTAAAATGCATATCAATTTTTAATAATTAAAATATGTACGGCTGCTTAATTTAAAAAAAGGGAATAATTTGCGATAAATTAAGTACTTCAAAATTAATGCAAAATCATGCAAATCATGTAAACGAATATCATTAATTCATAGAACATCAGGGGCCGAATTACGGCATTCGATATAGATCGAAATTGCAATCGAACGTGAAAGTTTTCCTTACATTTTGTATTGCATTTTAATAGTAATTCGGCCCCAGTATCTCTTCACTTTATTTGCAGGAGTTCTATGCCCTTATTAGTATGGATTGACGTTAATTATTATATTAAGGTACTATTAGTTGTAAAATTAAATTAACTTGAAAAATAAAAAAAACCAAACTTTGTGAGCATAAAAAAACCTTCCTTTTCGACATTTGGAAAATCTGCGTTTGTAAAAAAACCGAGACCTGATTGAGTAGAAAAACCGAGTCGATAACCTTAGTACATATATAAGTATGTATGTTTATCGTGATAAAGTCATTGTGATAAATACTCACATATTTATGATTATTGTTATTTCTGAAAATTTGTACATACCTGCAAAGAAACAAAAACAAAAAGAAATAATTAAATAAAATATTTATATATTAAAATTTATGCAAATGCTTTATCATTTAAAAATTCTCTACCAATCTTATATAAAGAATTTATCGAAAATTAAGAAATAACAAAGATATTTAATATAAATAAATTTTAACTTGATGTAGACACTACTGGCAACTCAATACAAAAAGAGATTTGATTACAAGGCATATTTATTCATCAGGTATTTTTGATTCGTCAGCTGATTGTTTTTTTTCAACACTTACCCCCATACCTAAACAAGAGCGTTAAGCGTCAAGCGTTGGAGTTTTACATGTGTTTTGTTTTTGTTACAATAACAAAATACATGCAAAATTGCAACGCTTGACGCTCAACGCTCTTGTTTAGGTATGGGCCTTAGTTTAAATTTCAGCTGTCAAAATGCATAAATAAAAAACAATTTTGTCTCTTTTCTAATTTATTTATAATGAACTGCAATTACCTGATGAATAAATATGCCTTGTTTTATTAAAACTTTTTAGCCAATAAACAATTTGTTCAAATATATATTTGATGAATTCTAAAAGTGTCCCAAGTGTCATATTGTCAAAGTTTTTAAAAATTTTAAAAAGGCTTAAATTTTTATGCAATAAACTATGCCATACTTTTTATTAATTTTAAAATTTTTCGAAATTTGTGACATGACAATTAAACACTAAGGACGACTTCGGGTGAATATATGAATTATTTATTTCGCCAAATTTTTCAATAGACTTTAAAACGTATTTATTAATCAGGCAGTATTGATCTTTACATTTTAAGCTTCTGCTGTCAAAGTCCATACATAAAAATAATTCTACATTTTCTTTCAATTATTTTAAATGTCAAGCTGCGACTACCTGGGAAAATTACGTCATTCAATCACGATCGAAATTTTACTTAAACGTTGTAATTCGCTGTGCTTTTGATACATATAGTCCAATAAGAATTTGAAAATAACGATCAGGGGGCAAAATACGGCATTCGATCACGATCAAAATTTTACTAGAACGATAACTGTGGTTTAGTTACAGAGATTCTAATAAATATTTTCAAATTTCGATCACGTTCGAGTGCCGAAATTTGCCCCCAGGTTTGAATGCTGTAATTTTCGCCCTGATATGCATTGAGAAAAATCTTATTGGAAATTTTTTCTAAATAGAATTGTTTTGCATTAATATTAAAGGTATTTTAATAGCTTTTACCTCTTTGCACATATTTCTATACCCTTAGCAACAACTGTTTGTTGTAGTGTCTATGTTACACTAATGATGAAGAATTTTGTAATTACTTAGACATTGATTTGCTTTCAATAAACTGATTTGGTTACTTTTTGGCACAAAGTCATATCGACAATCGCTAAACGTAAATTAGTGTTTTTTTCGATTCGGTTCATAAGTTTTATAAGTTAATTATCGATAACGCTCAACCCTTATTTACATTGACAGTTGACAAACATATATAACAAATGGCAGTTAGCCATTAACAGCTGTCAGTTTCATTTGTAAAATTGTGATTATATTGGCATCTGTTAAGTTGAAGTTGTCAGTTGATAATACAATACAAACGAAGTTTTGTGCTATCCATAATCGATGTGTCTTTCAATTCAATTTTTTTTTCGTATACTGGGTGTTTTTTATAGAGGCATAGAATTTTAAGTTGGCAGCACTTTTTTACTGGCGGCTATTTTGTTAGTTGTCAAGTGATTTATAATTAGTTTGGTTTGGCTATTTGTAATCGTTGTGTCTTTTCTTTATTTAATTTTTTTCTATACCGGCTGTTTTTTGTAGAGGTATAGAACTTTAAGCTCTCAACTGGCAGCCATTTTGTCAGCTGTCAAGTGATTTATGTTAAGTTTAGTTTGGCATTTAAACATGAATAGATTGATACATGAATAGCAAGACGTTGATTCGGTGAATGGGCCCAAAACAAGATTGCCGGGGACCCCGATTTTCATAAGCGATAAAGTTTACTTTTGTTTGAATGCATACATTCATAAAAAAACTGCCATATTTAGACTGATGATAATCCTCTAGTGTATGTTGAAACACCTTTTCATCTAGCAAATCTGATTGGTTGCCGATCCTTATGGGCTGGTGGTATCATTATTCCGTACTTCTTATAAAAGACGATGCTGGTGAGAAATTTACAGTCAATGGTGACCGCTATACAACCATGATTATTTACTTTTTTGTTCAATAATTGAACAACCATGTTATCCAAGAGCTGTAGTTTTAACAAGACGGCGCAGTATGTCACACAACTCGTGCCACAATTGATTTATTAAAAGAAACGTTTGGTAACTGCATAATGTTACGTTTCGGACGGGTGAATCGGGGCCTACAATATCGTGCGTTTTAACCACGCTAAACTATTTTCTGTGGAGGATTTATGAAATCGCTTGTCTATGCCGATAAGCCCTAAACGATTGACCACTTGAAGATTAATATTCGACGCGTTATTGCCGATATACGGCCACAAATGTTGCAAAAAGGTCATCAAAAATTTAACCACCAGATTAGACAACGTCCTAGCCAGCCGTAGCGGCCATATGACAGAAGTCATTTTTAAATAATAATACCAGAAGAATTTAAATTCATCTTAGCTTTATTCCATTTTAAAATTTTTTTCCTCTATAAAAAAACACCCTTTACAACAAAGATATTTTGCTTGTTCTTAATAATGATTTAACGGTACTTTTTTTGTTATTCTGTTATTTGCTCTGTATTGCTAATTTTTGTTTGTTTCTTTCATCTAATTTGTCTTTAGAACTATTAACATGATGTCTTTAAGGTGGGTTTATAATCAGGAAATGGCAATTATCATAATTATATGGTAAAATTTTATACTTATATGCAGTCACACTAACATTGGTGTTTGTAATAAAAAAAAATATAAACAATTTACAAATACACGAGATAAACTGCTTTTTTTCTATTCTGTGAGTTTTTTAATTAAAGATCAACGTTCAAAGACAGTGATAAAAAGAAGGAACTAGGGAACATGATTTTTAAAAAAATACAATTTAAATAAGAGAGTTTATACATACAAACATGATATAATTTAGCAATATTATCCATTTGAATTAGTGAGGTTAGGTATGTATTAGGGTGATCGACTCGGTGATTACAACCGGTGGAAAACCCGGTTTTTCCTCTCTCTGCTGACGGTTTTTTCTAAATGTTGATTTTTCGAATATCGAATACACCGGTTTTTTTTATCCGAAAAAGCCGGTTTTTTTATCCGAAAAAGCCGGTTTTTTATTTTTTTAGTTTATTTTCATATATCTTTGTAACCAATCGTACTAAAGTATATTTAGTATGCGAAAATGAAATAAAAACTATTAAATATTCTTCCATAATATTGTAAGAAATTTGTTTGTTGTTTAAAAAACAAATGTAAAATAAGAAAAATAATTGAGCTTAAATATTATTTTTTTAAAGCATAAACTTAGCGGAACGATTACTTTTAGGTAACAAGTGTAGTTACAATAAAGAAAATTAATAATCTCTTCTTTCAGATCCTAATTTTAATTAATGGCATCGAGTGTCTGTCAACTTAAATTTCAATTAAACCATCGAAAAAACTAGTTCATGCCTATATTTGTATGTCTGTCAGGGGTATAAGAAAGAATTTTCAAAACAAAACTTTAAAGATTTTCTCTCTAGCCTTTAAAATGTATTTCGAATTACAGAAATCATTTCAAACAAAATACGTTAGTGCATATTAGTTAAAAAGATCTATTAAACATTTAAAAAATGTACACAAAGAGAAACAAAAATTTATAACAGCCTTCTCAAAAGTCTTATTTATTTATGTATTTATTTATTTTACTTGTAAAGAGTACCTTTTGTCCTTAAATTCAACTAATTAAAACCAAATTAGTCAACTGCATTCATGCCAGTTATTGCGTTATTGTGCAGCCAAACGTATTTAAACTGTAAAAATTTTTATTATAATCTTTTTTTTTTGCAATATTTTTAATTTTTCTTTAAATGCAATATATTATATATTCAAACCGGTTAACCGGTTTTTTTTATCAATTTTCAAAATAGCAACCGGTTTTTTTTAAATTCTAAATTTCAAACTTTTTGAAAACCGGTTTCTTAAAAAAGTCGAATAATCGATCACCCTAGTATGTATGTATGTATTGAAAAATGTATGATATAATGGTACCAATCAAGAAAGAAATTAAATAATTTTGACAGCTTTAATTTATGGGGCTAGTAAACATGGGGCATGACAGTAGAGCATACGTGCTTTCAATTTTGAGCAATATTTGAAATTTTAGTTGCTCAGCAATAAACAAACTTATTCAAATTGTTAAATTTTATTTAATTGGAAATGTATCCGCCTGATATGCTACTCTATAACCCAATGGTGTCTACTTAAGGTTTAAAAACAAAATACTTTCATGCATACATAAATATATACAAACATACAATTTAATAATATATATCTTGAATTAACTTTGAGACACCCTATAGTGATAAACTAATTTCTATAATTTAAATTAATTGGCCTACAAATTGCCTCTTCCAATATCATTGTTACATTGATTTATAGTCACTTTTTGAAAACGCCTTTTACTTCAAATTAAAATTTTTTCCCTTATTTTAAGTTTATAATATTGCTTTCTTATTTTTAGAGTTTAACAATGACATTATTATCCTCCTCAACAAAAGTGTCTTTTATAGTCACATTTGTTATTTGAAAATTGTAATCACAACAAACACCCTTAACCAAATTTAAAACTAGTTTTTTTCCACGTTCGTTATTTTTCATATAAAAACTATTACACTATTATTATTGCTTTTTTAAAAAAACAAAAGAAAGAAATATTAAATTAATTAAATAAATTATAGATAATTTAGAAAAGAAAGTACTTTATTATGTTTGGTGTGGTTTTGGGTTTGTCATGGAAATAATGACTGACATTTGTGTCACAAATTTATAATGTAAACCAAATGCAAACTATTCGTGAGTGTGTATTGCAACAGTTGTTGTTGGAATTTTTAATTGAATTTAGAATTGAGTTTTTGCCAGCTGTGTGTGGCTCATAAGACTGGCAACGATATGAATAAATAATAACATTTTATAAAATAGGAAAATTAGATTCTTAACTGTCAGTTTGATTGTTTTTAAAATTTTTACGGCCTTATTCATAACAAAAAGTTAGCCACAGTTTATACACTACGTACAACGAGCTGCTAACTAGAATGCCGATTAAGCTTGGCAGCTCGTTAGCACAGAGTTTATTCATAAGAAACTTTTATCCGTCTGCCAACTTTTCATAAATCAACTCTGAAATTGCATGATACCCCTAAAATATGCTACCATTTTTTGTATATAATCCCTAATTTTGACATTTTTGTTTTTCCATCGATACTAACAATTTTTAAAATTGAAAAATAAATTAAAAAACAAACGAACAATATAATTTTTATTAAAATGGAAAAGCAACACAAACGATCTGTAAATTGGGAACAGGATGAAAAGGTAGGTAAAAAAATATTGGTAATGTAAAACAACAACACATAAAAGCTGTCTTTCACAAGTTGGCAAACGTTTGGCAGCTCGTTAACAAGAGTTTGGCCATAGTTTGGCATGAGTGTTATGAATAAACTTAATGTTAACTTTATGCCAACTTTTTGTTATGAATAAGGCCGTTAATATATAAAATAAATTTAATTTAATTTTTACTGAAGCTTTTTTTTTAACAAAAACAACATGGGTTTTTAACCATATGTCTGAGTAACTGTTAGAGTAGCTGTTGTTATTAGGTAGGTAGGTAGCGACGGACACTTTCAACACCCACACTCTAAGTGACCAATGTGGTCCATTGTGTTCCCTTTAATTGAAGAAGAAAAAATTAAACAGAAAAGCTATAATTTAAAATAGCGAAAATGAAGCAAAGAAATAATTTAGAAGAAAAAAACCTTAACGGCCTTACTCAAAACAAAAAGTTAGCTACAGTTTATACACTACGTACAACGAGCTGCTAACTAGAATGCCAATTAAGCTTAGCGGCTCGTTGGCACAGAGTTTATTCATAACAAACTTTTATCCGTTCTGCCAACTTTTCATAAATCAACTCTGAAATTGCATGATACTCCTCAAAAATGCAACCATTTTTTGTATATCATCCCTGATTTTAACATTTTTGAGTTTTTCCATCCATACTAACAGTTTTTAAAATTTTAAAAATAAATTTAAAAAATAAACGAACAATATATTTTTTGTGTACAAAAATTATTATTCTTTTCTTTATACAATTTTTTGACACAGAACAGCTGTTTTTCACAAGTCGGCAAACGCTTGGCAGCTCGTTAACAAGAGTTTGGCAAATCGTTAGCCAGAGTTTGGCATGTGTGTTATGAATAAACTTTATGCTAACTTTTTATTATGATTAGAGAGAAGTCCTAAGGAGCCCTTATTGTCTTTTACTGGACAATGTCCCGTTATGACCCTAATAGTGGCCTTCAGACATACCCTATGTTGGTGTAGGAGTAACGTAGAATCCGTCGAGTTTAACTTGGACTTAAAGCCCTTGACACTCTGCAGTCTCTTCTGTTCCTTGATGCCATATCAGTCCTGTCCGATATCCACGCTTTAAATCGTCCAAAAAAGTGTCCCATCGACGGCCTTACCACTCCCTTTTCATATGTCGAACCTACTGCCGATCCACCGCCGCAAAGTGGTCAACAAATTCGTTGCCGAAAATTCCACAGAGCCCTGGTATCCAATACAATCTGACATAGTAGAAGCCCATAATTCAATCAAGGGCGCTCCTACTTTCCCTACTCAGCCTAGTTTTGATATAACGTAAAGAAGTCCTCCCTACTCCTCGAAACATGTTCCATTATTATGTCCGTTGCCCTATAGATGGCTTGTATATCCACCTAGTATCAGGTAAGGTTTGATTCGGCAGCCGCCCGAAGGCATAGCTCACTTGGGTCTTCCGAGGGTCCCGTTGTGACGCCGTAGGCACCAACGCCCGTTCGTCTATGTCCTCTGGCCATCTAGTATCAACACACTACAAATATCAGAAAGTCGGTCAGATCTTCTGATGTTTTCCCTTATTATACTGACACCTTCACCTGTGCCTATATCCATCTTAGTTCCATTCGTGAAAACTGCACACTCCTCACTCACTGCACACACTCATCATAGGATTCAAACCAACAATTTCTTTTAGGAATTATTAACTGATATCTGTGACCATATACTCGTGTCATATTACTTTTATATCGAATATAGTTTTGGAGACCAGTTTCCCATACGATCCTAGTGTGGCCGATATCAAGTATTATACCCAATCTTGACTCACCTAGCCTGATTAAGCTCCTTGCCGCTCTTCCTATTTCTCAAATATCGAGAATGGCGTCAATCGCCAGCTGTGATTTACTTCTCATGCGACAGATTTAGCAACCGTTTTTTAATTCTGTTCTTTCTTTTTTTGGGAATGTCTCCCAAAAATAAGTTTATCTTGAGAAGCCAAATACGTTTAATAATTTAAAAAATCGACTACCATAATTGAACCCCTATATTTAAAATAAAACTTTTACTCTATTAAAGTTTTATAAAACAAAACTTTTTAAAAAAGTTTTTTCCGGTTATTTTTAAATTAAAATTTATTATGATTAATGGGGGTAAATTTCTTAATTTCCCTTTACATCAACGTAGAAAATAAATTTCTAATGTTACTGCTGTTATTTTATTTTTATTTTGATCATATAACTGCAATTAAGTTTTAATTAAAAATCAATTTAAAAGCATACAGTACCGAGCAATTTAATAACTGTGCATTAACTTGTTTTATTGACATAATAATTAATGTTATCTTTAAACAAATTTAAAAAAGAAATCTATTGAGGATTTTTTTAATCATAAAATTTACAGCCACCCATATTTATTGCTTTTAAGTTGCACGTTATAGTTTAACAATGCATGTCTGCTTATAATTTTTCTAGACACACCCTACCAACAGTTTTGTTTTTGTTCGAAACCCTCTTTTACTTAATACTATAAATATGGAATACGGACATTTAATTTATAATATTCTTTACAATAATTTATATTAATTAAAAGTGTTAAAAGTTATTTAACACAAAATTGTTCAAGCAAAACATGTCTAACCTCAAAATATTATTTAAAGTTTTTTTTTTTTAATTATAGTTAAATTGATTCGGAAATATTTTTTTAAATATTGACGTCATATATGTAGTCTGTGGGGTTAGGTAAAAAATTTAACCTTTAGATATAATTAGTCGTATTGTTCTTCATTTTTTAATAAATTCAAATTTTTGAACAATTTTTGATGAGAATTAATAACATACATTTTTATTGATAGCATTTTTCGTATGTTTTAAACTAATTAAATATTTAAATAACTTTTTTTTACAATTACATGTATGTTTAGAGTTAAGAGAAATTTTTAAAATATATAAATAGTTTTCAAGGCTTTTTGCAAACTGAATTTATTTGTGAAACAAGTTGGCAACACAAATTTAGCACCTCCATATATTTAATACATGTTTTTTTTAATTAAGCAAAGGTGTAAAAAACATATGTATTTTAAAAATCACTTTTAAAAACCTTTATTAGTATCAGGGTAAATATTGAGTGAAATTTTGAAAATTGGAAATTTCAAATAAAAAGAAAAGCAAGTTAGAGGCTATAATCGGCTGTGCCAAATTTCCAAATACCCTTCATAAAAGTGTAGATACGCGAAGGTAGATATTTTAAACAGATTTACACTTGCCAAATCTAAATCTGTTGTTGATTCATGGCATGTCATCATGTAGGTACTAAATAGCTGCGTAGAACATGTTTTAGGTTATGTGTTTTATTTCATACTACAAAACTTTCAAGCACTATATTCTAGTGTAAACATAAACAACAAAATATTACTCCCACTTAAATATATTAGTCATCATTTGATAAGTTTTTTTTTTCTACATCTTTGTTAGTGGTTGTGCTTTCAAGCATTGTAGAATATCAAAACAAAAGGCAACAGTGAAGTGAAGAAACGGTAAATCATAGCAAAAGCATCAAGTACATTAGAACAAATACAAATATTAAGCAGCAGTGTAACTAATTAATTACATTTCGGGCAAATTAAAGATAAAACACTTTAATACATATGAGCTCATCTCATTACATAATATTAAAAATTAAAGTTTTTGTGCAAGTTTTCCTTTGGTCTAGGTCTTCTATCAAACCATTCAAACATGTTTTGAATGTTATGTTTTATCCTTTATCTGATTCGGCCTCACCTTATTTTAACGCTGTTCTATTTCAGATTTATTCTATTCTTCAATTTATATAAATATTTGTAAAGTAAAACATATTTCTTTTAAAGTATGTATTTCCAAATAAGACTGTAATACACACACACTAGTTTTAATCAAATAAAATTGCTTATAAGCTATTTTTATATTTTTTTTTCATTCATTCTTGTTGCATGTGATCATGTTCGTGCAACATACAGCAAATATATGAAAAATTACATTGACACTCTTACAATGGCCTACACATTTTTACTATCATGAACATACTTCCACACATCTATACATATGTAAGTGTGTATCACTTACACGCCTGCTTTTGTTGTTATTGTTTTTTTTAATATAATTTTGTCCTTTCAATTACAGTGATGTCTGGGTAGAGTGAACCCCCGATGCTATGAATACCTCGTTAGATTGGACACCAGAATGTTTACATTGACTACTTTGTAGAGTGAACACTCATGAACCTCTATAGAGTAAATATACTTTATAGTGAGTTTTTAGGTTTGGCTAAGGAGAAAAACAATGAAAAAGAGCATAAAAATTCAAGATAACATAAAATAGCGGTAAAGTAACGTTTACTTTAGAGTAAGTTGACAAGCTACTCTCACAAATACGCATTCTATGAAGTGGTAATTTATTTAAGTCTGCGCGCATGTTCCATTAAGGTCGTGTCTCAAAGTTAATTTCTGAATAATTGGTTTTATATAATTGTTACATAAAAATGGATTCGAAAAAAAGAAAGCGACATTATAAAAGAAATGAAAAAAGGTGCTGTTGCTATTTCTTTGGCACAGCGTTTCAACCTTGATTTAGTGAACAACCTGGGTATAGTGAAATCGCTCTGCAAAAATTAGTTCACTCTGCCCAGACAGCACTGTATTATAAAAAACAAAGGCTTACGTGACTTCTTGCTCATATATCAACCGTTAATGGGTCTAAATTACTATTTTTAAATACCAAAAATTTCGAAAGCATTTTAAATAAACCGTACCCTCATACGAAGATACGTAGGATATATGGGGGCTTAAAAAAGTTTATTGCAATCCTTACTCGGATGGACAGATGGACAAAACTAAATCGACTTCTCTTATCTATAAGAATTCAGAATAGATATAGTACTTTATGGAGTCACAAATGAATATTGTAGAAATTACAAACGGAACGACAAACTTATATAAGCCATTTTACACTATCGTATTAATAAAACAACAAAACACAGAAAAAATATTGGAAAACTGCATTTTACTAACTATACAGCAAAATAACACATTACAAAAAATATGACTTAAAAGTACTAGAAAACAGTTCTTCACTACTTACAATTTGACATCTAAAACCACTATTTTAACACGGCGATGTCATTGGAGGCAATTACTTACCATCCTCGCTGTTAAATAGGGACTCGTATAAGTACTTATTACGGTTGCTTATAAAAAGGTACTAAAATAAGCACTTACTTTTATATCAATAAATAAGTACTTGATTCAAATAACCTAAAAAAAAACATTTATATTATGGGCTTACAGAATTCGTTCAGTTCTTTTAAGGACAAAAATTTGGTTTGATTACTCTGTGATACAGTAATTTGAAATTTAAAAATCAGTGAA
Source organism: Phyto melanocephala (assembly GCA_941918925.1). Lineage (NCBI taxonomy): Eukaryota > Metazoa > Arthropoda > Insecta > Diptera > Rhinophoridae > Phyto > Phyto melanocephala. Next base: position 20,899,015 of record OW799236.1, on the reverse strand, counting down.
AATCTTTAAGCCATCATTTTGTTAATGAAATCATTTGCCGCTTAACTAAAGTAAAGTATGTTGTTTAGTAAGAGCAAGTCATTACTTAGTAATTAGTAGTTATTTTTGTTAACATGTAAGTTATTTGTAAATTAAAAGGTTATCTAACGATTACTTGTTAAGTTTTTAAATTTAAAATATTTTTTTTTTTTGCATACAATCGTGTAGTCATAATTAAAATTCCAATGTCTACTTTTTACAAAATAATTTATCATTTAATATGATTTTAGTCACATGCAGTTTTTAATTGTATTTCAGTTTTGTAATTATAATAATTATAGGGCGTATCGAAAGGAAATTATATCATTTTTGTAAAATATGGCATGTAAAATATAATTGGATTTAAGGCAAATATTAATAATAAAAAAAAGTATGAAATTAATTAAATTAGAAAAAACAAAAATTTGGTAGCACAATTCTGTGGTTTTCATGGGCAACCACGTATGTCTTCAAATCAAATTTTTCAGGAGAACCACTTAAGCGTTTTACATATATAAAACTACGGGTTAGGTATTGAACTTTTTAAACTTAATTTCACCATTCATGTGAATAAAGATCTTACAATTTTCTTGTAAAATTTTCAGACAAATAACATTTTAAAGTTAGATCATAGCGAAGACCAAAACAGATAAAGCAGCTTATGTCAACTGAAGTTGTACACAAGTAATAATAGGTTCTAGTAAACCGAAAAATAATCAATATAATTTTCAAATGTGTTCAGAAATAACAACGTATATGGTTTTGTGTTCGGATCGGAATGGGTCTTCTTTTTTTAAAAATTTTTACAAACAATTAAAAGGCGTTTAAAGTCAAGCAATATGGAATTAAAATCTCAAAATCGTCAAAAACGAACATATGCGGTTGCCCATGAAAACCACAGAATTAAAAGTGTCATAGATATACCGCATATTATTTGCCCTACACTTTAGGGCGTAAAAATAACGAAGCAAAGAGAAGTTTTTCCGTACAATATGACATTTTATAAATATTTTATTTTTACTCTCACAAGAACAAGTTAAATAATAAGGGGTGTCTCGAAATGCTTTTTTACATTTTAAAATGTCTCCCAAATCTAGTTTTTTTTCAAACAAAAAATACATTTTATTGGCGTTATGGAGAAAAATGTCTAAACTTTATTATGCAAAAAACCAAAGTTTCAAATTAAATTTTCTTTTGCAAAATTTCGCACTTTTTTCTTAACGCTTTGCATTAAACGTTGTACACACGTTTTACCGAAGTGTTTGATAGCTTTTTTCCAAATAAATCCAAATTTTTTTACATTTGCAGAAGCTTTGAACTTGGTTCTTAGGTACTGCTTAATTATAGCCCAATAGCGTTCAATAGGCCTTAGCTCTGGACAATTAGGTGGATTCATGTTTTTCGGTACAAAATTTATTTTGTTGGCCGCATACCACTCAAGGACGTCTTTGCTGTAGTGGCAGCTTGCCAAGTCGGGCCAAAACAGTGGAGGTATATTGTGGCTTCTGTATAATGGCAATACAGCCTTTTTCAGGCACTCATTAATATAAAATTGGCTGTTCATTGTACGATTCACAATGATTGCCTTTGAAGTTTTCCCACATGTACATATTGCTTGCCATATCATATATTTTTTGGCGAATTATGAAATCTTTTTATACTTAAATTTATCGGAAACATTAGCACTTTTATTAGAAACACAAAAACCCTGACCAGGAAGCTCTGAATAGTCAGCCTTACAATAGGTTTAATCGTCCATTAAAATACATCCATTAAAATTATTTAATTTGTGACGTAGCAACTGTCTTGCTCTTATTCTTGCCGTTTTGGTTCCTTTTTCGTTTCGGTTTGGAGCTTTCTTGACTTTGAATGTTCTTAAATTTTCTTTTTTCTTTATTCGTTCTACAAGCGACTTCGAAATATTTAGTTTTCGTGCGATATCGCGAATGGAAATGTTTGGATTTTGCTTCCAAAGTGCCTTCACCATTTTAACGATTTGAGGATTCCTAAAACCACGAGGCCCTCCACCTTTCTTGTGCTTAATAGACAAGTCTTTTTTGAATTTAAAAATAACGTTACGGGCAGTCTGTCTGGACACTTTTGCCCGTCGCGCAACTTCAGCGTAAGAAAGTTGTTTATTTTCATTATAAATATCCACAATATTTTTCCTCACTTTTTCTCTATTTGACGACATTTTAAATACGGATTAAATAATTTGAATACACTTATTAACAAAGTATTGTTGACACTTATAACTATCACAGGGTGGAACAAAAAAATTAATTAAATAATAATTGTTTGCGTAGTGCCCTGTAAAAATATAAAAAAGCATTTCGAGACACCCCTTAATATTAAAGTCCTTGCAATTAATGCTTAAATTAGACCTGACAACCATAACCATACAAAACAGCTGTTTGAACCAAACTTATGGGCAACAATTTATATGATTTTAGGCGGCTGTTGCCATAACCATAGAAGCCAATATAATTTTTATTTCTTAAGCATAGTGCGGAAAGTAAATGATAAAATTGCAGTTGTATTCTGTCTCATATTTGAGGTCGCTATTTTAACAGTAAAGTGTTGCCATTCCACAAAAAAAATCTAAATGTTGATAGCTGACATTTTAGGGTGATTAAAATTTGAAAACAAAGATTTCCCTAATTTTACTGAATAAATAAATTATCTACCTTAAGAATTCCCAATTTAAATTAATTTTTTGAATATTTTTTGAATATTTTTTCTAGAATTCTCCTTATTGTGCAATTTATTTCCTATTACCTTACCTCTCCAATGCACACCTATTGTTTATTTACAATTATGATTGCAATTTTTATAATTTATAACAATTTAGCAAATAAATAATAATTTATTTTTGTTTGTTATTTGTATTCATATCTCAGTAATTGCGTTTTGTTATTGTTGTTTTTTACTGACATAACTTTACTAATAAGTGCAACCTTTTGCCAATTTACAGCAACAAAACTATAAGAAAAAACCCCATGCAAGAGTGTGTAACACTTGGTTTAAAGCAAAAACAAACCGACAAAAATAAATAAATTGTTGCTAATTTCTTTAAAAAATTGCAATCAATACACAAATACTTATGCATGAAAGTCTATAGATTTGTGTCAATTACCCAACGAAATGATTGTGTAATAAAATTTAAAAAAATATATTTTTCTAGTTCAAATTACTCTTTGAAAGCAACATACATATAGCCTGGTTTGAAAATGTTTTTTTTCTAATATTCTTTCTCCCATATTATTTTCTCCGATTTCTTGTTATGAGTCAAGGTGTCTGCCATTAAAAGAAATGTTCTGTAAGAACTGAAGACGTCAAAAACATTCAAAAGAAATCTGATTTGTACATTTTCATAAGAACATGTCTGAACATACATACATCTGCACATAGTAAGTGGTGAAAAGTTAGAGGGTTTCGCTTCAAACATTTGTCAAGCATTGACAGCAATAGATTAGACACAAGGTTGCCACAATATGGCACAGGGCTACATGCAGTAAATAAACGGCATAATGATATGTGAGCTAGTTTATAGTATATTTAACTTTTTTGTTGCTCAAAGACTTATTTTTTCGTAAAATACAAAATACGGAATTAATAAGTAGACCCTACACAGAAGGGAATTTGAGTCTAAGTTACAAACATTAATCCCTATTCACACAAAATGACGTATTACTGTTTTAATAGTATTTATTGTTGTTGTGAAGAAAACAAAAATATGACGCCGCTGTTGTGTGTAGATGGCTCTGATATTAACTGAAGAAGATTTAAAATAATAAAGAATAGAAAAAATAGAAAAATAAATGACAAGAATTTAAAAAATATTCAGCGAATACAAAAGAAAAATATGAATGCAAATAGTCAATTATAGAACATTAAAGTATTCCAAAACTACAAAATTACTTAACAGAAATTACAATTTTATTTCTAATTGACAAAAATTAACTATATTAGCGTTTAACTACTTGACAAATAAAATCGTGTTTTGTTAGTTGGCAGCCTTTATCTATGATACCTTTTTTTTGGCAATTGGCAACGCTACTAAGATTCCGTTGCTATGATTATAAAACTTTCAAGCCATTTAAAGTGATAGCAAAATAGCCATTTATTAAGGTAAAGTAATCGGAACATTATGTGGGCTACTTAGTAGTAGTATACTTATTGGTTGCTTAGAACATTTGAGCTAAAACAGAATTTGATCGCCTGGATTGGACATATATTTAGGAATAGGTAGATAAGGTCATAAGAATAAGGGACAAAATACAAAATACACCGGCAGGAGGTATTTTATCTCCTTCACTATGGATAACTATCATAATTTGTCCACTAAGTATTCTATCAGACGCGGGTTTAAAAGGCGATAATGTTGGGATATTGAATAGGGCGAAACCCACAAATATTTGTATAGAAGGGCAACAGGAGCGCTAAATGTATCTTAAAACTAAACAAAGAAGCCAGAGGTCAATGTTAAACCAAATAAGACGGAAATTTGTTTACAAGAAAGAGGAAAATACGGTTTATATTTACCCCGTCATATAGCTAAGGGTAGTACTTAATTTAAGACTATCCTGGAGAGACGACATTAAGAGCAGAGTAGAGAAAATTCAAGGAATATGGACCTTTTAAAAAGTAACAATAGGCTCAAAGTAGGGCATAAGTAAACCCAAAGACGACACATTGGCTATACAGTAGTATACTATGTTTAATCTTCTCGTATGTCTCGATAGTGTAGTGGACATCCCAAAGATAATCCATTTCATAGGCATTAGTTTCTACAGCGCAATGAAAATCACAGTGGTTATGGCTATTGAGATTACAGATAAAGTATGAAGCTGCCTTAGCTGCTACTATATTGATGTTAATTGGCAAATGTTTGATTAAGACACATACAACCCTATACCAAAGAATAATAAATATTCTGCCGATATATAACAGATGTAAAATATGACAAAATCTCTACAAGATATAAAAATATTAACTACATCACCATAATACCAGAGGATGGAGAAAGAATGAAGACATTATACAGTCGAACTTCTCTATAGCGAACTTCTCTATAAAGAAATCTTCTCTATAACAAATAAAATTCGTGAACACAACATTTTTGTAAGCATTTTCATACATTTTGATCTCCCTATAACGAACTTCCCTATAGCGAAGTTCTCTCTGTAACGTACAATTTTTTAAGACCTAAATAGAATCTTTCACACTAAATAATCTCTCTATTGCGAAGCTTTTAGCAATCGATTTTTTGTATCACCGAAAATATAATTGTCAAAGACGTTACATTTTCAACGCTTGCTACGTCACATAAAAAAGAAAACAGTGGCATAAGTTTACACACCTACGTACGCAGAGCGTGGAATTCAGATGTCAAAAGTGGAACAATTCGTAACTGTTTTAAGAAAGCTGGATTTCTGATAAATTCTACAGAAACTGCAGATATAGTAGATGAAAAAAATTCCCATCTGTCAGGGTTATGGTTGGAATTTGCAAACAGCAATAATGTTGAAGGTGTAGAGGTTGAAGATTATGTAAATGTTGATTGCAAAACAATCACCATGGAGTGTCCTTCCGATAAAGATATTCTACAAAGCATTTTATTCAGTTACTATGAAGTCAATGTTCTTTCAGAATCAGACGATGAAGAATCTGACATAGAACAAAATATTTCAGGATTGCCTTCATTTTCCCAAGTACACTCGTCTTTTAACACGATACGAACCATTTTGGAATCTCGAAACAATGTACCTGGGAATATTTTTTTTCTTCTTAATCGTTGTAAAGACTTTGTTGACGAAGAAAAGTGGAAATATCGAAAACAAATGAAAATTACATCTTTCTTTAACACCATATAAAAACTTGCTTTAATATAAATATATTTTTTTCTACATTTAAAGAAAAAATTTTAAATGTGTTCATGTAAAAAAAAATGTTCTCCAAATATAATTTTTTTCTACATATGTATGTAACAATAAAAAATTAATGTGTTCATGTAAAAACTATTTTTTTTTTGGTTTTAATAAATATATTTTCTACATAAAAAAAATTTGTCAAAATTTTCTGCAGTTTCTCTATAACGAATTTTCTCTATAACGTAGAAATTTAACGGTTTCCAACAGCTACGTTATAGAGAAGTTCGACGTATAAGGGAACACCCAAGGTACCAATTTATATACAGATGGATAAAAAATTATGAACGATATGACATAAGCCTAGATAGAGGTGAATACTTCTGCCTTTCAAATCACAATAATATTGCCAAAACTGAGATTATGACAATTATTGAAGGCGTTATGTGTTTAAAGGAAACTGATAATGAAGCTTAGGGTCGTATTTTTAGGAGCAGCCAATCAATTATCAGGACCTTGGAGAATTGAAAAGTTGATTTAAGAAATGTCTTGCAATTCATGTTTGAACATCTGTGAACGTGAATGCAAACTCTAAATATCTTATTTTTATATGGCCATCTTAACATAATCAAGAACAAGAAAGTGTAATACAAAAATACGCTAACCCTCTTACCCCCATACCTAAACAAGAGTGTTGAGCGTCAAGCGTTGGAGTTTTACATGTGTTTTGTTTTTGTTACAATAACAAAATAAATGCAAAATTGCAACGCTTGACGCTCAACGCTCTTGTTTAGGTATGGGCCTTAGATGTTCAAAATTGAACTTAAAGTTTAGGAGGTGAAAGAACACGTCAAGTGGCAAAATTTGTCTATCGTCAAAGTAGAAAATATACTATGTGGAAGTCAAAATCTTGATAAAACAAAAGAAATTCTAAAAATTAAGAAAGCCAACACTTACAACTATTATAATCACGTCACTTATACAGTAGCGTACTCATCTAGCTCGCAGAGGATTATCAGATAGGACAACATGCAGAGCATGCAAAGAAGAGTACGAAACATTAAACCCTTTAACAAAGTCTTACATTAGGGCTTATTATATGTTAGTTGACACTGGGAAAAATAAAAACAAATTGTCAGCTGACTATTTCGGGTAAGTGACAATAGAGCAACCATTTCGCTAAATTTGTACAGAAAATCAAAGGTGTCATAATATCATGGTAGGTAGGTAGGTAAGGCTGTTGCAAAGTTACCCTCACACCTTCACTCGGAGACCATTACGGTCCATTGTGACGCCTTAATAGAGAGAAGAATAGAATAAGAATAGAAATATTTAGGATAGAAGAGAAAGAGAAGCAGACAATTCCAGAGTCTCCGGCGGGAATCGAACCCGCAACCCCCGAACAACTGACTTGTCCTTTACTGACTAGTCCACAGGGGCACTCATAATATCATACATATAGAATCTTTCAGACTTTTCCATTTCTCAAAGAAGCTATTGGACAAGTGGCAAATCAAGTTTTATATTTTTTCATGAAAAAAATTATTGGGAGCTCTGTGATCGTTACACCAAAATTTTCAATTTCAAAGTTTAACACACTGAAAATTTTTTTATCATGTAGTCTTGAATCATCAGTTGATTATTTTTTTTTCTTCACTTATTTAAATCTTCAGCCGTCAAAATCAATAGATAAAAAACAATTTTCTGTATTCTCTCAATTATTTTAAATGTTGAACTACATATACATACATATTAAAAACATAAACAAGAAATTCTCTTCAAACTTCGATTACCTGATTAATAAAAATGTCTTACATCCCATACAATTGTATGAATTACACCGAAAAACGTTGCACAGGGCGTTAGGTAGTGAAGTTGGCTGCAAATCAACTATTATTGTTTTTCTTTCGTTTTTGTAATTTATGTAAATTAGTGTCATTAAAGCTGTTTTCAGGTAAATTCTGTGATTTTATCTTCATCTGGGTTATTGAATAAAATAAGTTAACATTACTCTGCTTATGACACAACGTTGATGCTCTTATTTAGGTTTGTCACTTCAGCGTTAACACCAAGTGAAATAAAAACAACACTTGCCCCTTTTCCTTATGTTTGTCTATTAAGCGTAAGCGCTTGACGCTCTTATTTAGGTTTGTCTGAAACACAAAAGATACAATTAAACCGGTTCAAGAGAGTTGTCTACACAATATCATTTCTCCCTTTGCTTAACAAGAAAATGCATTGTCCGAAACATAAGTATGTATGCATTCGTCTTATAAAACAATATATTTTTATTGTTGGACGATATTTTAAATGATAAAATAAAGGTTTGCCGGCTGTTGCAAGAGCAAAGCCTGCCATTGATAACAATTTCGTTAACAGTTTTGTGTACGTAACCGGTTGTCGATAATAAATTGTTCATACCATTCCTTTTTTTCAATGCCTATCCTTATAGAATCTTATTTAATTTTATTTTTTTTAATTTTAAGCTTAAAATCAAAATTCATTCTGTTTTTTTGTAAAATTTATAAATAAATTTTAATTTTGTTTGTCTGTTAAACATTTTTTGTTTTTTTTTTTAATTCAATTTTTTTATTAAATTACTTCTCCACATGCAATTTACATTTAAATTATAATTTATTGTCATAGTTTTATTATAGTTTTATGTTTGTTTTTTTTTTATTATTATAACAAAAGCAAGTAAACAACCTGCATTTAATTTTTTTATCTAGTAAACTTTGGTCGGTCAGACAAAATAACTCAATACTGCAACAGAAATAAAATAACTGGAAGTATGTATGTACAGATGTAAGTATATTTACATGTGAGTAAGAATGCATGTGTATAGTTTTCTACTAAAAAATTAACTTTCTAAGGGTGAAGTTCAAAGTAAATTTTTTTTCACAAGACACGAACCAGGCAACAATAAGAAAAAAGTGACTATAACCCAGCAAAGTTTTTATGGTCTATAATTCAGATTTATTTATTTTTTTTAAATATGATGATTTTATGCCAAGAACTTCTGGCACAGCTTATTAAAAATCTTTTGGTTCATTTATTAATATTGAAAATGGCGAAATAATAACAACAATAGTAGTTAGGGTTGTCATCCGTCCTATTTTCCCCGGACACCGTCCTCTTTTTTAGGGCATCCGGGGCAGTCCTACTTCTTTTTTAGCAAATCTCCGGGGTTGTCCGGCTTTTTGCACCTTCTCTGAAGTTTTTTCTTACATTTAAACTTTAAATCACAGGTCACAAAATGTATAAAAAAACATTAGGTGCTCGTACAATTAGTTTTGAAAAAGTACAATTTTAAAACTTCTCTTTGTACAAAATTAGTTTTATTATCCTTAATTGTCGCTATATATCGAAGTGGCCTATTTTAACTTGTCTTTTATTTTAAAAAAAGTTCGGCAAAGGGGTCTGCTTGTCATGTGTGTGTTTTTCATAAAATTTGTTTTCCAGATATAGAAGAAACTCTTGAACAAAAAATATAGCAAGGGTATATAATTTTGATATGGATTGCCTAGAGTTTTACAAGTATTTGATGAGATGCGATGATAATATATTGGCTCAAATTGGAAGTGTTGAAAAATATATGTAAAATTTTTAAAAGTGTACATTCTTGATAATGAATGCAATGAATTTTTGTTGTTATTTTTTGTTTTTATTTTCAACCATTAAATCAGAATGATATGTTCAGTTTGTATTTTTGTAAATAAAGTTTTTTCGTAAAAACAAATTTTGTTTTTGTATTTTAAATGGCGTCGTAAATTTTATCAAATTTAATTTTTTTTAAATGTGTCCTCTTTTTTTGGGCCAATGTCCTACATTTTTTATGCTGGCGTCCTCTTTTTTTTTTTTAATAGAAATGGCAACCCTAGTAGTAGTGAGAGACACTGAATAAAAACAAAACAGAGAGGAATTTGATGTTGCCTTATTATGCCCGTTTTCTGGTTTTAATAGCAGTGTTGCCAGTAAAAAGTGCCGTTTTATAAATTATTAAGAATATTTACTGGGCTATTCAAAATAACTTTTTTAACTTTATTTTAAATTGTCCAACATGTATGTGCATACCAATGTATGCTTCATATGACTCCTTCCATGTGGAATTTATTTTTATGTTTTATATATGCTATACCCTCATAAACCTTTAGAAAATATTTAAACTGTTTTTTTTTTGTAATATAAATGTATGGTATTCAGACATGTGTGTGTTGAAATTTTTTATATGAATTTTAAACATGCAACATTTAGTGGCAAGAAAAATGCTATGCATTTGTAGTGAAAACTTTGAACTTAATAGAAATGACCTTTGTTAGTCGGAGCAATGACCGCCATAATGAACTCTTTCTATTAATTTTATATGAATTTTAGGCTTTTCATTTCATGTTAAACCTCCATATTATGAATATGATGTCTGACAAACGCTTATGCTTGATTGAGTTTAATACGATGGATGAACAGAAAAAAAAACACATTTTGTTATCTAAACAAAACAAAAAAAAAACGAAAAGGAAACTCAAAGAAGTATTCAAAATTAGATGATACTGTAAAGAAAGAAATTTTAGTTTGTTATTTGAATTAAAAAAAAATAATTTAAAAGATATTAATACAAATTTTTAATGACATATAGAAAAATTTAGAACATTACTAATAGCCAAATCTAAAGAAGAGCAACAAGCATTGTCTTAAACGCTAAAGGCAGAATTAGTTTGTACGTTCTGTGCTGTTATGAATCAGCTGTTCTGTTTCTGTTCAATTGAAAATCTGTAAGAGTGGTTTTTGTTCCTTTTTCGTTCTGTTCTGTTGCGGACAAATCTGTAGAAAATAGAATTCAACGTTAAGTTACGGCCATTGAGAGAAGAACAGCTAATATTTAGGTGCCTATATTTTAAAGGTGGCTGCAACAGAGAGACTCTCTTTGCTTATAGATTAAATCTGACACTAGAAATTTATTTTTATGTATGAATTTTGAGAAGAATATACAAAAGATATAATAAGCTTGTTTTTTTAAGATTAACTTGTAAATTAAGGCAGGTGAGTTTTTGCAGAAGAAGTAACTACAAAAACTAAACAACAGAATGGCACGTCGCAGAACGACAACAGAAAGTAAAGGCTAATGAAGCCTTAACAAGAGCATCAACGTTGTGTAATGAATAGTATTATTCACCTATGTTGTACAAACGTTACTTTACGTCTAGACGAGCTATTGATTTGTTCAGACTAGAACAAAACATCGGCAGAGCAACTGTCAAAAAATTATTCATGATCTTTAATATGGAGAAAACGTATAAAGTGTATTTTGTTGTTATTTTTATGTGTCGTCTCTTTCTTTCATAGTCAAAATGCCTTTCAATATCAGACATCGTTGTTCCAACAAAATGTTCTGACAACGCTGTCTGAACAAGAACAAAACATAGACAACAGCGGTCCACACCAGAGATCTGCAACGAATACTAATGAAGTAAGTGAACTTGAATCATTATTAATTTTTTCGTTGATTTATAGGCATTCTAACTTATTGAAAAGTCTTCACTACTTGAACGCACTTTTAAATGAAATGTTCTTACAGTATTCATATTCATCAACATGTATGACTTAGTTGATTGCTATTGTTGTTCATTAAAAATAAAAAGACGACCAAAAGCACGTATGACCATAGCTGCCAGATAAAATAGAGGTAAAATCGTCTAATTTGGGAAAAAAAATCGTCAAAATCGTCAAATGGTTTACTCAAATCGTCATAAAAACGTCAAAATAAAGAAACGCATTTTTCAAAACAAAACATTTTATATTTAATGCATAACAATACAAACTTTTTAAATCTAGAGAGATCAATGGTTTTATTAGACCCTTTTAAGTTAAGAACATGACAATAAATATAATACAATTTAGAATTCATTTCGAAAAATATAAACAAAAAATAATAAATTGGCTGAACCTTTTTGGAATATTTGAAAAATAACTATAATCATTTCTTGCTAAAGTTTCTACCGATTAAGGTAGCTTTAGACAAGCGTAAGACGAGCACAACGCCAAAATAAACAACAACGTTTCGCTTTTCAGCCCATAAACTTATTTCTGGATCTGCAAACCAGTCTTCCTTATTTTTCATCTTCCTGTTGGTTACTTGTGAAAAACACCATTAAAATTTCATTTTAGCTACTAAAAATGGTTGAAATTTCAACTAACAGAGGAAGAGCTGCTACAATTTTCATCATTTTGGTTTTCTATTGAAAATATAATGTTTGATTTTTAAGGTTTTAATGTATAATTAAAAAGAACTTACTATTTTTTTAAAGTATTTAAGCATATTAACTTGTCAATTATTTTTAAATAAATTTACTTAAAAAATTATAATTGTTTTAAACGCGTTTCCAAATTTATATTTGTTCTTGGTCTCAGTTGATAAAATGTGGCATCTATGTTAAAAATTTACAAAGTGAAAAAATTATCCACACAAACACATTAAAAAATTATAGATTTATCTCTTTCACTCTGTTCTATTATTAATAACATAAAAAAACCGTTACAAATTATTTTTATTTAGTTTAAGGTTGATATAAAAGTAATGAAAAATGTTGCAAACTTGAATTTTTGAAAATCGTCAAAAACATAACATAAATCGTCAAATCGTCAACATGTAATTTTTAGCACGTAAAATCGTCAAAATGACGATAAATCGTCAAATCTGGCAGCTATGCGTATGACTCGCGTAGTCATTATGAAGTTGTGTGTTTTAACTAGGCTTGCCAGATAACAATTTGGCATTCACCATAATAATTGTGGATTGTTAAAAAAAATAGACAATTTAAATTTAACATAATAATACAAAAACAACAAGCAAAAATTAAGTGCTTGCTTTGATGTCTGTTTAAGAGATTTTGTTTTTGCGAATTATCTTTCAAGTTTAAGTGAGCACCTAAGAACGCAGATTTTTAATTTGCTGCAAAAAATTTAAAGATGAAAATAAAAAACACAAAATAACTGTTATTTTGTACCTCTTATTATAGAAGCCAAACAAAACTTAGCCTAAAGGCCATAATCAGTTGCATTTATTTAAAAATTAAATAGTGCAAAAATTGTATATTACACATTGTAACATTGCAAATTTTCTGGCGGCCAAAAAATATCTTGCACTCTCCGACCTGGCAACATTGTTTATTGTTCATACAAATGAGAGCTGTTAATGTGTTTTTTGTTGAGTACACTTGCTTCATTCTATGAAGATAAGTAGTTTCTTAAAAATATGAATCAACGAGAGTAGTCTTGCAAATCATATGAATATGGGACGCTATAAATATAAGTACGACGTAGAACTAATGTTCATTGTGAGTTGTACTTATAATTCAACGTTGTTGTGGGTATGCGTACGTCAGCTCAGTTAAATTTCAATGATTTATACGCACTTATACTCTAGTTTTGTGGCTCACTAAGAATGTCGAAAAAACTACTCAATGCCGATCACTGGTCCACACCAGGCAAATTCATGTGCGCACAAAAAATTTTTCGTTATTGTTTATTGATGGCTGGTGTGAACCGTACGTTACCAGATTATTAATTGCCAAGCCAAGATAACCCCTCAAAATAAATCACAATTGTCAAATTAGCTGAGACAGAAAAGAATGCTGTTCTAAGCATTTAAAAAATACGCTTTACGTATTGCTTGAGTAGTTCAAGAAGGTCTTTGATATGGCAAATAGATCAATGTGAGTTTAAACAGAAAAGCTGTATACCAAAAAGCTCATCAACCATTTGTCGAATTCCTTGATGTAGGTCTTTAATTTCAAGCCCAATAAAACAAGTAAACCAATAAACAAGTAAAGAAAAATATGTATATAATGCACCTGTATGTATGTATTAAGCATTTATTTCAAATTTTGTCCAAATTTATTTTAAGTTTAATTTTTCCCTAAATTAGGTTCGTTTTAACATGCATGCATACATATACACATACATATGTTTTTTTACATTAAGCACACATTTAATATTGTGTGCATGAGGGGAGACAACATTTGAAATTCAAAACTTAAAAACGGAAGTGCACATTAGTGTAGCGCTAAAACACACCTAAACAGTTGCAACATGCAAACAACATGTCATTAAACATAAAAAAAAACAACAGAAAAAAAGAAGCAAAAATAAACAGAGTGAAAAAAACGCATTTATGCCACACACACACACACACACACACATGTTGTTCATAAGGAAACACTTACGAGAAGATACATTAAGAACTTTATCAACGGCCTTAACAAAAATTATAATTTCAGAGCAACCCATTGTGCCAAAAACACAATTAAAACCATTGACGAATTTTTCGTTGCAATCCTTCGTCTTAAACAAGGCATATTAATTCATCAGGTAATTGCAGTTCGGTGAGAATTTTTTGCTTATGAGAGAAGAGTGAGAATTGTTTTTCATATATGGGTTTTGACAGATGACATTTCAAATAAGTGAAGAAAAAAATAATCAGCTGATGGAAAAAGACTACCTGATGAATAAATGTGCCTTGGTCTTAAATATGAATGTATGTATGTACTACAGTCAAATCCCGATAATTCGTACCCCGATAAATCGTAATTCCCGATAATTCGTAATAAACTGTCGGTCCCTTGAAAAATCTCGTTAATTCGTAAAATTTCCATACATTTTGGTCCCCTCGTTAATTCGTAATTTTTTTTTTCAAATAAAATCTTTTTTACCTCTTATAAATCGTAATTGTTTGCTAGCTACTAACTAACTTGTAATTCGTAATAAAAACAACAGAAACATGGAAAGAATGCTAAAAGCTGACAAAATAGAAAGTGATGACGACGACAGTGATGGCAACAACAAAATTCCCTTAACGACGAATAAAGATGCAAAATTAGCAATTAATAAATTAAGATTTTATGTCTCCAATTATAACGTGGACGAAGAAATTTTTAATGCCTTAATAAAAATAGAAAATACCTTGGACAACATCCGTGAGAAAAGTCTGAAACAAATGCAAATCACTCCTTTTTTTAAAATCAATTAGTGATAATGTAAATATGTATTTTAAGTTAAGAAAATGAATTTGTCAGTTTTCTTTTTATTTTATTGTTTTTTGTTTGCTATTCAAATTACACGTATTTTACGCTAAGTAAATGAATTTACTATTATATTTTATGTATTTATTTTATTTTGAATTTTATTTTTAACAATTGTTTTTTATGTTTCTTTTTATCGTTTTAGTAAATAAATTGAAAAATCCCGTTAATTCGTATTTATTTTATTTTAACCCCGTTAAATCGAAAACCCCTATAATTCGTAAGAAATGATCCCTTGCGATTACGAATTATCGGGATTTGATTGTAATATGAAACTGCACGCATCAAATAAAAATGGATAGTTAAAAGATGAAAACAATTGTTGTCTTCAATTGGTGCCAACAAGCAGAACACAGGAATAGCTGGCGTTCTATTTTATTTCAGGCTCAAACCGACTCTCAGTTGTAAAACCACATAAGAAGAAGATAAAGAAGTGTATTTAAGTCGACGCTTTTACGTCATAAAATTTTAAGACATATTTTTTAACAAAATTAAAAAAAAATTATATCTGCCGTTCTCCGAAGCCTTAGTGTAAACACTACCATGTGTGCAGTGCAATTTGAACACACTAAATGTCTCTTTACGTGTGCTTGCATGTACATACATATTTACATACGTATCGGCTCATTATAATAACAACAACTTATGAAAATTATTAAAAAAAAAGAAAGAATAAATAAAATGAAACGATATATAGAATACATGAATGTATGCATGTCAATCTAAACATCCAGCAGGTGTTTTCTTTACTCATCTAGATTTAAACAATAAAAAAAATTTGTTGATTTTTACACTTTTAATAAAAACTAAAGGGGGCAAAAATGGAAACATTAAACTTATTATGGCTCGTAAAAGTAATGTAATGAAAAAGTAAAATAAAAAAATTAAAAAAAAAATAAATATTAAAAAAAATTGTTTAAATAAATATATAAAGCAAAACTGAAATATATAAATATTTCGAGATTTCCTTTTCAAACCCATATTATGAAAAAATTTTTTTTTGTTATTACTAAACAAAATTTCAATTGAAATACATAAAGAAATATATTCAAAGAACCATGAACAATAATTTCAAAAGCGATTTTTGCACAAATTCAACTGGGGATTAGACAAAGCGAAAAAAGGAATAAAAAAATTCAAAAACATAAAAGTATTACCTTTTGCAAAATTAAATGATAGAGATAATTCCTAAGAAGACAGTTTGTATTAAAAATTTTTAAAAATTTAATAGTTTTATTTAAAAAAATAGGTAAATTTTTTAAAAGTGTTGCCTAACAAAAAAATTTAGAAGTGTAACAAAGGTCATGAAAAATTATATATTTAACAGTTTAGTTTTGTAATAAAAAAAATAAAAATTTTCATATAAAAAGTTGACACTTAAGACAAGTTTGTTATGATTTTAGTTAACGTAATAAAGTTCAAAATAAGGGTATTATGATATTTTATTTTAGTTAAATAGGTTGGTAGGTAGGTAGGTAGTAAAAGACATCTCTAATATCAAAACTCGGAGATCCGTAGGACTCTTTGACCTGACTGTGCCGAATGTAATAATACCCTTCACCATCATGTAAAATACCACCTTGTATCGTAGCCTAGATTTCATATTTAATTTTATGCGCCATATTGTTTTATGATTTCAGACGCCATCTTTTATTTTAGATTTTTACATAGTTAGCTGCAAGTCAAGCTCTTTCATTTGATATTCATTTTTAATTGGGTTGAGAAAAGAATTTATCCGTTATTTTGTTTCAGACACCATCTTGGACACTAACACTTTTGTTTTTATTGGTCAAGCTCTTCCACCTAATACTTATATTTCGGATGTTGAGGGGCACAAATCCGTAATTGTTATATTTGACCCATATGTCAAGAATTTTATTTGTGACGCCATTTTGGATTTTAACTTTTTCAAATTAAAATATTTTACTAGCTATTTGATACCAATATTAAGGGGGTAAATAAAAAGTAAATACTGTTAGAAATGTATAAAAAACTTTTTTTTATCGATTTTTTTTTTAAGAAACGTTATTTTTCGAATTATGGTTACAGTTTTCCAAGGGATTTTTTATGAAAGAATAGAGTCGCTTCTGTGAAGTTCTCTTAAAAACGACTACAAATGATAATGTTACGTGACATTTTTCATGTATAAGGCTTAAGAAAGGATACTATAGATTTCGTCTCACTTAAATAATATAAAGCATTCATACTAGACCTTCCCAAAGAGGTAAAAAGGGCCACGGCACACCTTCAAACAGTAAAAATGTTAACAAGGCAATTTCGAAAATTATTTTTTTTGCTGAAGGTATATCAAAAAAAAAAACAAGACAAAGGGGTTTCAAATCTTTCTTTATTTTATTTATGTTGCTGCCGTTGGACTGATTTGTAAGGGAGACGGCGGCAAGATCGGCGATTCGGATGCGAAGCGATGGCATGTGGTATTGTGGTATCGCTTCGGATCGGTTTTGGGGCATAGGAGAATCCTGGACCTCGTGGATAAAGAGGTTAGGAAGGCTCAAATGCCGATGGAGCGCATGAGGTGGGCGAAAGTGGTCGAAAGGCTACATCACACGCTCATAGCGGATGGATCCATGCACGATGAGTGCATGCAGAATGACATCAGTATCTTTACTGATGGGTCCTTTATTAACGGAAGGGTAGGTGCTGGTGTGTACTCAACAGAGTTGAACCTATCTTGCACCCTAAATCTGGGGGAGTACGTCTCAGTCTATCAAGCAGAAATGCTTGGTTTGCTGCACGCTTTGGACCACCTGTTGGAATGCCGAATGCATGGGAAGAGAATTCTTATTGCACTTGACAACCAGTCGGTTATATGTATGCGGATAGATGTGAACTCCTCTTTGGTGCTAGAGTGTGTTCTAAAGCTCAATAGGTGTGTCTCTACAAATGAGGTAACGCTGATGTGGGTTAAGGGACACGTGGACAGAGCTAAGATGAGGCTGCTGACGAACTTGCGAAGAAGGGGTCTGAGGCTGCACTCTGCGGACCGGAACCCAGAACTGCTCTGGGTAATGGGTTAATGCGGGCGAAGATATTTCAATGGGTAAACTCTATGAACTTGCAAAGATAGATGGAGGGAACCACGTGTAGACAGGCTCGTATGGTGCTCAGGGAGCCACTTGGCAGGGGTACAGTGAAGATACTCGGTTTTAATCGGAGTACGATGAGCTGGATCACTGCGTTGATTACAGGACATGGGAACTTCAAATATCATCTGAAGAGGATGCAGATCGTGGATGATGATATTTGTAGAATGTGCCTGGAGGATGCCGAGACGGCAGCGCATGTAGTATGCGAGTGTCCGGCGTTGGCGAGCGGAAGATTGAGGGTCACAGGCAAGCACACATTAAGTGTGAGTGCGATGGGGGACCTTAGTCTGAGGGAGATGCTGTCGATCAGGATTATCGACAATCACCAGTCGGCAGTGTGAAATCGCTTTCCTAGTCCAAAACAAACGCCGGATGTGGCGCGGGACTCATTGATTGAAGGTATACTGATCGGTGGACACGAAATCACTGAGGAGCAAAGGGGGTCGAAAAGGGACCCCTGATAGTAGTGGTCTGCTTCGATATTCCCCCCACATGTGTATAATATTTTATTTATTAAATGTTTAATTTTCACAATAAATAAAATAAAAAAGTTTTCAAGCCAAATGACGAGTTTTGGTCCAACCTGTAGAAGTCGCATTTTGGAAATTTTTATATATATCTCAATTTGAAGTATAATACATCGTTTCAAGGATAATTTGCTCTCAAGTACACCATTCCGTGATCTCAGTTCCTAACAACATTATATCAAAAAATTAAAGATCGCATAAAAAAAAACATTGATCTTTTGCTTATAAGGTATTGCTGTAACTATGTTCACTTTCTTATCTTTTTTTTGCTGAACTTGAGAGTCGACCTTTAAAATTTTTCTTAAGGTCAATGGCCAGAAACATTCGTATCACACTGTAATATCCGACTGTAAACATTAAATTACCTTAAAAATACTTAATATGCGAAGATTTGAGGCGAAATTTAATTGATTCATCATCAAATGCTTTAAAAATACCAAAAAAAAAGATGCAAACCAAAAATAAAAAACCCGAGTTGCTTTCTTTGTGTCAAAACAAATCAGTACTAGAGTTGCCATATTACTGACCACTACTACTTAAAACCCCTTTCCGTTTATTTTTCTAAATGAAAATGTATCTGTGATATAATTAACAGTGATCATTTATAATTATGTGTGATAAATATTTATTTGTTTCCCAAAAATTTAACCGACTGTAAGACATTTTGTTTGTTTCAAATATTGTATTTTGAATTTAATAAAAATATAATTCAAAAAACCCCTATATGATTGTTTAAAATAAATTAATTAAAATTATTACCCCTCTACAACTTTAATATCGTTTTATAAATTCTTTATAAACTTCTTTTTAAAATGATTTGAATGCATTTAGATCTTTTAAAATTAAAACAAATAACAAACTAGTGACTGACTGACTGTCTGTGTCTGACTGAAACAAATTTAAATATAATTTAACCCAATGACACATTATTCATACTATTTTTATTCACTCAAGCAGACATCCTTTTACACACTGAAAAGAAAAGCCCACTCAAGCAAGGACATATTTTAATTCAACGTGTTTTTTTTTATTATTTCCCTGTGTTCACATCATCAACACCGCAAATTTTGTACTTTTACACAACAAAGTGAAACTGTAAAAAATACAGTAGAGCCCACTTAAATGTGCATCATTTAATGTTTAGGGTTTTGGACATTTAGAGGGGATATTTTGGACATTTCACAAGGTAATTTCCTTTACGTGTTATGTACATGTTTGGAGGATACCAAACTAAAAAATTGCTTTCGAACTTCTTCAATTTCCAGTGATTTCAGGTCTATCCCCGCCTAAATGAGTCTCGTGCCATCACAAGCATTTTGTTTAGACTTTCGCGACTTCAAAGTGTCGACTCATCATAATGTGCTTCGTGAGCGTCACCATATGCCTTTGACGTATGTCCCTCTTAACATTTATACTAAATTTGTGCCTGCCAGTGCTGGAGATCAGCATACTGCTGGATGGGTACTGCTATCTCAGCATTCTCCAGTAATTTTCTACAAACAACGTCCTCCTCGTTTTTCAACTGGTTCAAACGATATTCGAAGTTTGTTTATTCTCAGAACGATACAGTTGTCCAGTACAGAATTCTACGATAATATTCGAGTACCTTAACAACAGTCCTTTTACACGTGGTTGTTTCTATCCACCTTTATAGGTTGATAGATTTCATTTTTCGAATGACTTTTTACTTCACCATCATCCAGAACAAGTTTGTCTGCCTTCTCATTTCTAACTGTGCCGGAAAGATCCCTTACCCACATCAACGTTACTTCATAAAGACTCATACCTATTTAGCTTCAGAACAGGTTTAAATACCAGTCTAGGGTCTACATCGACTGGCTATTAAGTGTAATGAGAAATCTCTTTATCTGTACTCTACCTTCAAACAGGTAATATAATGCATGAAACCATCCAAGCAGCTCTGTCTGAATTATGGACACATACACTCTCAGACTTATGGGCAGGAATGGTTTAACTCAATTGAGTAGACCTTCGCTCTAAGTTTTCTGTTCAAAAAGTACCATTACTGGGTGACCATCATGAGCTCATTGCACATGTGATGTAGCTTTTCGACAACATTCATCGAACTCCCTTGGCATCCAAGTTTCTGTAACCGCGTTATGCATAAGGTCCACAATTCAGAACACCCAAAGCAATGTCATATGATGACATTGCAGGCATTTTCTTTATAAATTCCAACGACAGCAAACCCAGCTTTGCTTGTGTTGGTGTGGTACAGAGCTCATAACATTTATCAATGCAATTAGTCTTCATTCACCATTCCAATCCACCATATCCTCGAGTAGCCCTTGGACACCATGCAACACACTAGTGAGTACTTGTAGGTCTTTAGTGAAATTAGCCACTTTCAACCGACCAGTCGTTTACACTGATACAAAATTCTTATAGCTTTCTGGAACCTTGTCTTTACGTGATCGTTTAAGGTTAATTAGGTAAACAGATTAAACCCAAACTACTTCCCCTTCCTAGACATGTTGATCTCGGACCCACAAAAGCATTAGGGATCTTCACGTGTCCAAATACAGATTTTATTTCTGCTGACTTAATTTTGCTTTTTTTTATATTCTTTATATTCTTACTTTAATTTATCCATTGTGACTAACGAAGACCGTGTGAAATTCGACATTCAAGCGAGAAAACACTCAAACCTAAAGTAGAAGAATTCAGTGCAATTCAAATGAATTAATTTAATGCCGGCATATCTTGTACTAACGCATGTGGGGATCACTTAGGCAGGAACTACTGTATTTCTATATTTAACATTTCATCATTTCATTCAAATGGAGTTCTTCTTCTGTTTTCGCTCTTTTGTGTAGGCCATGATAAATACGGAAGTATTTGTGTAAACAAACAAGAGGTTAAAGTACCCTCTTTTGCATTTTTTTCTTTCTTTATTATTTTCATAATATTCCCTATAGGATGAACAAATCTCATTCAGAATTCACAGGACTATTTTTTTTTCTTTCACATGATATGTGTGTTTAACCAGAAGTGTTGTTAGTGATGGGGCTGGGCTGAATGTGTGCTTGTGTCAACTAATACATAAAAGCCAGTCATTGTTAAAGTGTGAGGATTTCTATTCCATTATATACATAACACCCGGGAAGAGAGCTCATTACTTTGGGTCATTATATTGGGAACATCAGCTAATATTTTACGGACAATAATAAAGATTTTAAGCTCAGGTGGTGGGGACGAAGAACAATATGGGATAACAATTTTTAATTTGAAGAAAAAAATGAATTGTTTGACAGATGAACGTTAACTAAAGTGACATAATTCACATGTCACATGATTATGAACTTGTGACATAACATGAAGACAGTAATATGTGTGATGTGCATACAAATGTAAGGAAATATCAGTAATTAAAACACAGTAACACTGTTTTAGATTAAAAAAAAATTATAAGAGTAAAAAACGAAAAGGACATATATAAGACTTCGTAAAGCACATGTAACTTATTTAAAATCAGTTGGGAATCCATTTCTGGCAACATTTAGTTCTCTACATTTCATACATAGATAATGAAATTGTATGTGTTTGCTTATTAAGCCACATGATAAAAGCCAAAAATTGAAATTTAAGAACAAACTGTGTAGTTTATGAAAATACCATAAAGATTTAAAAACAAGTCTGTGAAAAAAGAAACTCAACTTTATTGCAGACCTTTTGACTTTCAGTTACTTTTTCTTATTTTTATTTTCATCCTTTTTCAAAGCAACAAAATTTGTTCTAAAAACCCATCATATGAAAGCTTGAGTAATGGCCAGGGCGTAGAGAGTTTAAGTTTTTTTTTGTTGTCGTAATCGCATTCTAATGTTCAACAAAATTGCAGTAATTTTTTCAAACATTTAAGTTTAACAGACTTAAACAGACTAAAAAAAGGAAATAATCAAGGTGTTTACGCCCTTTAATGGTTGACGAAAGTATAGTATACTTTTAAATAGGAGAATGGTATAGATATAAAACGAGTTAAAAAAAATAGTACAACCACCATATGCCAGCAAACTTGAATCAACAAGACCGGTTATGTCATGCTTTGTTTAAGAAAAGTATGATTATCATCCGAGATATCAACACAACTGAAGACCCAACTATTTTACATATGTCTGAAACTCATACTCCTATACGGATGTAAAACCTTAAACTTGGGGTCTATTCAAAAGCAATGTACGACAAAGTTTTTACTAACCGTTGCTTAAGCTACCTTTATACCATCTGATTTCTCATCTGAGTATTCAAAAATTGTAAAATTTATTAGTTTTGACTTAAATATTCTTTTGGGAAGCTATTCTGAATTAAAAAAATTAAAAGTTTATATGGCTGGATGTAAATCAGCATTTAAACTTAGATGAGAAATCAGATAATGTACAGATAATATTACGAAGTATTATCCGATATTGTTGGCCCTTCACAATAACTAACGCTTAAATGCTTCAAAGCACGAACCAACTACCCATCCATAACGACAACCTGAAAAGGAAATTTGGATGGAATGGTCATTCACTGAGATCCAATAACGTGGTAGCCAAGTTAGTACTGCAGTACAAACCCCAATGTTCTCAAAGCAGTCGACATCTAAAAACAACCTGGCGCATCGCAACCACACAACGAGGCATTAAAAACAGCCCATAACGCAGTCCTTTGGAAGTGATGTATTCAGACCATTTGCTCCCAAGCTAGAGAAAGCGAAACATCAAATCTTTTTCTCAAAGGCTTTTCAACAGTGGATTGCATGGCCACAAACTGTTGATATTTCTTTTTGTTTGAAAAATGAAAAGAACCTTATCAAATCAATGTAGAATTAGTTTCTAGAGTCAAAGAAAGATTTAATGATGAGACAGAACTCAAGCATGATAAATAGTAGTGACATTTTTTTAACTTCGCTTAGTTTATTGTTATGTTCTCATTCTAGGCCGCTCACACTCTCAACAATGTTACCATATTTTTTCCTTAAACTTCATCCGAACAAAACCGTATACTTTTCCTATTGAAGCAGCGAAAAAAATAAGCAAATGAAGTGTAAACAATCAAATGATAGGACTTAAAGTTACAGACTTATGTTCTCATTTAAAGCTACTCACACTCTCAACAATGTTACCATATTTTCCCTAAAATTTTACACAAACAAAACTGTATACTTTTCTTGTATTGAAGCAGCGAAAACAATAAACAAATAAAGTTTAAACAATCGAATGATAGTACTTGAAGTTACTAAATTATGTTCTCATCTAAAGCTATTCACACTCTCGACAATGTTACCATATTTTTTCCTTAAATTTCAAAAAATAAGCAAATGAAGTTTTACTGACGTAGATCTAACTTAAAATTGCTTTCTTAGATACCAGGATCTTCTTTGTAATATGCCAGCAATTTATCATGAATGTTTTAAAGAACTTCCTCAGGATGAAATGGAAGAAATTTTGTGAAGACTAGGGAGCTAAGATAAGGAGATGAAGACGAGGCCGATGAATTAATGGAATCTGACTAAATTATATTAATATATTGTTACAGACTTACATTTAAAAAGTTTGATTTACATTTTAATTTAATAAGTTTAATTTACAGTTATTCAAATAACATTAGTTATATTTACAGTAGTTTATGTACATTTAACATTCTCTTTGGTTGGCTGGTTGGTTGACTAAAAAGTAATATACAGCCTAAATATTTTATTATGTGCAGCATACTTTAAGGCGAAATTGTTTTTCTCACATATAACATAACATTAATATTACGGCTTAATTTACAATAAATGTAACGGTCTTCTGATAATTTACCACAATCGAGTAGCGTGTACATGCGAGAACTTTGTGTAAAGTTAGAGACTACCACTATGTTACATAAATAGTCGAACAACACATCTAACATGATCAGTATAACAGTAGAGCTTGTTAAGTGCGTGTATCAAACTGAGTTTCATAACAAAGGTGTATAAGTATTAGTGAAATGATAAATAAAGTAGCGTATAAGTAACATTCGAGCGTTATTAAATAAAGTGCTCTTAGTTTTGTAATAAATTTTTAGTGTTGTTATTTGCAATAAAAGAATCCTCTGTTTATTTAAAGGAAATAAACCAGTGTTTAAAAAAGGTATAAACGTAACAATATGTAACATGATAAGTGATGTAATTTTCGTTGTTAACAGAATGTAAAAAGCCACATAATTTATATATTTTGCACCTATTAAAGCATGTAGAAAATATAATTTCCTTTGCAGCTGATATGCATAATTATTAATCTGTCCGAAAATTAATTAAAATTTCTAAATGTCTTATAACAGTATGCAATTAATTGGAACATGAAAATTAATTCACAAAAATGTGAAAAGTGAAAGCCCTCTGTTAATAATGGTTGTTACAGCATTAGAAAGAAAAGGAATCAGTTCGAAATTAAATCACTTCTATATAATTTTGTATAATTCTATAATAAATATCCGAACAAGGACATGGTAAGAAACCGATATTTTTTTAAATTTATTTGTGGGTTTATTTAAAGTCATTGGTCTTTCGAAATAAACCAGACTTTCTTTACAAGTCAATATTGCCATTAATGACATACGACTTGATTTAGTGAAAAATGTTTTCGAAAATTGGGTTTATCGAATTCGTTCCTGCAGAAGAAGACGTGGAGGATATTTAAGTGACGTTTTATTAAGAACTTAATTGTATCGATTATACTTTACATTAAATAAAAAACTTTTGAATATCCTTTACAATAAATGTGTTTTTTCTAAAGAAATCATATCACTCTTATTGCAAAACCTTTTATAAGGAAATCATTAACAAAAGGATTTGATCCTATTGCAGCCCTTCTTTACCATGATAAGAAAAGTATTATTCAAGCAGCACTTCAGTCTTTTACTACATCCAAAGACTTGCCAATATCAAAGCCATTAACTTTTTTTAAGAGCTAATTGATATACAAGATATGAAAATGAATTCAAAAAACTTTTTCTTATTACTAGGTACAACGTTTCCAAAATTTTTATTTTTTCTCATTTTACGCAAGAAATATTTTCTAATATTTTCATTGTGATTAAAATTATACATAAAACAATTATCCTTGTAATTAAAAAAATGAATGCACATTGTAAAAACTAAATTATTACTAAATATACTAAAAATACTAGAACACTCGATTTAAAGACATTGAATATGAATATAAAAAGTTATTGTTTACTAGTGTTTATTATAGTATGAATATTAATTTTGCTAACCAATAAATAAATTAAAAAATATATAAGGGGGATTCGCAATAGAGTCATAAAATCATATGTCCTATAATAATAGCATGAAAAATTAAGACTATTGTAAACAACCCCTTTTTAATTAGGTGTGCTATATTGAATTTGAATCAGCTGATGTAAAAAAATTATAAAAATAAATATTTTCTTTCATAATTATTTTTTAATTCTAATCCATGAATTTATTAAATTAGATATAACCACAATATTTTCCATTTTTCAGTTTTGCCGCAAATCACAAATAAATTACATTTTGTTTGATAAACAAAAACAGCAGAGTCCTTAGCCGATCTTATTTGACGCCCCAGTAATCTGTTATCAAAAATTAGCCACTGCGCTTAAATTTGGATGTCGGTCCGATAAAATTATACAATGAACGGCGACGTTTTACAAAAACTATTGCGGCTTGGCTTAGCAGTTTAGCACAGGTCTCTGCTTATTAAATACGACAGCACAATAAACATAGCGTACAAAGTTCTATTATTATAAGACACTTTTTGTTTGAAAAGCAGCAACAACATTTTTAAAGCATTGTAAAATTTTAGAACAATATGACATGATAAAACACCTTGTGAATCACCCAATAGTTTCATAAAACCTTAAACAAATCACACTTAATAAATACAATTCTACTTAACCATCTACACATTAGTACAGCCCTGAACCTTAAAAATAATTTGTCCATGTGAAATGAACCATGCCAAAACAAGAAAAAACATGCAATTCTCATTAATAGACCCCTATTATTATACTATTCTTGTGAATATCTTCGCTGAGCATTACATATTGACAGAGGGAAGGGGAAAACAGCAACAATAGCACTATGACGAATAGAGTCTATGTTAAATTCATTAAACTATAGTACACCACAGCAAGAAAAAACACTGTCATGGTGGTAGAAGACGTAATTCACTTTTTCACACTGCTGACAGTACATTCACACATACTACATATTTTTGCAAATGTGTGAATTTGTAATGCAAGTCATACAAGTAAATAAAATGCATCATTGAGTTTTAAGTCTTTTGTGAAATTTATTTAATTTATTTTGAAGCTTGAATTGTATAATGGTATTGTGCAAGTTGCGTGTGTTTATTGTAGGCTGTTTTGCAATTTGCTCGTATAGCACTTTATATGAAAATATTTAATAATTTACACAGCAATTTAATTTAAGCCACTTGCCACTTACCCTCGGTAACCCAGAATGAAAATACATAAAAAATAAAATACGAATATGAGTAGGTGTCTAGACTATGCAAGGTTGCAATTATGATAACAAGATGAGTGTAAAAGGGGTGAAATCAAAGTATAAGGTTTTATTATATAAAGATATCTTAAGTAATGTTCACATTAAACAAAACATGTACATTTGTAACATGTTCATTTAGCTCAAATGTAAACTTCACTCTTTTAGCATAGAGACGCAAACTCTACAAAAGATTTCTTAAAATTGGCATTAAAGTTTTTGGACCCTACAGTGTTTTCACACCTAAAGTTTTATTACAAAATTTGTTTTTAGCGTTAAATCCAATCATTAAAATCTGGTTCTACCATACAAAATAATTATTATTACTATTTATGAAATACAACCTTGTTTTTTGTGTACCTAATTCAGTGCTACCAACCTAAAAAGATTAAAAACAATCCATAATATTAGATAACGGTCAATAAAAAAATAGTTTAACAAGTGAATCAATTTAAGTTTAAAAACAATGGATACAACAGCAACAACACCAAAAAAGTAGCTCCATAACTTTAAAATATTCATTTACAGAAAATCAATAAATTGTTTGTATTTTGGAGCACATTGTAAGAATTTCCTAGTTTTTTACTTATTTTTTTATTCTAGAACTGATTGGCAGAGGTACATAACCAAATAGCCAGGGTAACCCACGTTCGTTCCGGCTCCGTAAATCGGCTTATACTTCTGTATAGGAAGTCGGAGACATCTGAACAAATAATCATAATGAGTTTTATGAAACTCCTCCACTTAGAATAAATTGAGTTTAATTGGTACTCCTCCAGTTAAAAAATTAGTTTAGTTGGTACTCCTCCAGTTGTAATTTTTTTAGTTTAATTGGTACTCTTCCAGTTAATCCAATAAAAATAAATGCACGCGGTTAATTGTAGAATAGTCTGGAAACTGTATCCAAAGCACAGTTACGCAGCGACACGCAATTAACCACGCGAGTGTGAGACGCAAAACTCTTGAAGTCAGATAAAAAGAGACGGCCTGTTGTCTTTATTCGACAACAATAACGACAATGAAGCGCGCGAGCTCTTGACCTGACCATAGCTGAATTACGACTGTAGTTTTTCATTACAAAAAAAAAACAGTTGATATACAGTGTGTCAAAAAAATATTAAAATAAATAAATAAATTTATTAGATATACTGCGAGCTAAAACTTGTTTTAAATTAACTTGTTGTGTGAACGAAAACAGCTGTTATTAGTTTCAAGGTTAAAACCAGTTTTTAACATAGGTGATGTGAAAACATTATTAACAAACACTCTTGTGCACTGCTTTACATCCGAAATTTGAACATATTATTTTAAAGCAATCAGTGCTTTAAGCACCAACAATCAATTCAGAAAGAAATACTTTTAATAAAGAAATTCGAATAAATGGGCGTGGCATACTTATCTTTCGCCCAATGATTATATATTTTTAAAATTTTTCCCAATAAATATAATTTGTTAAATATTCCTAAATAAATATAATTTTTTAAATATACATAAAATAAGTTAAAGTTATACTTATTTTATGCCAAAGAGTTGCCATATCATTACCAGCTAAAGTCATACTTATCTTTCAAATATTACTAGTATATTTAAGGAATAATTAAAAAACAGTAGCAAACATACCTGCAATTAAAAAGAAATAAAATTGGTTAATTTTTGTTCTAATTTTAAAAAAAAAATATTTATATAACAACTTATTGAAGCTAAAAATAAAATAAACATTAAGGATTTTTTAAAAATTTTAGCATTTTTTTGTATACAAAATAAATTTATTTAAAGCAAAGACCACTGCTACCTATGACCTTTATCCGTCTTGCTGGCAACATATCGTCGTTCCTAAATTATTGTGTTCTATGTGACATATAAACCCTATACATATAGAACACAATAATTTACGAACGACGATATGGTTACAGTACCAAAACACCTACTCTTTTGAGAACGAATTAAAACAAAACGAATTAAACGGATACCCTGGATAAGACGCTTTGTTGACATAAAAGCCAACAAAAATTCGTTGTTTCAACTATAATGTTTAGTAACTAAGTGAGAATAAAAGACATATAGGTATACTTCAAAATTACTAAATTTTTTAAGACAAAACCGTAATCAAAAGTTACGGCATCTGCTGTTAATCTCGCATTTGTAAGTTATGCACCTACTCAATGTTTTTTTTTCTTTGATATTTTCAACTTAAACCCCTTAAAGAACTAAAGAAGATGTTGCAGTTAAGCATATTTTTGAAGATAAAACCTTTTCCATATTTTTATCATGTTTTAAAATATAAAATTTACAAAATTTTAAAAAGCTAGGATTTGCGAAAATATAACATGTTCGAAAAAAATCGATTTTTTATTGAATAATAAGATTTAAATTATATGCATTTATATATAGAAGATACAATATATAAACAACTGATATACAATTTTATTTGAAAATTTAAAAAGTTTTATTTTGAACTTTTTTTATTTGCAAGTTGGTACAACAAATATTGGCATTTATATATTTGGCCAAGTGAAATTGTCGGGGAAGTTGTGTGTATAAATTATTATTTAGAAACTTATTTACTTGGTAAGTTATAAACAGATAGAGTGGGAGAAAATATCACATGTTCCAAAAGTAAGTATATAAAAATTCAGTTTTTAATAACATAGTTTGGTTTAAAGATTGTACATTTCCATAAAAAGTTCATATGTTGCATTTCATTCGGAAATTGTGAATCTTTTATATTTGGCCAAGTGAAATTGTCGGGGAAGTTGTGTGTATAAATTATTACTCTGTACTTGGTACGTTTATAACAGATAGAGTGGAAGAAATATTAAATGTTCCAATGAAAAATGCAGTTATAATAAATTATTTTAATTTAAAAAATATGTATTTTAAAAAAAAGTTCAGATGTTGCATTTCATTCGGAAATTGTGAATTTTTTATATTTGGCCAAGTGAAACTGGCGGGGAAGTTGTGTGTAAAAATCCTTATTTAAGTTGGGCGTGTTATGGTAAAAGAAGGGAAATACGAAAAAAGCGACATTTGTGCGAAAACAAAGTGCTTATGAAAGATTTAAAAAGTTGAATATCTGTTAATGTTTATTATGAAGAGAGTAAGAGAAAACTGATATTGTTGCAAACGATAATATGGCAATTGCGTTGTATGGTGCAATTTCGTTTTAAGTTTAGTGAACAAAAATGTTTTAAAAAGCCAATATCACTTGAAACATAGTAAAATAAAATAATATTTAAATCATAATATAATGATTGATGTTTTATATGATATATAATTTATATTTTATTAGTAAAATATTTTGTCTTCTTTTTTCAGTTTAATGAAAACGCTAAAATTTTACTGCCGTATTCATAAAAATTTGTTAAATAAGCCTTCAATAAACCTATAATATTTTTTTTATGAATACGGCAGTTTATATTCAATTGACTTGAATATTTTCTTCTTTTTTTTAATTTTTTTATTGCTAGAATTTTTAATTTATTCCAAATGTTTCTTTTATACATATTTTTGTTTTGCAAAACGTAGCCGCAATAATAAAAATAATTTATTTTATATTTCTATATAATGTTAAAAATTTTATTATTATTTTTCCAACTAGAATATCACAGCAATCCATGTACTTCCACCCTGTCACTTTCCCGCAGTCAGTTTTAAAAATAAACATTATATTTCTCTTTTTATTAATAATATTTTTCCCTACATGCAGCAGCAAACAAAAAGCATTTAAATTGTGAAAATTAATATAGAAAAACGCAAGACTGTTGTTCATAAACATTTATGGAGCAAAAAAAAAAAAATAACAATTAAAATGGTACACACACACACGCAATTTTTATAACGCAGCCACACAGCTAATGATGATGGAAGGAAGTAAGTAACAACAAAATATTTCTTTGTTTTAAAAAAAAATTCCAAAACTAATAGACAAATATAAGAAAAACTCACACTTGTTTGGGTATTAAAAATTTAATTAATGTTGGGGTTTTAACTCGAAAATACGTGGGGAAATTGTATAGAGTTTTTAGTTGCTTGTTATAAGGGTTATGGGGTATTGGGAATCAATATTTTGCCTTACAAGTTGCACTTTTTTCGTCAAGTTTAAATTTGACTAAAGTTGCTCTTGTTGTTGCTAGTGAAATCAGGTCGAAATTTTGCTCATAAAAGCCATGATCAAGGTCAAGAACACAGTTGTGTTATTCCTAAGGGATTCGAATTTCTTTGGTATTTCAAATTCAACATAGAGTTCACGTTTAAGTTCACATATTTAATACTCCAAAACGCATGACATTCACAAAGTTAGTGTTCCAAATACTTGTCCTCTTCTTTATATGCCATACATGTCGTTTGATTGGACAGTATCAGGCAAACTAGATGAGTTCTCAACTCCGTGTGACCTGTTTTTCTAAGTGTTTTATTTGGATGACCCCATAGTATGCTCGCCACCTACTGACAATAATATTTTGCCACTTTCTGATGTGTTTTTTCATCGCCCAAACTTTAAGTTAATTTTTGAACCTTCTAAAAGGGTTTAGTAACTTCCAAGGTGATGGTATTCAAAAACTATTCCATTTTGAATAATTTTGATAACTTGGTGTCCATGTTATGTCTAAACGTTTACAATTCGCATGCGTGATTATTTCAATCTTGCATTGCAGAAAATTCCGGGATTCAGTTTTTTCATTTATTAGGGTCTTGATAATTGATTGGCTATTCGCAAAACTATAAAATGGGGCTTCGTTATTAGTCTTTCTCTTTTGTTTTATGCCTTCCGTAATTCCCATAATCTCAAACTGGAAAACACAATTTTGATCTGGTAGATGGAAGTATTTACCGCTATTTCGGCTTAAGTCATTTAATCCGATTATAGTTTGGTCACTAATCTTTGATTCGTCCGTATATAGATAAATGCCTTGAGTATTTTTTCTCATACATCTCATCTATAGATGTCCACCATACTGTCGAGGCATATGTAAGGATCGGTCATTGTACGCTCGTGTATAGTCGGTGTGACATCTTTGAGCTTAAGCCATATTTTCAGCCTTTCGCTCTTTTACAAAAGCCCTTATTATTTAAGCTATGACCACTCAGCTCTCACTATTGTCAAGTATTACTAAAAGGAATTTGATTTCTTAATTTATTTGTATTGGTTTATCTCAAGAAAAAACTTTATTTTACATGCACATATGTACAGGGTTAATTTTTCATCGTTTGTGTTTTGGAAATTTGCAATAGTGAATTAAATATTTATTTGGGCTGATAAATGAATGTCTCGCATTTACTATTTAAATATTATTTCATGTAAATTTTTCCCCCGCTACAATTTTGCCAATACTTCTTCCAGCATTTCGTCCGGTGTGGTGATGTTATGTTCCAGGGCTGACATTGTGACTAAATTGCCCATGTAACTTCACATATACCCACCAAAAATAGTTTAGTTGAGTTAGATCACATGATCTTGGCGGTCAATATACTGTTACATAACGAGAAAATAATTGCTTACGAAACTCGTCTCTCAATAGGATCAAGATATTGCTTGACATGTGGCAACGTTCTATTAAGATCTCATGTCAAACAAGTCCAATTCTGCTATTTTGGGCTAGTAAAGGGTGATTTTTTAGTTATTATCTTTTTGGCAACACTGGTTTAAACAGCTGACGTACGTTTCGAGTTTTGTTTCACTGTCAAACATCTTCAGTTTGGTCTATAATTTAACCATGAATCGTCTTACAAACGAACAATGCTTGCAAATTATTGAATTTTATTATCAAAATGCGTGCTCTGTTAAGAATGTTCATCGCGCGCTTCTTATCGAAAAATTGTGTTCAGGGACGAAGCTCATTTTGGCTCAATGGGTACGTTAATAAGCAGAATTGTCGATTTTGGAGTGAAGATCAGCCAGAAGCATTGCATTGCATGAGCTACCAATGCATCCAGAAAAAGTCACAGTTTGGTGCGGTTTTTGGGCTGGTGGCATCATTGGACCGTACTTCTTCAAAGATGATGCGAATCGTAACGTAACTGTGAATGCTGAGCGCTACCGTGAGATGATATCCAACTTTTTTTGGCCCAAAATGCAAGAGCTTGACTTGCATGACATGTGGTTTCAACAAGACGGTGCCACATGCCACACAGCACGCTTAACAATGGACTTATTAAGAGGCGAGTTTGGTGAACATTTTATTTCATGTTCGGGACCGGTCAATTGGCCGCCTAGATCGTGTAATTTAACGCCTTTAGACTATTTTTTGTGGGGCTATGTTAAAGCTCATGTCTATACACACATGCCCGCTTCAATTGACGTATTGGAAGACAACATTGAAGCATTTATTCATGAGATACCGGCCGAAATGTTGAAAAGAGTATGCCAAAATTGGACTAAGCGAATGGACCATTTGAGGCGCAGTCACGGTCAACATTTGCATGAAATAATCTTCAAACATTAAATTATATGGACCGTACTATCGATTCAAATAAAGATTTCATGAATTTTTCTGAATTTTATGTGTTTTTTTTTAAACTCTCCTAAAGCTCTTAAAAAATCACTCTTTAGTTAGTGCACGATTCTTCTTGAAGTACGATATTCATTGTAAGTGGACGATACATCAGTAATATTCTTCACGATATATACTGGCATACGGGTTGGTGGATCAATGTCCAATAAAGTCAAAGTGCGAAATTTGGTCACACCAGAATTTAGTCAAACAGATGGAATGGATGTAATTTACGAAATACATTTCTCTGTAATAATAAAATTAAATAATTTGCAAGCGTTGTTAGTTTTTTTAGTCTATTCGTGGTAAAACAGTAAAACTTACTGAGCATTTTAGGCATTGCCAAATGTCACGAATCATTTTTTCACTAATAAAAGCAAACAGCAAAAAAATCACCCTTTAATTGGTTTTGTTTTCTCTCTTTGTACTTGTACAAATCATCTAAATACTCAAAAGACATTCCATTGTTGTTCATTTTAATGACGAGTACACACCCTTTACCCACAAGCATAACAATCGATTTTGTTTTGTTGTAGATTGTAAATCGAAAGAAATATGGTTCAATACATAAACAAATTATTGCAAACATGTGTAAACATTTACAATAACAATAACAAAAAAATATGTCAGCAGCTTCATGCATACTGCAACCAGCATTAAAGGCCTAACTATATTATGCTTTTGCTGGCTTAAGCAAATGTGCGGATACACAAAATTAAATGTATGCAACTATATTGTACTTAAGAAACTTTTCGTTAAGTTTCGTCAAGTGTCATTTGCTTAAGCAAACTGCGAATCTGATCGTACTTTGCTTACGAAAATAGATTTTCATTTGATATGTACACACTGTTGCATTATTTAGCACTTTTTTTATTAATGTTGTTATTTGTTTTTTTAAATTAGTGAAAAAATTTATAAATTTGATAGTTTATAGTAAAATATTTTTACATTTTACACATTAAATAATAATTTTGTGACAATATCAATATATTTAGGAAATACAGAAATAAAACAGCTTTTGCAAAAGTACAAATATTTGCAACTAATCATAGTAAGTATTTAAGTTTAAAAAGTACAATATATCCACCGACAAGTCTTCAAAAATTTGCTTAAGCATTTGACAGACTTTTCGTTGGTTTTTGACATTAGCTTAAGCCAGCAAAAGCATAATATAGTTAGGCCTTTAAATGCAGCTAAAGCTTACGCAGCCACTAGCAGCAGAAGCTGTATGCCACTGCGACTGCTCTATTGAAAAAAGAGAGGGTGTTGTTTGAAAAGTTTATTATGGTTTTTAGTTGTTGTTGTTTTTTTTTTAATAGTCATTTTTCTTATGCAGGAATTTATAGTTTTTAATTTTAATAGACAATCTGCTTGTTGCAAAGGCAACAAAAATAAGTATGAAATTTTTGTTTGTTGTAAATATTGAAGAAAACAATTTACTGAAACTATTAAAATTCTTTAAATATTTAAATATGTTCTAATATGTGAAATTTAATTAGAAAATATTTCTTAAGCGAAAATTAGAACAATTTTAGATGAGAAAATATAAAATTTTTCAAATGATTTTAGAGCAAGTATAGAATTTATTGTTGTTTACTATACCGGGCATTGTCGTAAATATAAGTACTAGGTGGCCCAAAACTACCGAAGGGGTTTGAATTGCTTATAACTTTTTTATTATAATTTTTTTCTCTTCCTTTCAGTATTTTGTAAAGAAGACTTGGGGAATTTAAAATGTAGTAGTACTCAATTGAATAACGTGCCCAAATTGTTGATGTATATTTTTCAAATCAACGATCCATTGTTTTGACTCAGCGTGCATATCGTCGTTATTTTAATGTGTGGGTTGGACCCTCAGAGTCAATAATAAACCGTCTGGTTGCAAATTTTCGAAAACAAGGGGCAGTAAGGAACCTTCTAAGTGTACGGTTTGGTGCGGTGTTTCATCGGAGAGGAAAATTGGTCCTTATTTTTTTGAAAATAAGCACGGGGTCGCCGTTTTCGTCAATGGTGTCAGATATCGGACAATGTTGGAAAATTTTGTAAGGCCAGCCGTGGAAAACCATCCGCAAGTATGATTTCAACAAAATGGAGCCACAGAGCACACTGAAAGGGAAACAATGGCTCTCTTACGGGACAGCTTTGGTGAACGAATTATTTCGCGTACAAGTGATTTTAATTGGTCTCCACATTCACCGGATTTAACCGCTCCAGACTATTTTTTTGGGGGTTATTTAAGGATTTTTTTAAATTATGCTGAGACCGCTTACAAACTTCGAGGAATTTTCAGTCGTGAAAGTGCACCTAATGTGTCAACCATTTGAACGGTGTTCAAAAAATTTTACGTAAATGGTTCGGTTATGCGTCAACGTACCGGTTGGTCTCTTAAAAAAATAAGGCTGTTGCAAACGAGAGTGTCCCCAAAAACCCGAAAAAATCAATTCGACAACGTTCTCAATAACTTCAAATTTCACGTTGCACCACGCAGCGAATTTTGACAAATGAATCTCAAGCCAGCAGACCATGGAAAGCGCCGGAAATTCATTCAATGGGTAACGGAGCAATGTAAAGTCAATGCCATTTTTTCGAAAATAGTAATTTTCTCTGATGAAACGCATTTTAATCGGAATGGTTTCGACAACACACCAAATTGTCTAATTTGGGTTTCAGAAAATCCTCATGTAATCGATTAGAAGCAAATATAGCCACCACGAGCAACTGTCTGGTGCGGGTTATGGTCAAGCGTCATCTCCTTTTTAAAGATCAGGCCGAAATTGCAGTGTCTGTAAACGGCATTCCTTACAGCAACATGATAGCGGAGTTTTTGTGGCCTCAGCAAGACGGTGCCACACCGCACATAAAACAAACGATTTATTGCAGTAACGATTTCCAGAAAAAAAAAATCACAAATTGTTTTTATATCAATGGCCACCAAGATCTTACGATTTAACGTCATGCGTTTTTATAGTTTGGGGTTTTGTAAAATTTCGAGTTTATGCGAATAAACCAGAAACAATTCCTGAGCTCATTTCTGAGATCTAACGTGTGCTTTCTTACTGAGACACCCTTTATATATGTTTAACTGAATTTTGTTAATAATTAATAAAATTGTCCAATAAATTATGGGATTATAGACAAACAACCATGCCTGGCTATTTTTTCCCTAAATTTTAATACATAGAACTAATACACCAACTAATTGATCAAGGGTTCAAATATTGTTTTGTGAAACTGTTCAATGAAAAGTTTTTGTACAGCGTAAGGTATGGTGGCACCATATGATATTGTGAAAAACAAGTTTTCATTTCACCGTTTTACAGGAAAAAAATTAAACCCCTGCTTTATTAATTGCAACTACTAATTCCCTATATGACCATGCTGTAGTCTACTACATTCTTTAAAAATCAAAAATACCTTTTTTATCACTTAAACATCTCTATATCACGCTTAATGGAACAAAAATATCAGCTTTTGATTTTATCTTATTGGTTTATTTAAGGTGAAGACTGCATATGATTTTTGCAGCACAAAAATGTTTACACACATTTTTTATTTCAAATAATCTCACACATTTTCTATAAAATGTCAAAAATTAATATTTCTCTTCCTTTATGATTAAAAAAAAAACTACTTTTCCTTAAAAATTTATGGATTTTCCAACAACTTTCTTTTTATTTCAATCAGATCCAAGCTATCTAGCAAATGTTTAATATTAAATTTCTTTTGTTAAATTTTTTTGTTACCAGAAACGTAATTAATTTTTTTTTTTTATAAAGCTGATGTCACCTTATAAAGTCCAAGTCAGGTTTGATGTTTAAATAAATATTTGAAATTATTTTTATAATACTCGTATATAAATAGTAGACAAGTTTTGTGTTTAGCCTTTTTAGTAAGTCAATGTTAAATAAAATTTATTTATACTTTATTTTTGCTTTTTATATATAAAAATTACACACACACACACTTATGAAATAAATAATAAAAATTTTTTTGTAATGATTAATGTGTGAAATTTTATAACTTTTTTGTATTTAGGTACACTACTCAACGGTTTGAAAATTTTAATAATTTTGTACACGTTTAACTGCAAATATAAATGCAGTTTTTGTTGATGTTTTGTTATAAAACAAATCTAGTTTTTAACATTCTAAACAATTGAGGTCATGTTTTGAAATTTAAATTTACAAAGTGTGTTCTCCATTAAAAATAGAAATCTTTGTGTTGGGCAATTAAACAATCAATCAATAAATACCGGTAAAAAAACAAGAGAATACGTACATACACACTCACATACATACAGTCATTGTGCATGATAATTGTATGCAAATAAAGAACAAAATTGCGTGTTAACTACACACGCTAAAATGTAAACAAAACATTTGAGAGAGTCATATTAACATACTTTTCACCGTTAGTAAAATTAATGCATTTACTGCCGATTGTAAACAACTTTGTTTTGTTGTTTTCTTCTTCTTTATTATTATTTACGCAGTTTAAAATATTTTTTCGTTTATCTCTTGTTAGAGAAGAAAAGTGGGAAATGTTTTTATAAAATCTTTAACTTTCAATTAAACCATACATATACTTTTCAAGAACGTCTTCTTTGTATTGTTTAAGGCCATGACTGACTATCAGATTTGGTCGTTCGATATGTCAAAAATTGTATGTGTGTTCAGAAAGTGTGATAGTGTGGACACAAAGTGCACATGTGTGACAGATTTTTTGACATGTGTGTCCGATTTGATAATCTTTTGAAAATTTTCATAAAATAATAGAGTCTGTGCGATCAGAGTTGCTTTTTCTAAGCAAGTATGACAGTGTGGCATCCAATAACACATTTTGTTGCGATTTTTTCATGTAGGACAGAAAACTATCAGATTTTTATTTGACATAATCGCACGACTTTGTAGGATAGTCAGTCATGGCCTTTACTTATTAATACAATTTTGCAATGGTTTTGATGGTAAAAATCATTTACTATTTACTTTATTTCTTGAAAAAAAAAAATACTTTTACTTTAAAATATTGTTAAGCGAACAAACTAGTATTACTACCTTCTGGATTGCATATAAACAGAGTTTCCCAACATTTTTAGCAAAAACCAGATACGGAAAATTTTTTTAAAAAAGAATACCTATGTATATGGCAAAATTTTGTATAAATAGATGTCGACATAGTTTTATGCATAAAAAGTATATTTCATATTTGTTAAACCTTTTTTAAACATTTTTTATTCCATTTTTAAAAAGTAGAATATGGAAACAAAAACGCGACAATAAAATAAATAGTAAATCATAGTAAGAGACCGACCGCCACGTTGACGCACAGGAGTCTTACTATCCACAACCGACCCATTTTCTTTAAATTTACCTTTTTTAATTTGAACTATCTTCAAATGGTTGAAACATTAGCTGCACTTTCCCCATTGAAAATTCTTCGAAATATTCGAGTGGTCTCAGCATAACTATCCAAATTTTTTTAATAAGTTTTCACAAATATACGCATTGTTCTCTCGTAAAGCGCTTTATTTTTAATAATCTGAATAAACATATGGCCATTTCCATGTCATCGTACGTGACATTTGTACTCCTATAAAGTGGAGTAATTTTTGCAAAAGTAAGAGTAACTGAAACAAAATTAGATCTTTATGTTCCATTCAAAGGCTACTTTATTTAAAAAAAAATTAATTATATTCGAATTATTGTTGTCAGAAATATACAGAAAAATAAGAATATATTGTACGTGACATAAAACAGAAGTGATTTTGAGGTATATATGGAAATATGAAAAAATCTGCGAATCTTGGGAAGTATTTTTTATTTTTTTTATTTTCTTACACTAAAGCAAATATTTTTCATTTAAAATCCATCATAATTAATTGAAAACAATCTTTAAATGATTTTATAACAAATTCAATTTAATATCGTTCGTGACATATCGTAAGTGACAGATTTTTCTCTAATAGTATTCATAGGTAATTAAATTTATATTATATGAAGAAAAAAAGTTAAATTCTAAATTAGGTGCTCTTGCGACTGTTCAAATATGAATGACGGAGACAAATAATGTTTTTGCACTACGTACGTGACATTAAAATAACATCCAAGGGAAATCCAAAAAAAAATACCGCTAATTGGACTCTATATTTTTTTTTTTCTTATGGATCTTGTTGATTGTTGTTGTTACCTTAATTTAAAAGCATATTTACAATTACAGTTTAATTTTACAATTTAGTTGCTAAAAAAATAGTTGATTGCAACTATTTAAAATAAGTCAAAGAGATAATCAGATTAAACTCTTATTATTGCTCTTAAAATAATTTAATAAGCTCTTAATACCTGCGCATAGTAAAATTTGAGTGTTTTCTATCAATAAACTTATTTGGAGAACTTTCAAGAGTTTTTATTTTTACAGTGGTGGTTGACATATTCATGGAAATGTCCATATGTAACAGCTGCAAAATTTCAGAGTTGCCACGCACCAAAAACATTTCACTAAATTTAAAAAGTGCATTCTTACCGAGACACCGCTTATAGCACCCATACACAACACCATAAAATTGTGCAATCAAGTGTTTGTGCAATTATGCTTTAAGCATAATTTTTACCCAAAAATTGTATGGAAAAGTTTGTAATGAATAACGAAAAAATTTGTGCTGCACTTATTATTACTATTATCCTAAAACGAAAACGAATTAGGAGCAAAAAAAAAACGTGTTTGGATGAAGAAATGGCTATGAATTGGCATTTATATTTAAAATATTATATTTAAAAACACTTTCTTTAAAAATGTTAGAAACTTTACTTTAGTAAATAAAAAAGTTATATTAGACATACTTATTCCGCAAGAATATGTTTTATCCTAAAAATTTCGTCTATAGAAAATTTGTCAGAATTTTAATATGAAATATATGAAAGAAAGTTTTCAAATTATAGCCCACCCTGTATATTAGTTAATTATATCACAAAAGAAAAACAACAATTTTAGTTTGAAATGTATCTTTTTTATGATCATTTCTTTTGTTTTTATTTACTTTTTTTGTTCTAACATCACTCTAATGTTACAAAAAAAAAAAAAAAAATAAACATTTTATTTTTAATGATGAGAATTACACTGTTTTAATAGACAACGAGAAGAAAACAAATAAAATCACTTAAATTTCTAATAAAAATACTGGGAACCTTAAGTAGAAAATAATAATATTAAAATGTTCTTTTAATTAGAACGAGGGAAACTGTAAATGATTTTGAGAAACAAATATTTTTTTTTTTGAATAAGAATCGAAAATAACAACAAAAAAACAAGATGTTAATTGCTAGATTTGCAAAGTTATAACAACATATGCACTTAGTACTGAATTCTACTACTATTGCAAATAGTTTTATGTAAGCGAAGTATCTATGTATTTTCATTTAGCTAAACGCTAAATTGACAAAACTAAATAAGTGATGTTGACTTATTATGTTCAAAAAAACCAAATGGGGATAAAATAACTAGATTGAAATGAAAATTGCTAAGATGGCATTACTATTAAAAAATTGCAAGAGCAAAACAAAACACACAAGTGTAGATACGCAACTCTACTGTGTATGATCTTGTTTGTGCAACGTACAATAAACAAACGAAAAATTTTGCGTAGCATGCATTCGTACACATGAATAAGCATACAAGATATACCAACTACAACAACAACCCACACATATTTTACCATAATGCACAGCACCGTCCACTTTTGTTGTTGTTTGTTTTTTAAATAGAATTTTATTGTTGCAATCTCAAAAGAAAACATATATAGAGGTATACTTGGTTTTTTGCTCATATCTCAGCTGGTAATAGATGGAAATTGCATATTTTTAAAACCATAATATTTGAGAGTATTTGTGATAAGTTGATACTACACACGACACCATAGGGGCTTCAAAAAAATTATTTCAACGCTCACACGGACCGGCAGACGGACATAGATAAATCCATTTCGGTATGTATAAGGATTCAAAATATATATTTTATGGGGTCGCAAATGAATACTGTTGAAATTACAACGGTATGACAAACTTTTATACGCCCTTTTACACTCTCGCGTGAAGAATATAAAAACTGTAGTTTTGCAGCCAACTTCACTATCAGGTGAGGTAAAATAGGCTGATGTTCTGAAGACTACCACATTTGGGTTCATGATTGATCCCTTTGTGATACCTGAAACGTATGATACCTGATACGTGTAGCTCGTCCCTAGAGAATACTGGTTTGCACACTTTTAAACCAACCCGACGCACGAAAAAATTAGCATAACAATAATGTAAGATACATTTGACAGATCGTGAAAGCAACTTTTCCCCAGATGACGAGCTCTTAATCCCGCTAAATGTAGGAAATGACAGACAAGATATTGCACAGTCTTAACATCCTCCTCGTTGTTACAACTTCTGCAGAAGTCATGAAAAGGTAGATTTAATCTCCTGGCATACACTCTTCCAAGACACTGTGTAAACTTACATGACCAAACAGACGACAGAACAGGGATAAGAGTGTTGCTTAAGTACTTTCATTCGACGGTGGTCCTTTGACCTTCCATTCTGCAATGCTAATTCAAAAGTAGCCGTCTCCACAGAACATCAGACTGTACTGACCTGTATAAAAGTCCGATTTTTCCACAAAGCGTTGACGTGGCGTTTTAGATTTTGTTTAGACAAATTGTATGATAATGGCCATTTTTGACAGCTAATAAACCCTTGATTAGATTTGTCTGTAAAGGTGTCAGTGTATGTTATTAAGGGATGCCAAGGATGATGAATTAAATAAAAAAAAATAGTTTTGTTGCTTTAATTATGAACTTTAACAATATGTATTCAATATTTCTATTACCTGGCGCATAATAAATTTTTTAAGTTTGAAATTGTTAATGGGTATGATGTAAAAAAAT
Source organism: Phyto melanocephala (assembly GCA_941918925.1). Lineage (NCBI taxonomy): Eukaryota > Metazoa > Arthropoda > Insecta > Diptera > Rhinophoridae > Phyto > Phyto melanocephala. The sequence continues at coordinate 20,856,490 of OW799236.1, read as the reverse complement.
ATTTTTAAAAAAAATTTAACTTTTGTGGACTATTTTATACCTAGAACAAATTTTAAATCGCAGTACGTTAAACAGACAAAGCATTTAATTATTGTAATAAAAAAAAACATGTAATGACAGTTAACAGGTGGGTAAAAACTGTCAATAAAATGCTTCAAGACTAAAACACACTAACAGTATTTGAACCACATTTTAAACAAACCTCAAATACCTATGTACATAGTAAGTAAAATTAAACACAACAAAAGCAAAAATTACAAGCAATTTTAGGTTACTTTTTTGTTTTTTTTTTTAATTTATTTTCTATGTATAGGTACATACATACATACAAACATACATTTGTACGTACTAAATAATTTATGGGAAATTTATCTTATTCTTTTGTCTTTGAGTGAAAAAACAAAACAAATTATAACAACAATAACGTGCTAAAACAATTATTTATGACAAGTCAAATGTGAACAAGAAAAATATAAAATCATCTCAACACCACAGGCGGTACGTAGTAATTTCTTACAAAATCATATTGCTAGTCTATAAATAAAATTTAGGAAAAAAGATCTACAAAAATATCTTCAAAATAAGAAGCAATATAAGAGTTTCTACAAAAATGCACAAGCACTCAAAAAAAATATGAAAATATTTTAAATTTAGCTACATGCCCCGTATTGCAATAAAATAGGGAGAAGTGGTTAACTTTACAACGATTTCATGCACATCGACATGTTTCAATTGCAAGGCATTCCTCATGTTCAAAAAAATATATAAAAACAAAGAGAAAATGAAGAGAGAGAGAGAGAGAAAGTGAAAACCAAAGATCTCTTTTTTTAGTTTAATAAAAACAAAACATTTGTATGATTTAAGAGACAGCGTGTCAACTTTAAATTGAAGAAAAAGCACAAAACCCGGAAAAAATTCAAGTATTAAAAGAAATACATTTAATTAAAAAATCTAAAAATTAAGCAGTGCTACTCTCATACTAAGTAAATATTACTTTTCAACTACTTGAAGTTAACCGATTGTTATAAAACGATACACTAGGTATGCATGTATACGCCTTTTTGTAGTTACAATACCGATATGCGTATTAAATTTGAGTTTAAGTTAAGACGATTTAGCAAATCTGCTTGAACGAGACCTGCAGCTTAATTAAGTTACTAAATTTTTGTTAAAGTTTGAATATAAGACGCTATAGCGCTAGTAACCAAGTGGTTGATTGCTTATCATGGTAGTTAACTATCAAATGGGGTCTGTATGGCAAAGTGGGGTGCAGGGTACTTTTGATCCACCTTGTAGCCGTGAGGTATCTCAATAGATCGTTTACACTAACTTCGGATATCTCAGAGGTTATACAGTGTATGTTTGCCTAGCATAATGTGTCCCTTGGCAGCCAGAGAAGATAGAAAGCCGTGTTCACATTCTTCAAACTCAAACAGCTGCGACACTGGTCGTATGAGGAAAGTCCGAGTCGGCTTGTATGTTTTCCTAGAATCCAGTGACCCTTTAAAACAGCTATTAACCTTAAGATGTCCTTCCACCTGCGTCTGATATCAAGTGAGGGCCACGTAAGCCTGGCGACTCTACATGTATCCTCTTTACCGCACCTAATTTCGGCTTTCTCAAGAAAGTGTCCAGATATCTTGCTTTTGATAGTCTCTAACGAGATTGCGACTGCATTTACATTGGATATATTTACAGGATATTTGGCCAGCTCATCCGACTGCTTTATACACAGCAACTCAGACTAAAGCAACGTCACTCAGTTGGCCAAGCCTTGACAACTGTTTCCTTCATAAACTAATTTTAATGTGATAGTGAATGACCTAAATGACAAAAGCGCCGCCTGACTATCGACAAAAATACTAGTATTCCCGTGTATATTCTTGTCATTTAGTATCCAACATGCCTGCTACATAGCGAATATTTCCGCCTTAAATACGATGAATACATCCGGGATAACAGAGAAGACTAAACATCCAACTCCACATTTCATCTTCGAACCGTTCGTATAGATTTTATTGTCAAATCTTAATACAAGGTAGCACATGACCATATGTCATCGATCTCTAGATACATACAGCCTTACTGCACTACCTGCAGATATTGACATAATATAAAGGTCAATAAGAATAAAGTGCAACATAGTGTTCAGTCCTTTTTAAGGACTAGCATAATTCACCCGATATTCCAATGAATGCTGATCGTTGAACCCTGTACAACCGATCTACAACATATTTTCGTCCCGTTGTAGTTCACCGTGTTCATCTACTTAGTAAAAAAGAGGAGCTGTGTCTGTAGATATATTAGAAGATCTGCTTTTTTACAGAACCACAGTTTAGGGTGGCCAGAGGCTGGGATTCTCTAATACTTTTTAACAAATCCAAATGCTGCAAAGGCCACTTCCCGAGACCAGGTGAAGGATGACAGTGTTTATTTTATCTTGGTTCTTGTTATGCAGCAAAATAAGCATTAAAAAATGTTAAGCAATTTTAAGAACTAAAGTAGCGTTAATATTTATTACTAAAAAAATTAAAAAGTATCGTTTAATCGACAATAAAAATAACGCTGACTTAAATATATCGGTAAAACTAAAATATATAGACGCTATATATGTATTGCAACCCTACTTTTCACACCCATTGAGTTCTCCCGATACCACAACTTTATGACATTGTCAACAGAATTGAAATAGTGAGCTTGACACGTCCTATTAATAATACCATATATAAATAACTACACCAGATAACATAAATACTAAAAATTAAGAAATTATTACATAGATAGCAGTTACCAATCATCAAACCACTCTCCTAATTAATAAAGAGCATTGATCAAACTTAATTAAAATCATGTAGCACATCGTATTTCTATAGTCTACAACATAAACATATAATTTGTATCAAAATTGTTAAAAAAAAGCTTGAAAAACCACTAAACAGTAACCCGTGCTTAATACAATGAGTTGAAAACCTTGATAACAATCATTTCTAAAAGCAAAACATAAGAGAATTTGACTAAAGAGAGTACAAAGAATTGAATTGAAACTGGCGTTTCATATTCCATTTATTCGTAGACAATCATTTGTTAAGAGAAAGACAACTACTTCATTAATTAATAAACTAAAAGTGTGACCCACAAAGCAATTCAGTACTGTTAAAAATGTGTATATTATAATAAACAAGTAAGAGCGCTATATTCGGCCATGCCGAATCTTATATACCCTTCACAAAGCGTAGTCATGCAATAACAGTAGTTTGTAGCACCATTCATCTCATATGAAATACGTACATACATATAAAAAAAACTAAAAAAAAATAAAAAAAAAATTTAAAAAAAAATTAAAAAAAAAAATTTAAAAAAAAAATTAAAAAAAAAATTTTAAAAAAATTAAAAAAAAAAATTAAAAAAAAAATCATAAAAAAAAAATAATAAAAATATAAATAATAAATATAAAACAAAAAAAATTAAAAAAAAATAAAAAAAAAATTTAAAAAAATATAAATAATATATTAAATAAAAAATAAAAAAAAAATACAAAAAAAATTTAAAGAACTTAAAAAAATTTTTTTTTGGCTCAGCTGGGATTCGATCCCACGTTTTCTCTAACCAGTATACACGTTTGTATGTATGTATGTTGTTGTTGTAATGTTGTTTTTGTGAAAAAAAAATCGAGGTGGTCGTGGGTTTTTGCTCATATCTCAGTTGTTTATGAACCGATGTTTCCGATTTTCAATACCGATCTACTCCCGAATATTTCTGATATTTTAATACCTCACCCGGGTCCAAGCGATTTCGGGGGCTTCAAAAGGTTGATTTCAACATACACACGGACAGACGGTCAGACCGACAGACTGACAGAGCTTAATCGATTCCCCTATTCATAAGCTTTCAGAAAATATATACTTTTTGGGGTTGGAAATGAAAATTGTAGAAATTTCACACGGAATGACAAACCTATATATACCCTTTTTCACTGTGTGAAGGGTATAAAAAAATTAAAAGAAGTTTAAATATATTTTTGGTTTGGGAATAGAAAATTGTTTTTTTAATAAAACTATATTGTTTAAACAAAAAATTTATAATAATGTGAGTTTAAAGAGTTCTTAATAAATAGCTCCTATATCTTTATAAATAAAAATTAAATGTCGTTCGTTGGTAATCGCATTTGTTATAAACTAACTTAGTTTTTTTTGAGACCGCACACTTTTTTTTAATTATCTTAAATCGGCGAACGATCGGATGGATCGATTTGTCAATTTGTGAACGCCGTGTGGATGGCTGTATTGATTTTTGTAAATTTTTCTTACGATTATAAATTAAGCTCACAAATGCTTCTCACAGAAATTTTTTATAATTTGAAGTGGGCGTGGCATCTCCCATATAAAATCTAAATTTTTTTGCCGCACATCCAGAGTACTGAAATATCTAAAGCCTTAAAAATTATTGTGGATATTATAATAACAACTTGCATAGCTGAGCTTAAAATGAGCTGGAAAACAACAGTACGCGTGGCCTTTTCAATATAAAGAAAATACATTTTATTTGATATCTTACATTACATTTATAATCATAAAACTTTGTGCACTTTACTTTCATCTCATATGTCTTATTCCAGCCAACAAACGATACGATAGGAGCAGGGGAAGTGATACCCCCCAAACAAAAACACAAAACTCATTATATTACATATTTTAAAAATTATTAATGTTAGAGTTCTACTCCTGGTATTAGACATTTAAATAAAAAAAATTACGATTCGAATGAGGGGGCGTGGTACTTCCCATTTAAAGAAAATATATTTAATGGCATATCTGTAGAAGTACAAATGTAATAGGCTATAAAGTCCGTATAATTGGCTGCGATAGCTGCTTACTTTTTCGATCTCAACATCAATAGGATTAGAGCAGGGTACATGGCACCCCCAAAACCAAAAAATACATTTTATGTTCATATCTGTCATTTATTTTCACTTTGTTATTGAACACTATAGTGTAAAATACAGGTTTTTTAGCTTTAAAAATGTCAAATTTTGTTCTTAAAAAGCGCCATATGCAATAAGTTTTGCTTTGATTTTAATTAAAATACCGCTGAAGAACAACAATTGCTCACCGCAGCCTATCATAAATATTTCCACGCTCTCAACGTGCAAGAGATACATAGCTAGTTCGTGTGGTTAACAATTAATGGTTTAGACAGGGAAGAGAAATATAGCCCAGGTCTGTCAAAAAAAGCTTATAGATCAAGAATTGCAGCCATTACTTCAACAAAAGCTTGTTAATTCATTGGAAGCTACTCAAGAGGCAATTTCAAAACTTTTGCAAGCAGTAGAATTAATGCAAAAGCAGAAAAATCAATTATCTTACGAATTGAAGCCAAAAGACCTTGAAAGACGATTTTGCAGGTTCGAAATGCTGCTTAAACGTTTTAAAAAATTATTAGTTCACCGAATCATTACCTGCAAAGCATTAGAGATCGTATGTTAAGCCCGGCCAATTAGCTGTTTTGACACAAAGTATCCTTGACGCTAAGGCAATGCTCTGTAGATAGTGCTGAGATGCTGATTATTACAGAGAAATCGTACCAAATGCAACTGTTTCGTTTGAAGTGTGCAATGGCGGAAAAACACCCACAATATAAAGCTAGACATAAAACCGTAATATTTTATCTTGACAACGCTCGGTCGCATTTGGCAATACCTCTTAAAAACTCTTTAAAAAGAAGTGATGGGATTCACTACTTGTCCCGTTTAACAACTACTTATTTTGATCGATGCAAAAAGTTCTCACCGTAATACGATTCGTTCTCGAACGCAAAAGATAAGCAGTTCTATTTGGCGCGAAATGCATATGTTGTCAGAAGCTAATAAATTTAAATTGTTCAAATGTTACAAGATAAAGATAAAAAAGGTAAATGTTTTGGCATTTTTAAGTTTTACACGCAAACAAAATTTAACACCACGCATTGCTAACCCAGCATTTACACATGAAAGTAATTTCATAAAATTCGCAATACACTCACACTTCTTCACTAACAAAACATTAATGTGAGTAATGTTAGTTTCCACTCAGATTTCAACGGTTTTTCAAGAAAGTAAGTTTTGACGTTTTCAACAAAGTAAAATGACAAATGGTAAACACTGATGCCTGCTAATGAAACTTGTACAAATTTACAGGATTGTCGTAAACTAATAATTGTAAATATAACTTATTTTTGTATAAATGAAAATATTTATAATATTTATTCTTCAAGTACATATACATCAAGAATAATATTGATGTAATTTTAAAACAATAATTTTATTAAAAATTAACAAAAATTATTTTTTCCAGGTATTGCCTTTTAAATTTGTGTATGAAATATTCTTGGTAACTCTAAAGGTAGTACAAAAAATGGAGGCAAATTAAATTCATCAATGTACAATGTATAGCAATTATTGCGACTCTACGCTTCGACGACATTTTTTAAATGAAATTTCACTTTCCTGTGTAAACGCATAAGAAATTTACATGAAAGTGGTCTATTTAATAGAAATTTTTATTTATAATACGTACACAGAAATTTCATGAAACTACTTTCATGTGTAAATGCAGGGTAATGTAATATTAATATTTGAGGTTATTGCACAAGGTTGCCACTTTGGTATATATTTTTTTTAATTTCTAAATCTATTTATTATGGTATTAAAAATAAAATTTTTTGATAAAATATGTGTCTAAAGTTTTACATTAAAGTTTTACCCGAATGTAAAGAGTTTCGTAAATCTAATGAAATTGTAAAATTTTAGAAAATAAGTGTTTAATCAAATTCGCAGTTATAACGTAACATTCATTAATATTTAGTAAATGTTCATTGTATTAATGTACCTTTTGATAACATAAACGTCAACAGATGAACACCATAATAATTGTGCAATCAAGTGACTGTGCCAGCTGATTCACCGTGTATGGGGTTGTGGTGTTATTGTACCAGCTGATGGTGGTTTATCAAAAATAGTTTGATATTTTTTTGATTGTACCAGCATGATTTAGTCGTGTGTGGCAAAATTAGCTCATAAAAGTTAAATCGTCAAGGCATAAACATAAAAAAAAAATACAACATTTTAAATATAAATGCCAATTCATAGCCATTTCTTCATCCAAACACGTTTTTTTTTTTGCTCCTAATTCGTTTTCGTTTTAGGATAATAGTAATAATAAATGCAGCACAAATTTTTTCGTTATTCATTACAAACTTTTCCACACAATTTTTGGATAAAAAGTTAATTTTGTACCACCATGCTGGTGTAGTGTGTGCTTAAAGCTTAAGGCTATAATACACGGCATGTTTTTTACATCTGACTTTAAAATTTGTGAGACATATGTAAATCTACATGTCTGTCAAAATTTTACTTTTACGCTGACTGCTTTGCAGCAGCAGATATTTCTGCCAACGGCTGATGTCACATGTTTTGACAGAAGAAAATAGAGCGCACTCTAATTAAAATTTTGTCAGATGTCTCAACACATGTTTTTTTTACAAAAGTAATGTGTTAAAGGTAACACACGACATGTTTGTATTAGCAGTGGAGAATTTGACAAGTCAGATGTAAAAAACATGCCGTGTATTAGCTCCTTTAATTGCACAAACACTTGATTGCACAATTTTATGGTGTTGTGTATGCTTGTATTTTTTAAAGTTTTTGGTAGAATAATTTATTTTTAGTCAAAAGCACAAAGTTAAAATAATAAAAGCTAGTTTGTCTTAATATTATTAAATTAATTTTAGTCATGTATAGGGTGTTAAATTAATATTTTTTAATAAACCCGGCCTACATTCTTTTTTCGTGTTGAGTATAGAAGGACGCACCCCAATAGTTTTAAATTTCGAATGAAAAATGTTGAGATAAATTTGGAATTTCTTAAGACTCGTGTCACTGTTTATTGGGTTAATTTTTATCACACTGTTTACTTGATGGATATACATACAAATTCTCGTAAAAAGCAAACAAGAATTGTTTTAAGGTACTAAATTTAAATACATATTTGTATAAACAGTTTTTGGTCAGACGGAAATCAAGTTTTTTTTTCTTTCTTTTAGTCTGCATTTGAACAAACTTTGTTGATAACATATTGTTTGTTATCAAAAGAAAAAGACGAAAAAAATCTAAATTGTTAACCACCAAAATTTAAAAAAAAAAGGCAGAATAAATATTTATAAGCTAATAAACAAAAAAAAAAAAAAAGCCATAAAACTTTTAAGTAAAAAAGTAAAAAAAAAAAATTTAATAAATAAACAAGAAAAAAATTTTCTTTTTTTGTGGTCTTACAACTAACACGTTCTGACACATGTAAACACTAGAAGCATAAAAAAAAGAAAACAGCTGTAGTTTCTTCTTCTGTTGTTATTTATTTTGTTGTTGTTTCAAATAAGACACGATTCACATTGTTACACCTAAAAGCAGCGAAAATTTTATTCAAACTTTGTTGATATTTATGTATGTATACCCTTCACCTGTAGTATTAAGGGCATATATAGCTTTGACATTCCATTTGTAACTTCTGCAATATTCATTTCCGACCCTATAAAATATATATTTTTTTAAAAAGCTTATGACTAAGGCAGTCGATTTACCACTGTAAGTGAATCCGTGTAATGGTTGAAATCAACTTTTAGAAGCCTCCACATTTTACAAAGATCTGTATGCTGTATCAATCATTTGGAAATATACGGAAGATTATCGCTATTTAAAACCAGCACAAACGCTCCATAACTTTCTGGGATATGAACAAATAAACACAACTGCTTCGGTTTTAACTATAAAAATTTACTTTTTTCAGACCAAGGATAATTTATAGATAAGTTTGTAAAATAGTATTTATAGATATGATATGCCTCTAGTGCTATTTATTAAATTTTTTTAGATAAATCGTTCAATAATCGGTAAATTTATGAAGTTAAATTTTAAAAAATAAAAAATAAAAGAAAAACGGTTCGAAATTTTGCCAAATTTATTCTTCTGTTGTGAAGTACAATTGTTTTGTTTAGAAATTAAACATTATTTTATTCAAATGGCTGCCTCGGCTGGCCTCACAGTACCCCATTCTATCGGACCACTTTACGAGCACTTTTTTGTGTCTACGGGGTTGTATCTTGGCAATGGCATGACGACTTCAAATGCTGAATTATTTCAGATTTTTCTGCCTAACACTTGTCTTTAACGACGCTCCACAGAAAATAGTCCAACGGTGTCAAATGGCAGTGGCAATTTGCACAATCCTGTTGAAAACTGCGGGCACAAAGAAATCGGTTATCATGGTGCAATAGATGTCTCCACTGACGGTCCTCATTTTCAAAGAAATATGGGCCAATGATGCCTCCGCTTTACAAGCTGCACCAAAATAACTCGTAATTGGTGCATTAGCTTCTTAATACCACGTTTGGGTTTTCTGAGCCCCAAATATAGCAATTTTGCTTATTAACGTACCCACCAAGGTGAAAATGAGCTTCATCCGAAAAGATGATTTTTATCAATTGCAATTTCCGACCAATTGTCTTTGTTTTTGGAAACAAATTTCCAATAAATCGCAATGTTGCTTAAGCGTAAATCGATTAATTTCTTTTAGCGGAGATAATATTCTGAATTTTGTGACAGAATAGAATGACATAAGCATTGAGAGTTTAAAAAAAAAACCGCTGGCTCAAATATAAATCGTTAATTGGCCCACCCATTATAAGAAAAAAATATTAAGAAAAATATATATTTTTCTCAAACTCTTAAATAATTTTTGGGCACGCTAGTGACACAAAGTTATAAGGAGCAGCTTAAAAAATTATTCCTGATAACTGAAAACTAATAATTCGGTTTAAGACTAACGAAGTTATGTATAAGCACCCAAATACAACTGCTTTGCAATTCTTCTTCGTTTGCAAACGAAAATCGATTGTTTGTCAGCTTTTAGATAACCAAGAGGGTCGATATGAGTATCAAATGAAAGGGCTTCATAAGCAAAGTATAATACACTGTAAACAGTTTTAAATCCATGATGACCGACACCACAAAATGGCGTAAAAACAATTTTTATGTGGCTCAAGTCTAGTACATAAAATTTCAATGAAAGGGCTTGACCAGTAGACTACAGTAAAATATGAAAAATTTTAATTAGAAGATGGCGTCGTAAATAAGAAGACGTGTTTAAAGGTTAAATATAGTAATAACGGAACTGTTCCCTATAAACCCCACAATATTGGCATCAAATAAATGAGCCTGACTAGCAAAATACAGTAAACTATGAGAAAATTTAAAATTCAAGATGGTGTCCCTAACAAAATGGCCAGGTAATTTGTTTCTTAACCCCATTAATATGGGTATTAAATAAAATGGATTGACTAGTAGAATACAGTTAACTAAGTTTCAATTCAAAATCAAAGATGGCGACAAAAATACTAACAACAATAACGTACAATATTCGGCCTTATTGTCATTGGCGTTGTCGTGTCGTTTTTGTGTCGAAAACGACAGAAATACGACAAGGTCTCATTAATTTTACATTGTCGTAAATATTACACGGTACCAAAAATTGTCGTATTTTGGCCACTGACAATAAGGCTGATTAAATCTTAAATCTAGGCTGTGCTACGATGTGTTACATGATGGTAAAGGGTGTTATCAGATTCGGACTCTTATATTTTCTTTCAATCTTATTCAAACTTAAAACTAAATGAAATATTAAATTTGTTTAAATATTAAGTTTATAAAGATTAAGTTCACTTTTATTTTGATTTCGTTATTTTTTTTTTTCTTAAGAAAAAACGTGCATAGCCCAAGGGTTTTTTTAAAGTTTTACATTTTTCTTTTGTTGGTATTTTTAGGAATAAAGCCCCATAGAATAAAGTAAACTTTTGATTTTATCTTGATTTTGTTTGAGGTTGCACTCGGAATGAAAACAAACCACTAATTTTATTAAATGCATTTCATTAACAAAACCACACAAAAAATTTTAAACAGCAAAAATAAATTCTTTGTTATATTTATAACAATAGCATGGAATAAAGAGAAATTTTAATTAAATTTTTGAAATTCCATGCATTGATTTTGAAAACGCATAGACATATTTGTCCACTTAAGAAAGTATATGAAGGTTGGTATATCTGTGTCAGTGTTAAAACTTTTGTGTGTTATTTATGATCAAGTTATATTTAAGTTTTAAGTTTATTGCATTTTTATAGACATCACTATGTATATATGTATATGTAGTTATAAAATTAGGTAAATGAAGCGATGTCCAGGTGCATTTTGAAATCAACTTTGAGAAGCCATCCCATGTCCTACAAAACCCTTATTAAGTATCACTGTGTGAGATATACATACATATTCCTTAGAATTTCGCTTTGGAAAAATAGAAAAAACGATCCCTAAAATTCTGGCAAAGCTATTTTTATAACGCCCTTTACACCTGCAATATCATCCGGCAATCTTTGATGCACATTAATATCATGTTTATAAATGTAATTTTAATGGAACAAATTAGAAAAGTTTAAAATATTGAGTAATGTATTGACAACATTACTATGCTGCTATACATATTTATTTGTATAGGTCAGTATGCAGTTCTGCCTCAATTTTAGGCTGCCATAAGAAGTGTGTGCAAAAAAAATGTTTAAGTTTTAAACATTGTCGGGAAAGTACACAGTTAAAAAGATGTGTAAATTTTGGCTATTTTTGTATCTAATACATAGACGTTATTACACTTAACGGTGACTTTTTTCCATCAAACTGAAACAAAAACCAATGTTTTTCGTATTTTTTTTTAAATTTGGATATTTTTTAAGTTTAAAAATTAAATACAAACAAAATTTCCTACGTAATTAATTTTCCGTGTAAAAATAAATAAAACTGCATACTAAACTTATGGTGCAAAAAAATTTTGGTCAAATTATTTTTGAAAACATGTCCCTGTCCACACCATAAAACTTTTGTTATGCAGTTCATAAAGGAGAGAGAGAGATATAAGTAGGATGAAAAGGTGTATATGCCAGAGTTGTGTATGAACTGATTCACTTTTGCTTTCTATTTTCATGACTTTTGTTGTGTTTTCCATCATCAACATGTGTTGGAAGTATTGCCTTAAGTGTTTGCTTTTTCACAATTGAATCAAAGAACATTGTTTCAGTGTCATTAGCAACGAGTAATCTAAATTTTATTGAATATATAGTGTGTTTTTAGAGGTATAGAAATTCCGATAGTGATAACTGTTAAACTAGCTGTCATACTAGTACACAAACATGTCCCTGTCCACACCATAAAACTTTTGTTATGCAGTTCATTAAGGAGAGAGAGATATAAGAAGGATGGAAAGGTGTATATACCAGAGTTGTTTATGAACTGATTCACTTTTGCTTTCTATTTTCATGACTTTTGTTGTGTTTTCAATCATCAACATGAATTGGAAGTATTGCCTCAAGTGTTTGCTTTTTCACAATTGAATCAAATAACATTGTTTCAGTGTCATTAGCAACGAGTAATCTAAATTTTATTGAATATATAGTGTGTTTTTAGAGGTATAGAGATTCTGATAGGGCTAACTAAAACTAGCTTTCATACTAGTGAAGTGTATTAGATGATTTTTCAGTATACTTTGGCAAATTACCATGCAAAAACTAACACTAGAACAACGTTTAAAGTTTGTTGAAAATAATTTTCAAAACTCACACTCTATTCGGTTAACTTATAGACTATTTTGTCAAGTTTGTGTTTGCGTATAATCATTCATCTAAGCAGATAATGGCAATACTATAGATCGATTTATGACCACTTTCTGTTTTGCTTAATATTCATTCAAATGAAACCTTTACCATGCGCTCAAAAGAAGCCATCGCTGCTGTAGGCGGGTGTGTAAAAAAATACTCAAATTTATCAACCCTCGCCAGACTCAGCAACTTGGTTTCATGATTTTTTTTATTTGCTTATATTATTGCAAATTATTTGAAGAAGAAATGGTTCCGATAGGGTGGCACAACATGCCATACAGCGCGTGAAACCACTACTTTGCTGAGCTAAACGTTTGATTATCGAATTATTTCAAGATATGGGCTACTCGTTCTTTTAAAAGCTTTGGACCATCAAATCTCGGCTTTGTGCTGATAAACCAGCAACAATTAATCATTTAGAAGCCATCAATCTACGCACTATTGACGAAATAAGACCGGGTTTGGTCTAAATTTTCTTGTAAAAATAAATAAAGTTGCATTTGAATGCCACTCCTGCACATCTCTGGAACACAAGAAAAATTTTAATGACGAATTTAAATTGATGGGAATGTTGCTATAATAGATGTCCTTAACTATTTCGAAAGTGGTTTTTATTTTTTATTTTTTTCTTGTTAAAACTCGTGATTCTTTAGTTTGAAACTACATTTTTGCCCTCAGAATTGTCAGCTGTCTAATTTCTCTGGCAACCCTTAACCCCATAAATGGTCGCAATTTTTAATCTTGCATGAAAAGAGCCCAATACCATTTGAGTTACTTAATAATGTAAGTGAAAATCATTATCTACTCTATTTCCTTATCGTTATACAGACATTTTAAGTAAGTACATGCAATTTTTCCTCCACTAATGACTTCATTTAAACCCCTGCCATAATTCAATGTCTTATAATCCATTATTTATATTTTGTATTCAATATTTCCAAACGTAATAGCTCAAGATTAAAGCCACGGTAATTTATGACACAGCCAGCAAGAACCCTGTCGTAATTTGCTATAACAAATTCAGTTTAATGCACTTACTTCATAGACATGATATAGACAAGAGGAAGGATAATAAAATAAGATAGAGAAAAAGAACCTGTTAAATTCAGGAACAACGAAAACCGACAAAGTAATTAATTATCTAGCAAGTATATATAAGGAACCAGTTCTACACCAGTAAATAACTGTGTAAAATGGGGTTGGTTATGCAATAACAATTGCCGGTGTTTGAAAACAATAAAACAAGTGTTTTTGTTGTGTAAACAATTTTAAGGATCATCCGCAAGGCAGTTGTTTGCACGTATTTACAATCAAGTAACAAGAGTGTGAATGTTTTGCGGTTAGTGGTGAAATGGCACACCCAAATGCATACATACACCCTTATAGTTAATATTTCAAATGTTTTGTTGAGCAACAGGAAACAAATTTATTTAAATTGTTTAGGAATTGCGAAAAGGGAAGAATATTTGCTGGGATGACTTGAGGCCAATTTTTTCCTTTACAAACTTGAGTGAATAATAATGAAACATAAGCATATTATTAACAGTTGATTAGTTAAAATGAGTTTTAAAGCGATAGTTTCGACGTTATATTTCAGTTTTTTTTCTAAACTTAAAAAGTAATTTTTATTTATTTTTCGTTATATATGGAAATATGTATTATTAACAGAAAAATAAAACATATTTACATAAAAAACGAGTTATTTAATTGTAAAATTGTTACTAACAAACCAAAAATGTCCGAAAATATTTTATTTAAAAACACCAAACAAAAACAAGTGCATGACAACACTGTTTAGCAGTGGTATTTAAGAATAATGCAAACAGATTTAACAAATAAAAATGGCCGCACTCTCAAAGAGATAAAATAGGAAATGAAGTTACCAGACAGGTTTATTTAATATTTTGGTTGTATTTTAGCTTTTATTTGAGAATCATTAAGAACCGAAGAACTAATCATCAAATCAATTTGTTGACATTTTACCAATGACCGGTAATTTTCAAAAATATTTTAAAAAACATCAAACAAATAAATAACAATGGACAACAATTTAAAAATAAATTTTTATAATAAATTATAAATCTTTAAGAAGAGTAATATACAATTTTAAACATTAATAATATTCCCTTTTTAATCTTGCCTTAATAATACTAAAAATTGTCACACTCCAAATAATTCTTATATTTCTTATACACTAAAACCTTTTCCCTTATTTAGAAAGTGTATAATTTTTTATAATTATTTGACAAACTTCCGCATGTTAAAACTTAAATTTGTTTAAAACAATAGACGTTAGGTGGTTATAAACAATTTTATAACAATCTGTTGTTGTCTTTAATAAATTACATTTCATTATTTTGTGCGTTTCTTTCATTTTTTTTTCAAGTTTCACCTTAAATATTGCTTTGAAAGCAGAGGTAATTACTAATAAAAAATTTTAAACACGTTTAAATACAACAAAGAAAATATTTAATATAATATCATTTCTATTAAACTTAAAATAAATGTTAGTTACTCAAAGAAGCTAAGAACTTCAAAGAAAAAAGTTTGCATTATTTGTAAATGCAAGTGAAAGATGGACTTTAAAGCTAAAGTTTACAACTTTAATTAAAAAAATTAATAGCTTAACTACAAATTAAACTTGTGCAAAAAGAAAGTCTGTGTGCAAAGCCAAGGGTACTAATTTGCAAAAAAAAAAAAATTAAGAAAGTTTATCTAGAAAAATTCGAAAACATTTTTTGTGTTCTTAAAATTTGCTTAAATTTTTTTCTTTTCTCCCTAAGTTCAATTAACTTGTACGAAATGGGAAAACATTTTCATGTTCTTTGTGTGCAGCCGTAAAAAAATAAAACATTTTTATGGCTTGTTTATACTAAATACTTCATTGTCTTGTCAAAAAGATTTATTTTTGACTACATTTATAATAATAAATAAAAAACAATAAATTTTAAAAGAAAATTAAGAAAAGTATGTAAAATTAATTTACATGTATGTACATACATACATACATACATACAAACATAAAATTTTTTAATGACTAAAATGTGTAGGATCCTACAATTCACGCAAGATTTACATTTGCCGCAAAAAGTGTTGCCAGCCAAAAACAAATTTGACGTCTCAAAATGTTGGAGGAATCCACGGAATACTACGAATATGTTTTTATGCTTGATGAATATTTTTTTTTTTTTTTGTTAAAATAAAAAACATTGACATTTGCACTGGTCATAGGAAATTTTTTTATAAAAGATTAAGCATACAAAGCCGTGGGGACCAAAAATTCTGAGATTAAAAAAAAGAAAATTTCTATAATTTCGTATACCTACTTAAGCTACTTATTTGTTGCTTTCATATAACAAATGTTTCGGAAATAGGTACATATTTTCTATTTATATCCGAGAATTTTAAATTTTGCGCTATTTTTGAGAATTTGACACAAAGCTATAAACTAAAATACCCTTGGCATAAAAAGGTTAGTGTGTTTTCCCTAGTTTTACACACAATTATAACCTGCTCGCTACCTAGAAGTTTGTTAATAATATTTTTAATTTCCAAAAAAAAAATTGAATTTAAAAATTATCAGGTAAACGTACCGACCCTAATATTAAAAACAAAAAATTTAAATAATTACTGCCTAACAGGTACCTAGTACATTTCAAATATTTTCATCATAATTTACAACAATGCAGGTAGGTACCAATAAAAACATTTATTTTAGCCTTGACCAATATGACAAATGACACTATTAAAATATTGAGTCATCTCTCAAAAAAAAAAAAAATATGATTTACCTACTACCTACAAAAAACTATTTTATTACCTTTAATTAAACACTATTACATGTAGGTAGTACCTACTAGATACATACATAGGTTTGAGTATTTTAAAATCTTTTGAATATTATTTTTTATTTATTTTAGCAATTTTTTTAAATTAATTTTTTAACAGTTTTTTAAATTCAATTACAAATTTTCAACAAAAGAACCATTCCCCCATCAACAAAAGAAAAAGCCATAATCGTAGTACTCAATGAAACACAAATTGACCTTTTGTTTACTTGTTGTTTTTGTGCTCATATATACAAAAAAAAACGTAAAATGTCAAGTATTTCGTTGTTTGTTGCTATTTATTATTGTCATTCATTGTTTATTCTCACTTCTGTTTAAGTAGCTCAAAATGTTCAAGCTCTAAACACATAGACGCCAGCAGACTTCACAACTTCATGACTTCAAATGCTGCCAACTTCAAATGCTGCTCTGAAGTCAGCTTCATAATTATTTTGAAGACAGCAACAACATAATAATCAGCTGATGTCTAGTTTAGCAATACAAATTTCAGGGATGCCGCATGTATATTTTATAATGAATAAAATTAAAGTTATTGATAAAAAAAATGTAATTATATCACGAAAAACTATAAAAACACATACATTTGTTTCTTTATTGTATTTTTGTAATGTTCTTTTATGTTTAATATCAAAAATAAGTTTTTGTTATTTTTTTCCAATTTAATATATGTAATGGCAACACTATATTTGTTCTTGCTGCCCGTCAAAATAGAAAAAAGCCTAAGTTGGCAGCAGCAGCAAATGCTGTTGTGCAGTCGTGCTACTGTGCTGCCGTCAAAATAATCGTTTTCATTTAAACACATGGATTTTATTTTTGACATATTGCTGCTTGCTGTCTGCTGTCGTCTATGTGTTTAGAGCATCACACATCATTATCAACAACAACATAAACAAAAAAGAAATTGAGTGCTATTGGGGGCTGTTTGTTGTTGGAGCCTCTTAATTAATAAATAACAAACTAACAGTAAAGCGCATATAAGTAAGAGTTGCCGAATTTTGCGAAATTAAACGAAAATGGCACAAAATAAAATAGCTTTACTGCCTGTTCAACGATGTCGAAAGAAAACACAAGCGAACTTTCATTCGTACAAATACGTTGAAAACAAAAACAAATTTTTAGTTTTTGTTGTTGTTTTCAATATATTTGTACGAATGAAAGTTCGCTTGTGTTTTCTTTCGACATCGTTAAACAGGCAGTTAATAATTTGTTTATATCAAAACTATTTCACACATAAATTTGTAGAGCTAAAAATGCTGTTAAATAATATTATTTGCTTTTTAGTTGTTTGGTTTGTTGATTGCCTTATAAATTATTTTTTTTTATTAAATTTGTAAAAAAAATTTAAAGTTTTGAAAAATGAAATTGTAATAATGGCCACACTGTTTAAGCAGAAAAAACACTTTAAAATCCCACTAAAAAATCCTTTTGTTGTTGACTTAAATTTGTTTGCAGTAACAAAAAAAACGCTATTGAAATATATTTAATTGAAATTTCTTTAGCTGAAAGGAAATTTTTTGTAATAATAAAATAAGATGATGCTTTAAGGGTAAAAAGAATAAGACAATTTATGACACGTGTTGCGCAGATCAAAAAAATAAATGAAAAACATGAAAGAAATTTTTAACGGACATTTTGACATTTTTTAAAGTTTTTTTTTAAGGTGTAGAGGAAAATGTTTCGCCTTAAATTTGCGAACATAAAATAAAACATTTGTTTGAATTACTTAAAAATTTAAAAAAGGAACTTATTGATTTTTAAAAAAGTATTTACCTATAAAACTAGGATTCATTGAAAATTATTGAAGTAAACGAATCCTTAGAAAAGTCATTATTTCAATAGAATTTTCTATAAAAAACTAAAGAATTTGTAAAAGAATTTTTGTTTTCTAGCTATCTTTTAAGTCCCTTTTTTCTTTTAAATATTTTTTTAATGTTTTTAAAATAAGTAGAAAAATGTACATAGTAAAATATTAAATGAATTTTGTTCTGCGAACAACAAAGAACAATTTCCGTTCTTGTTAAACGATTGTTTTCAGTAAACGTCATATGAATGTATCAAAATGGTTTTAATCATTATATTCCACATTTACCAAAACATAATTAAATTAATATCACGAAACTCTTTGGTTTGTAACCGGTAATTGAAGAGCAAACACAAACAACAACAAAAAAGAAAACAAACTTTAAAGCAGCGTTTGCTTAAGGGTTTGTGTGTGGCACAATAGGTATGAATTTTAACAAGGATTGTGTGTCAAAAAATGTGTAGAATTATTTAAGCAGCAATTAGCAAACACAAAGACAGCATCAATAGTGTTATCAAACAACTTAACAAATAAAATGTTAAATATTTAGAAAAAGTGAAAACGCCAACCTATTAGTCTTAAAAAATTATAATTAAATAATGCAATTTTATTTAATTAACAACTTTTATTGCGTTTTGTTATAATACAAAACAAAGAAATTAATTCAGGTTAATTTAATAATATGACAACTTCATAACCCTATTATAACTTTAGTTTATCTGCTTGAATTGGCATCACTATTTTAAATAAGTAAAAGTTTGTTTTTGTTTTGCCAAGATTTTTTCTTGTTTTGATTTCTTCTACTGCTGCTGCTTCTCTCTGCTGCATAAAGGATATTTATTGTTTTGCCGTATTCTGTGTTTTTGTTACATATGTGATTTTGATGTTGTTTTTGTTTTTTTTTTTTTAATTTGGGTGTGTTTGATATGTATGTATGTACACACATATTAATTTAAGTTAATTAAGCACTTAAAATAATATCGGTGACAATTTTTTCAATAAAACTAATGGCAAATAATTTTTTTAAAATTCAGAATAATGATGCTTGAAAAGAAAGTACATTAATGGAATACATAGTTTTGTAATTAAAATGTGTTAATGAATTTTTTTAGGACAATTTTTAATTAAAGAAATTTAGTCAACATATTATTACAAAAACAATGTACAACTAGTTTTTTTCTTAGGTATTCATACATATATTCTAGGTAATCCACTTTTCTCAAAAAAACAGTTTCAAAAAATAATATGTATGTATGTAGGTTCTAAATGTTTTTTTTTTTTGATTTTCATTTGTACTTACCATTACATCCTTTTGGTTTTCTTTATCCAATAAAAATTCCATACTTTTGTGGGGACGACGTACTGAAACAATTTGTGCTGCTTGAGATGAACTGCTACCACCATTCGTACCGGCATTTTTTATAACAACAACAGTGCCATCGGGACGTACAACTACTTCATCATTGTCATCGTAGCCATCGTCATCACCATCATTGCCATCGTGATGATGAAGATGATTACTATGCGTATTTGTGTTGTTAGTCGTATGCAAACGTTTATTACCGGCAAAACGTTGTTGATGCGGCTGCAATTGATTTGGACCGATATTAATTAATGAACGCGTTTTGCCCGTTATAATAGTTTCGTGTGTATCCAAATTAGTTTCGATTAGACCGATTTTTGGTTGTTCCGATTTACGCGATAAATTGTTAAACATTTGAGTTTTTTGTGAGACGCTAGCACGCGAGGGCGAGGTAAATTCGTATGCAGCGGTATTATTTGTATTTACGGCCGTCATTTCTGTAACATTTTCTAGTTGATTGTTGGCACACGACTGTTGCTGATTGTTGTAAAAACCTCGTTCACTGGTTAGAAAATCTTGGGTGAGTGTAGTAGAAGGGGGGTGGTCGGTTTCGGTGTAAAAACGACTGAGACCAACTTCAACTAATGGTTGTTGTTGTTGCTGCTGTTGTATTAAAGAGGATTGTGCGCTTTGCAATTTTTGCATGTGTTGTTGTAGTTGTTGCTGCTGGGGTGGTATGGGTGGTTTTCCAGTCACTTTCTTTTGCTTATCATTTGCATCTTTAGTTTTAGCGCCTTTTTGTTGTTTAACTTGCACAGTTGTATTTTTGGCATTACCATTGTTGGCAATTTGTTTATAAGTGCTGCCAGTGCTTCTTTCCGGCAAAGGACCTTTTAAAGGTATGTGTATAAAATCGGCCTGTTTAGATGCAGCCGGCAGAGATTTAGATTTATTTTGTTGTGCTAAACCATTTGTTTTAACTGTTAAAGTATTTTCTTCCCCTTGAGGTAGATTTTCTTTTTGTTGTAATTTTTTCTTATTACGCCTCAAAGAGAATCTGAAACCATTAGTAAATCTCGACAGGAAACCCTTCGAGTTAGGATGCTTTTCTTCATGTTTAAATTTTGTTTTCATTATTTCATTGTTATTATTTAACTTGGGATTTGCGGCTGTGGTTTGCAGCTCTCCGTTTTTATGGGACATTTTGCTTAGGTTTTGTGTAGATTGTGATTTATAATGTTCGTGTTCTTCGTGTTCTTTTTGCCGTTGAAAATTATCCAACATTTGCTGAGAGGCATAGAGTATGTGATGGGCACGGTTTATGGGAGGTTCACTTAAAATCGGCAATTGTATGCTTAAAGGACGCGCCACAGTTGCGTTTTGCGTAGACGCTTTCAAAATTGTATTACTAGAACCGTAATTATTTACACTTTTATTTTGTTTCGTATTAATTCCATCCGACTGGATTTTCAAAGTTTCATTGTTTACGTTCGTTGTTAAACTAACCGCTGTTACTGGCAATAGTTTTCGTTGTGTGGTTTCAATGTTTTTAATCTTTAATGTTTCTTTTTCAGCTTGTTCCCCTAAAGTATTTGATATTTCTGCTCTTTGTTTATTGTTCTCTTGCTGTGTTTCAAATTCTTTGTATTTCTCTTGTTTTACACTCTCTTTTTCGGTCGCCTCTTTTAAGAGTACAACATTTTCTACCTGCTGTTTGTTATTAATCTCTTTAACCACTACCTTCTCTTTAACAATTTCGACAGTCTCTTGTTGTTTATTATTTTCATGTTTTTTCTTTAGAAACTCTTCATTATATTTACTGGCTATATTTTCATTCTCTTTGGTATTATAAATGACTGTTGCATCGGCATTGTCCAGTAATTCATCTTCACTTTCTTCCTCACCGGCGCTGCCAAACGCTCCTTCTTCAGTTTCCTCATGACACTCTTCTGAGGACTGTTCTTGCCAACAGTATTTAGAGACTACAGGACAAAAACTGACTTCTTTGCCAAAAGATGTACGCGATCCGGCTGGCACTAATATACCTAATGGTTTTTGTGTTTGTGATAAGGGCAGCTGATGCATGGAGTTATGAGCACTCGATACAAAGATGTCATCTTCAATTTCGTCTTGATGATTAAAATCGTATGCATTTAGATTGGGTGTAGAGGAGACTAAATTCTTCTTTTTCGCATTATTGGCCTGGGATTGAAATCTACGCTTGGGTATACTTCTAGCTTTGTTTACATCTTGAGTAGATAGCTCTTTACAGTCGAAATTACACTTTTCTAAACTTTGGGCATAGCTGGTTCTTAATATGGTGGGGTCCTGATCAAAAGTTTTTCCACCATTCTGCATAATACTGGCAAAACTATAATTCTGGGTAAAACTGTTTGTCTTGCCCTCTTCTTTATGGCGTTTTTGTCTGGCTGGGGGCTTGCGTATGACCAGTTGTACATGTTGTACCTGTTCGTTTTCATTTTCCTCACCAGCCGAGCAGCTAGAATTAGAACTTTTTCTCTGATGTAACCTCTGGGGAGCCACAGGTGCTGCATCTGTTTCATCGATTGGTTTATCATTTAGTAAAGAACTAGTGCGATCAAAGTGGGCCGAAAGTTCATCTAATAGAAAATTACTTGTACACACTATTTCCGTTTCATAGTCTGAGGAGACTCTTTTCTCAGTCATTTTCTGGCCTTTCAACTTTTGTTGATCCAACTCCAAATTCAATAAGGCTAAATTATGATAGGATTGGTGAAGTAATCCCAAATTGTTAGTCTCTATACACAGGGAGGGGGGTTTAAATGCTTCAATAGGCTCTTGGAACGACCAGCTCACACTTCTTTTTATATTCGAATCTAATGTATCTAATTCTTCATTACTGCTCAACGAATCATTATCTTTTAAGCCTGGCGCTGATTGTTTACTGGAGGTAGTTACAGATTTCTTAAATATTTTCTGGCGCCCTAGTGTATGTAGTTCATTCGGTACGCTAGAGGTTTTGAACGGCCAGCTCGGCATTAAATTATCATGATTTTTGCGCCAACCTAAAGGAGAATAATCACTATCAGAGCTGCTATTAGCAGTACTAATAAAGGGGAAATTTTGTTTTACACTTTTACAGGACTCGGGGCTAGAACTACAGGAACTATTAAATTTATTAAAACTTTCTAAAGAATTTTCTTTATTTTCATATGACTTGAATGCATTTACTTCAACACGTTTTTCCGTTATCAATTGTAATTGTTGTTCGATAATTTTTTTTCTCACTTTCTCACCTAGTGTTCCTGTGGTGAGTTTTAGATTAACACAAATTTGTTCACCACAATTTTTGCAATTTAAATTTATCTCACTATTTTTAAAATTTTCATTTTTTGTAGCTGTTTTCGCATTACATTTTTGGCAACTTAAATATACGGCGTAGAACAATTGATCCGTCTCGATTTGTTCACCACAATTACGACACTCACTTAGCTCATATTTTTCTAAAATATTTTTACACTCTAAACACTCATTATCTTTGCCGGTCAATAAAACATATGATTCTCTTGTGGGAGAATATTTTTCAAAATTATTTTTTGATTTTCCGCTAGAAATTTGTACGTTTTCCTCTGGGGATGTTTTCAGTTCACGTAGATCGTTTATACTAATTTGAGATGACGGGTTTTCCTCTTCGCCGGCTGCTGCTGCTGGCTGAACTCTTGACGTGGCCATTAGCCAAGTAAAAGAGGCCTTTGATGCGCATGTCGTGGCCGATGATGATGTAGACGAAGAGGCTGAAGATGAAGACGAGTTGTTGCTGTTTGTAGAAGACTGAGAGGAGCTAGATGATGTCGACACTTCTGATGATACCGGTGATGGCGAGTGTGTTTCTGTACGCTGTTTATGGCGTATGAAGTCAAGGTGGGGAGAGAGTGGTGGTGTTTTTAGGCATTCATGTCTCGTGGTAGTGTTATTTTTAAATTCATTTAACATGGAATGTTTGTTGGCCTGTTGTTGCTGCTTCTGCTGCTGTTCGCTATTTAGTTCGTTAAACGTTTGCTTGCTGTGACTGCTTATCAAAGATTTATTTTCCAATTCTTCTTCCTCTTCGGAAAATTTCTCATAGTTTTTCAATAAACTTTGGGATTTACTACGCCTTAAACCAAAGCCCAAAGAAGGCTCACAATAACCAGAGTCCTCTGATAAATTTTCTGCTGAACTTTTACCCTTTTTAACTTGTTGTGAATTGCTTTTGTTAAATTTCTTAAACAGAAATTCATTATCTGTGCAATCAATTGGCGATAGTACGCTTTGGGGCCTGGAGGAGCCCTCTGAACCCTCAGAAGATGATTCCGAATCCGATCTTATTTCTGCCAGGTGTGTAGAAATTTTTAAATTCGAAACTCTTGAAAATTGCTCACTGCTATTATTTGAATTCATATCATCGAAATTCAACTTATCCAAATCATAATACGTTTGATGTAAACGACCATCTAAGGACTCATATTTTTTCAGCAAAGACGACTGTGAGCCACGACGGCTGTTATTGGCGGAATTATTGCCTGAATTAGAAGCCGCCTTAGTTTGAGACTCTTCATGTGTATCAAAGCTTAGTAAGGAAGGTGAGGAATTGCCTAAACTAGTCATACTGGCATGTTGTTCTTGCATTAGTAATTGGCGCTCTAAAGACTCAAACTGTATGAGACTAGATGAACGACTTAAGGAATTATATGACAAAGAATCTGAGTCGGAATAAAAGTCATCGAAACCTCGTCTACTGCCCATACTGCTGCGCTGTTGACTATTAGTACCCCAAGAATCGCGGGAGAAGTTCTCATAGTTAAGAAATCTTTCTAAACTGTTATTTTTTTCAACACCCGCATATAATGGACGTCTCAAAATCACTTCCTCTTCGGGCAAGCTAGAAGCCAAAGACTCCTCACATCTACGAGGACGTTTGGCTGGACACAAAAAATCTCTTTCAGATGTAGAATCGTTATCTAAAAAAAATTAACACAAATTAGTTATGATTTTCATGTAAATTTAGAAAATAGAAATTTCTAACCTTTAGTTACTTCGATTCTTATCACAGAACCCGTGTCCGATTCAGCCGAACTCCAGAAACTTGCACCACCCGCTCCTCCCGTACCACCACAACTTGAGTCGCCTTCTGTGGTACAGCCTCCCTCAGCATCACTTTCTTGCTGGTCATGTTGTTGCCAGGAATTTAAGGCATATTCTTCATCGTCTGAAGTCTCTTCCATAATGGGCTCCAGCATTTGCCGCGAAGACGACAAATAAATGGCATCTACAAAGAATTTAAATTTAATATTAGAAATTGTATTGTTATTATTATTTGATTTAAATCATTTAGAGAAAGTTCTCCCACTTTTAATGGCCTGCGTCGTCCTTAGTTTAGGCATTTCAACCTTCTTTCTATGATCTTGTTTTCAAACTATCGTTTGGTTTTTCTTTATTTCTTAGATTTTGTGCTACTGAATTTGCTACATTTTTCTGTTTTTCTTCTGCAACATTTTCTTTAGCTTCTGTTTAAGTGTTTGTTGTGGGCATAGTATTTGTTTTTAGGAAGATTGTTATCTAAGCAATTATTATGACGTTAGGTTTGTTTTTATATTTTGTAATTTTGTTTTTGAACTCATTTTGAATATGACTCACAATGATGCACAAGACTTTTATTCATTTATGCTGCAGCATAAAAAAAGGGGGAAGTAATCCTAAACTAAAACAATCTTAAGATTTTGCAATTTTTGTAAGGTCACATCACACTTGCAGTGTTAGTATTATACATAAACACTTTAATGTGCATAAGAAAATTACAAATTACTTTTAATAATGAATTTTTATCGATAACGATAAAGCTACACATCATTTTAATCTCTTAATAAGACTTTGTGTTGAATTTATAACAAAAATTATTTATTTAAATATTTTTTTTTTCAAAATCTTCTATAAAATCTGTAGACTTTTATAGAGAAGTAACCGAGCAATTCGCAAAAAAAAATAAATTCCGTATTTGGAAACCACATTTTTCAATATTTTCCCCTGACTGTACATTCCCCGATCTAAGAACCACTCATTCCTCTTCATTGCACACAAATAGCCTTCATTCTCCATTAAAATAGAAACAATCCCTTATTTATCTTCCACGCTAAGTCTTAAAGTCGTTGATGTTGCCGTTAATGATAACGACAATAATCACGATCGTCATCATTATCATTATAAACATGATTACGAAGTTGACGTTTGTGTAGTGATGATGCAGCATTTATTTTTATTTATTTCTTTTATGGCTGCTGCCGCTGCCATTGCTGCTTCAGATGCTGCTGTCTTTGCAATTAATTTATTAATTTAAAAACAAACAGAAATGTGTGTATATATACATGCATAATCATGTAAGTATATACCTATTTACATATGCATACATACATACATACATATGTATGAAAATAATGCACGAGTTCATCTTTTTTTAGCGTCTCCCTTTAGGACTCAACCATACATACATACACAAAGATCCAAGTGAGATCTTTTTTGTCTATTTTATAATTCTTGTTGTTGTTGTTGTTATTTTAGTAAGACAATAATCATGCTTCATTGTGTTGTAAATTAACATGGAAAAATATATTCTTAAACACACATCAGGTATGGAAATAGAACAGTTGCAAACGTTATTCCAAATACTCTCTCTGTCGAATGTGTATATGTATTGCTAATTTTAGAAACATTTAAATCTTTTTGGAAATCTGTTTAATAACCCCACATTTATTTTGCAGCTACTTAAGAATCATAATGTTCTAATCCGGCAACTTCACATGTTTTTGTTCACTTTTCCAACTCTGTCATGATCATAGAGAATACAAAAATATATTATTGTGTCAAAGTAGAGTTGAAGATCAAAAAAGAATTTATAAAGAAATACGCGAACAACACATGAATAAATTAAAGTTAATTCCGTGGAAATAAGAGGAGAATTTAAAAAAAAAAGGAAAATGGAGAGCATGATTTTAAAAATAAACAACAAAATCAGATTGTAATAGCTGAACAAAAATGGGGAATTTGTTGTGAGGACAGACATTGTTCACGATTTTGAAGCAATTAAAAATATTTTTGGAATTTACTCGATATAATACACTCAAAACTACGCTAAACTTCAATGTATTTTTGAATTAAAAGAAAAATATTAATACAGGGTAGGACAAAAGTTACCATGGGTTTCAAAAATTTAATAACTTTTTCGTATATAAGTATGTACATACATACTTATATGTATATTTTTGATATTTTTTATAGATATCTATTGAAACTCTGTGTGTGTGTGTGTGTGTTAGCTATAGACTCCGAAACTGTAAAACCGATCTGACTCAAACTTTGGCAAGTTGTTGTACACATTCCAGGGAGTGTTTATGGGTGGAAAACAAAATTAGTTATCATTTTTAGCTACTTGCACTCGACCGATTTTTCTTAAACTTTGCACAGATATTGAGCTGTCATGACTATATAATTTCGTGATTAGAAAAGTGGGCAGGGCCACGCCCATAAAAAAAAGTAATAATTTTGAGGAACTTGCACTGGACAGATTTTTCTGAAACTTTGCACACATATTGAGCTGTCATGATTATACAATTTCGTGATAATAAAAGTAGGCAGTGCCACGCCCATAAAAATTAGTTATCATTTTTATCTACTTGCACTAGATCGATTTTTCTAAAACTTTGCACACATATTGAGCTGTCATGACTATCTAATTTCGTGATTAGACAAATGGGCAGGGCCACGCCCATAAAAAAAGTTATAATTTTGAGGTAATTGCACTTGACCGAATTTTCTAAAACTTTGCAGGCATATTGAACTCTTATGATTATACAATTTCGTGACTAGAAAAGTGGGCAGTGTCACGCCCATAAAAAGTTATCTATTTCAGCTACTTGAACTTCACCGATTTTTCTTAAACTTTTCACACATATTGAGCTGTCATGACTATACGGTTTCGCGATTAGAAAAGTGGGCAGTGCTATGCCCATAAGAAATAAGTTATAATTTTTAGCCTTTTGCACTTGATATTCAATTTAAATTTAGAATGCATTTATATCCATTAAGGGGCGTAGCAACGCGCGCCGGGCTTTTCTAGTGCATAAATAAAACCTGGAGAACAAATAATGGCGAGATTCACAACTGATCAGAAAACCGGAATAATAGAATTTTATTATTAAAATCTGTGATTAAAAACGCAAAGAGCATATCGTCGGCATTTTAACGTAAGAACTTTGCCATCTGAAGCAATGATTCGATGCTTAGCTTATCGTCACCACCAACATGGCATCGTTAGAGATTTGCTTCGAACCGGTAGATCACATTTAATTCGCAGTGCAAAAAATATTAAACATGCTAAGCAAAGTGTCAATGAAACACCAGAAACACCTACAAGAAGGCGTTATGTTCAGCTAGAAAAGGCTCGGTAAGTTACTACGGCATATTTTTAAAAAAGATTTATTGTTATTCCATAGGGGGTTTATTTGGTGCAGGACTTTAAACCCGCAGATTATCGGCAACGCCTGCATTTTGCAGGTAAATTTAAACTGTAGGCCAGAACTGAAAATCTGATTATGAGTGATGAGCTCATTTTCATTTGAATGGCTTTGTTAATAATGTAGCTTCTAAAAATTCAAGAGCCATTCAAAAAAATGCAAAAAATTTTACATTAGGGGGAAAGCATCCGAGATATCGTAAATGACATCTTTAATTTGACGTTAGATTAAAAAGTCACCCAGGGCAAAAAAGAAACCATTAACAACGATATGATATCGGACTGTAAATGGCAGCGCCAAAAAAACAAAAAAATGCTGTATTTTAGGGCGTGGCACAAAATTTTTTCCTGTTTTAGAAACTTCATTGACATATCTTCCATTCAAGGGGGTGACTGACAAAACCTTTTTTCTTTGACCCGCCTTAGTGGTGTGGCATTACATCTAAAAGTATCATTTGTCGTTACTTCTTTCAAAATTAAGATGGAAATGTTGTTTATGATAGAACATTTTTCACTTTCTGCTTTTCAAACTTCGGTCTGAGATAAGGTTTCAGCAGGAAGGATCCACCACCCGGAACACAATGACACTTTTAAGTTAAATTTTTGCAGAGCGAATAGTTTCCCGAAATTTGAAAATTAATTGGCAATCGCGTCCAGCACGTGACTATTTTCTTTTGGTTATTTAAAGGAGCGAGTATACGTGAAGAAGACCGAGATCATTCTTGAACTTAAAGCCGACGTTGTTGCAAAAATGCGAGCGCTACAGCGACAAATTTTAAAAGATGTTCTGTTAAATGCTCTTAAACTAGGTCATCATTGCGAAGCTAAAAACGGGGGTCATTTAAGTGGCATCATTTTCTATACTTGGTGTAAAGCAATTTTCATGTTGTGTACTTATGACCTGAATAAAAAAAATAATTAAATTTTCAAACCCCATGGTGACTTTTGGCTCACCATGTATTTTTATAACATGTATGAACTAACATAAAAAAAAAACTTTTTAAAATTATCTTAGTTTTCAAAATATAATTTAAATAAATTTTGAAATTTGCATAATAAAATCAGCGTAACTGTGTACGACTTAAATAGCAATTATGGAAGACTACAAATCCCTTTTATAAAAATTCAGCATAAAATCAGGCGTTGTATTGAGACAAAGTACCTAAATACCTACTATTTTCCAAAAAGAATAAGATAAGATAAATTTGAACTTAGAAATTGACATCACCTTTTCATATATGAAACAAAGTTGCCACATCATATGTAAATATGGTCTAGTTTCAATTAGAGTACACCAAGGCGAATTCAATAAGGTGAACTTATTAGATCAGCTGATCAACAGCTGTTGACTACTTCTAGGGAACACTTGTCAAATTTTTGTGTTTGTGTGTGTTTTTTTATTGTTCACATTTGTGAGCGGTGTTTTATTTAAAATTACAAAAATTTTAAAAAAATTGTGAAAATCTGTACAAAATCGTAAAGAATTTGCAAGCAAATAGTGAAAAAAGTGAAAAGTTGTAAAAAATTGTGAGCAAATTGTGTTGGTTACTTTTTAATTGTTGTTAATAATTACACTGCTCTGCAGCAAAATCCTCCATTTAATAAAATTATGTGGACTATATGGATTTTGACGCGCTGAACTCATATTCGTTGTTGGTTTTTTTCCACCAGATCGGGATTTTTTTTTATGGGCGTGGCAAATTTTTCCCCCTAAATAAGTCAGGTACGGAGACTTATTTCCTCCTAACTCGAGAACCAGTCATCCGATTTTCAAAAATAAAACACCAAAAAATGTGTAACAAAATTGTATTTATTTTAATGGAATAAAATTTTTCTCTATCTCTTATCGTTTTGGAGTTATTTAGAAACTAATGGACAAAACAAATTTTTTTCGTGCAAAATTCGTAATATTTTTCAATTTAAAAATGAAATTAAAAAAAATATAAGGCAAATATTCAACATTTTAAGCTTTTTTCTGAGAGCTACTTGTCTTTTGTTTTGTTTTACACTAACAAAATACACGTTGTATTTTTTCACTTTGTAGTTGATTTAGCGACGAGTTTACCTTATTGAATTCGCCTTGGACTACACCTACACATAATAAAATTTAGCCTACTTAAAATCAATTTTACAGATTTTCCACATTAAGTTTTTGGCCTAGCAAGTAAACCTATACCCTGCCTTAAAGTAAATTACATTTATAGCAGTAACTATTATCAGTCTCGTAATTAAACAGTCGTCCCTGTTTACACAAGTTAAAAAGTACAAATGAAATTAAATTGTTCAATGTTGTCATAACAACACTGCAATGGCAATTCCGAACAATTTATTTTCACTCGCAATACAGAACAAGAGGTATTTTCTTTACCTTGTTGCTCAAAAGCCGGTACATTCCACTGCGGCGGTGTTGTTAATACTCCAGCTAAATCCAAATGATCCATTTTTTTTTTGCAGTAACAAACGTCAACAAAACTCTTTAATTTTTTTCTTAAAACTGACAATAATTTCCATTAAAGAGAATGCACCAAACGTTAAGTGTAATTGAAACTTAAATAATGGAAAATTATTGTTACAAACATGTAGGTATTTCGACTATTGTTTTGAACGAAATCTTACCTCAGTTTCGTTGTTGTTGCTGTTGTATAGAATTTATTGGCAAGTAAATAATTCGTATAAATGTATTAATCGCTATTGTTGTTATCTTAGAGCACCTTTATACATTGTTAAACGCTTTTAGCGTTTTTTTACGATTAATTTTTCTTAAATTAGCGTTTTTTTCAAGCTTTTCGCATATACAAAATAACTTTATGTATTTAATCCTATATTAATAATATTCGTTGGCGAAAAAGATATCTGCAATTAGATAAGAAAATAAAAAAATAAATAAAGGTTAGTAAGAAA
Organism: Phyto melanocephala; assembly: GCA_941918925.1. Lineage (NCBI taxonomy): Eukaryota > Metazoa > Arthropoda > Insecta > Diptera > Rhinophoridae > Phyto > Phyto melanocephala. The sequence goes on along the minus strand of OW799236.1, from coordinate 20,825,384 downwards.
TATTACAATAAAGAATATTGATTATAATTAAATATGAAATGATTAAGTTTAACAAAGAAAAAAACAACATTTGATTTAAAAAAATAATTTTATCTTTAAACTTTTAAAGTATTTACAGTTTAGACTGTGCAAATATTAACAAATTATCATTATGACTTCTGTTAAGCGGTGTTTAGATTATAGTCCAAGTCAACTGATGTGGCAAAACAGTAAGTTCGATAACCAAAATCCTATAGTGTAAGCCCGTTTTGATTAATACAAATATAAAATCCAATTGCCAATTTCGACAGTTCTATTGGTTTTAGTACATTTAAACAAAATTTTAGTACCATGTGAATTTTCACATACAACGAACAAAAGCAGATTTCATCTGATTGCATTCGATAATGTAAACTCGAATATATAAATTAAAAAAATATTTTTTTTTTTGACAAACTTATCATTTCGTAGGATTTTTTTGTTGATTAGTCAAATGTTAAAACCGATAAAAAAAATCCTTTAATCTAAACACTGCTATAACGACACATGATTAGTCCTATCATTTGGCATCACTGTCATGTGGTAATAAAAACCAACAAAAAATACACTTGATAAACTGTTCTTCTTTATAACAGAAATAAATTAGATTAAAAAGAAAATCAATACATTTATTTTATTTATTAAGGAAATCATTCGATATTGAATTCAAAAATTTAAAAAAAATCTTGATGATGGCATTTAAGAAAAATATATATATATGATACTACTTTGGTTAAAATGTATTAAAGTTCCTCATTTAGCCTACTAAAGGCAATGACCGACTATCCTACAAAGTCGTGCGATTATGTCAAATAAAAATCTGAGGGCAAATTACGCCGTTCGAACGTGATCGAAATTTTAAAATTCTTATTAGAATCTCTATACCTAAAGCACAGCGAACTCAATCGTTCGAGTAAAATTTCGATCGTAATCGAATGCCGTAATTTGGACCCTGATAAATTTCTATCCTACATGAGAAAATCGCAACAAATATGTGATTTGATTCCGCACTATCATACCTGCTTTACAATAAGCAACTCTGATCACACAGAAACTTCTATTTTATGAAAATGTTCAAAAGATTATCAAATCGGACACACTTGTCAAAAAAAAAAAATGTCACACATGTGCACTTTTTGTCCACACTATTACACTTTCTGAACACACATCACAGACAAAAACCACAATGGCGAATAAGTGTTAAAGTTTTTTATATACAGGGTCACTAGTTTATTTTAATGGTTCAGAGCATTATAGTGTAGCCATTATGAGATACCGCATTACCGAGTTTCGGTTCTGGAATTTACTAGTATTATTGTTATAGAAGTTTATATAACATTTTAGATATTAACCATTATGGCAGTTCTTCTATTAATAGTTAAACAAGCTCATCTAATGCAATAGTAATACAACAGAGTTCGTGGTGTGTATATCAAATTGGAAACGAAGTACATAGCAATAAGTAAATAATAAATAAGGTACTGCCTGAGTTTGATTCATTGTGTTAAAAATAAATAAAGGGCTCTTCTCTTTAATACCGAAAATTTCAAGTATTTTTTTTGTTTGCAATAAAACAAATCTCGGTTTAAACGTAAAAATATGTTTTACGAATCTGTAAAACTGTAATCTATATTAATGTGACAGGTATATTTAATTGGCATAATTTTAGTTTTTAAATCACCCAAAAGGGCTTTTACAGAGTGACTAAAAAGTTTTCATACGTATATTGCTTCTGTATATATTTATAATAAAGAGATTATTTAATTATTTGCCTTTTAAACGTTTACTTGAATTTTTACGATTTTTTCAATTAGGAATTGAATGTTAATGGTCATTAGAATTCTTTTTACAGGTTTTTAAATTATCCTGGTCAGAGCTTCGAACGATAAGTTCTCGCACTTCTGGAATTTCCTCTTTAGGAGCTTTCAGAGTCTGTAGCTAATTGACATAAGCCTGTGAATTTAAAAAATTATAAAAATATCTTATATCACAGGAGCTGTGTGTAGAGTAACATCTTTCTGTTGAATGCACATACGCTTCAGTCGCAATTCATTAATTAACAGCATTAAAAACCCATTAATCATGGCTCTTTAGAGCTTTTTAATTATAGGAAAAATAATACTCTAGTTGTTCCCGGAAAAATAAAGCCCGATGACACCACCGGTGTAAATGGCATACAATGCAATTACTTCGAGTGAATCATACATGGATTCCCAGTACCCAAGAAGGGCACATGTTGTTAATAAATGTGTGTTCTAAAACCAATAGTCACAAGTATCCCGTACATAGATTCCCAGTGCCCCAAAAGGACACATGTTGTTAGTTAATGATGATTTAAAGGTAATAGTCAAAAGTATCCCGCGTTTTTTTTTTTTTTTGAGGAGTATAGCGTTTTATAAGTTACTGACGTAGGACATCAACCGGCCATCATATGCAAAACTTATAGCATCTTTCGATAAATTTATTTATTTTGAAATGTCCTGTTTACAGCTGAGATAAGAATGAAATAAAAACGGAATTGTCTTAAACAGAAGTTACAATGCACTACAAACCTGAAGCAAAATCGATCTATATAAACTCGGCCATAATTTTACTCGAACGTTTGAGTTTGCCACGCTTTTGGTTTCAATATTCTTTTACGAATTCTTAAATAACGATCGCGTCGTATGCCACAATATTCCCACTGTTTTATAGCATTACGTTTCACTCTCACTTAGACAACTTGAGAACCCTTTAACCTCATCAGCTTTATTTATTCCCTCATAACTTTTAGGTTTTTTTTTTACATTAACATGTGTATAAGATAACTTTTTTGCTACACAGCGAGACATAATGCTAAAGGGTATATCCGATTTGCCGTAGCCAAGTACAGCACGCTGAATTGTTTTTTTTGTCTCACGTATTTTGCCATTAACATAACTTCATAATAATTCACCTAAACAGTACATTTGTTTACATCTACATGCTCTTAATCATACACAAACTTATTATGTACTTCAAATCAATATTTCGTAAAATTTTTTTTCAATAATATGAAACATTAGAAAAATAAAAACAATATTTACATAATAATTTTTATTATTTATTTTGTGTTTTGTACGTGTGGAAATAATGTTTATAACAAAATTTCATTTAAAATTAAATCAATTGAAATGTTTGGCCTTGAAATGGAAAAAAATATTAACAAATGATGTACATAGTTAATTGTTCTTGCATTTTTGTATTATTTTTATATACCGAGTGGTTTTTAAATCGTTTGGATTTTGAAAATTATAAAAAGAAAATAGAAAATTTCCAGAAATAATTAAATATTTTTTGGGGCAATAAACGAAAGACTGGCGTTTACATTTAAATAATTTTTTTATGTAAATGTGCCCGCGGCTACGCTGTAGGTGGTATATCCATGTGCTCCAATTTCAGCATACTTTTTCCAGCATTTCAGCCGGTATCTCACTACTGGCTTGGCAGCATTAATGTTGTCTTCCAGGGCTTGAGCAGGAACAATCACAAGAGACTTTACAAACCCTCCTAAAAAGTAGTCTAATGGAATCAGATCCCGTGACTGCCAATGTACTGCTCCAACGCGATATTAATTTTATCAACTAACTCGCCTCTTAATAGGTTCATTGTATGGCGTGCCGTGTGTCACAGTCTTTTTGAAGCCACATGTCAACCAAGTGCAGTTCTTCTTTTATTTTTGTTGAAAAAAAGCCGATAATCATCGCACTTGACGAAGAACGATCTTCATTGACACTGGCCAGTTCAGCTGCAATATTCATCTCGGTTCGCACTCTTTCCATACGGATTGGTGGATTTTTGTTTAATAAAATAAAAGTAGTACGAAATTTTATCACACAGCCTCGCAGATTATGTCTATCATAAATGAACGTAATTTACCGAACACATTTCTCACATAGCACGAATTTCGATAATAGAATTTATTGGTTTGCAAGTGTTCGTTTGTATATTCATGATAATATGACAAACCTTATTGAAAATGTTTGGCATTGCCACATGTTAAGAACATTTGGTTTTTACACTGAAAACAAAAATTACTCTGAAAATCCATATAACAAAAAGTTAACCTTTATATACATCTTATATATAAATAGGAATTTCGATTTTATTTTTAGACAGTTTACTCTCACATTATACAACCTATTTTAATTCAAAAATATTCCATTTGAAAAGAATTTTCCTGCACAAACTTATTAAAACTGGTTCAGCATTTTAGGAGTTATAAGCACTTTAAGTTGCTATTAACATAAAAAATATGTGTGTAACAAAACAAAAAAACATTATGTTGAACATTGTTAATGCAAATTGTTTTTGTGAAGAGCTTTTTTGTGTATGGTATAAAAAACAAAACAAAGAGAGTATACAGTGCACTCGCGTTAACGTGTACACCGTCTAACGTGAACACCGTCTAACCTGAACAAGAAAGCTCTATAACTTGAAAAAAAAATTTTTAATGTTAATTTCGATTTTTTAAATTTAGGAAATACCCTGTGTGTATTCTCTAAACTTATTTTTTTTTTAAGCATGGCACCGAAATTTGAAGTCTTTTTCTTATGCGAAGTTAGAGTGTTAAAAAATGTTAATGTTTGGAATTGAATGAAAAGGCTGTCTTTGTAGATAGTTTGCAAAAAGGTATCTCGCGATCTTGTAATGAATTGTAAATAATAATTTTAGTTTTATATTTTTATAATAAATATTATATTTAATAACGTGAAATTACGTTCAAGCGTGTAAAACACAGGTTGATATTGTAAAAATCTGTATTTCTCTCATGAAACTCGAAAATCGCTAACGTGAACAATTTCGCTTACATGAACTGCTTTGGTTCTAATTAGTTCACGTTAGCGCGAGTGCACTGTAGTTACATTTATAACTAGATTACGGTCGAATTAGTCGACCGCAAAACATGCTAGTGTTTTTATATACAGGGTGGGGCAAAAGTCGCGAAGGGATTTGAAAAATTAATAACTTTTCAAAATTATTTTTTTTTATTTTTCTTTTTAGAACTTGTAAAATAAATCTGGGAGATTAATTATGGAAGGTTACAACGTTATCCAGCGAACCAAAATCATAGAACTTTATTTTGAACATCATCGATCAATAATTCAAACTCAACGAGCCTATCGTCGTCATTTTAATGTGCGGAATTCACCATCCGAATCAATGATTCGACGCTTAGTGACACGTTTGCAGGAACAAGGCTCAGTGAGGGATCTTCCACGAAGCGGAAGACCACATTCTGTAATTAGTGAAGCAAATATTCAACGCGTTATGGAGAGTGTTGAGGAGAATCCTGAAACATCAACCATATCTCGAGCGATATCGAGATATGGTCCAAAATTTTTTAAGGCCAGCTCTTTCAGACAATCGAGAAATGTGGTTCCAACAAGATGGGGCCACTGCACACACTGCTCGAGCCACTATGCAGCTCCTAAGGCAGATTTTTGGCAAACGTTGGATTTCCAAAAATTCAGCATTCAATTGGCCTGCCCGTTCGCCGGATTTAACAGCACCAGATTATTTCCTTTGGGGATATTTGAAAAGAAGGTGTATATCAATAAACCCAGAACACTTGCACAGCTCAAAGAGAATACTCTCACTCGTGTCATAGAAAATGCTATTAAAAGAGCTCAACTTTGCGAGGCTGAAAATGGTGCTCACTTACGTGACGTAATCTTTCACACGTAAATTTAAAAAATCTCCCAATATCATATTTTATTATTTTCTAAAAATAAAATTAAAAATTAAAAAAGTTATGACTGTTTTAAACCCCTTCGCGACCACCCTGTACATATACACACATGTTTTTATTTTTATTATAAGCAGTCCCTTAAATATTTTATGCAGAAGAAAGAGAAAGATGCCGGTACATGATCATCCCGTCTTTCAGAATATTAAAGTACAGATTAATAAAATGAACAAATACCTACGGGAAGTAATTAATTGGATAGGGTTATAAGCCCGAAGATAAAACATTGACTATACATAAGCGTACTATGACCATACCAAGGTATCGGATCGAAAATGGGCCACACCAAACTAAAATGGTTTTCCATGATATTAGCCGAAGCAGAGGTAAATACCTTCGACTAACACATCACAATACTGAGATTTTAGCAATTACAGAAGGCAATTATAATAGACTGAAATTGATAGTGAAACTCGGATTCGTATTTCTACAGACAGCCGATTAATTATCAGAACCTTGGGAAACGGAAAAGTTAAATCTCAAAATATTACAAGAGTTAGACATGCTTGTAAGCTAACTGTAAATATATAGAGATAATATAGATACTGGGCCATCAAGACACAAGCGGATACGAGAAAGCCGGCAAAGTATCCTTAATGGGATCACTAACTCTTTTCGTTGTTCAAAAACTAAGTAAAACTTGGGAAATGGAATAATAACACTTCAGGAATGGCCATATTTAGGTGTTGGTAAGGAAAAACCTTAATCAAGGATGAAAGGAGATTCTGATATTAAAAAGATTAACTGGTGTAATAACAAACCGTACAGAGTTAAGAACTCTTTCAGCTCGCATGCGACTATTAGATAAAACAACATACAGAGCATGCGAGGAAGGGGACAAAACAACATACAGAGCATGCGAGGAAGGGAACAAAACAATAAAACACTACCTTGCCCAATGTCTTGCGATAGGACATATTTAACACGAAAACTTAAACGTGGGTACTATGCCGAACTTGAACAAATTAAGGGCTTCAGAATAAAATTCATTTAAAGGACTGAATTTTTCACCTAGACGAATTCTTAGATAAATTGGGTTTATGGATTATTATGGGGAACTTCCTTTAATAGAGCGTATGAAATATGAAAAATAGCAATTTATTTGTAAAGAAATCTAATTAATATTATTTAATTGTTGGACTTAAGCTGTTTAAAATGCATAGCACTGGTATTGGCCAAAATTGTTGAAAAAAATTTAAAATGTTATTTTGGGTAAAGGTTTACTAATGATTAGGCAAAAGCACCAGTGGAATGCAACCAGCTTAAACCCAACAACCGAATAAATAATGTTGAAATGTTATGAGAGCATATCCCAAATGATTTTGTAAATCATGAAATCTAAAAAAAAATTAAATAATAGAAAAATTAAGGCAAATAAATTGAAGAACATTAGCGAAAACAAATTATTAAAAAAAAAAACTATTTAAAAAATCTATTTATGTATGTTCATTTCTTAATTTCAAAATTCAAAATAAGCAAACTTAATTGAAAATTTATTGATCAACACCTCAAAGAATAAATAAAATAAAATGAAACTAATTTTTTTTTATCTAAAAATAAATTTTAACATTTAACATACTAGTTTATTTTTGCATTTTTTTCTGAATTGATTGAAAATGCGTCATTTTTCGGTCAATTTCTAAACTAAACAGTTTTCAAAATACACACAATTTTTGTATTTTTTGCTATTAAAAAGGTGTGGTTTTGCCCTCTTCTTTCTAAAAGAAATACATTTACTCCTCTTCTAAATGAGTCTATGTACATACATAAATATTTATGTATGTATGTCTTCTTTTTAAAAATGTTTAGCATTTTGTCTACAATGCAAAAAAAAATACAATAAAAAACACCTAAAACGCACACAACAACAACAAGAACAAAAATCGTTTGTACTAAATGCGGAAATTTAAATAAATATTTTTGTTTCTGGGTGAATTGCGGGCTAATTGTACATTAGTGGGCCATGTGTTTATTTTTTTCGATATTTTCTCATTTTTAAAATGCAAAACATGCTCGAGCATGAAATCAAAAAAAGTTTAAAGTATTTTTGGAGTAATATGAAATAAAATAGATAGAAATTTTTGCCAACACAAAAATATATCAACTAAATTAATAAGACTTTTATTTACTTGTTATGAATTGCAAATTTATTAAATATAGGCCATAGTTTTTAATATTCTACCATTAATGCGCGTACAGAAATTTAAAAAGATAAAAAAAAACATTTCTGACAATACTTTGTGATTTCATACGTTAATTGTTGTCTTGTATGTTTTAAATCAGACTGGCAACTCAGCAAGAAGTTTAACTGACATACATAAAATAAAATATATACTAAATATTTGTATTTGTTTCTCATGCACCCATCCAAAATTAAGCACTTTTTATCTTTATTTTTTTTTAATTCTGTCATAACAAAATGTTGACAAAATAACCGTTACAAATATTTTACTTTCCAGTAAACTAGCAGTGCTGCCAGTCAGTGTTTCTCTTTATTGCTATGTACTCTTCCAATGAAACAATACGAGTATACATATGACCGTTATTTTAAATATTCTTTTTTCCAGTTGTTTATCAGTGTTGTCAATGAGTGTTTTGTTGTTTGTTTTGTTTTAATAAAACGAAAATGAGTATATTTGCAAGAAATTTGCTTAAATTTAAAATTTTTCTTATACCTAAATAATAAATACCTACTTATTGCTCTTATTTGACCTTTAATTTTTTTATATACAATTTTGTAAAAACACACAATTTCTTTCCTGAAGATGCTACACAAAGGAGTAGCGAAATATTGAATAATAAATAAATCAACAAATATTTATAAAGACCTCGAGCTTGAAAAATCAATTACAAATTAAATAATAAATATAATATTTAAAAGTTTCCGAAGAAAATTTTAACGAAAAATACTTATGTAAGTATACCTATGTAAGAATATTTTATAAAAATATTTTTATTGTATTAGATCAAAAACTAAGAGTAAAACCTAACAAAGTAAAAGTAAACGCTATTTTTTCTTCTTAAAATCCTAACCACATTTTCATATCCGGGATAATCATTAAGAGTAAAAACATTCCCATCATCTTGGCAGACTAACCGCGTCCAAACAATTAGCCATCCACATAAGAGAGTACTTTTTCTATCAACACTTGTAAGTTTAGGGATTACAAAACTTGAGTGTGTACTTTTTAAAAAAATATATAACTTGTTGATTAATATTGCTATTTCTTTTCTATATTTTCTTTGAATGCACGAATATTTCTTGTCTAAATATTACATTTTAAAATTGATTTTTTTCCATATACCGCAAATTGTTTATGGTTAAATGAACGTTTCTAATCAATGTTTATTTATAAACGATTTTCTGCTTCGTTTTGTGTGGATAAAATACCAAAACAATATTCTTGGCATTTCTGTGCGTCATTGGCGATTGTTGCGATATATGTATATATTGTACATGAATAGAAACAATAAATTCTGAAAGAAAAAAAACTAACAGATAATATGGATTGATTATGAAATTAACAAGCCCTTTAAATGAAACGAAATGAATATGTCGTTTTTAAATTAAATTAATGTAAGTAATCAAAACAACAATAAAATAAATTTTAACTAATTGTCTTTTTTATAAAAACTACTATCCTATCAGTAAGGGGTGAAGAAGTGGTGATTAAAAAACTTATAAAAATTAAGCATATGTAACAAATTATTGTTTTTTTTTTTTTTGACCTTTTATAATAATATATGTTTAATAGTTTTTTAAGCTTAAGGTCCTTTTAATAATAAAAAATCTTTTTGTTTTGTTTTATATTATTTGATCAATATTTCGCTACTTCTTTGTGTAGCATCATCAGGATAAACGTTTTTTTATTATATATTAGTTTTTTTTGTTGGATTTGTGTCTTGATATTTGTTATTTTGTAAATAAATTTATAGTTTGATTAACAAAATTGAAAATAACATAAAAAATTTTTTTAAACATTTTGTCATATATAAAAAATTATACAAAAATGTAGTATAACAAAAAATTACAATTTATATAAAAATATTAACAAAAAGTATTATAACAAAAATTGTTGAAAAAATGTTAATAGTATTATAAGAATATGTATGTGTAATAATAGAAAAAAATTTGTATAACAAAAATTCATAATTATTAAAGTATTAATAAGAAATTTATAAATTATTGTTAAAGTATAGACAATAATTTATAAATTTCTTATTAATACTTTAATAATTATGAATTTTTGTTATACAAATTTTTTTCTATTATTACACATACATATTCTTATAATACTATTAACATTTTTTCAACAATTTTTGTTATAATACTTTTTGTTAATATTTTTATATAAATTGTAATTTTTTGTTATACTACATTTTTGTATAATTTTTTATATATGACAAAATGTTTAAAAAAATTTTTTATGTTATTTTCAATTTTGTTAATCAAACTATAAATTTATTTACAAAATAACAAATATCAAGACACAAATCCAACAAAAAACTAATATATAATAAAAAAACGTTTATCCTGATGATGCTACACAAAGAAGTAGCGAAATATTGATCAAATAATATAAAACAAAACAAAAAGATTTTTTATTATTAAAAGGACCTTAAGCTTAAAAAACTATTAAACATACATATGTAACAAAGTTATAAAAATTAGATCGCTCGGGCTGTTTCGAGTAAAAAAAAGAAAAAGTAATTGTTTGTATCTTTTTTTACACAGGTTTTATCTTAACCGATTTATAATTATTTTTAGTTATCTTCAAAGTACTTAAAACTTTTTTGATAAAAATTCTTTTTACTAAAATTTTACCAGCTACTTTTAAAAAACTAAGTGCTTATTAGGCAAAGTTGATTATAAACAATATACATACCTATGAGCATAATTGATTTTCTAACAAATTTGTGTTTTCAAAATCAGCAAGTAAATTGATTTTTAAGCATTTTAAAAACTCTTTGTAAACGTATTGAGTGTATTATATAATTTTTAAATTTTTAGCTTTTTTAAACAACATTTGTACAAAATAAATAAATTCCAAATATTGGATACTTTCGGCTATGACTTTTTTCAATCTTTATGGCAATACATAAATTCCACGCAGAATGGACTTCTCATCTTTCGAGGCCAAGAACAAATCAAGTCAATTTTGGATACCCTGTTTTGCAGTGAAGGGTATCCCAGGAAGAGCGTTTTGCATCGTTAAAAAAAATAGTAGTCCTACAGTACCAGATCTGGACTATAAGATGGATGAGGCAAAACTTCCAAAACCATTTCATTCCAAATAATATATAACGGGTATTGCAACATGTTGTCATGATATTACAATTCCATGTCTGCCTACATATTCCGAAATTTTTTCGGCCAATGCTTGTTTTAAACAAACCAGTTACAATCGATACAGTTTCCATATGACGGCTTTTATTTTATATTTTTCTTTGTTTGAATTATTTTATAAATATTTTTTTATTAAAAAAGTTAAAAAAAAGAATCACTACATTTTTAAATCAATAAAATAGCTTTAAACAAATTTTTATATTTTTAACCATAATATACCATTTAAACAAATTATCCTTAAACAATTTCAAATTGAAATCTAATTATACCCTTCACACAGTGAAAAAGGGTATATGTATATAGGTTTGTCATTCCGTGTGAAAATTCTACAATTTTCATTTCCGACCCCATAAAGTATATATTTTCTGAAATCTTATGAATAGGGGAGTCGATTAAGCTCTGTCAGTCTGTCCGTCTGACCGCCTGTCCGTGTGTATGTTGAAATCAACTTTTTGAAGCCCCCCGACATAGGTTGGACCCGGGTTAGGTATTAAAATATCAGAAATATTCGGGAGTAGATCGGTATTGAAAATCAGAAACATCGGTACATAAACAACTGAGATATGAGCAAAAACCAACTACCACCTTGATTTTTTTTTCACAAAAACAACATTACAACAACAACATACATACATACAAACGTGTATACTGGTTAGAGAAAACACGGCATCGAATCCCAGCTGAACCAAAAAAATTTTTTTTTTAATTTTTTTTTTATTTTTTATTTAATATATTATTTATATATTTATTATTTTTTTTTTTAGTTTTTTTTTTTTAAATATTTTTTTTTATATTTTTTTTGTTTTATATATGTTATATATATAATAATTTTTTTTTTTAATTTTTTTTTATTTTTTTTTTTATTTTTTATTTAATATATTATTTATATATTTATTAATTTTTTTTTTTTATTTTTTTTTTTGTTTTATATATGTTATATATATAATAATTTTTTTTTTTAATTTTTTTTTAAATTTTTTTTAAAATTTTTTTTTTTTTAATTTTTTTTTTTAATTTTTTTTGTTTTTTTAACATACATACGTGAATTTATAATTTTACAATGGGATGTTTTTATATATGTATGTTTTTATATACATATATGTACGTATTTCATATGGGATGAATGGTGACACAAACTACTGTTATTGCATGACTACACGTTGTGAAGGGTATATAAGATTCGGCACGGCCAAATATAGCGCTCTTACTTGTTTTAAAAATAATTTGTCCATTAACGAACTCAAATTAAATAATCTTCCTACAAAAACGCTCAATTGGCTACACTGTTTAAAGCAAAACAAAATTCAGTCTCATTATTTAAAAATCTGATACTCTTATCTCAAAATAAAGATAACAAATAATTTAAAAAAAAACAGTTCTACAAAATAAAATATTTTTTATAAAATTGAACACCAAACTGATAAGAAAATGCAAAAGAGGCTTAATAATTTTAAGCACAAATTTATTAAAGTATAACCAACTGAGGCCTTCTTTAGGTAGCCTTCATTTTATTATTCTTTGTTACAATTGAGAAGAATTATTTATACATACATATGTATGTACATATGTATACTATCGTAACTTTTCGCTGATATAACTTTGTACAAGGTGGCGCAAAAGTCTTCACCCTGCCGGAAGATGCTTTAAATTTTACCAATGGCGGTAAATGTCAGTTTTATTTTGTATTCAAATGAATACAAACCAAAGCGAAACTAAAGTTTTTCATTTTATTAAAAAAGTTACAGTTAGGGAATCGATTTTTAAATAATTCTGGTGCTTCTTTGATTAACGTGGTAGTTCATGTAGCTCGAACAGTCAACTAAATTAGAAGGTTTTAAAAGACCATTCCACTAGTGTGACAAAATAAAGAAACAAACACTTTTAATAACCAACCAATGAACTTTTTTTGTTAAATAAATTTAAGGCACTTAATCTTTGAAGTTAGGCAAAAAGGTCTTATTAAAAAACTGCAGTTTTTGTTTAATACCAAACAACATAAAAATTTGTCGAATTATCACCTAAAAGGCAATGATTATGATTAGAAGCAGTTGTGCTAGGACTTAGATAATTGATACCAAAGAGAGGAAAAATTTAATTAACCCAATCAAAAACTCAAATTGTAAAATCAAAGAATTATTATAAATGATTTTGGACATGGGCTAGCACAATAGGCATAATTGTAGGTAATTGCTCTTAAATTAACCCATAATTGCGAACTTAAAAACGAGAGTAATTTAAGTGACATTATTTTCCATACTTAGTTTAAAAAAAGTTCCTTTTTGTATATTTTAATATCTAAAAATATATAAACGAAAAAGTAATTAAAGAGTTAAATCTTTTGGTGACTTTTAGCCCACCATGTAAATGGATATAAAAATATGACTATACAAAGTGGTTCTAAGTCGATCGGTAAACTAAAGATGGGTAGAGACAATCTGACGAAATTCAAATGCACACGATTATATGAAGACACCATCACAGCTACACAATTACCGTTGTCTCTGTGGCCAACTTGGCATAATTTATATTAAACAACAAATCCAGTGTTGCCAATATATTAAGATTTGTAGAATAAATGTGAGCTTATTTAATTTTATTTTATGTAATAAAAAAGAACATAAAGTTAGAATATTTTAAATACATGAATAATAAAAAAAGGAATTTTGATTTTTTATAGGATTTTTAATAGTAAGAGCACTGAAATGTGTACTTCATAAAGAAACAGTTTCAGTATTCAAAATCATTGAGTAGCTGGCTACACGGCGACAATTGTAGCCAACGGTATTTGTAGCTGAGTACTCGCTAGCTTGCTGTCGTTGAAGTGTTAAACACATAAACCACGGCAGGCTACATGACTATAAAAGCAGCTGACTCCACTTTCCGTATTGTATTCTGCTACCTAATTATTTTAGCAACACCATAAACATAAACTGTTTGCTGTAGAAATGTACAAATATTGCAGTGGTGCTACAATTAAGTATTGAACTTTTGTTACAAATTTAAAAGCAAATAAATATAAGTGCTTAAAGCTTTGTTGTTTTTATTGTAAATATTAATTTAATCGATTTATACATTTCTTATGTCATTTTCTAGTAAATTAAATAACGTTTAGTTTAGGCTCGTATAAAATTAAAAATTCTTGTTATATTAGCAGCACTAAATCTGATATTTGTCGTTCAAAAAAATATAAACAAAGTGGGCGCCACCACAGTAGTGCAGCCGTAACGTCGTCAAAATAATCGTCTCTATTAAAACGTGTTTATTTTATTTTGACAGATTGTAGTCAGCAGCCTGCTGTTGTCTATGTGTTTAATGCTTTAGCGCTATTATACTCTATGTTTTTGATTGTAGTTCAATTTTTAATGAGATGTATGTGTATCTACTTATTTAAAATTAACAACCTCAACCTGACCACTTTAACATCGCTCGTTTTCTCACCTTAATTTTCTATCCGCCAGGTTTTTTACAATTCGTTTCGTTGAATAGTTCAAATAAATGACTTTTCAGCGTTTAGTTTTACACTTATCAAAATTTTAACTAAATTAGTTATAAAAGCCATTCGTATTCGCGTTTTGTATTTTGTATACGTAAGGCACAACCATAACTTACACTGATTTTCAAAAGTAATCGATTGTTTAGTTCAATTAAAAGCATATGCACATACCTACATTTGCATACATGTTTTTAATAAGACAATTAATATTTATTAAAGCCAAATCATGCAAAAAAAAAACATTCAACAATTAAAACTTTATTACAAACTATTTAAATGCAATAGCTTTCATTTACAAATGTGAATGCACATGGTAACGCCTCTTATTATTGAAACTGTTAAGAGCACTTAATAAATTTATCGTTACTTTAATAATCGTTGTGCAGCATTTACCGCTAATCGAAACTAATAATACTTTTTAAATGCCGCCACCACATTCTCAGAGGTAAGTTTAGGTACTGATCGTCATCAAAGTGCTTGTTTTTTTTCTTTTTTAAAACAAAAATTATTAAAAAGAAAATAAACAAAACACACAACGACAGCAATTATTTGCAAAATAAAAAGCCAGCAGAGGCAGCAAATAACAATAATAATAAATGTTTATATTTTTTTTAAATGTTTTCTGTTATTGTGTACATACGAGTACTACACACTATTGTAATTTCATAGGGTGTCAGATAATATTGAAAATAAAAAACAAGAGATAAAAGCTTTCAACGGCCGTGCACATGGCTTTTTAAGGAGACGTCAACAATGACACACTCATTGAAAGATGATTTATAGATATAGTATTAAAAAAATATTACAGATACTAGAGAGTCTCATAAATGGTAAAAAAATAATAGGTGTGTTCCACAAGATCTCGGACAAGTTCGGACTAATGAGAGTAAAATGAAAATTACTCTCTAAATTTGCCAAACTACCCAAAATTGCTAGAACGCAAAAAACCATTTTTTCACTTCTTGTAACACTAATGGTGCTTACTTTTTAAATTAAAATCTATTTAAGTGATTTTAGACGCTTAAAAGCAATAACATTATAAAAACAAACCATTTGCATCATTGCCAACAGATGTTAAAAATAATTTAAAAAGAACTGAAAGAGAAGCTGAGCCAGTGTAAATTTTTTAAAAGTATTTATTTTAAAGAACAAGGGAGATATGAATTCACTAATGTATTTACCACTTTAACTTTTTCATTAAAACCTTCCATTTTGCTTTTTAATATATTTTTTAACAAAAACTAAATTTTTTCTTTTGCAAATTTTTTGATTAATTTTCAGTTTCATATGTAAACAAAAAACAGCTGATTGTTAAATTCTTGTCCGAACTTACCCAAAGAAAAAGTTCGGGCAAATTTGTACAGGAAATGAAAAAAATTACTCTCTCAATTACTCTCATAATTGAACAAAAATTGTTATGTGGAACGCTTTTAGGTAACTTTGGGCAAGTTCGGACTGTTTCGTTATGCATGTGGAACACACCTAATGATTTGTATATTTTTTGTTTTTTTTAGAGAGAACATTAATCATAAATAAAATTGCTATTGAGTTTTTTAAATGGGATTTTTATTATGGTTTGTGAAATTAAATTAAACAAACGAAAAACCACATAAAGTTAACAATTAAAGAACATTTTACAGAATTTAAGAAATTTTGAAACAAGTAACCGGTTACTATTTTGAGTAACCATTTATATATCAGTATTAAGCAACATATTTTAAAATCTAAACACATTTTTGAAAGCAAAAACAAGTTCTTGTAAAATAGTAATCGGTTACTTTTTTGAGTAACCATAAAAATATTATATTTTTTATTTTATACAACCATATAAATACTATTTTCTAGTATAAATAAGAAAAAGCAAAAACTTTAATGAAAAACGCTATGTTAAACAAAAAGTAACCGGTTTATTTATTGATGTGTTTAGGTTTTAGATTTATGTCTTACTACCTCTAATATAAAAACTCAGGAGAAAAAATTGATTTGTAACTTTAAATAATTAATTCTTTGAGAGACGAGAGTTTTTGTTAAAAAAAGTAATCGGTTACATTTTTAAATAAAACTTTTAAAAATTTAAGCCAAAATTTACAATATGCAATAAATTTTTTTCATTTAATATACATAACAATTAAACATAACCATATCAAATTCGATTTTAGTGTTAGTAGAAATTTAGTGCACTGGATTTCTACTTCATTATCACTAATTAGAATTAGTGCTTTTAATCTCCACTACCACTAAAATGCTTCATTTATTACACTAAATTTCCCACTACCACTAAAATCGCTGCATTTGATGCACTCAATTTTCACTACCACTAAAATTCTTTGAGTACATAGTGAATTATTTCCATCTGCCACTAGTGTTGGCTGCAATATTGTTGCATTAAATGATAAGTCGTTTAGTGGTAATAGAAACATTAATGCAAGAAACCAAAGTCTGAATTTTAACTAACAAAGAAATTGCACTTTATAGCATGTTTCCACGACACATTCAATTACTTGATTCGCTCTTTAAATTACTTAAGTGAATAACCCTGTTTCCACAACATATTGTTAATTTGATTTGACAATTCTTTTTCGTGCCTTTTTTAATTTAAATTATCTTTTTGTTTTTTGGCGGTGAACATTAAGAAATATAAAATTTGATATAGAAAATTATAATTATTTCATCAACGGAGGAGTCAAAATAGTAATAATATTGTAAATTTATAAGAAATGTATGCAAATAATATCATTATTTTTTAATTACAAGAAAATATAAAAAGTGCACAATTTTTTCTCAATAATTTTTATGTGGCCAATACTCTTCTAGACATAACAACTTTCGTTAAAATTTTCGTTTTTTGCTTCTATTTTATTTTTTATATATGAAATTGAACTTTTTTCTTTTCGCTTTGCTTTGCTATTTTTGACAGCTGGAGATGGTAAACTACCGATAAAAATTACAGAAGACACTGATTTCATTATAATTCGCATGGTAATTCTAAATGAATTACTCACAAAAATAGTAATTCGCATTCAAAAATTTTGCATGGCAAATTATGTAATTCGGTTCGTAATTAGGCTATGAATTACAAATAAGACATCGAATTACGAATATAGTTGCCGTGGAAACATGCTATTAGATATTAAGCCTTGGACAAACACATGGTTCTGGCCAGGCATATTTAATTTTTGAACGTTAATTAAACTTACTTCAAGTTTAGGTAGATACTTGTATTTCCCGGTAGCCGCCTTAAATATTGTTGACTTTCTATCTGTAAAAAAAAATCAAAAATATTGTTTCAACGCGACGAGGGGGGTTAACAGAGTAGACTTTAAAAAAATGTATCGATTACTTTTATGAGGTAAAACTACAAACATACATGGTTATTTTAGTTATTGTTTATTATATTGTTAAAAAATAACCGGTTACATTTTTAAGTAACCGGTTACCCGGTTATCATAAAATTTACTAAAGCTGTCTTAAATACCTAGCTGATACCAGAAATACTTCATATTTTATAACTATTTTTTTTTCCTATTTTTAAGTCATAAAATTATATTTAAATGCATGAGCTTTACTGACTTATCTTCAGACAAGCAATACTTTTTTGTAGTTTTATCTATACAACTAAATATTACAGCGACTACTTGTAAAGGCAGTAAACTAATAAACAAAGAAAACACAATTATATATTACATACTTTAATTTTGATAAAAATGTTCATTTTAAAATTCAAGGCTTTAAAAGTTTGCTGCAATAATTTTTATTTATTTACAAAAAAAAAAGATTTGCATAAATCACAGGCTTCAAACAAAATTTAAAGGGGTGTGATCAAACACGAATCGAAGTTAATTAAAGTTATTAATTACACGGCTGCTTGCGAAGTTTCAAACTAAAAATAGACAAACAATTTTTCAAAATAAACTATTTTTTTTTAATCGTACGCCATCATGAACAGATTTAAATAAGTACAAAGCAACTAAAACAAATTTTAAATGTTAGTTACAAACTTCCTTAAGACGCTTAAGAAGAGAAATACATGGCAAAACTCGAACGTCAAACAATGCAAAAGAAATTAAATTTATAAAACAAAATGTTCAAGTAAAGAAACAAATTTAAATAACAATAACGAGGAAATCGCTGCTAAAGAAATAGAAAATACATACAAACATACATTTATTTGTTTAAAATTTGAATGGGTTTGTGTTTCATAGAAATGAGTGGAGAAAGAAATTTCGGTACAAGAAAATGGCATTCAAATTTTAAGTGAGTGGGAATTTTTAGATGAAATAGCGGTAGTTTATTTAAACTTTTACTATTTAAATAAAGAAATTTAATGGCAAAGTAAGTTAGCGGGTTGAAATATTTATTCCTGCTGAAATCTGACAAGACAAGAATTATTTAAAAAAAATAGTCGATTACTTTGCTAAAGTAACCGAATTAATTTTTTAGTAACAGTTAATTTAAGCTAAAAAACAACAAGTAAGAGTGCTATATTCGGCCGCATTGAATCTAATAATACCCTTCACCATCATGTGCATAGTTATGTGCTTTAAAATTTAAAGCCATTTGGCTTAATAAATTCACACGCCATCTTTGATTTTAAATTTTTATACATTTAACCATATTCTAGGCCTCCGATCTCCGGAGAATGCCATCCAGATATTTACTGACGGATCGAAATCACATGCTGGAACTGGATGTAGTATCATTTCGATCCAGTTGGGTTTGGAATTGTCCCTGAGGCTACCGGAATATTGTAGCGCGATACAGGCCGAATTAATGGCTATTAAGACAGCCGCGGAACAGATTCAGTATAATGGAATATCTGACAGGGATATTTATATATTTACTGACAGCAAGGCGGCTATTAGGTCCCTTGAGAGTGTGTACAGCACATCGAAAATTGCCCAGGAATGCCGGGTGTCTCTTGAGGAGATAGCGAGACATTCGACGGTTACCCTTGTGTGGATTCCAGGATATTGATGGTAATAATAGAGCTGATGCACTTGCAAAAGCCGGTACCACCTTAGATTCGGTTGAGTCCAGTTGTGCTTTGGGTATTCCCTTATCGAAGGGTAAGCAGCTAATCTCGCATCGATTCTATTTGGATGCCAAGGAAAGATGGGTGAGAGAACCCACTCATTTGGAAACCAGAAAAATCTGGCCTGACATGGATGTGCATAGGACGCAACATGCAGTGAATATGCCCCGAATCCACCTTAGGAACCTCATAGCGGTCATTACCGGACCCTGGCCTATAGGTACACATGCGAAAAGGCTGAATATCCCTTACAACGACTTCTGCAGAAGTTGCGATAACGAGGAAGAGGAGGAGACCACTGAACATCTTCTCTGTAATTGTCCTGCATTCGGGGACCTGAAACACCAGATTCTAAGTCAGCGAATACTTGCGAGTAAAACTTGTCTTTCCGCAGTTGATCTGGAAAAGATCCACATCTTTGTAAACAGGACAGGATGGCTGAGGAACGACGGCCACAGGACATAGACGAACGGGCGTTGGTGCCTACGGTATCACAACGGGACCCTCGGAGGACCCAAGTGAGCTATGCCTTCGGGCGGCAGCCGGATCTAACCAAACCTAACCATATTCTACTAAACATGCCTAGCAGTCTTGCCGGGGCTATACCACACTATATTCCCATAAAAAAGCTTTAAACCAAACACACTAACATCCGCTACCTATTTGAATACGATCATGTTACCAAATAAACAAAATATTTTTGTTTTAAGTTCTTTTGCAATCCATTAACACTTTACATTCAAAATTTGTACATAAATACAAAAATAATTAATTAACAAGAACAATCTAAACAATACACAATAAAAATTTAATATGCAAAAAGAAATATAAATCCATACACATGATTCAGTAGTAGATTTTGCAAAAAAAAAACCTCTTAGAAACTTAAAACACACAAAATTTTCACACCACAAACAACAACAAAGCAGTTATTTATTTGAAAATATGTACAAACAAAATAAGATTTCAACATTTTTGATGAATAAATTATTTTCATAATGTTTACAAAAAACTACACAAAATAATGATAATTCCCACAATAATATGATAAAACTCCCAAAATAACATCATCGTTATGATTGTACTACAAATAAAACAACAAAATAAAGGCAAAACATTTTTTTGTTTATAGGAAACAATGAAAAATGATTCCCAGCATAAATTTTGTTTGCAGCCAAAATAAAAAAAAAATAATAAAAACAGAAGATCGAGATCTAAAACGTTATTTTTTCAAGACAAAGTGAAAGTGTTACCTTTTTGAAAAAGGTTTTTTTTAAATTTTGAGTCAAAGACACGCAACATTAGTCAACTTGCAATTATGCTGTTACGAAGAAGTGCTGCCACCATCAGGGCGAAATTAAGAAGTCAAGAGCTGCCATATATTATTTTCAAAAAACTTGTAATTTCCTTAAACTAATTTTATATATATTTACATTTTAGTATTATTTCCCTTAAAAACATAATTTTTAAAGTCCAGAACAGCATTTTATATATTTTTTCATGCAATTAAATTTTATTTGAATTTTAATTTGTTTTTCAGAGAAAATAAAAGGGTACTTTTTTAATATTTGTTCAATTCAATTCCTATCGTAGGAGTTGTACCTACGTTGTATGAAATTCACCTGGACATATTGAAAAGAAAAATAAATTTGGCAATGACATTAATTTTTCCATGTCGAATGTATATTGTTAGGACGTTCTTTAAACATTGATAAAATGGTTTAAAGTGTTGTATAAAAAATTAATAGAAAAACTATCAACATAAATAATGTGTACAACTACTACGACATACAACTTCTATAATAGGATGTGAGTTGTTCAGATATTAATAGAGAAATTGTCATCAAAATATGTAAAGGTAGTCTTAAATTTTTTTTAAAGTTTTAATTGCACGTGCAAAACTGTACGGGTAGTAGCATGTTCACACGGACAGCAAAATTCGAGGTTCGCTCTCTCATTCAAGGTTTGCGACCGAATCTTGATTAAATCTACAAGAATCTTGCTGCGAATCTCGAAGAATTTACTATCATCTCTAATTTTGATAACAAAAAATCGCTAATTTATCTGTAATGGCTGTCAAAAATAAAGCATCAACAATGGAAAACAAAAAAAATATTGTGTGTAAAAATTAAAAACCAAAAATATTGTGGAAATAAAAAATATATGTTTAAACATATAAAGCGTTATTTTTTAAGAGCTATAGGAAAGTTTAAAAAAAAAACAAAAAATTCAGAAAAATTTATGAAATCTTTATTTGAATCGATAGTACGGTCCATATAATTTAATGTTTGAAGATTATTTTATTCAAATGTTGACCGTGACTGTGCCTCAAATGGTCCATCCGCTTAGTCCAATTTTAGCATACTCTTTCCGACAATTTCGGCCGGTATCTCATGAATGCTTCAATGTTGTCTTCCAATGCGTCAATCGAAGCGGGCATGTGTGTATAGACATGAGCTTTAGCATAGCCCCATAAAAAATAGTCTAAAGACGTTAAATCGCACGATCTAGACACCGAACTCGCCTCTCAATAAGTCCATTGTTAAGCATGCTGTGTGGCATGTGGCACCGTCTTATTGAAATCATATGTCATGCAAGTCAAGCTCTTGCATTTTGGGCAAAAAAAAGTGGGATATTATCTCACGGTAGCGCTCACCATTCACAGTTACGTTACGATTCGCATCATCTTTGAAGAAGTATGGTCCAATGATGCCACCAGCCCATAAACCGCACCAAACTGTGACTTTTTCTGGATGCATTGGTAGCTCTTGCAATGCTTCTGGCTGATCTTCATTCCAAAATCGACAATTCTGCTTATTAACGTACCCATTGAGCCAAAAATGAGCTTTGTCGCTGAACACAATTTTTCGATAAGAAGCGCGCGATAAACTTTCTTAACAGAGCACGCATTTTAATAATAATAAACTTCAATAATTTGCAAGCGTTGTTCGTTTGTAAGACGATTCATGGTTAAATTATAGACCAAACTGAAGATGTTTGACAGTGAAACAAAACACGAAACGTGCGTCAGCTGTTTAAACCAGTGTTGCCAAAAGGATAATAGCTAAAAAATCACCCTTTATGTATTTTTAAATTGAAATGGAAAAAATAGTGAAACGTATTTTGAAGTGTAGAAGAATGACTTCAATAAACCTTAGGAAAAACAAAAAGCCGCGTTATAAATAATTGAACAAAAAATACAAATGTCAAAGTGAAACCAGACCTATCGTCTGAACGCCAGGGTTCGCATTCGAGATTCAGAGAGCGAACCACGAGATTCATATTGCCGTGTGAACATGGCATAAACACGAACATATCGATACACTAGACGTTTTTTACTACAGTTCAAGTTTGATTTACTTTACATGGTGGCATCATGACGGCAACAACCAAAAAATTTAGTAATACTCAAATGTCAAAAAACTAATGCAATTTGTCTGTTATATCTTCTTATAGCCTTTTTACACTTGACCACATCTTTAATCAAATCAACAAGATGTTAACATCGTTTCATATGAATTGTACAGGTTTATGTGTCAAAATTTTTTTACATCTTTAAAAAATGTTCCTAACTCATTTTGTTCCTCCAAATATCTTTCGATTATTTTAGTGTCTTCACTAGAAAGAAGAAATATAGATGTCAACAAATACATAACAGCACTAAAAATAAATACAAGTGTCAAAAATGTATAAAATGAACGGGACAGAGCAATTTAAGTAATTTTTTTTTATTTAATACAAATTAATTTTATAGCTTATTTGCAAATAATTATTCAATTACTTTTGATTACTTTACAAATTTTAAATTCCAATTCATATTTACATAACTAGCCAAGTCCGGCGCACGTTGCTACGCCCCTTTTCTAATCACGAAACTGTATAGTCATTACAGCTCAATATGTGTGCAAAGTTTCAGGAAAATCGGTCAAGTGCAAGTAGCTAAAAATTTTAACTTTTTATGGGCGTAACCCCGCCCACTTTTTACCACCCATAAACACTCCCTGGAATGTGTACAACAACTTGCCAAAGTTTAAGTACGATCGGCTTTACGGTTTCGGAGTCTATAGCTAACACAGACAGACAGAGTTTTACTTTTATATACGTACAGTGCAACCTCGCTAACGCAACTAATAAAAATTTTGGCCGTTGCGAAAACTGAAGTTGTACTCGTAACCGAGTCTCAATTTTGTAGGGCGCAAATTCTCTTTTATGATATTATATGGCTTCATAAACCACTTGTACAAATCCTTTTCCATTTTTGGATATTTACAAGCTTTTATTGTAACACGATTGCCTGGTCCAAATTCCGCATTTGCAACGAATTCTTTTAATGCAGCTTATTTTTTTTTATTCTGGATATCGGTGATTTGTGCACTTTATATTCATCGCAAATTACTTTTACAAGCTTATACGAATATCACTTTTTTGTTTAATTGAAAGTTTTACAAATGTTGTAATCACCGGCATTTTATTCAATGTAAATAGAACAACCTTTAACGAAAAGAGATTCTTTCACCTAAGTACATATCTACAAAAAAACAAGTAACAGTGCTATATTCGGCCGTGCCGAATCTTATATACCCTTCACAACGTGTAGTCATGCAATAACAATTGTTTGTATCACCATTCATCCCATATAAACTACGTGCATACGTACACGTTAGAATAAATGTGGCATCGAATCCCAGCTGAGCCAAAAAAATTTTATTTTATTTTATTTAATATATTATTTATATTTTATTATTTTTTTTATATTTTTTTTAAATTTTTTTAAAATTTTTTTTTTTTTAGTTTTTTTTATTATTTTTTTCTTATTTTTAATATTTTTTTTTTTTGTAATTTTTTTTTGTTTGGTATGTTTTTTACATGTATCTATGTATGTATGTTGTTGTTGTAATTGTGAAAAAAAACGAGGTGGTCGTGGTTTTTTGCTCATATCTCAGAAAGTTATGGGGCGATTGTGCTGAATTTCAATAGCGATTCATTCCTGGATATTTCCAAGAGATTGATACCATATACAGATCTGAGGAACATATAGTTGCTTCTAAAAGTTGATTTCAACCAACACACGGACAGACGGGCAGACGGTCAGGGCTTAATCGACTCCTCTATTCATAAGCTTTCAGAAAATATATACTTTATGGGGTCGGAAATGAAAATTGTAGAAATTACAAACGGAATGACAAAGCTATATATACCCTTGTGCACCACAGGTGAAGGGTATAACAAGTGCAACACGCATATTTCAGTATTCTTGGAATAGCGGAAAATCTAAAGCTAAAAAATCTAAATAAAAACCATGTAAATAAAAATGACAAATTGATCATTTTGGAAGAAAAGTTGCGATAACTAAGGTTTTTTTTTTTTAAAGTTGCGTTAACTGAGTCAGCAATGCAAACAATTTACGAATTGCAATAATCGAGAAGTTGCTCTTATCGATGGTTGCGTTACGCGAGTTGGCACTTTATATAGATTTTTATTCTTGAAAACATACAAAACTAGATATTATGACAGATGAAAGATGTTGCAAATGCAAACAATTTTTTTTTTTTTAATTTTCAACCTCTTCCACGCATTCCGCTAAGATGTAAGCAAGTGTAAAAAGGCTCTTAGGTCTGTCATTGTGGAATAAAGCTAGAAAATTTCTATTCGCATAATTAAAACAAACAAAAAATTATAGCAAAAAATAATCAGCTGGCGTTGTGATATTACCTAGTATTCGGCACTAAAAAAACGTTCTTTATAACTGCGTAATCCCACACACGAGCAGTTTTGAACGAACACGTTTAAAATCAAGCTGCAACAGATATTTTTCAACGCGTGCAAAATGGACGGTTTTTGGACACGCACAGACAGTGCAAAACTGTACGGTTAAAACTGCCAGAAAAGAACGACGTGTATGGTCGCTTTAACAGTTGAACAAAATGTTGGAAAACAACAACTACGATAGATTGTCAACTGGCCAATTCTTTGTTTAAAGAAGAAAACAATATTCATTTTTTATTCAAAATTATTTTATCTGCAACAACAAATTGATTTAAATGTATCTCCATCATTAAATCTATAACATTAAATCGCAAATAATGACTTATAAATGGTAGCTCAATACACGCAAAGAAAAACCATGGTTACAACATGATCACGACGGTCATAGTATAGTTTATATAACAATATTTGGTTGTCGAAAACAAGTAATACTTATTTGTGCTTCATTTCATCATATATTTTGTCACGATAATCAAGCATTTGTTTAAATTGTATCATTTAATGTTTACTTTTCTTAAAAATTTCAAAATGGTTATCATTTAAAAATAGTATGATGTATGAAAATTAATTTGACAAAAATAACATTATATTCAAAATCATTAAAAATTAAAAATAATCATTAAATAATAAGCGAGACAACAGTATGATTACAAAATAATCAAGCTATGATTTTTTTTAATAATAATTTGATTTCAATTGTTCTTCTTCTTGCTGAATAAATTTTTATTATTTTAAAAGTTTGAGATGTCAAAAAAAGGAACAAAACTTTTGAAAAATTAAAGAAAATTTAAAAATAAACGAGAAAATGTAAAAAATATTGGTATAAAAATTGCAATTAAATTGGTAAGTACAATATATATGTGTATGTTACAGCAAAAGACAATAATTTGCCTTAAAACAGCAAAGATTGTCGATTTTAATTGTAGTCATATATATGATTATTGATTGATGCTTAAATTAAACATAATAATGATAACTGGTAACCATTATTATTTTTAACCATAATCATACAATTTAATCATAGTATGTTGCTCTTCGATTATGGTTACCACAACCATATTTTTTCTTTGCGTGTAGGTTTTATTTAAATTTATTAACAAGAATTTTAAATAAATAATAAATTTACTAAAGATAGCAAATTAAAATAAATGCTTACAAATTTCAATAACAATTTCACACTAAAATCTTTAAATAATTTTTTTTTGGAAATTAACATTTTAAATTATTAAATATAAATCAAGAAACACCCGCAAAAATCATAATTCACTCAATTCAGAAAAGCAAAAAATAAAAATATGTTTAGGAAAAATGCTCTAAGGTGTGCACACTTGGGCGATGTCTGTGGGACAATTTGCGCATTTATATTATGGGATATTATGGTGCAACATTTACTGGACTCTACGATATTAATTTATACAAACTCATACATAACACGACTAGAATACAAAAAGAAAAGAAAGTTTTTCTTCTCTACACCTCTTAGTCATAAGTAAGACTTACATCCCAAAGACACATACATACAAAATCCATAGTGTAAACCCAGTGATAGATAGTACCTAAGGCATCGTTTAGACTAACCGGTTACTGTTTATTATTAATTTTGTTTATGCCACCCACGCAAATTTGGCCAAAAATAAAAAACATGTGTGAGTGTTTATTTTTTAATTTATTTAAATATAAATACATGCATACATATGTATGTATGTATGTATAATAAAAAAGTGTATCATCTGAAGAAAAAAAAAACTTTTCAAGACTATAAACATACATTTACTTTTCATTAAGAAAAACATCTCACTTCGCTATGAAAGCGTGTATGTGTATTTGTTGAAGTAAATAACACTAGATTTTTATCTCTTTTTGTTAATTATAATTCCTAATAACTGACCAAAGAGTTTTAAAAAAGTATTTATGTTTTTTAATCAAACTTGTACTTTTAGCCATGATTATATGAATGATGTTTTTGATTTGACTTTGGTGGAGTTGAAATGAAATGAAAGGTGAAAGTTTTTTTTTATTATTTTTAACTCACACACATCTTAAGCATGATGAAATGCCTGTCGAAAGACATATAATAAAGTGCAATCAAAAGTAGACAGTTAAGAGAAGTCAGAATTAAGTTTATTATGCAGATTTAAGTGAATTTTAATTAAATATTAAAACAGCAGGGATTATTTTTCAATGGTTTGACTTGCAAGTGGTAAGTAAATATGTCTTAAGAGTCATTAGAGATTAAGTAACCGGTTCTTTTAAGTAATCCAAAATGTTTACACTTTCATTAAAACAGCATTCCTTTTCATCATTTTAGTAGAGTAATTAAATATTCGGGGTATAAGAAGAACCGGTTTTCAATTAATTCAAAATATCCCAATTTTTAAAAACCTGATTTTCGTATTATATTATACGCCATTTTAAAGTAACGGTCATCATGGGTTTTAAATTCCTAATCAAGTCCTTTCAGTTGATACACATATCGGTTATCTCGATTGTCTGAAAGCAGAAAAAATTAGAAAATAAGTTTAAAACCGATTTGTAAGTTTTTCTCATCAATAATTTTCGAGACTCAAGAGACGAGGCTTGTATTCTGGTGTCTTCAGCATGCTCAAAAATTAATTAGGAGCTTGAGAAACTTTATCTAATATATAAAATTCTGGTGTCGTGATGTTTGTGATTAAACTCCTACGAAATGGCTAGACCGATTTTCATAAAATTTTGTGTGCATATCTGGTAGGTCATGAGAATCGGTCAACATGTATTTTTCATACCCCTCAACGCCACGCCTTTTTTCACGACCCCTCAGGTAGGCTAGACTGCTGGACCAATCTTCCTTAAATTTTCTCATAATATAACTAAGACTCTGATATGATTAATAGGATACTTTTTTTACCACACCTACTTTAACGCCCACTTTTTTTAATTATGTACTTACATCGATATAGTTTTTAGTATTTTTCTTCGAATTGTACACAATTTCTAGTCCAGCCAATGCAGAAATAAACGTTTAAGAATCTGTCAGCATCTATTTTTCATAAATATTTAGGGTGACTCACCCCAAGAAACAACTTATGATTCACCTAAATAACGTAACGACTTTGATGAAATTTTAAACTAAGATAGATCTGCATAGCGTTGAACACATATGGTTTACGTTTTTTTTTTTATGTAAAAAATATTTCCTAGAAATAATTTATATGGCAAAACAACGTTTGCCGGGTCAGCTAGTATATTTATAAAGATATATATTTATCCAAATAATTTTTGTCTATAACTTTGCCGAGTAGTGATCAATTTGTCCAAAATTTGTTATGGATATCCCTAGGGATATATCATATTTTTATATAGTAACAATAATTTATCTTAAGACTACAAATTTTAATTTTTACATAAAAAATATAAGAAAAACAAAGGCAGTCATGTTTTTCTGCTTACATCTCAGATGATAGGGAGACTGTACCGAATTTAAATAGCAATTCATCTCCGTATATTTACACTAATACCATGTGCAGGTCTCTGCAACTTGTAAGGGTTTTTAAAAGTTGATTTCAATCAACACACGGACAGAAGGTAAGACATTCAAACAGACACTGCTCGACTACCCTCTTCATAAGTTTTCAAGAAAATAAATACTTTATGGGATATAAAAGCAACTATGAAGGAAAAGTTGTGTAATTCCCAAGTGTGTTAGAGACGCAGGGAGTTTTAAAGATTGTAACAAAAAAGCTGTTTATATAGACAAGCACATATAAATGTATTTCAGCGAACCAAAATAATTCGAATAATTCGAGACATTCAAACCAGTTTCTCAAGCAATTCATAAAGCAACAAAATTTCAAAAACCGGTTTGAAAAATACGCGAAAAATAAAAAAAACGGTTTTTAAAAGTATTCGGAAACCTGTTTTGACAACTCTGTATCAGAGGTCCAAGTCGATCGGCTTTCAGCCGGCTAGCCGCCGCCGCCGAGTGATTTTGTTAAGAACTAGCCGCCGCCGACTATGCTCGGCTGATTTCGGCTGGCGACTTAGCCGTTTAATACTTACCTCAAGGCTAAATTTAAAAAAAAGTTAAGTAATTTTAGCAATTTTAAAGTCGGAAAAAATAAAATATACAATACGGTTACTCTCAAAAACTGCAAGAAAACATATCCACTTATTTTTTCAACGCGCTTGTATGTATAATTATTTAAGAATACATATTAAAAGTAACTATTACAATTTTCTATAAAACCAACGCAAAAAATCTAAATAGTTATTTTTTAAAAGAAACACAAAGAAACAATGCTATTACAGAAAGCTCATTGAATTCAGAAAATTTCAGTGAATGGAAATCTTCTACTGATAGTGTGGAACACTACAATGAGCTTTTCAAAAGAAAATCAAAAATAAGGAAGGTGGCTAAAGTTGTTAGTACAAATGAAATTTCCGAGTGTTGGAAGCATTTTAGTGAAATTTTTATTAACGGAAAGCAAATACTTAAAAAATGATTCGGTTTCTCATATTAATGTTATAATAAAAAATTAAAAGAAATTTTTCGCTGCTTTTTTTTTTGTCCTAGTCTGCAATGCGATTTCGAAATTTATTTATATACATAGATTTAATATCGTTTTTTTATATCGGCTTCAGCCGGCTTAAAGCCGCCGCCGGTTATTTTTGCACTCAGCCGCCGCCGCCGACTATTTGCAAACGGCTTGAACCTCTGCTCTGTATTTTAGCCTAGAGTAACCGTTTTATTAAAAAAAAAACATGTTAAATAAAACAAAAGTTTTGCTAATATGTATAACTTTTATTTAAAACTTACCATCATATTAACCCGATATTTTATAATATTAAAAAAAGTACCCGAATCCTTGTAAAGACAAATAACCCAAAAAAACATTAATCGCAAAAGTAACCATGTCATAAACTAAAAAAAAAATCTACAATTAAATAATTTTTAGGACCATTATTATAACTTACCGATAACTAAAGTTAGGATGTTATCGGACAGGTAACTAGTATTTCGTTATTACAACTTTACTTTAAT
The DNA here is from genome assembly GCA_941918925.1 of Phyto melanocephala. Lineage (NCBI taxonomy): Eukaryota > Metazoa > Arthropoda > Insecta > Diptera > Rhinophoridae > Phyto > Phyto melanocephala. Next base: position 20,794,941 of record OW799236.1, on the reverse strand, counting down.
CTAAAAGTGTCCGATATGTGAAAGGGAATATCAGGGGCTCAATTCTCGTTCTGTGAAACTGTGAAATGAAAAAGTTTTTGCATAGCAAAGGGTATGGTGGCACCATATGATATTACACACAAAAACTTTTCATTTCATAGTTTCATAGAACGAGAATTGATACCCAGTCTACCTTTAACTTTTAACGTGAGGAATTGTTTACTATTCGTTTAACGTTGCCACTTAGTTTTTAAATAACTAATTATTTTGTTCGGTATTTGCTTTGGTGCTGCCATATTAAAAAAAAACTTAATTGTCAGTTTATTGCTCACGTTAACAAACGTTACCTTTTATTAACATTAACTTTGTCGGCAAGTTGTAATAATGGCCCTTAAACTATCAAAGTATAAATAATGAAAGAAAGTTTAAAAAGCACAAAACAATTAAAAAAGTAGTATTTTTTGAATTCATTTTTGTCGCAAATAAGATTTATTTTAAAGGACTATATAAAAAATATACGATTACTTTTCAAAGTAAAAAACTCGATTTAAAGTAACCACACTAAAAAATCCTAAAGATCATATTTTCGCTAAAATAATACACAACATGTAATATTATACAAAAATCTCAAAAAATTTAAATATTCGTCAAAGTTTTTAAAAAGGTAACCGATTACTTTTTTACGTAACTATGTTAAAAAACATTTAAAAGTTTATGTTTTAGCAGCTTAAAAAATTGTAAAATTGCAAATAGAAAAGCAGAAGTTTACGATTACTTTATAAAAGTAACCACACTAAAAATTGCAAAAAAATATGCCACGGAAATAAGATTTTAGTTTTAATTTGCATTAAATTTACCTAAATGTTTAATTTTATTTTATTTGCAAAATTAAATTTTTTTAGTTTTTGAACCGAATAACCGGTTAATATTTCTCTAAAAAATGGATTCCTAGTTTATTACTTTATGACTTCATACTCAAGACTTATTGCTAAATATACATACATACATACATATATACATTTTAAATCATTAAAAAACATTGCACTTTTTTAATGAAGTAAATACATACATACATATGTACATGTGTATATACATAGCGAGTTACTAATACTATTCCTTTCAACGAATATTAACAATAATTTTGATTATAAACAGTTTGTGAAATTCATTGTTAAATTGTTTATTAAACAATTTTAAAAGAAACTACGTTTGGTGTATTTTTAATTAGTACAGTAGAAAATTTGTTTTTTACGATTCTAGCAAATTGTTGCAAAAATCGTGGAATTTGTTATAATAAATAAAAAAATTTATAAAAAAAGTTGTTTTTTGTTATTAAACTGGTAATTATTTAAATAGAAATTGTAATGAGGCCAAGAAAGCAATTAATTGATTATATTAATTAAAGGGTTACTTGTGGTAAATAAAAAATGATCGTTAAAGTAGCCCTTAGTGTATTACAAATTTTATCAAATTATGAAGGTGTACACATATTTCACAACATGCAATTAGATATAAAAATAAATTTAATTTATTTCTCCTACATAGAAGTGAAAAAATAATAAAAAAAAAATAACTAAATTTAAAAAGACTTGCACCAGACCGATTTTTCTGAAACTTTGCACACATATTGACCTGTCATGACTAAATAATTTTGTGATTAGAAAAGTGGGCAGTGCCACGCCTATAAAAAAATGTATAATTTTGAGGTACTTGCACTTGACCGATTATTCTGAAACTTTGCACACATATTGAGCTGTTATGACTTTAAAATTTCGTGATTAGAAAAGTGGGCAGTGCCACGCCTATAAAAAAAATGTATAATTTTGAGGTACTTGCACTGGTCCGATTCTTCTGAAACTTTGCACACATATTGAGCTGTTATGACTTTACAATTTCGTGACTAGAAAAGTGGGCAATGCCACGCCCATAAAAAAATTATAATTTTGAGGTTTTTGCACTTGATATTCAATTAAAATTCAGAATGCATTTCGATTCATTAAGGGGCGTAGCAACGCGCGCCGGGTTTGGTTAGTTAGATATAAAAATAAATTTAATTTATTTCTCCTACATAGAAGTGAAAAAATAATAAAAAAAAAATGACTAAATTTAAAAAGACTTACAAACATTAATTTCATGCCATTTTTGGCATGTATCAGCAACACTGTTATTTTGATGCCGGCATTTACAAAACCACAACTCTGTTATTTTTCCTACTCTTTTGTGTTGCCATCTATCTGCTGATTTCATAACAGAACCTGCAATTTCCTTTAAGTAGGCGATTTTATTATACATATTTTTGTTAATTCATTTAAAAATTTTTAACTTTTAGGCGTTAAAGATATAAAACGTTTGTTTTTCTTTGCTCTAAAAATTTGTTTAGTTGGTGTTTTAAGTAGACAATAAAACAATATGCTTTATTTATGCAACGATATTGTGGGTTATGCCTTTTGGTCATGTTGCGATTTTTCCTTATGTACTAGTTTTTGCGTAATTTTTGCTTGAAATTTGCATTAAAAGCTAACAGTTAGCTAGAGGTTATTTTGAGAGATATTGTAAAATAAATTTGTTTATTAGTATTGTTTAACATTTTTGTACTTAAAGTTAAAATTGTAGGCAATATTTTTTTGCAGTATGAAAAAAAAATCTAAATAATTTTTGCATTTTTATACTCTTCACAGAGAATGTAAGGGTACATAAGTAGGTCTGTTATGCCGTGTAAAATGTCTACAATATTCATATATTTATGAATTGAATATTGTACCCTCTGTCCGTGTGTGTGTTGAAATCAGTTTTTTAAGCCCCCCTGACATCGTCAAGACCCGTAAGTGGTATCAAAATATCAGGAATATTTGGGACAGATTGGCATTAAAAAACAGCACAATCGTCTCATAACTTTCAGAGATATAAGCAAATAAACACGATTAAACTGTAAACTTTAATTTTGTTTTAGCCCTAGAATAATTTATAAACACACTTGGGAATTTTTATAGATATTGTATGCCTCTAGAGATATTTGAACAAATAGGTCACTAATCGGTAAAGTTATAGACGAAATTTATATGGAAATGTATATTTCTTTAAATATATCGAATTTTTCCAGCTTCTAAATAATTTTTGCTCAAGGTAAAGACATTAAATTAGAAGCCATAGTCGCGAAAATTATTTCTAATAAAAACTAAAAAATCGGTAAGAAACTTACTAAGATATAAGCACCAAAAAACACCTGCTTCGGTGTTTTTCTAAAATTTACAAACGAAAATAGATTCTTTCAGTTTCTATAACACTGAGAGTCAATATTGGTTTTATTCTTCGGTTTGACAAGTAAAATACAGCTTAGTATAAAAAGATAAAAATCCAAAATGGCGTCTTAGATTAAATGGCATATATATGGGTCAAATATAATAATTACGGTTTTGCCATCTTTGAACAAATAAATAGGCATCAAATTAAAGTGCTTGACTAGTAGGATATAATAAACTGTGGCGTCGAAGATAATAAAGAAAATGGTGTGTAATATGAAATCTGGGCTAAGCTACGATGTGGTCATTATACCCATGTACTTGGTAGTAAAGGGTTTTTAATTTTAGAATCTTTAAAGATATTTACATATCTATTTTTGAATCTCTTTTATTTAAAACTGTATGAAAACTATGAGAAAAGTGAAAAAAAACAAAAAAGAATTACACCCAATTTACATGCTGAATTTTATGACGTCCAATTTTGGACGCCATTTTTTGTTTGGTAGCAAGCGGTGTAGAGAAGAAAGAGGGGTAGAAAAATGGACATGGTTTCTGTTTTCATGTTTTTTTTTTTGACACTTCGCTTTACACTTTTTTCTGTTCTTTCTATTACGTTTTATTTTTATATTCTCATCAACTGGTTTGTAAAACCATCGTATGAATTTGAGTAATTTTTGGCAGCAACTTCAAAAGGAAATTAAGAAAATTGTACGTCATAAAATTCATCATGTAAATTGAGTGTTACAATTTTTTAAGAAATTTTATACTCTTTGATATTTATTTAGAATTGAAGCAAAGCCGCGAATAACGTTGCAAAGCCTGATTTTTTGCATATTACCGTTAAAATTACTCTCTTACATATGTTCAAACACCAAAACATTAACTGCCTGTTCAACGATGTCGAAAGAAAACACAAGCGAACTTTCATTCGTACAAATACGTTGAAAACAAAAACAAATTTTTAGTTTTTGTTGTTGTTTTCAATATATTTGTACGAATGAAAGTTCGCTTGTGTTTTCTTTCGACATCGTTGAACAGGCAGTAAAATTATGCATTTTATCATCGTCAAAACGCAATTACAATGAGTCAGTCAGTAGAAGAACGTTGTAAGTTATAAACAAAAGTCTACGAACAGAATTGTCGAAAGTGATTGATAAGTGTAACAGAGGTACAAAAGGAAAAGCATTAAAAAACAAGTAAGAGCACTATATTCGGCTGTGCCGAATCTTTTATACCCACCACCAATTTTGTGTACATTTAAAGCACAATATTTATTATTTTGTTAATCATTATGGAATAATCTCTTTATAATAAAATATGTATCACGTTCTTTGTAGAGAGTGGTTAAATTTTAAGGGCCCATGTTGAAGGTGAACTACACCTAGTCTTTAAATTTGTTTTCTGCATTTCACTTGACATTTCTCAATTTCAAACTTACTCAATTTGATCCGTGGAAAAATACGCAAATGAGCAACGCTTTAAAGTTATTCAGGTTTTTTATAAAAATGGGCGTTCAAATCAAAATGCATTTTGTGCACTTCGTAATTCTTTTGATCAACATAATCGTTCAAATTCGTCCACAATCGGGAGAATTGTAAAAAATATTTAAATTTCTGCAAAACAGGTCTGTATAAAATTTTAGAAAATCTGTGAATGCCTTCTTAGTTCGTTGAATGGGAACCACTGCTGGTTTTTGCGATAGTGTGGCAAAAGAGCAGTCAACCTCGCCTCATCATCATGCCCAACAATTGAGCATCAACATTGTCATTGAAAATTTGGACCATCAGATAGTGGAGTGGCGCCAAGGATGGGGGGGCCATTTGGCCGATATTTTGTTAAATACATAATTGAACCATACAAATATTATAATTACAAAAAGAAATACTAATAAGATCCTAAATAATTTGTGTTTTATTTAAATTCAACATCGGTCCTTAAAATTTTACCACCCTTTATAACTTCGATATGCTACTAAAATGCTTTTGTAAATGTAGTCCTTCAATGAAAGTGGGCGCTAAAGTAGGCGTGTCAATAAAGTTTCTGCTAACAAATACAACTTAGATATTTCAATATAGTCCTTTATTTTCCCAAAAACTTTGTCAATAGAGAAATTACATCAATTTAAGATAAACCGTTATATGGGAGGTAGTCGTTAAAGTGGGCGTGTCACCTAAACTTTTTGGCACAACAATAACATTGATTAGAAGGATATACGTAGCAAATGTGATCATCATACATCTAATTTTGGCGGTTTTATGAGCTTTTAAATTTCATTAACGGTATATAACGTGAAAAGTGGGCGTTATAGTAGGCGTGTCAAAGTTATTTTTGCGAATGAGTACAACTTAGGTATTTCAATATAGCCCTTTATTATTCCCAAATAATTATTAGTAGAGAAATTATATGAATTTTAGGTAAAACGTTATATGAGAGGTGGGCGTAAAAGTGGGCGTGGCACATTGGTTTTCCGTTACAAGAAAGCGTCTCACCAAAAAGCAAAGTGTGCAAAATTTCAGAGTCGTACATCCAATTTTGTTGCTTTTATGACGTTTTTGTTTTTAAATATACCAAAAAATACACTGTGCGGTATAAATTTTCGTACATTTTGATCGATAACTCCTCTCCTAATGCATAGATTTAGATAATTTTCGGGGAAAAATATTGTTTTTACTCAGGAAATATATATTCAAAGTTTCATGAGTCTACGTTAATGCGTTTGGACACAATTCCATTTTATTCGATGTTCGAAGGACACGGTTTTTTCGACCTACTCTTGCTTTTCGAGCTATAACTCTCTTCCTAATATTCCGATTTAGCCCATTTTCAATACCAAACAAACCTTGTCTATAAGAAAGATTCTGGCAAAATTTGAGCCCCCTAGCTTTTTCGGTGCGATCTCTATCGTGCTTTCAACAGACGGACAGACGGACGGACATAGCTAGATCGTCATCAAATCAAACCCTGATTCAGAATATATATACTTTATGGGGTCTAAAATGGATATTTCGATGTGTTACAAACGGAATGACAAAATGAATATACCCCCACCATTTTTTTGGTGGCGGGTATAAAAAGAGATAATCAAACCCTTTAAACACGTTTTTTTGCTCTCCTGAAAAATTATTATTTTGTCATTTGCAACGTTATTCGCGGCGATCTTTCAATTGTATAATTTATATAGAAAAATTTAATATTTAAGTACAAAAAAAACTTAATATATCCATTTCTTAACTTGTTAAAATTTATTTATTTAACAATTATTAAAAGGTTAATTCAAAGCAAAATATATATTTACAAATTCATTGAGTTTTTTTACCTTCATTTACAACGTCATTGCAAATAATATTTTAAATTTTGTTATAATCCAGTTTATGGTAAAGTTTTTCTTTATACTTTTTTTCTTCTATTTTTTTTACTTACAAAAACTACGTTACGCATGACAGAAGACTTTTGTTTTAATATTTTGTATTTATGTTGTTTTTGTTTCATTTGCAAAACACAAAATGAAATGAATTTTTTATTATTTTTTTTATTTTTCTTTTTGCAATTTAAAATTGCATACTGTGTAAACTTTGCCACAACAAAAAGCAATAAGAAACATGCAACTTGTATGTTAAACATACTGTTTGTTTTTAACAAAAAAAAAAAATATATATATGTATACATAAAAAATTAAATAATTATTTTTAATAAACATAGTTATTTTAACAAAAAAAAATTTAACTAACTAACAACAAAAAGTGCAAATTTATTGCTCTTAAATATGAAAACTATATATTAGTGATGTAAAATTCTTAAAATTGACAACACTGACGTAATTAATTAGAGCTTAGAAGAAAGTTAACAAAATCTAAGTTCTTTCTAGAAGTAAAAGTAACAATAATTATATCTGACAAAAAATACATGTACACTGCTTGTCATAAGAATAAGGCCGCGGTTTATTACAAGCATTTTTGCTTCTTTACTTTAAATATTTTGTTGTAATTGTTTTTTTTGTTATGTTGAAGAGCATACTCCACTAAAATTAAAGACGCTTAAAAAAGATGTAAATAACTTCCAATTTTATTTTATTTCAAATTTTTATAAATAGGTAAACTTAAACTATTTTTTTAAATGCTTCTTTAGAATAAGGCCACATGGGTAAGTAACCAAAAATACAACTTCAATGCTTTTTTAATTTTTCATTTTGATATTATAGTAAAATGTGTACGCTATAATACTTTGTACAACCTCCTTTGTTTGAAATTACTTCAAATATTCTATTTGGAAGTGAATCATACAAAGACTTAAGATAGTCCAATGAAATTTCGTTCCAGGCTTCCTTGATAGCTTTGGTTAATGAAATTTTGTCATCAAATTGCCTTCCATTTTCATATACTTTTCTTATCATGCAGGCCCAGACGTTTTCAATAATATTAAGGTCTGGTGAATCTCATGATCTCAACATTTTGTGCCTGAATCAAGAATTTCACAATTCTAGCTGTGTGTATGGGTGTGTTGTCATGCTGGTAAGTCCAGGATATTGGTCCGAACAGCTCGTTAAAATGTGGAAATGCTGATTCCAGAATACGTATATAAGATTCCGCTGTCATTTTAGCGCTCTCGAAAACTATTTCCATTGTTCCATAGTAAGACACAGCACCCCACACCATTACTCCCGAGAATGATGTTTTTTCAAAACTCGTGGATCTTTTCTTAAGTCATGGAAGTAATAATTGTAACCGTCGGGACCATCTAGATTAAATTTTTTTTCATCGGAAAATACCACGGTTTTCCATTTGCTGCTCCATGTCATTTTAGCACGTCGAAAATCAAGTCTTTTTTTCTTGCATTGCTTGTTTAATGGTGGCTTTTTCTGGAGTTTTTATACCCTTCACACAGTGAAAAAGGGTATATATAGGTTTGTCATTCCGTGTGAAATTTCTACAATTTTCATTTCCGACCCCATAAAGTATATATTTTCTGAAAGCTTATGAATAGGGGAGTCGATTAAGCTCTGTCAGTCTGTCCGTGTGTATGTTGAAATCAACTTTTTAAGCCCCCCGACATAGGTTGGACCCGGGTAAGGTATTAAAATATCAGAAATATTCGGGAGTAGATCGGTATTGAAAATCAGAAACATTTTTTAATGTTTTTTTTTATTTTTTTTTTGTTTTATATACATATATTATATAAATAATAATTTTTTTTTTAATTTTTTTTTTAATTTTTTTTAAATTTTTTTTTTAATTTTTTTTAATTTTTTTTTTTTTTTTTGTTTTTTTAACATGCATACGTGGATTTATAATTTTACAATGGGACGTTTTTATATATGTATGTTTTTATATGTATGTACGTATTTCATATGGGATGAATGGTGACACAAGCCACTGTTATTGCATGACTACACGTTGTGAAGGGTATATAAGATTCGGCACGGCCGAATATAGCGCTCTTACTTGTTTTCTTTGTAAATGCGCACATGATTTTATAACTCGTCTAACCATAGATAAGCTTGCTTTTACTCCAGTTTGAGAACGAATTTTGCTCACTGAGGAAGCTGAATTGGAAGCTTTTCTTATAATCAAACATCGCTCCCGCAGTGATGTGGCGCGGTAAGTGCGGCCTTTCATGTTTTTGCATAGCTATCCTTATTTCGAAGAAAATTATTTATAACGGTTTTGCTCCTACCAATTGTTGCAGCTATAGCACGACTGGAATAACCTTCTCCCTTATATGCTTCAATTTTAGCCCTTTCTGCAATGGAAAATGATGATTTTCTATCCATTGTTGTTAAAAAAGCCTAAAGTTGGCTGATTAAATTATGTTCTTAGTTTTTTGTTCAAGAACCTCACTCTTCTAATGTCAAAACGCAACTGGCCTTATTCTAATGATGCATTGTAAGAAAGTATTATTTAATATCAACTTAAATATGAAAAAAATTATATAACGGTATTCTCAAAAATGTTTTATTCTCTTTTTATTGTATAGCACAACGGGACCCTCGGAGGACCCAAGTGAGCTATGCCTTCGGGCAGCTGCCGGATCTAACCTAACCTATTGTATAGCTGTAGTGTTGCTTCGTTTGCTAAAATAACAATTTTTGGGATTTTATAATAAAGAAGAAGCATATACTTAAAAAATTATTAAAAAACAGTGGCTTTATTCTAATGACAAGCAGTGTATATTTAATTATCCAAAATAGTAAAACACATTTAAAATTTACTTTGTACATAGGAGAATATCTTCTAAACCAACAACAAACAGTTAATGAGAGTATCAATGCAGTAACAGTATTTATAGAGATTTTTAAAATACAAAGCTGCCAGATATGTTATTTAATGTAAATGTTACCATTTCGTTAAAATTTTTGGCCTTTCCAAATAGTTTAATTGATAGTTAAAAAAAGGTTTTTAGATAATACATTAAAAACCTGTAAAACAACAAAAAAAACTTTACCAATTAACTAAACTCTAATAAATCTTTTCTGTTTAAACAAAATTTTTCTTATATGTATTATGGAAGATGTCATAATGGCGTAACGTTAAAATGTGCCTGTTGTAAGGAAAGTTAATTATGTAATTAAGACCATAAAGTGAAATCTTATTTTTTCGCTATTTAAACAGTAATTAGTTGTAAAAACTTAAACAACTAATAAAAAATAATTTTTAATTTTTAATTTACTTAAATGATTAAAGCTTTATGGGTGAAAATGTGGGAAATAAACAGAAAAATACTGAATATGTCTTATGAGTGTTTTTGTATTTTTTTTTTCTTCCATAAATTAATGTCTTTATTGTTTTTTGGAGAATAATAAATTTAATAAAACCCCCCACTGACAAATGAATAGAAAGCAAAAGTTTTGAAAAATTAAATGTCATAAAAACACAAATTGAGCAAAATTTTAAATAAAAACATTTCGAAATTATAATTTTTTAAGTGAAAAAAAAAGCAAATTGACGAATGTTACAGTAAGACTGAATTTAATACAAGTTAAGTAGATATTTGGGAATGCGAATGGTCTTTACAAAAATAATTAATGCAATCTCTTTCGACAATTTAGATTTTAAGTAAGTTTTTTAATTATTTTATTATTATTATTATTTTTTTATTATATGCGCATTACTTTTATTTTCTGTTTTAGTTATGAACTTTTTATACCCTTCACCTGTGGTGCACAAGGGTATATATAGCTTTGTCATTCCGTTTGTAATTTCTACAATTTTCATTTCCGACCCCATAAAGTATATATTTTCTGAAAGCTTATGAATAGAGGAGTCGATTAAGCCCTGACCGTCTGTCCGTCTATCCGTCTGCCCGTCTGTCCGACATGCTGTTCGCACAACTACAATAATAATGTCAAACTTTTTATACCCTTCACCTGTGGTGCACAAGGGTATATATAGCTTTGTCATTCCGTTTGTAATTTCTACAATTTTCATTTCCGACCCCATAAAGTATATATTTTCTGAAAGCTTATGAATAAAGGAGTCGATTAAGCCCTGACCGTCTGTCCGTGTGTTGGTTGAAATCAACTTTTAGAAGCAACTATATGTTCCTCAGATCTGTATATGGTATCAATCTCTTGGAAATATCCAGGAATGAATCGCTATTGAAATTCAGCACAATCGCCCCATAACTTTCTGAGATATGAGCAAAAAACCACGACCACCTCGTTTTTTTTCACAATTGCAACAACAACATACATACATAGATACATGTAAAAAACATACCAAACAAAAAAAATTACAAAAGAAAAAAATATTAAAAATAAGAAAAAAATAATAAAAAAACTACAAAAAAAAAATTTAAAAAAAATTTTAAAAAAAATTTTAAAAAATTTTTTAAAAATTTTTCTAAAAATATTTTTTAAAAAAATTTAAAAAAAATATAAAAAAAATAATAAAATATAAATAACATATTAAATAAAATAAAATAAAATTTTTTTGGCTCAGCTGGGATTCGATTCCACATTTATTCTAACGTGTACGTATGCACGTATTTTATATGGGATGAATGGTGATACAAACAATTGTTATTGGATGACTACACGTTGTGAAGGGTATATAAGATTCGGCACGGCCGAATATAGCACTGTTACTTGTTTATTTTGTGTTAGTTTTGAATTGTAATAAATTTTTCGATAATACTTGGAGAAGACACGGATTTTTTCGTAACTGAAAAGTAATTTTAATCTGAATGATCTACAGATGAGGTAATTTGTTCTGATAGTGTCGCACATGGATTTTGAAAAACTAGTTTTTAAGTCTTAAACAATTATTGTCAGTTTACTATTAATTGTGAAGATTTTAAAATATTAAAACTGATAAGTATTAAAGAACACGTTATACATTACAACTAAATACATGATTTTAATTAAATTTGTCCTCTTTCAACACACTTCTTTTGTCTTTTATGTTTTTATGAATATGTTAAACAAAATGAGTTCTTTAAACTCTTTTATTCATTAATGTTGTTTCTTTCTATCTAGAAGTCGCTTACTATTGCCTATGAACAGCATAAATATGTATGTACATTTTAATTATGCAAACTACTTCAGTGTTGAGGCTATTTTAAAATAAAAAAAGTAAGTGCTATATTCGGCCGTGCCGAATCTTATATACCCTTCACAACGTGTAGTCATACAATAACAATTGTTTGTATCACCATTCATCTCATATAAAATACGTACATACATATGTATATACCAAAAAAATTTAATTTTATTTTATTTAATATATTATTTATATTTTATTATTTTTTAAAATTTTTTTTTTAAATTTTTTTTTGTAATTTTTTTTTATTATTTTTTTTATTTTTAATATTTTTTTTTTGTAATTTATTTTTTTTTGTTATGTTTTTTACATGTATGTGTGTATGTATGTTGTTGTTGTATTTGTGTAAAAAAACGAGGTTGTCGTAGTTTTTTGCTCATATCTCAGAAAGTTATGGGGCGATTGTGCTGAATTTCAATAGCGATTTATTCCTGGATATTTCCAAGAGATTGATACCATATACAGATCTGAGGAACATATAGTTGCTTCTAAAAGTTGATTTCAACCAACACACGGACAGACGGTCAGGGCTTAATCGACTCCTTTATTCATAAGCTTTCAGAAAATATATACTTTATGGGGTCGGAAATGAAAATTGTAGAAATTACAAACGGAATGACAAAGCTATATATACCCTTGTGCACCACAGGTGAAGGGTATAAAAAGTTTGACATTATTATTGTAGTTGTGCGAACAGCATGTCAGTATTTAGTGATTGTACCCTTGTATTCATGTAATTAAATTTAAATTTTTTGAAACCAAAGATGTTAAAACAAAAGTTTAATACTGCTTTACAATGCATAATTTAATTTTACTTATTAGATAGAATCTTATAGATATACATACATATTATTGATAGGCAAGTCAATCTTTTGTTACGCTTCACTTATACAACCGATTTTAATAAAGAATATAACCTTTGAGAGGAATTTTGCTGCTGATGTGAGCAGTCTTAATCTTATTATTACAGTCGGGCCTCGATTATCCGTGATCCGGTTAACCGGTAACCCCGATTAACCGTGATGGCCAAATATCAGTCTAATGTTTTTTGTTGGCAATGTTTTTAAGTTGTTTGCTTCGATTAGCCGTGATTACCTCTATTATCCGTGATGGCAGTTTTTTTATTAACTTTAAATTTATACATATAACAATATAATAAACATGGAAACGGGGAATTCCCCTGTTTGCATACGATGAGTCAGAAGCATTTACAAGTGATTAGTTTAATTATAAAAGTTAAGAAGTGCGGATGGTTAGATATATTTAGTATGGCATCGTTGTGGTAAAAAGACACAGAAACGTTTTAAAATAATTAACGAGCATTCAAAAAATAATCTGAGTGTTAAAATGCGAAGTTCAAAAATACGAAGTTGGGATATATATGTTCCCGTCATTCCTATAAGGAGCATAGGGCCGTACGAAGTTGGGATACAGACCATATATGACATTACAAAAAAAAACAAAGAGAAGTTTTGAAGTTTTGTGCAGAAAGTGATTCGGTGGTTGGATTTTGTAACCGAAAAAAAAATGTACATAAACTTCTTGAATTAATATTTTTTAATGTAAATATTGCACCAATGTTCACTTGTTAAATAATAAAAATATTAAAAAAAGCCCTATAATCAAAATTGTTATTCGATTAACCGTGAAAATCGATTATCCGTAATCGACCATCACTGATAATCGAGGCCCGACTGTATTATCATTTTTATTATAATTTTTGCAGAGTTTTAAGCATTTAAAGTTGCTAGTAAACATGCGTAAAATACATGTATTAACGAAAAGAAACATGTTGAGCAACATTGTTAATACATATTGTTTATGTAAAGATTGTTTCTTGTGTATGGTATAAAAAACAAAACAAAAGCAGTCACATTTAAAAAACAAAACAAAAACAGTCACATTTACAACTCGATTACCGTAGAATGGGTCGACCGCAGAACATGCTACTATACATACTTACATGTTTATATAAAAATAATTTGGGCAATATTATTTACAAGAAAAATGAAATAGTAAAGGGTGTCTCAGTTAGAATGCATTTTTTGCATTTAAAAATAAAACATATACTTTTGGAGATAGTGGCGATTTCTTTATTGGATTGCAAAGAGGGCATGTTTTAATTAAGTATAAAAAAATATATTCGTCAAATGGCTCCCACGGCTCTCATAACAGGTCATTACTCTTTTTTCTTAAAATTACTTTTTCATAGAGATGTGGCTTTATCTTACCGATGACTCGTGAGATCTCGGATTTGAGCTCAGAAATTATATCAAATTTATTCGCATAAGCCCGACATTTCACAAAAGCCCAATGAAAAAAATCACACGATCTTTATGGTCAGTTGATATCAGAATTTCTTGAGATAATTTGTTGTGAAAATCGTTGCTGATATACTACAGGATTTTTAATTGGACGCAAGAAGCGATGTATATAAATATATTTTTTTAAATAGTTAAAATTGTGACCTGTAACCAAATTGTCATTACATGGAAAGTCGTGTGGACATCGTATGTTTGTCTCAACAATACTAATTCTATCGTTATACTTAAAATTAAATATGGTTGTTTTATTTCTGTTACAAAAATTTTAATAGAAACGAATAATAATACATTTTCCAACGTTGGTGGTGTAGGGTATAAACCATAAAATTTTAATTCCCACTTTGCTACACCCACGAACACCCAACAAAGGAATTGAAATCATACACACGTTGTTCAAAATGGTTTTAATTGCAATAAAATTCCTTTAAAGTTTAATAAACTTGTAGTTTTATTTGATTTATTTAAACAAAATCACGCTGTTTGATTAACATGTTTTTATGATGTAAATGATGTTAGAAATTTATTTATGGTTAAATGTGTATGTGTGCAAACATATGTATTTTTCTGTCAAACAGTAACAAAAGTCTTGATAAATTGTCTTTTAAAAAACTGTTCTCCCAAATTTTCTTTTAACAATTTTTTGTAATAGTTCTAATTTAAAAAAAATGCATTTAATTCAGTGTTAAAATTATACAGTATTGCCAGACATGTGCCAGTGGTTTCAATTCCGACTAAAGACTTTGTAATGTGATATAAATACAATTCTAATTCTGTGTCATTTGTGTGTCATATATCACATTTTCAAAAAACAAGAATTGAGTCCCAGGTGAAGTTTTATTGATTTCTCCGCTCGTTAAAATTAGTTGAAATATAATTTGTAATTTTGTAAAACAAACTTGTAGTTTTTTTCAAACTAAAACAGTGATTTCTTAAAATTTTAACAAAAGAAATTTTGGAAATTTAAAAAAAAATTAAGTGTAGGTATAGTAATGCAACGCAGTGTATGTGAAAGAGAAATAAAAAACTAATAAACTATTCTTAAAGCTTAATTAAATTATACAATTTCACTTTAAACATTAATACATAAATATTTATCAACAATTTTTACATATTTGTTTCCAACAATACCTAAGTAATTCAGTGGCATTCATTTCAGATAGTATTTAATATGGCGCTTATTTCAAGGGTCAAAAAAGTGATTAGTAAAAATTTAAATAATTTTTAGTGTTATTAATTTTAAGTTTACTAATTTGACTGGTGAAAGGGAAAAGGTGGTCGTGAATTTAGAAATTTTATATCATTATCTTAATATTGAATAAATCGAGTTTCTTTATAAAAGTTAAATTAAAAGTGTCTTTTTAAATACAGTCAAACTTCCATAAAAAAAAGACTTCGATTTACGGAGACTTAGAGTTACAGAATTTTTTGTTGAAATATAATAAAAGGTTTTTTATTATGTGTTAAATATTCTGAAATAAGTGACTGACATTTTACTTTTTTGTTTGTTATTTTCAGTAAAAAATAACTGCAATGTGCTTATAGCCTTGTAGTGCTCATCAGTTGTTCCGTCATTTGTCTGTAAATAATTATTTAATGTTCGGAAAGAACTTTCTACATCATTTCTTGTTGGCTTTTGAGTAGTTTCTCATGCATGTTTTGACTTCTAGTTGCTGAAAACCAATCGAGGACTGCTTTGTCGACATTTTTTTAATTTTGGGATCCTAACTCTTTTACTACATAAACGAAATCCAGATTCAAATGAGGTGATAATTGATTTCTTATATTTGAAAATTGTTGAGACCGTTCTTGCCGGGATACCATATTTATCAGCCGCTTCGTTGTTCTTAATTCCATATTCGACGTCTTTTATAAGTTTATATTTTTTTCAATTGATAAGCATTTTAAAACACGTTTAGTTGCCGTAATAATTAAAAAAATTGATTTCAACCCGAATTATGCATAGAACTGATACTTACGCAAACAAAAAGAAACAAATTTTTAATTCCCCGAAAAAAAAAATAAAAATACCATGTAAAATAGACAAACCAACTCAAGAAACAAACGAGATTAGGACAATCAACCGATAACTATAACAAAAACAAAAACCCATTTAAACAAGCAAAACTCTTCGAGTTATAGTCATGTGTATTTTTTTTGTTCGAGTTATGGAGAACTTCGACTTATGGAAGTTCGAGTTACGAAAGAAAAATTGTATGTGATTTGTTCTTTTAACGCTACTGCCAACCAAATTAGTTCAAGTTAGAGAAGTTCGACTGTATAATTAAAATTTAAAAATCAATACAAGCGGTTATAACTTTACATAGTCTTAAACGCGATATTGCCACACTAACTTATAATTGAAGTAGCCAGATCTCAAAAACAGTATTAGTAACACAACGATATGTTTCATTAATTTCTCAAAGTCGTGCTTCGTTGACAATCGTTATAAATCTTAGACATTTTGATTTTTTATTGTATCAATTGTAAAAGACAAAGTATAATTTTCCAAATAACCTCACTATAACAAAAAAAGATAAAACAAAAAAATGCCAACTAAAAAGATCGACCACATTTATTTACACATCAAAAGTAATTTTTATGCCGCCATGCCAAAACTATATACGGATGTCTATTAGCGTGTAGTATGCTACAAATGTAATCTCTGACCATATTGGAAACTCAATGAAGAAGAAAGAAAGGAAAAAGAGAAAAATAACAAATATAAAATAAATCTTTAAATTTTTGTTTTACAGAGCACGCTTTAAGAAACACAAATCTATTAAAGACAAAAACAAAAAGAAATTAAATGGAAAAAAGGTGTGGGTCAAATAACTATTGCTCGCAAAATTGAAAGAAAAAAAAATTATTAAAAAAAAAAACAAGAAGAGATGCTTGAATAAAAATTTAATGAAAGATATAAAAAATACATACAAAACAACATAAAAGTTTATTGAACTGTAAAACAGTTACGTTTCATTAGAGGGGGAAATAACATGATTGACGATTTAATTTAATATTCATGTGAGTATTAGTCAAGTCAAGATATTAATATTTCTTTAAAGATTTAAAATTTGAGTTTGTTAAGAAAATAAGCCAAAAGAAAGTTTTTATAAAATAATTAAATAAAATTATATTATTATACACACTTACAAAATAAAATTACACTATCATATAGGTATATTAATAAAATTTTATTTATATTTTTTATTTGGTTTTATATTTAAAAGATTTATGTACGAAAATCTTAAAAGTTAAAGTAATTTTAAATAACTTAAAATTGGCAACTCTATGTTCAAATATTAAAAAAGCAACGGAGTTTAAAAGAATATAAAAAAGGCTGCCAGATGATGGACATTAGAACAATATAAAATATGAGCAAAAGCGGTAGTTTTGGTATACTGTATTCTTACAAAATAAAATTAGATTCAAATTGTGAAATATTATTAAAAAAACGACAAATTTTTATTGAATTTTTTAGAAAAAAAAACGTTATAAAATTATACTGACGCCTATCCATCAATTTACAATTCTCTATTCATTAAGTCATTTTTGGCCAGCTGACCGCCTTTAACCCCCAAATGTGTGAATTGTTATGAGACGACTGTGGCATAAAAAATTATTATTTTGTGTGTAAAATATAATAAGAATCCGTTAAGCAGCTAGTTTGGAATTGTCTGGCTGACCTTGTTCACATAGTGACTTAAAAATTAATGTTATTTTTTCAGTATTATTTATTTTTATTTTTTTTCTGCGTTTTTCTTATTTCATTTTCTTTTATGTCTGTTTGCAAAAAAAAAATCAAATTTGTTTATTTTCTTTAAATGAATATATACTGCAAATATAATTTGTGCAGAAATTTTTCATACAAATAAAACAGAGTCAAGTTGATTAAGTGATTGTGTTTAAGAGAATATTAAAATGGGCAATAATATTTAAAAATACAATTGTTTCATTTGTTAGTTTTATTTAACCAAAAAGCATTATTTGCGCTATTAACATTTACATATTTGTTTAAAACAAATATTTAATATATTTAATTCATTTGCATAAGTGTAAAAAATATTTTGTTTTGAAGGCACGTGAATCGAATTTGATGTATGCACACCGGCCTAACAATTATATTAAAATTAGGAAAACAAAAATAGTAGAATATTGATAAAAAAAAATTAAACTTTTAAGATAATGCTTGTAGAACAAAAATTCACATATTCGTATCTTAAAAGAAAATGTATATTAAACAAAATGTCATAGGGATTAATGTTTAAAGAGAAATAATGTTTCTCTACAACAACATACTAAGAATGCAAGGCATATGTATACATTAGGTAGTCTTGAATCGACAGCTGATTATTTTTTTCTTCAAATATTTTATACTTCAGCTGTCAAAGTCCATACATTACAAATAGTATTCTCTCTTTTCTTATTTATTTTAAATGTCCAAATTCACATATAAAAAATACAAGCAAAAAATTTTTTTCGAACTGCGGTTACCTGAGAAAAAAATATGTCTTGCTATGCATGATAAGATTTTCGAGAGAATATTTTCTTATACTCTTTTTGTATGAAATTTTACATCTTCAAAATTTTAAAACAAAATCAGCCAAAGCCTAAAATCTTATTGTATTGGTGGGCGAGTTACTAATTATATTATTTTTAATTTAAAAGTAAAACATCGTGTTTGCTGGGTTATAGTTTCTGGAAAAAATGGAAAAACATCCGTCGGCCTAATGTGCACTCGATAGTGTCTTATCGATAATTAAAAGGACGAGCATAAGAATACATGTAAAGTTCACTTTGCACAATTGAACCATGAATTGGCTCTCTATGTTTTAAAATAACCAAGGCGAATTCATACAGGTGAAATTATCAGCCCAGCTGATTGTGAAACATTTTGTCAAAATTGGTTGAATTCGCTTTGATTTCATTTATTAATGCAGGGATAGGAAATGTGATTTTGGTTTCGGTATTAAACAATTAACTTGAGTGTACTTTTTTGACAATAAATGTGCTTAATTTATGTATAATTTTTGCTTTTGCGTCATTAATAATGTGTTTAAAAAATTTATATTCTGTTTTTAATCAAATTTTATTATATTTAATATGTAAAAACAACTTTTCCATCCCTGATATACGAATTGGCCTTGACATAAAACATCCCATGAAAAGTTGCTTTGTTGTATCAATTCGCCGTTGCATATACCTTATGGATATGCCTTGAAAATAACTAAACAAAAAAATTATATGTTTGAGTTAGATAAAACAATAAATTAATCGAAAATATTAACCAGAATCAATAAATTATTTGAAAAACCAGAAAGAAAATATCGTATTATTCCCCAGTGTACAAGATTCTGGATCGCAACAAGACATACCTATCTTGAAACTCTACTGGAGGTACGAGTAAACTTTTCGAGAGTTTCCTTCATAGCGCAGCACTACTTATTTAATGACCTAGAGGTCATTATTTGCCATGTTGAATTGGGTAACTGCGGATCTGATGGCTAAGCAGGCGGCCCTGAATACGACTATTAGACTGAGCGCTATCAATGCATGGAAACTGTACTCTTATGGACATGCGGATATATTGGAATATATAGACTATTGCACCCTTACCCCCTCCCTTCTCAAAAAAGGAAGTTCTCTGTATCAATCACCAGATCGGCACAACTTAGTAGGGTGGCATTTTGGAGGTTTATACTGACCGATCAAAATCAGGAAAGGAAGTTGGTGTTAGTTTTTGTATCCCCCTTTTTAACTAGAGGGTGTCCTTAAGGCTACCGAATTACTGTAGCATTCTACGTGCTGAAGTATCGACGATCAAATTGACATTCAAACTGCTATTAAGTCACTGGCGGGTGTTTATTTAATATCAATTTTGAATATAGAGTGCCGGACATTTTCTAATGATATGATGAGACATTCAACTGTTGAGTTCAGATGGCTACCTGGCCACTTGAGAGTATCAGGAAACCATGTTGCGAATGAACTGGAGAGGATTGGTACTCTTTTCCACTCTGCGTAGTTACTTATTCATCACTCTTATCCTACAAGACACTTGTCAAATAGGAATTATACAGATCCGCATGGTCTGTAGAGACTACTACTTGCGAAATGGAAAGTAAATGGACGATAGTCGATCGAGGGCACTTATTGAACTTTATCGCTCTCAATTCCGGGATCTTGTGGACGCTCTAACTGAAAACTGTATTTTAAAAGAACACGCCAGGAGATTAAATCTCTCTTTCAATGACTTCAGAAGATATCATGACATGAAGGAGGATAAGACTATGCAACACTTTCACTGCTATTGGCTAGCTTTGGTGGGTCTTAGAGCTTTGCATCAGGGCAAAAGCTTTCTTCACGTTCTGGCAAATATATGTGATTTTGGTGTTGGAGAGTTTGCTCGTTTGTTGGTTTTATATTGTTGGACCGTTTTTTCTCGTGGTAAAAGAGGAACTAGCTACACGCGACATGCCATGTATCAGGTCTCACGAAGGCATCAGTCTTGAATCCAAGTGTGATAGTCTTGTAAGATTATCAGTCTCTTTCTTAACCCAACCTATACCTTAACAAATGTTTAATGATTTTTTGCGATCTTTAATTTTCAAGTGTTAAAAAGAATTCCATTTGAAAAAAAATATTAGAGTCCTTAAGACAAAGGCACCGATACACATATACACTTAAGAAACCAATTGCAACACCAATGATATAACGAAAAATGTAAAAAGGCGTATCCTATTTTCGGCAGAAAAAAATACTGACTTGTCTTGCAAAGATAATTTATATTTGAAGGCGTATAAAATAGTGTATGTTTTTTTTCTTGTAATGTGTGACGCCGTTATGTACATATGGGTGTTAATGGCACAAAAAAGTCACAATAAACATATTATTTTCGTAAATTATATTGAAATATTAAATTCACTTTTATTATTTGCTTTCATGTGTGTCTATTAAATCCTTTTAAAAAAGAAATCATGGTGATAGTTTAAAATCAGCTAGAAAATGAAAATATAAAACATATAAAATTAATAACAAATTATTTTTAATAAATGTAATTACAATAAGATACTCTACGTTTAATAAAATTATACATACACCCACTGACATTTTGCTAAAACAAAAAATCCGATATATGAAAAGTTCTAATACAGTAGACTCGCGGTAACAAAAACACTGCCTTACGTGAACACCGGATAGGATGAACATTAGTTTTTTACACTGACTACTCTTTAGCGTAAACGTGAACAAATTTGTCGGTTATGCAAATCGTTTTCATAAAAAGGGGTATCCCCGTAAATGATTGCACAGGTTAAGTTTAGTGCGCGCTGCTGATTTAGCATGATCTAATCTAAAGTTTTTCGTGAAAAATATCACAAATAACTACCAAAATTCTAAAGTTAAACTACAATTGCTCCAAAGCGTAATGGATGACAGCTGCTATTTTTGAAAATTGGTTTAACTGTTAATGGAAGCTATTGGCTATTTAAATTTAACTTGGCAACATCTTGAAAAGAAAACAATAGCGAAATGCTGGCTGAACATTTTTAGCTCTTTAGGAGATGAAGAAGACTGTGAAGAGGGTATCCCATTAGCTTTTTTGAGAGAAAGAATTTGTTCAGCAATTAAAATTTAAAAATTAAAAGATAATCCAAAAAAAGGTAACACATTTTTTTAAATTAATTTTAACGGACTTTTTTTAACAAACCAATGTACACAATCCGAAATCCAAAAAAATATATGAATTTGAGTTAAATCACGTGTCTAACTTATTTGGAAATTTTGAAGAGTTACACCTTCGTCAACATGAACAACTTCGCAAACGTGAACACGCTCGGTTTTTAATAGTTCACATTACCGCGAGAAAAATTTTTAAGTCAAAGAAAATTAATTAACAAAAAAGTTTAAAGGTTTGACCTCACAGTTACGTTAAAGTTCTTTAATTTAATACTTTAAACATTAAAAAAAAAATATACAAACAGCTGCCGATACAAATTTTTATTAAACAGCAAATTATAATTGACAGAAACCAGTAATAATAATTGACTCATTGTCGGCTATACTAAACCAGCTGCAATTTTCCTCTTAAAGAAACTCAGCGACAGTAAAATATAAGAAAATATAACAAATAAAATGACTTGAAAATGTCTATTAAAACGTTGCTGTGTGTGGCTGGTAAAAAAACAATGCGAAAATTATAAATAACCATACAAAAAAATGTCTTAAGTAATGCAAATTTTTATAATGTCTCATATGTATATTCATACATAAATATAATTGTTATTTTTTTTAATTTTTTCCTTTTCATAAACAAATTTAAAATTTCTTTTGTTTGCTGGTTTAATTGGTTTTCAGTTCATTGTTAAAACAAAAACATTTACCATAATAAGAAATAATTGTTAGTGATTAATAGTGGATATTTATTTAAATTTATTACTACATAACAATTAATAATTACAGCAAATAAATAATTAATGTTAATATTAAATTAAATATTAGCAACAAACGTTTATGGTTTCGTAAAGCTTAATTTAAATTTAAAAAATGTTTATTAAGGTCAAGTAAGATTTACGTAAACTTTTATTCAAATTTGTATGTTTGTATCAATTTTCGGCAATTATTAGTTATTTTACTCATTTGGCTAGAAAAAAATGTTTATATGGCATCTCTGTTGTCTCCTATCAACTACTATCTCTGTTGTCTCCTATCAACTACAACTATGTACAGCGTTGCCGTTTTGGTTGCTTTTAACCAAAAAAGGTGCTTTTTCTGATGTGTAGATGTGTACTTTTTTTGATTTTGGTTACTTCTCACTAAAGTTGTAATGTGTATATACATTATGTATCTTATATGCTAAAATATGTATGTTTTACATTGCAGTGAAGTAGCAAGTATGCAAGAAAGTAGACTATCAAGCAAGCTTTCAAAAACATAAAATTAAAAAAGATATACACCCAGCTCTTTTTTACACGGATTTAAAGTTACACGGTTAAAAAAAAAAATTTTTTGTAAAAAATTTTTAATCTAGTACGGTTTCAAAATCAATGCCTTGTAACTATGTTTGTTTTTACCAGACTTGGCACCATTGCTGAAATGAACATACATAGTAGTAACTGGGAAATCCCCTTATTCGAGAACTCTTACCTACACATTTTGTTTGCATGATATTTACATAAAATATTGCATAATTAAAGTGTTTAAAGCTTATCAGCTCGCAATATTTTATCAATTGTTCGTGCTATCAATTACATTTGAACATTTCTGACCTTAATAAGTGAAAAAAGGTATTTTATCTATAAATTTTTAGTTAAGCTTTAAAAATAAAATGTTTGCCCTTCTAACAGTTAACAAAATGTCCAAAATTTCAAAGATTCGTAAAAGGCAAGCCATTTCTTTAGAAGTAAAATTAGAAATCTTGGACTGTCAAATTGATGATGTCGACGAATTAATGATAGATAAGCCTCTAGATGATAATTGTCTGATTGAATTAACAACAGATGACGGCAAAACTGAGAACCATAATAGCGATAACGACGAGGAGACCGAAATGTGTCAACTAACTGCTAGTTTAATTGATGACGGTCTAACATTTGGTATAAGTATGGTTAATAATTTCTTAAAAAATTATACTAATATGGAACGTGCCCTGAAATTTGAATGAGATATTAATAATTGTATGGCTGGGTATAAAAAGTTGTACATATAAAGAACTTAAAAAACCAAAAGTTTAACTTTCTATAAAAGATTTTTAAAATAAAAAGTCGACGGCATATATGCATAATGCATATCTTAAATTTTGTAGCTTTTAACATTTTTTACACGTTTTTTCAAAATAAATACAGTTCTTTATTTCATATTACACGGTTTTCAGATGACATGGAACGTATCCCCCATTTTACTATAGAAACCGCTTCTTTTTTTACACGGTTTTTTTTACACGGATTTCTGAGGAACGTATCTACCGTGTAAAAAAAGAGTTGGGTGTATAACAGTTTTATATTAAACTTTTAAAGGAAATTCTGAAACGCTTCGTTTTTTTCAAGAAAATATTTTAAAAATCTTGAGATAAATACACCAAATAGAGTTTTAAGTAGTTCAGAGATATGTTTGGAAACTTTGTTATTTTCATTCCCAACTTAAACAGGTAGTAATAAAGAAAAAATTGTATCCCAATGGAAGCTATTAAGATTTTCAAATATTATTTTAGACGTGATATAAGTAGTGTTGAGTTTTGGGATAAAGTGTCCAAACATAAAAATGTAATGAACGAAAAGTGTTTCGAAGAACTTATTTATTTTGTTCAAAACTTAATGTCTTTGCCACATAACTCAGCTACTGCAGAAAGCATTTTTTCACTGCTAATAGGGCCCATACACAACACCATAATAATTGTGCAATCAAGTGACTGTGCCAGCTGATTGACCGTGTATGAGGTTGTGGTGTGATTGTACCAGCTGATGGTGCTTTATCAAAAATAGTTTGAAATATTGTATTACCTCATAAAAGTTAAATCGTCAAGGCATTAACATCAAAAAAATACAACATTTTAAATATGAATGCCAATTCATAGCCATTTCTTCATCCAAACACTTATTCGTTTTCGTTTTAGGATAATAGCAATAATAAGTGCAGCACAAATTTTTTCGTTATTCATTACAAACTTTTCCGCACAATTTATTGGTAAAAAATGAATTTTGTACCATCATGCTGGTGTAGTGTGTGCTTAAAGCTTAATTGCACAAACACTTGATTGCACAATTTTATAGTGTTGTGTATGGGCCCTTTTAGTTTGATAAAAAGCAAATTTGGAAATAAGCTTGAGTTCCAAACAGTTAACAATTTTATGCAATCAAAAGAATTGTGCAAAAATCAAAATTATTCCCATTATGTCTTGTCTGCCAAAACTTTGTTTTAAAAACTTCTGAAACTTTGTTTTTCTCAACATAGTATGAATTTTAATTTGTCGATCTCTACAAAAAATCGCTTTATATATATTTTTAATTCTATTTAGTTTTTTGCATTAAAATATGAAATAAAATAAAAAAAAACAAATTTAATAAAATCAAAATAATTTTTTTGTTTTTTTTTTCTCATTTGGTTTTATTTTTGGCTGTAAATTTGTTTTGGTTGTGGCAACGCTGACTATATACTTGCATTAGTGATGTCAATTATTCCAGAGTTTAAGAAGAAAAAATATTGAAAAATTTATGTTTCTATTTAATAAGTTATTTCACAGATTTTTTAAACAAAATAAAGCAGTTTTTATAAAAAAAATTGTAGATATTTTTTATTTAGAAATGAAGCATAATATGATAAAAAAATTTTAAAAAAACATTAGGACTTGAAATAATAATAATATGTATCAATTTTAAATAAAAGGCTTAAAAACCATCAAAAACAACAAACATTACTAATATTTAAGAAAATTTTTCTACTTATAACAAAAGCATTATCTTAGTTTGCTTATGTTGTGTATAACTTAAAAGTATTTTAAGAAAATTCTCAAGGTAATTCATGTTTCCTATTCTTTTTTTTTACTTCGAATTACACATATCAAATTGAAATTAAAGGTCATACCATCTATCTTGCTAGTCTGTCCGGTATCTTTTGTAAAGCCGGATTAAATTTAATAATTTTATACCAGTTTTTAATCTGTTTAATCTTCGTTGCAAACTAATAATCAATCTATGCAATAACTAGAACAAATAAATTGTTTAAAAACAGTGGCTGACAAAATTTGCTAGAACATGTTAATTTTTATTAATATGGAATTTATCAAACTTTGTTAAGTAGACAACTAAAATTTGTAAATTGTTCAACTCTTAAAGCTTTCTCAATAAGTTGGGAAGTTTGGTTTCATATTTTAAATATTTGTGTTTATTAAAAAGTTTTTGTTTTTTTATTTTTTATTTAATAATAATGTCAATAGCAAATAAACAACATACTTTATATGGTATTTAGTTTTATAATAATTTAACACTTGTTAAGAATTTTTTTTCTTTTTTTGTATTTCTTATACTTTAGCAAATAGTGGGAGTGTTTGAGAAATATTTTGAAATGTATAATAAAATGAAAGCATAAAATAAATTCACTAATACAAATGAGAAAATTTACAAATAATATTAATATTAATAATAATGTAAAAAAACGAAATTCAAAATGATTGTTTTTTTTTAATATTTTAAAGCAATAAAATTGACATGTATGTATGTATAAATGTATGTATGTATGTATGTATGTATGTATGTATGTATGTATTTTTATATTCAGAAAAGGTTAACATTTATTAATTATCATTGATGTAACTTGTATTTGGTGCATTCATACTTAAATAAGTATATATGCCGTCAACCAATTTTTATTGAACAATAAGTTGTCAAAATTCTTTAATTAGTATTTTTTTTTTAAATTAGCAACATGGCACTAATTAAAAAAAATGATATGAAGAATGACTGCTGGTACAAAAAATACACGCAAAGAAAAACCATGGTTATGACATGATCACGACGGTCATATTATTTTTTTTAAAACAATATTTGGTTGTCGAAAACAAGTAATAGTTATTTTTGTTTCATTTCATCATATATTTTGTCACGATAATCAAGCATTTGTTTGAATTGTATCATTTAATGATTACTTTTCGTAAAAATTTCAAAATGGTTATCATTTAAAAATAGTATGATGTATAAAAATTATTTTGACAAAAATAACATTATATTCAAAATCATTAAAAATTAAAAATAATAATTAAATAATAAGTGAGAAAACAGTATGATTACAAAATAATCAAGCTATGATTTTTTTTAATAATAATTTGATTTCAATTGTTCTTCTTTTTGCTGAATAAATTTTTATTATTTTAAAAGTTTGTGATGTCAAAAAAAGGAACAAAAATTTTGAAAAATTAAAGAAAATTTCAAAATAAACGAGAAAATGTAAAAAAATATTGGTAAAAAATTGCAATTAAATTGGTAAGTACAATAAATATGTGTATGTTACAGCAAAAGACAATAATTTGCCGTAAAAAAGCAAAGATTGTCGATTCTAATTGTAGTCATATATATGATTATTGATTGATGCATAAATTAAACGTAATAATGATAACTGGTAACCATTATTATTTTAAACATAATCATACAATTTAATCGTAGTATGTTGCTCTTCGATTATGGTTACCACAACCATATTTTTTCTTTGCGTGTAGGTGAACAAAAATTATCATCTAATGCCTTGGATTGGATTTTAACAACTATTGTATTTAGTGTTTATTACCTTCAATTCCAGGCATCGGAAATCAATAGTGTTAATGAACTCAGAAGAAGGTACAAAGATTTCATAATAAATAGTATTAGTATTATTGTATCAGATGTTTTATTAACGGTTAATAACACAAAAACTGTTTAGCAACTAATTTAGAGATAAGTCCTAAGTTAAGTTATTTTTATAAATTAGACCGTAAATATACAATATATTTATACCCTTCACACAGTGAAAAAGGGTATATATAGGTTTGTCATTCCGTGTGAAATTTCTACAATTTTCATTTCCGACCCCATAAAGTATATATTTTCTGAAAGCATATGAATAGGGAAGTCGATTAAGCTCTGTAAGTCTGTCCGTGTGTATGTTGAAATCAACTTTTTGAAGCCCCCCGACATTGCTTGGACCCGGGTGAGGTATTAAAATATCAGAAATATTCGGGAGTAGATCGGTATTGAAAATCAGAAACATCGGTACATAAACAACAGAGATATGAGCAAAAACCCACGACCACCTCTATTTTTTTTAAAAACAACATTACAACAACAACATATGTACACACATACAAACGTGTATACTGGTTAGAGAAAACGTGGCATCGAATCCCAGCTGAGCCAAAAAAATTTTTTTGTAATTTTTTTTTAATTTTTTTTTTTTATTTAATATTATTTATATTTTTATTATTATTTTTTTTAAATTTTTTTTTATTTTTTTTTTCGTTTTATATTTATTATTTATATTTTAATATTTTTTTTTTTAATTTTTTTTTAAATTTTTTTTAATTTTTTTTTTTAAATTTTTTTTTTATTTTTTTTTTTTTATTTTTGTTTTTTTTACATACATACGTAAATTTATAATTTTACAATGGGATGTTTTTATATACATATGTATGTTTTTTATATGTATGTACGTATTTCATATGGGATGAATGGTGATACAAACTACTGTTATTGCATGACTACACGTTGTGAAGGGTATATAAGATTCGGCACGGCCGAATATAGCGCTCTTACTTGTTTTAACTTGAATGTTTTATTGATTTTTTTATCTTTGCTAAAAAAAATTTACTAAAAATTGTTTTAAAATATATTTTGTAGCTCTGCAGAAGTGAGATTTGATCAACTTTACCATTTCGGATTTTTTGTTTGCCCAACGTTTAATATCAATTGACGTTAAACAATAGAACTGATACAAGAGAAATTGTGTTTAGAAATAAATAAATCAAAACTGTATTTCAATAGATGATACAGAATACAATAGTGAGTTGTGAATAAAACAATTGTACAATACAAATCAAAATATATTTAAAAAATATACCGAAAAAAGGGAAAGTTTGTCCCCCTAATGTATGAAAAAATTAAGAAAAAAAAAATGCTTTATTCGGCTGTGCCGAATATGAAAATGGACATATGTATGTATGTATGTATGTATGTATGTATGTATGTATGTATAATGACCACATCAAGGCTTATCTTAGTTATCAGATTTAATATTATTCCTTATCATATTTATTTTATTCGACGCCATTTTTGATTTTGAATTTTGAAAAAGTTAAATGTTTTCTATTAGTCAAGGCCATTTCATACCAATATTAATGGGGTTAAAAAATTTTTAATCGTTTTTTTTCAGACGCCATCTTGGTTTTTTATTTTTTTTTTCATAGTTTACTGTATTCTACTGGTCCAGCCCTATCATTTGATACCAATATTATGGGTCTTAAATTTATACGCTATTTCCTTCTCACTAATATGAAATAAGTACGTATGATCTCGAAAAAAAGATTTATTATTCCTTATAATGATAAAAACATCTCACCGTAAAATTACAAAATAAGTTAATGTATGTATTTTTTACCCGGATTCGAAACTAGGTTCGGTCTAACATGTATAACATGTATAATATGTTTGTATGGATGTGATAAATCAAGGTGTTCTTGGTTTTTTTCTCATATCTCAGTTGTTTATGGATCGATCTGCCACCGAATATTTCTGATATTGTGGTACTACACACAGGTCCGATGTCGGGGGCTGATTTTAACATACACACGGACAGACGGACATTGCTTAATTAACTCCCCTATTCATAAGCTTTCAGGAAATATATACCTTATGGAGTCGGAAATAAAAATTGTAGTAATTTCACACGAAATGACAAACCTATATTTACCCTTACACTCTCTGTGAACAGTATCAAAACACAACAATACATCTTTTAAACGAGAGTTTAAATTGATACAGTACCATACAGGGATGGCATCAGGAAATTTAAAATTGTACCAAATAACTTCAATTTTAAACTTTTTTAATCTTAATTGTACTAAAACACATTTGCTTTAATTTATATTATTTTCATTTAGATTTGCTAAGAATATTAAAGGGATATATTAAATTTCATTTGTGCCCAGTTGAATTTATTTATCAGGTGCTACTTTTTTCTTTGCAAAAATGCTGGCTGAGTTGTCAAATATTATTTATGTTTAAATAGATTACTTTTTCCTGCGCAACTATTAAAATAAAAAAAACCCAAACAAAAACCATGTAGTTTTTGACACATCGGCAAATGAAAGCAACAATAAAAAAGCATGTTGTTTTTATACCCTTCACACAGTGAAAAAGGGTATATATAGGTTTGTCATTCCGTGTGAAATTTCTACAATTTTCATTTCCGACCCCATAAAGTATATATTTTCTGAAAGCTTATGAATAGGGAAGTCGATTAAGCTCTGTCAGTCTGTCCGTCTGACCGTCTGACCGTCTGTCCGTGTGTATGTTGAAATCAACTTTTTGAAGCCCCCCGACATCGCTTGGACCCGGGTGAGGTATTAAAATATCAGAAATATTCGGGAGTAGATCGCTATTGAAAATCAGAAACATCGGTACATAAACAACTGAGATATGAGCAAAAACCCACGACCACCTCGATTTTTTTTTCACAAAAACAACATTACATCAACAACATACATACATACAAACGTGTATACTGGTTAGAGAAAACGTGGCATCGAATCCCAGCTGAGCCAAAAAAAAATTTTTTTTTATATATTAAAAATTTTTTTTTAAATTTTTTTTTTAATTTTTTTTTATTTTTTTTTTATCTTTTATTTAATATATTATTTATATTTTTATTTTTTTTTAATTTTTTTTTTTAATTTTTTTTTTTATTTTTTTTTTTTTGTTTTACATTAATTATATATAATTTAATTATTTTTTTAAAAATTTTTTTTTTTAATTTTTTTTTTAAAATTTTTTTTTTTAATTTTTTTTTGAAATTTTTTTTTTAAATTTTTTTTTTTTATTTTTTTTTTGTAACATACATACGTAAATTTATAATTTTACAATTGGATGTTTTTTATATATGTGTTTTTTATATGTGTGTACGTATTTCATATGAGATGAATGGTGATACAAACTACTGTTATTGCATGACTACACGTTGTGAAGGGTATATAAGATTCGGCACGGCCGAATATAGCGCTCTTACTTGTTTAATGTTGTATTTGCTGTAGAATAACCACCACCTGATAATTGAATTCGCCTTGTTTTGTAATATAATATAGAAGAAAATCATTTTAGTATTGAGTATATAAATAAATAAAGAAAATTAAGGTACTACATACTAGCTTTAATATCGATTTCGAGATCACAGTTTTGATAATAACTTACTTGATTTATTTATATCATAACAATTGCAATTTTATGAATTCTTACTGAATCCTTTATTTGGGTTAAGCCGTAAAGTTTTGCAGTTTGATGTTTGTTTCTTTCTTTGATGGGAAAATATTCTTTCCACATATGTTAATGAATATGGAACTGATAGTATTCTTCCTACAATTTTTGTAAGTTCTGGGAACTCGTTTTTTATTTTAGAAATCTTTTAACATCAGCAACAATGATGAGTTGCCATATAAAATTAATTAAGTTGGTAAGATTTCTTAATTGTACTAAATAATCCTTTGACGTACCATTGTATTTTTCAAGTTTAAAAGAAGTACAACTGTACCAACCTGACATAAATCACTGTTTTTTCTGTTTTTGCAAAATCAATTCGTAAGAATAAATATTACTTTGTTTATTTTTTTGTTTTTAGTTATGGTTTGAACATGTGTTATTAGCAACTTTAATCGCTTATAACTCCTAAAATACTAACCAATTTTAATTGAGATTGTGCACCACTGCAAGAAAATTTTTTCAAGTAGTAATTTTTTATTTTTATTATTGTATAATCAAACGGTTGTATGTGAGCATAACTGCTTAACAAAAAATCGATTGCAGATTTATAAATAAGATTAAATTAATTAAACTATTTAAAAGTTTCATTAAATTTTTATTATTATTTTTTCTCAAACTGTTCGATACTGATTTGAAATTTTATTCTCATACTTGCATTTTATGTGTTATTTTTCACATTTTTCAAACATTTTTTTTTCCGGCAATTTAAAAATGTTAATTTAAAAAGGTGTATAGTTTCAGAAAAAGTATTGTTTTTTTATTTAACAAAATGCTGTACATCATGATTCATACATACGCATAATAATTGTGGTAGTAACAATATGGGTAAGATTACAAGTAATATAAATACTACGACTTTTTGTCATGTACACGTACCTTTTAGAGGCAAGAACAATTAATTGCTTACATGTATATGATTTCAATGTTTATGAATGTTTAATTAAATAATAAAAAAAAAAAATACATAAACATATGAAAATAAAACTTTGTGAGAATTATTTATTAAAAAGCAAAGCAACAGAATAAATATGTACACAAAGGAATTTTGTTATTGCCACTGAGAGTTCTAATAACGCGGCACAGTAGGGTGAGAATTCATACAAAAAACATCTTTTGTTTAACTAAAAAGTTATTAAATTGTGACCTTTTAATAACATTAAGGTTTTCTTTATACTTTATAGCTATACCTATATATCTGTGGCAGTAAGAAAAAACTGCTTATGTCCTTTTTTATAATTTTTTTCAGAAAAGAATTTTTAAACTTTTCAGCTGATTTTTATGAATTGATTTTCTTTTTAAAACAAAGAACTCCACGCTGTACGAGTATAAATTAAAAAACATATCGTTTTTCCTACATTTATTTCAATTTAAGTTGAAATCGGTTATGTTCCAAATGATGTTGTTCGTTGAAAAAGTATAGGCAGTTTGTTTTTAAATAAGAACTTCATGTAAAGCTATCCAAAATAAATAAAAAATCGCCTGATAGTAGTTTTAAGCTGCGGCATTGGAATGATGTATTGATGAATGATTTAAATGATGGATTTTAGCTTATGTTTAGTTAGGCAGTAATTCCTTTTTGTCACAGATATAGTCCAGGTTCACACAAAATAAGTTTTTTTTGCGGCAAGCCTAAGTTTATAGAAGAGGAAGGAAAACCTAATGGAAACTAGCACTGACCGGCCGGTACTCGAAAATAGTTTTCTTCTTTCATTTTATAAATAACTAGCAGACCTGGCAAACGTTTTTTTGCCTTTAAAATGATTGAAGAGGAATAATTGGTTTGTCTTTAACATTGGTTGTTTTGTCACTTATAAAACAAAATTTCCACTATTAAGTAAGAGAGACCAAATGTCTTTAGTAAAACAAAAATATTATGATTTGCATAAAAGTACCGTTCTAACAGCTTCAACAACAATAACACATATCTATGATACAATTTCGGACAGAGGAATCGCTTATTGCTACCCCCAGGAGAATAGCAGACAGATAGCTTTCAAACTCTGAGAAAAAACCAGCCCCAAAAATAAACCTGCCTCCGAAAATTCCAAGCATCTCACAACTTCCGGTCCTAGACCACAGGCTCTCTGGTAATGTCATTCAGACTCCCGTCTGATGACAGCTAAAGTGAGAAGGCGTACAGTACTGAGTACCCAGAGGGCATGCTAATACCGACGCGTCTCTGGAAACTAGGCGACAATCCGATGGCATTTAGTATACTGTATTTAGCCGGCCTAGCGGTACGTTGACAGTCCCAACTCAGGATCGGAAGCTTTGGCCTAATCAGTCAATCTTCTTAAATTTAAACGATTACAGAAACGTCATGACGGCCTATGTTCCCTGTAAACATTTTATCTACATTTTTGTATGTATAATATTTAGGTTAAATAAAGGACAATGCAGGTGTATAGCAATTGAAAAATTGAATGGTTAGTGCACAAATTAAATAACGATCGAAGCAACGACTAAAAAGATTCAGCTTAACATTCCAATTAGAAAGACCAAATGTCATTGTACACGTAAGACATACGTTACATGGTGTGGTAACTTTTTAAGAAGATTTTGTTGATATTTATATGGAAATATATAGGAAATTTTAAATGCTATATTTTCGGAACCACCGATTTCGTGTAAACTTTACGTAAACCATCTACAGACCATCCCCAACTTACCCTGAAATTTTGGTTGAAATCGATCGACCCGTTTCCGCAGTTAGTAGTGACATCAAAGTGTACACGTCTTTTTATATACATACATATAGAGGTAATATTTGTGGTAAATAATAATTAAAGTGACGACCCTCGTATTCTTTAAACGAATAAGGCAAGAACAAAAAATAAGAGTCTGCATTTATCTGATTAAAAAGACCGAGCAGGTGTTTGGCAATTTCTTCTTTAGTAAATATTTAAGGGATGAAAAAGAATAAAAACGGTGTGATTGGAAAATTTTAAAAACATCAAAAATAACAATAATATCGAATGAGTTTTATATCTTTATATATCACTTTATTTAGATTTGCAAATGACAACCTCATGTTCCAGTAACAAGGTTTAGTTAGGACTAGCAACGTTAACCGGGTTTAGCCAGTGAAACTATTTCAAACATAAAAATGAATAGTTGAAGAACACGTAAGTATATGAAAAAAAAAAACAATAAATCTTTTGTAAGTTTAATATTTGAAAACC
Source organism: Phyto melanocephala (assembly GCA_941918925.1). Taxonomy (NCBI): domain Eukaryota; kingdom Metazoa; phylum Arthropoda; class Insecta; order Diptera; family Rhinophoridae; genus Phyto; species Phyto melanocephala. The sequence goes on along the minus strand of OW799236.1, from coordinate 20,760,698 downwards.
AGTTTAGCTTTTTGTTTATTTTCACTACAAAACCAATAATCAAAAGTTAACAATTATAAGAAATATGCATCCGACTTTGCATTAAGAAATGAATGTAATGACTTAATGTGTCATCATTTTTACTATCATGGGTTTTTTTTCTTCTTTTTTTTTAACCTTAATATGAGGCATCATTTATATTAAGGCTTTATTCTTATTTCACTAAAATGTTAAACAAGTTGCTATAAGAAATAAAATTGCATTCAAACATTTTAAATACAATTTCCTATTTCCTGTTATTATAAAGAAATAAACCAAAATTTGCTTCTGAAGTTGCAAGATGTGGAATAAGTTAATCTAAGCCAATTATTATGAATTTTATTGATAATAATTTAATACCTCAATGAATTTTATCTAGACAAAAAGGAGAAGTTGTAATAAAAATTATAAGACAAGCTGAGGAATTTTATGTTTATTAATGCAACTGAAAGATTCAGCAAAATTCAAGCAAGATTTATGAGTAGAATATTGAAAGCAACCGAACCTTAATGGAATTGTCAGTTGGAAAAAAATAAGTGTGTAATAAAAATGGCTGCTAACAGTCGTGAACCTAAAGTTGTAATTAAATAAAAACAAATTGTTAATGAGAAATGTTTAATTTTCTAAAAATAACCTTTAAAATTATAAAATAAATTGTACCTCTTCAATAGAATGCTATTATCAAAAGCAAAGAAATTGGTCCGAAGTGGCCAGCTCTGAAGACTTTCGTATGTTTTTTGTGTAAAAGACTTGGCTGCACTTTGAAGTTTATGGGGATTCAAACAATGCGTTCCAAGATTTCTACGCACTTAAATAATTTATTGCTTTTAATAAAATTGAGATAATATTCATCTACATAAATTTGAATAAAATGCATTTTTTATATAATACGTAAGTGTGTACGTGGCAATAAAACCACTTGTTATTTAACTCTAATACATATTTGTTTTTGCAGCTGCTGCTTTATATTACCAAATTATCATACTTCCGCCATATTCAACCTACCACCACAACAAAAAAAAAATAAAAATTTATGTTATTGCATTTTACTGCATATGATGATTTAGGTGAGTGAGAAACTAAACAAAAAAAATTTAATGCTCACATTTGGTTAGTGAGATAATTTAATATTTAGTAAATAATCAAGGGAAAAATTAAAATAATAATTGCTATAATTTGCGCTTAAAACAAATCTATGACACTTTTCGTAATGACACCAAAATAATGTATGACTTGTAATAAGAAACTTCAAGTACATGACATGATTAAGGAGAATTAACACAGATTTGTTCACAATAATATTAAATGAAATTAAAGCAAATTTAAAAAAAATTAATTAAAATATGTATTTGCATTACAACTTAGATCTATTACCTATCATTTGGTTCTATTGGGTATACAAATTAGAAATGCCGATTTTGTTACGTAAACATTGTTTGTATAATAACAAATATGGTATTTTAGAGGGTAAATATCTGTCATAATAATTCAATATTCGTAAGGTGACCAACTATACTTATTTACTGAGTTTTGTACTCCTTTTTTTCGCAAACCGTACTCTTTTCAAATCCTGTACTGTGAAAGTACTCATTTGTTATTCGTATAATTTTATACTCATTTGTATTTCTGAAACATTTTTTAGATTTTATTTTTTTATTTAAATTTTATTAATTAAATATTTAAAATTATTTTGACAGTGATTTGAATTTCACGTGCGGATATTGCTTGCCTATTTCGGCACAACGGAGAGGCCGTATTATGTATCGGATAGATACTACTGACCTCTTTTTCTAACAACGTCAAAATTACATTTGTGAAAAGAGATGGATATTGAAGGTCTGATAACCTTCTTTCATTTGAAGAATATGGCTGCTGAAGGTTATCGATTGTTAGTAGAAGCTTACGGTCACCATGCATCAACTCAAAAAACTTGTGAACGATGTTTCGCACGATACAAAAGTAGGGATTTCTACACAGAAGACGAGGGGAGACCTGGTCAGCCGAAAAAGTTTTAAGATGAAGAATTAGAAGCATTACTCGACGAAGATTGTTGTCAAACGCAAAAAAACTTGCATTATCATTGGGATTCAAGCAATTTCTACATTTTAAAGCATTGGAATTTATTCAATTGGAAATTGGGTCTCATGTAAATTGAAGTCGAGAGACGTTGAAATTCGATTTTGCATGTCAGAAATGATGCTTGAACGCTGAAAAAAGAAGTTGGATATATTACGATAACCCAATTATATGTAAAGCACGGCCAACCAGTCAAATCAACGCCAAAGCCGAATATGCATGAGGCCAAGGTTACGCTCTGTATTTGGTGGGATCAGAAAGGTGTTTTGTGTGATGAGCTATTGACATCGGGTTCAACGATCACAGAGGACCTGTACCGAACACAATTCATTCGTTTAAAGAGAGTAATCAAAAAAAAAAAGCGACAAGAACGCTCAGCCACATATTCTCATATAGCTTGATTCATTCTTTATCTCAACACCGCAGCAGTTTTTTTTTGGCTCGGAATCCATATGCTATGATGGACAATACTTTAAATAACATATCAATTCATTTTGTTATTAATATAAACGCATTTTCCACTCAAAAAATCGACATTATTAACTTGTATACCCAATAATAATAAAAATTCATTTAAAAATTACGTTTTTTTTTCGTTCATCTTCTAAATCAATTTCAAAAAAATTATGGCAACCTTGCAAATATTGTTATAGTTTCGCCACATGTATTAGTTTTGAACTAGCAACAATATTGCCAGAATGCTGGCACATATAGACCAAGGCATATCCATAAGGTATCACACAATTTTTTTATTTTCTTCTTTAATTTGAATAATTTTTAAAAAACTTTAAAGCGAAAACTTTTTATTGATGGTTTTATATTTTTTAAGACGTTTTAAACCAACTGAAACTGCGAATTATTGATTGTATAATAAAATTATAAAAATTAAGTTTGACAAATGCAGGCAGACTTTAAAAAAAAGTTTGTAACGCTCAAGTCGAATTCATACAGGTGAAATATTATCAGCACATGATGATGGGGAAACACAATGTCTAAATTTGTTGAATTCCCCTTGATTCCATTTATTAATGCAGGAATGAAAAATTCGATTTTGGATTCCGAATTAAGCATTTAACTTAATTTTGCTTTTTTGATGACAAATCTACTAACTTCATGTATATTTGTTGTTCTTGCAGCATTTTTAATGTGCTTCAAAAACACATATCCTCTTTTTTAATAAAATTTTATTGAATTAAACATATAAAAACAACTTTTCCATCCCTGTTACACAAATTGGCCTTGACAGAAAAAATCCCATAAAAAGTTGCTTTGTTGTATCAACTCGCCGTTGCATATACCTGTATGAATATGCCTTGGTAATTCTTATAAAATTTATATATAAAAAACACAGTCAGCTGATTGGATACGAGTACCTTATGGATATGCCTTGATATAGACAAATCAATCAAAATAAATATTGCAGTCAACTAATTAATGTTTTTTTATAAAGGCGGATAAAATTAAATTGAAATAAATTAAAAAGGAAAAAGTTTTTAATATCCATCCAATTGACCTTATTTCGTAGACAATTTAATGGCATTACTGATTAAATATGATTTCAAATTTCAGCAACAACACGTCGAAAATTCGCTTATCTGTTGTGAAGGCATGTGTACCATTGGTTCCACAATAGGCTTTATAAGTTAATTTCAAAGAAGATTTATATAATTTACATTCAGTGAGAAAAGCATAAAAATTGCAAAAAAATAAAATGTTTTAATAAACGTGTAAATTCATTAAATTAAATTTACATATCTATATATATAAAAGTGAAACTCTGTGTGTGTGTGTGTGTGTGTGTGTGTTAGCTATAGACTCTGAAACTGTAAAACCGATCGGGCTCAAACTTTGGTAAGTTGTTCTACACATACCAGGGAGTGTTTATGGGTGAAAAAAAGTGGGCGGCGCCACGCCCATAAAAAATTAGTTATCAGTTTTAGCTACTTGCACTTGACCGATTTTTCTGAAACTTTGCACACATATCGAGCTGTCATGACTAAATAATTTCGTGATAAAAAAAGTGGGCGGGGCCACGCCCCTAAAAAAGTTTTAATTTTGAGGTACTTGCCCTGGACCGATTTTTCTGAAACTTTGCACACGTATTGAGCTGTCATGGCTTTATAATTTCGTGATTGAAAAAGTGGGCGGGGCCGCGCCCATAAAAAATTAGTTATCAGTTTTAGCTACTTGCACTGGACCGAATTTTCTGAAACTTTGCAAACATAATGAGCTGTCATGACTTTACACTTTTGTCATTAGAAAAGTATGCAGTGCCACGCCCATTAAAAAAAAGGTATCATTTTGAGGTACTTGCACTGGACCGATTTTTCTGAAACTTTGCACACATATTGAGTTGTCATGACTATACAGTTTCGTATTTAGAAAAGTGGGCAGTGCCACGCCCATAAAAAAAGGTATCATTTTGAGGTACTTACACTGGACCGATTTTTCTGAAACTTTGCACACTTATTGAGCTGTCATGACTATACAGTGGGCAGTGCCACGCTCATATAGAAAAAGTTATAGTTTTTAGCCTTGCACTTGATATTCGATTAAAATTTAGAATGCGATTAAAATTCATGAAGGGGCGTAGCAACGCGCGCCGGGATTGGCTAGTTCTTACAAAAATCTAAACACAAACAGTGGAAGTTATTGTTTTTGTGTGTATTTTGTAACCTTATTCCAGCTAAACAAAACTTAGATCACCATAAATCTTAACTTTTTCAATATCTAACGGTTGACAATGACAAATCACTATGACAAATCCATTCTACAAACTTAAACAATAAACAAATGAAAATTAAAAAAAACTAAATCCAAACTGTCTGGGAGTCACAAGTAGTGTGTTCAGTAAAGAAATTACTGGCATTTATTTGTATTTTTTAAGTGCTCGCATTTTTCGAAGGGAATAAGTTTGGTAGAATGCAAGAAGTTTTTTAAGGAAGATTCTTATTAGCAGGCGCACATTCAATTATTCACTAGGAAGTAAATTAAATTTGACTCGCCATGGAATAGTTATTTATTATTTAGTTGTTCAGCTTTAAAATATTTCTCTTTAATTTATCAACGAAACGTTTGTGCTTAAAAAATCCCAAATCCCATTTTGGGCAATAGAAAACCCTAATCACAACCAAAACGACACGCTCATAGTCAAATCATTAAGCACAACAAATAAATACACTGAAGAACAAGCATGATGTTAAATTGTATAAGAAAAGAGTTGGAACTAATCACTGAAAGCGTAAAAGGAGGTCAATATTTTTTTAATTGGTTTTTTTTTCTTTTCAATTTTTTTTTTTAATAAAATAAAAGTAAAAATAATAATTATAGAAAACGGAAAAAAATAGTAATAAAATAAATAATAGTAATAACAATGAAAAGAAAAACACAACAAAATGATTTTAGAATCTATAGAAAATTTAAAAGACCTTTAACAGATGAAAGCTAACATTTTGAAATTAGAGTATGACCAGCATTTCTAGACAATCCAATAAGGAAAATAGAAAGAAAAAATGTGATTAATGAGGCGTTAAAAAATATAATTTAAAAAAAAATACTTCCATGTAGATAACGCGACTAGTCCATACACGTATGTAAATAATGAACTAGGACTAGTACAAAGCTCACCTAAATGTATTGGGAAACATGGTCGATTTGAAATTAAAATGCTCTAAGTATGGCTGGACCATATAATCTATCGGAGTAGTCTATATGAAATCGTTAAATTAAGAATACTTTTCGTTTAACTACAAACTCTTGTTTGAAAATTATATGGTCCATGACTGCATTACATAGGACCAATGCGAATTCATAATCAGGTGGTGTTGACAACGCAGCTGATCTACTTTTTTATTTGCATAAATGTTGGTTGAGTTGTCAAATATTATTCATGTTTACATACATTCCTTTTTTCCGCGCAACTATTTATGAAAAACACAAACAAAAACCATGTAGTTTTGACACATCGGCAACTGAAAGCAATAATAAAAAAACCATGTTGTTGTTTAATGTTGTATTTGTTGTAGAAAAATTTTGTATTTGTTGTAGAAGACGATGTTATTAGTAGTCCATTTCAGCTACAATGGACAACATAGTCCAGTATTATCTGCAGGGTAATATTTAACAAAATTTATAACGCCTTAAAATACAAATCGATTTATAAACGCTTTTAAATGTAAGTAATTACTTTAGTTTTTTATTTTCATTTTAATATTTTTTTTTGTTTGCAATATGTTTAGGTTTATTTTTAAACTAAAGTTTAACTTTTGTAAATTTAACTAATTTGGAAATAAATTTATAAAAATAAGAGGTCAATATGCAAGCAACACTATCCACGAAAATAAAAAATTAGTGCTGTTACAAATGATGAGGACAGTTTTTATCTCCAAACTAATTTGAATAATTTTTTAAATAAAGATCATGTCAGATAAAACTTTGTCGCTTTGTGTGACATTTCTAACTTTGAAAGAAAAGCGCGAGAGAAAAGGTGTATGTCACAACTTTGACAACAATTACGCATTGTTTGTTTACCTATAAAGTTTGCAAGTACTTTTTTTATTTTTTCACTTTTATTTCATTATTAAATAATATCGGCCTTATTCATAACAAAAATTTAGCCACAGTTTAATCACTAGATGCAACGAGCTGCTAACTAGAATGCCGATTAAGCTTGGCAGCTCGTTGGCACAGAATTTATTCACAACAAACTTTTATTCGTCGGCCAACTTTTCATAAATCAACTCTGAAATTGCAAGAAACTCCTCAAAAATGCAACCATTTTTTGTATAGCATCCCTAATTTTGACATTTTTTGTTTTTTCATCCACAACAATTTAAAAATTTTTAAAATTGAAAAATAAATTTTAAAAATAAACGAACAATAATTTTTTTTTATAAAAATGGAAAAGCAAGGCAAACGGTCTGTAAATTGGCAACAGAATGAATAGGTAGGTAAAAAAAATATTGGTAATATAAAAGAATAACACAGAACAGCTGTTTTCAAACGTTTGGCAGCTCGTTAACATGAGTTTACAAATCGTTAGCCAGAGTTTGGCATGTGTGTTATGAATAAACTTTATGCTAACTTTATACCAACTTTTTGTTATGAATAAGGGCGTATATATTTAAAATAAAAGCTAAAATTGTTATTTTATAATAGTTTTAAAAAATAATTAAGTTCGCATTCGAATTTAAAAATAAAAAAATATAAGAAAATTTGCCATCTAATTGTCAAAGCACGCAAAAGATAAAAGTTGTTTAAATTTAAGCTTCATGCTGCGTTGAAAGTGCTTTATGTGAGATGTTTCACATAAGAACGGCTAATTCATCTTAAATGTCAAAGCGAATTTCTAACGCAACGCGAAGCAAAAGTTCTATCTTACATGGCCTTTAGTGTATGGTAAATTTAATGGAACTGAATTGAACAAAATGCAAATCTATGACATATGTTATTGACTCGTTTTTGGATCATGTAATTCTCTTTGATATAAAAATAAATTTCAACTCACATGTAATAATGACAGTAAATAAAGCTAATGGGGTATAAAGTTTTTTAAAGCCTTGGGCTTAAGAACTTAATAGTTCTTATAGAAAAAAAATTATTCACGTCATTGATAAGATCGTTACTTGAATATGGATTAGTAACTTTGGATTCCCTATATGATGTGTATATTCAAAAACTTGAAACAGTCGCAAAACATATTTTGCTGTACTGCCTTCGTCAGCTTTGTTGAAATTTTAATATAAACTTACCGTCATATCGAAGTCGTTTACCACTCATTGTGCTCCCTACGTTACAAAGGCGAAGAATTGTTTTCAATATTGAATTTGTCCTGAATCTAATTCAAGGTAAAATTGATTCTACTTATCTTTAACATAAAAAATGTCTCAATGTTACTAACAGGCAGCTTACAACTTATGAAACGTTTTATATAAAATTTCATAGATCAAACTACATTAACTTTGATCCATTTAGAAGAATATATACTAAGGTAAATAAGTTTTATGTACACATCGACTTTTCTGATAATGTTGTTGTATACCTTTAGAAGAAAGCTGATTTAATTTCTCAACTCTAATGCTGTTCCTGTCTTTCTTTGTTTATGTTATTATTTTCCTTAAAAAAAAAACTACATGCTCAACGGTAAATTTTAAAATGTTGATTAATATAAATAAACAAGGATGCCGTATTAAGTTACCCACAAAGAGACACAGTGCTGTATGTATATGTGTATATAATTAAAACTGGATTGGGAGTTGTGTGTTATCAAGCCATCAACATTTTTTTAGGTCGCACATGACGATACAAAAATTTAATTGATTTCGGAATTAAACATAAAGTTAATGTAATTAGAAGCGTTTTATTGAAATAAATCTTATAAATGGTGAAATATAAATCAAAATGGAAGTCAAAAAGCCTTCAAGATGAAAAAATACAATAAAACAATAAACAGGTACATGAAAATAAAAAATAAATAAAAATGCCAATACTTGGCAAGAATTTTTGTAGCAGTGGTTTCAAACTTATAGATTTGTTGTTGTTTGAAATTTAAGTAATAAGCAATAAGTTTCTCTATTTAGAAATAATTTTGGTGAGCAGCTAATTTCGAGTTTTGGATCTGTCAATAGTACAGTTACTAAAAACTACTTGCGAATTTCTTTAGATGCCGACAGCATTACTAGAATGTAATCATAAATCAAACATTCCGAGTGGACTACCTACAGCGTAGTCATGTTCAATATTTGAATTAAAGAAGTAACTGTCAGAGACTATTCCTTCGGATTATAAAAGAAATCCCGACATTTAATTTTATTGGAAGAGTTTTAATTAAAATTAAAAATTAGTTAAAATAAATCAGCGTTTATATACCTGGTCTTAACCCAGGGTTACACTAGACACATTATTGTCATGACAACCGTCATTCCCCAAACATAAAAAACCCAGGGGCCGAATTACGGCATTCGGTCACGATCGAAATTTTACTCGAATGATCGAGTTCGCTGTGCTTTAGGTATAGAGATTCTAATAAGAATTTGACAATTTCGATCACGTTCGAATGCTGTAATTCAGCCCCAGTATAAAAATGGTATTTTTTTCTATTGAGTTTTGAATTTATAACAAAAAAATGTCCGGTATAGATCTTAAATTAATCGCAGACATTCGAATATGTATCGAACAGCGTAACACGTTTTTACACAATCTAGTCTTTTCTAACTTTATGTATTTTAAATTACACTTTTCAATGACGCATTCCTAACCTCAACCACATTGTTGATGATTTAAAGAACAAAAATGATAAATTAGTCATTTTTTACTGTTGAATACTTAAAGCCTGACTCATTTTGAGTTTAAGTCGTTAGATCTGAGGGCTGAAAAAATAGGATAGAGTGGATTTAAAAAAGGGACAGATTTTTAAAAATTAAAAAAAAAAATTTTATACGATCAAGTTGCATTTTTGTGTGATCGTCTGGCAAGGTTAACAAACTGTTTTACCTAGTGTATACAGCTTCCGTTTTATACCTACCTACAGTTTCTTTTTTCTTCTGCTTATATAAAATACAGAGCATTTTGTCAGTTATAGAAACTAGAGTATTTTAAAAATAATCTTTCCAATATTTATCTAATTAAATCACAGTTTATTGCCTTCAAAAAGTAATTTAAAATTTTATAGATCGATTATGCATAGCAAAAAGGCTCTTAGGCCCATACCTAAACAAGAGCGTTGAGCGTCAAGCGTTGCAATTTTGCATGTATTTTGTTATTGTAACAAAAACAAAACACATGTAAAACTCCAACGCTTGACGCTCAACGCTCTTGTTTAGGTATGGTGGTTACACGTTCGAATTAAAGTGCTGGAGAGAACAGGAGGCGAGTACAGATTCTCCTCCTCTCTGACCAACAAACGCAAAAGTTTGCAAACTTTAATTTGAAAGTGTAAAAGCTATAAACCAAGACTTTAGTTACTTGACCAATTAGCAACTTCGACTTTATCACTGCTTGACAAATAAATGAGTAGGTTATAATTACCATTTGTTAAACATGTTTTTTTAACAAAAAGCAACACTAAATAAAATATAAACACAATATAATAAAGCCACTTACTTATTTAAACATTATCCACTGAAATATAATGTAAAAAATATCCTTTCACTGCTTAGCCAGCCAGAACTTTCTTTAGTAGTAGAGTTGAACAGGGTTGATTGATGTTAGATTTTGTAGTTGTTTTTAATAAATCCACATAAAATGTATTCCTTTATTTGCAATTCCTGATTCGTAAAGTTGAGACAAAAAAATAAGGGAACAAATGCCGGAATTCATAAAGTAGAATATATTTATTGATGCTTGAGCGACAACGTTTTGTGCAAAGAATTTGCAATTTAAAGAGTTAAGAAAAAACACTTAATTGTAATAGCACTATTTTTAAACACCACTGTGAAATGCACCAATCTGTTTGATGTAATAACACGTTTTTTATTTAATTATAAATTTTATGAATTTATTGGTTTTTTTTATAATTTCTTGATTCAGAGAATTTATGTTTAATTTTATTTTAATTTTTCACTGTATTTTGCTTTTTGCAACTTTTGTAGACTTTATGTGTATAAATATTAATTATTTTATATATGCATGTATATTATAAAAATTTTTTTTTTTTCAATTTGGTATATTTTTTGCAATAATATTTACTTCATTCAACATTTTATTAAGAATATCTTTTTTGCTCATTATCTTTTTTATCTTTATTTTTTCTTATATGCATGTAGGTACATATCTACATATGTATATGGATATTCATTCTTATTTTGTTTTCTTAACTTGTTGTTGTTACTTTCTTATATCAAACGAAACAAAAAAAATGCTCACTTTTCTAAAACCGCCGTTAAAATTATTTCTTATTTACTATTCGCACCTTTCATCTTAAAACATTAAAAGTAACTAAATGAAACAACAGCTTATTATTATTACCTGTTTTGAGTTGATATTGTACAATTTGAGTTCGAACCTGCATTAGTTAGAAACAAAGGTTTTAGCTTAAAATAATCATCGAACCAACCAACAACATGTTGGTTGCGATCAGCAGTGCTCAAAAACTGTAAATCTTACCAAATAAAAACAATGGTGACAACATTGCTTATTTTGTTCCATTTACAGCCCCATTTTGTAATTGTTTTGTATCTCTATTGAAATAAATTTTTGACTTATTTTCTTGTAAACACAATGTGTGTTGTATTGGTTGCTTTCTTGGCTTGTTTAAGTCGGGTATTCTGTTGAAATATGAGAAATATGTTGAGCAAATTTAATTATTTCACACGAAGAATTTGACAAGCAAAAATAATTTTTGAATGCAAACAAAAAAAAACTTGAAAAAATATTATACACATTATATATATATTATATTATATTATATATTTTATACTAAATAAAAATTTGCTTGAATGTTGACAGAAACATTTCAAATGTTTTTTACCTTATAAACAGACTACTGATTAAACAACATTATTCTATAAGTATTTCTTACGAATTTTCTATAGTGGGTTTGCATGAAATAGTTAAACAGAATACCAGACATCGTGTAGTAACATTATATGCAAAGAAATAAAAAATATAAATTAGAAAGTTGATAAGATTAAACTTCGTAAAGTTACAAAAATAATTAATAACTTTTCGAGTTATAAAAAAAAGTCGACTAAACCGTAGTGTATTTTTAATTTTTTCTTTTAAATTTTTTAATAAAATTTTGTTATTTAAAAAGGCATCATCTGAAACTACCTATTTAAATGTACCTTTAAGTTAAGGACATTGATCTTTATGCGAACGGATCGAAGATTAGTGACCAAACTGGAATGGATTTATTTGATTTAAGCCGATACTACCGTCTACCACATTAAAAAACTATTTTCCAGGCTGAGATTATGGTAACTATGGGAGACATTTAACGGATAAAACAGACTGGTAACGAAGCTCCGATTCGTTTCTTTATGGATAACCAATCAGTTGTCAAGACTTTGAAAAACGAAAAAGTTGTAAGAGTGAGATAAACTCAAATGCCAATTGTAAACTTCTAGAGGTAATACCAAGCCATCATGGTATAATCTGAAATAAGAAGCCGACAAATTTTTTAAAATGGTATCAATTTTGAATACCATCACGCTAGAAAATTCGTAACCCTTTCAAAGACTTAAAAATTTACATGAAGTTTGGGCAATGGAGGAAGACATCAGAAAATGGAAAAATACTATTGTCGGTAAGATGATGAATATACTATGGGTTGACCTAAATCCTGCAATATCTAAGAAATTCTGAAACTAAGTAAACCACTATATAACAACTATAATATTAATGTATATATTCATATTCATATATTCTGATTCCTTATAGACAGAAGAATTTATTTAGCGAATTGAGTCTGTCCGTGTGTATGTTGAAATCAACGTGTACTTAAGACTCTTTTATAGTATTACGGCTATATGCATAAAAAATATTTATTTTCTGGTACAATAGTTATTAAACGCTTTTTGTATTATAAACCACTAATAAGAATTTGTATTTATAAACGTACAATAATACTTTTATAGTTATTAAATGTTTGTAGTGATTTTATTAGTATGTATGGCAACGCTTTTTATATTTAGTTGTCATTTTATTGTTAGTGGTACTCATAACTACTATAAGATTTACCCGGGTATCAAGTAAAGGTAAAATTTTTTATAAAATTAAAGCACAAAAAGAACATCGAAAAAACAAAAAGTATATAACTTTGGTAAATGAAAAAGTTTGAGCAAAAATTATAATATGTAGAAACATTAGTTATTTACCTATTTTGTTGATAACAATAAGAAAAGTATTCAGGTTACAAGTTTGTTTGCGTTTTTCTTACATCACTATTATATTTTTTTAATTTTATTTAATTTAAAATATGTAAAATTTATTATTTTCTTTTGTATAAATTGCAATTACCTATACGTCGAATTGTGTTAATCGCATCAATTTTAATATATCAATTACTTTTTCTTAAATTTTTTCACAAAATTTGTTTAGATGAAATGCCGCCTTAATTTTGGTTTAAAGAAGGGTAAATCAAACAATTAAATTTTTGTTTTTTTAAATGGTTTATAAAAGGTTTGTAAGTCTATTAATGGTTTATGAATGCAACAATAGTGAATTTTGGTTAAAAACGACTTATAAGCCTGTTATAAGTTTTTATACATATGGCCGTTAGTTTATTAGAAATGCTTTCGGACATTTTTCTATTGAAAATCAGTTATTTGATCACATTACGAGCTGAAATATAAATGAAAGAACTTGATTGGCTCTGCTTTTTTATCCAAACAAAGTCAGATTTCGTATCTCTTATCAAACTTCTTGAAACAGTAAATACGTATATCAAAAATATGCACCTTTGGCAACATTTACAGAAAATCTTAATTTAATGGGTCAATTTCGGACAAAGATATTTGCGAAAAAAATAAAAAGGTTAATTAAAAGTTCAGGTAATCGATTTTCTAAATACATTTTCATCACAGTTGCACTATAAAATTGTCAGTTGTATCTTAAAATATAATAAAATTTTCCTACAAATTACCGAGATACAAGCAAAACCACTATTAGGGTTTTTATACCCTTGTAAGTACATAATGGTACAAACTATGTGTTCTAACTATAAGTTCAACCTAACCTAGTTAATATTTCTTAACTTTGCAAATGGTTTGTAAAAATACTTTTGGTTACGTTTTGAGAATCAAAAATAAAATTACAAAGAAATTTTGATAATAACTGTAATCACTGTACAATAAACTCTTTAGGCTCCACGAAAAGCCCCCCAATGAAATAACGCCCAGGAAACAATCTCCAATGAAGTAAACCCCGAAAAATTGGAAATAATACCCAAAAACAATGAATGAAATAACACCGGCAAATAAATGAAAGCGAAAACGAAACAACCCCCAATATTTGGGAGTTATTTAATATGAAATAACTCCCAATGATGAAAATGAAATAACCCCCAATGAAATAAACCCCATTAGCAACAGAAATGAAATTATGCCCAAAATTCATAAAAGAGTCAGTTTCATTAAGGATTTCATGAAGTCAATGTGGACCAACAGCAAAATCGCAAATTTATTGATATAAATCGTGTGGAGGCCAGTAGGTGTCTTCTTCATAACAAGGATATATGCAACTTCGAAAGTGTGCCAGCATTCATAATAAATTTTTTTGGTGGAACAACATACAAAGCTCGTTTAATAGTGACTACTTTTGGTTTTGTAAATGGACTAAGTCCAATGCAGTTATTTTCCCTTATACAATGGAAGCAATTTCAGATCAGCCACCAACGAGCTATCCTAAAACTTTCGAATGGCTTGAAAATCCAACTCATGGGAGACGTTATTATAGTTATAATATTGTAAAGAGGGCAGTAATTTTCTGTAATGGAGATGTGAGGATGTATGGGCAAAGAATTGTTTAATATTTCCATTATATTTATTTTTGAACCCCAACTACCAAAAAATTATTTTCATGCACATACATAAATTCAATACATTATACGCAAGAAATGGTGAAAAAAACAAAATGGTTGCTCATGAATTTAAGATGGAGAAAATATACGTTGTATGTGTAAATGCTGCCAGTTAGTTACATTTTGTTATTATGTACCTCCTCACTGCTTGGCAGAAGTGGAACCAACAACCGATTACTTCTGATTTAGGGAAAACAATCATTATTGCCGTCCGTAGACTAATTTCGTAGTCGTAGTTATCATTTATGTATTTGAAAAGATATTGTAATATATTCACAGGCTAAAAGTTTTCTTGTAAAAGGCATATTTTTATATAATTTATTTACAAACACCCCCAAAAACCAACAGCTTTAAAAATGAAATAACCCCCGAATACAAAATGAAATATCACCCAAATTATACACGCCATGAAACAAGCCCCGAATTTTAAAAATTTGTTGGGTGTTATTTCATTGGAGATTATTTCATAATTTAAAAACCCCAAATGAGAATTGAAATAATTTCCAGGAAAAATGAAAAACGGCCCAAAAAAATTGGGAGTTATTTCATATGAAATAACATCCAAAAATGTATGAAAAAAATTTGGAGAATATTTCATTTCTCGTTTGGGCGTTATTTCATTGGAGGGCTTTTCGTGGAGCCACTCGTTCGATTTGACATTAAAAGTTTTTAACTTTAATTTTATTTTTGTTTGTTTTATTATGCACAAAATAATAATAACAACTTGTTTCAAAATGAAAATTCTGTACTACTCGTTTTATAAAACATTTATCCCCTCTTTGCCAATTGGCATCACTTACCGCTCATTTGTGTTTACACTCAAAAACAAGGTGTCTCTTCAAACTCATACGAAGACAACGAAAAACTTTAACTCAAAAAATATTTCCTTTTAACTGAATTAAAACAGAAACTGGTTAAATTCTTCTTGTTTTTTTCCTCTTCTTACCATGTAAGCTGTTGAAGTTGTTATTGAATTTGGTTTATTTTAACAAGCCTGACTTCAAACAAAAGAACGCTTTTTCTTCTTCTTTTTTACTTATTGTTAATGCAAGAAACGTTTTTTTTATCTTGTTTGTTTTGTGCCGTGCATAAGTCTGTTCGGTCTGCTATGCAATGAAGTAGAAGAAGATCTCATTAGAATTTTAAAGTTACCTTTTTTTCCTCAACGTGTTCATAAATGTTGTCGCCTTCTTGCATGGAACTCTTTTTAAAAATTAAATTAAAAAACAGTTTGCTGTAGTTGGTCGGTCTACTGTTTGGTAACTTGTATGGTTTTTAATTCTTTTTTGTTTTGATTATGAATAAGTGTTTGTTGTTATTGTTGTGTTGAAGAATTTATGAACTTAACCCGATTTAAGACATTTTCCGAATTTACGACTTTAACTTGTCTGACATTTTAATGTTACAAAACTTACAACCAACAAAATAAGAAGAAATAGATAATGTAAAACACGTACCATCAACATATTTTAGCGTGAAAATGTTTCTGTTAAATGTCAATTAAAGAACTTTAAATGTCAAAAAATTTTAGTTGAACAAATTTAGGACACCAAAGTAGACTGTGAAAGTTACATATTTTTAAGAGCAGCAAAAAAAAAAAACAAAAGTTTTTTAAGTAAAATGTGGAGAATTAATTAAAACTTACATACGGATTATTATTCAATGTTGCCATATAATTATTATAATTATAATTATTATTTTATTACTAATGGGCAAAGTCACCAAGATCAAGTCTTAACAAAATCATTTTTTATCTATATTTTATTTATCTTACTGATATGATAATAATATGACACTAGTTTATTTCTACCCTTTTCCTTTTCAAGGAAGATTTTTTTGGTTAAACAATGTTGCATATTGCAAACTGAGATTTTATTAATTGCAATAAACATTTATAGCCAGGCAGCCATAAATCTTCATTGCCTATACACAAGACACTTAACTAACTTAAATAATTCTGTACATCTCTTATAACTCAGATATATACCATAATAAAAAACAAATCTATTTTATATTAGAAATTGACCGATGCAACTGATCTGAGTGATCTGTGTCTTAAGCAGCTGGCTGTTCAACCTAACCGCTATTCAAATGTAAATCATTAGTAGTTTTTTAATTGTATAAAACTTTAAGTTAGCAGTACTAATTGATTTGTACACCATTTTAACAGCTGTTGCTCAAGAATGTTAAAAAAATAACGCCATCACGTGGACATAATTTAACTTTTCTGCGAATGTTGTAACACTAACAGGTAAAGGTTCTCAGTTTTTAACCCGAATACAATGGGCTGTATAACTGTGTTGATTACAGGACATGGGAAGTTCAAGTATCATCGGAGAAGGGTGAAGATCGAACATGATGATATATGTAGATTGTCCATGGAGAATGATGACACAGCAGTACATGTAGTATGCGAATGTCCAGCACTATGGAATGCCAGATTTTGAATCACGGGCAAGCACACATTAGGTGTGGATGCTATGGGGACCTCAGTCTGAAGGAAATGATGATGATTACCGTCTTTTTTTGTCATCTGTACAATAAGGATCGTCGATAATTACCAGTCGGCAGTGTGAAAACGTTTTTCTATTCTAGAGCAAATGCCGTTTGGGGCGCGAGACTCAGCGAAGGAAAGGATACCGCTCGCTAGCCTTGAAATCTTCAGCAGCTAAGAAGGTCGAAAAGGGGCTAGAGAGTGGTCTGCTTCGATAGTCGCCCTAGGTAAGTAGAAAGGTAGGTAAGGCTGGTGCAAAGTTACCCTCACCCGGAGACCATAACGGTCCATTGTGACGCCTTAATATAGAAATAAAGAGTAGAATAAGAATAGAAATAGTTAAAATAAAAGAGAAAGAGAATCAGATTAGTCCAGAATCTCTGGCGGGAATCGAACCCGCAACCCCCAAACTAGCAGACCAACACACTACTGACTAGTCCACCGGGGCACCCACAACCCAACATATGTCGCTCTACACATGTGTAATATTTTATTAATTACAATTCAAATGCAACCAACGATTGGCAGCACTATTTAAATTTTCTTATTTCTAACTGCTCTATTTCAGGTTTTTCTTAGCGGGTGACTTGTCATGAAAACGCAAATAAATCAATCATCTTCTTTTTAACTATTACTGCAAAATTTGTCCCAACGAGAGTCAGAAAAAACAATGCAACAGCTTCCTTGTCACTACCAGGCCTAGCAGAGATTAGGCTCTTGTATATAGGTGGCTAAACTCTGAACGAAATGTAATGAAATGTGTGTGAGCAGCACTACTTCAAAAACCTACTCCATCCTGGCTTTGCACACTAGCTTTTCTCGTGAGAAAAAATGCCTAATACTTTTTAAATAAGACACAATTAGCCTTAAACTGTATGTTCCAATTACCAAACCTTGTTGATATTACCTTGAACAGTATTTCTATATTTAACATTCTTGGCTTTTGTGTGGCATTTGGACGAGAACCAGAAAAATGGATTATTAATATTTTTAGACATGCATACTAGTCAAGTTGTATCTGTGTTTGTATTTCAAATATTTAGAACAAATAATATTACAAATACTTCTGTACATACACATGTACATGGAATATTTTGTATTTAATGTATGTAACGTATATAAGCCAACTTATGTGTAGATATTCGTACAGGTTTATACACTCATACCTACATACATACATACGTGTACAAGTCGTAGTTTCTTGTGTCATTGTTCTTTTTGCAAAATAATGAAGAAAAACTCAAACTAATGAAAAGAGTTAATGGAATAAGCAACAAGCCGGCTTTTCAAACAACAAAAAGACTAGTTTTTTTCATTTCTTTCATTTTTTACATAAACCGTACATTTTACGTATAAACATTGTTTGAACGTATGTAGGTATGTATGTATGTGTGATAATAAAACAATATTTGCACTTATGTACAAGTATTCATACTCCAACAGCTAAAGTCTGTATAATAAAATTGTACGAATATAATTAAACAGAAGTGGAGTGTAAAAAAAAATGAAGTCAAGTTATTAATAACAAACTTCTTTGCTTTAAGTTAAAAATACAAAAAGTCATAATAAAGTTGATTGCAATAGTACTTTTTAATTCTTTATACAATTCATTTGTAGTTTCCATGGCCAACACCATCCAGCAGGAATAATTGACTGAGTGGACGCTTGTTAAGCACAGTGCGTTCCAAAAACAAACTTGATATGTACACGGGAAGAAAAACCATAGTTACGACATGATAACGACGGTCATATTATGCTCTCTAAAACAATATTTGGTTGTCGAAATCAAGAAATAGTTATTTTTTTTTATTTCATCATATATTTTGTTTGCATTGTATTATTTAATGTTTACTTTTCGAGAAAATTTCGACATGGTTGTTGTTTCAAAATAGTATGATTTGAGAAATTTAATGCGACAAAAATAACATTATATTCAAAAGCATTAAAAATTACAAATAATCATTAAATAATAGGTGAGACAACAGTATGATTACCAGAGCTGTAAAAAGCTGCAATCAATTGACATTGAAATCAAAGTGATTTCAACCAAACTGATTTCATTCTTTGATTTCTAAATGATTTCAGATTTCAAAATGAAATCTTGTCACAATTGCAATATTTTTTGATTGCAATAATTTTGAAATCATTTTTTTTTAGAAATCATTGAATGCAATTAATATAATTGCAATCAATTCGATTGCAATCAAATTTTTGTTGAAATCATGTGATTTCAACAAGTTCCCTTGAAATCATGTCTCCAAAATGACATGAAAAACGTAGGTTTGTTAGTCATTTCTTGCATTTTTTTTTCTACGGAAGAACTGATTGCAATTAGAAATAATGTTTACCAATTTTACAAAACTTTGTAAATAAAAATTGCCATTTTTCATTTGAAAAGAACGATTCTGATTTAACTTTGATTGCAATTACTGGATTTGAAATTGATTGCAATCAATTTATATATAAATTGATTTCAAAAAAATGATTCAATCGTTTTTATCATATTGATTTCATGATTTCAAATTGAAATCATGAAATCAATTTACGATTTTGAATGCAATCAAAAAATTTGCAATCATTAAAGCGAAATCATGTGATTGCAATTAAATCGATTGCAATCATTTACAGCTCTGATGATTACAAAGCAATCAGTTTATGATTTTTTAATAATAATAATAATAATAATTTGTTTTCAATTGTTCTTCTTCTTCTTGCTGAATAAATTTTTATTATTTTAAAAGTCAAAAAAAAAAAAAAAATACACAAACATTTTGAACAAATTGGAGAAACTTGAAAACCAACAAGAAAATGTAAAATATTGATATAAAAATTTTAAATAAAAAGGTAAGTACAATCAATGTATGTCTTAAACTTACAGCAAAAGACAATAATTATCAATGGAAAATAGTTAATTTCAATTGTAGTCATATATATGATTATTGCTTCATACTTTAATTAAACATAATAATGATAACTGGTAACCATTATATGTTTTAGCCACAATCATTCTATTCAATCATAGTATGTTGCTCTTCGATTATGATTACCACAACCATGTTTTTTCTTTGCGTGTATACACTCTATTAAAATGCTTATACAGGGTAGCCCATAATTTATTTTTCCTGATTTTATTTAATGTTGACATCTATTACATTTTAGCTTATACTTTGGCAATATGTTTGCATTTTGCCTTGAGGATGGTGCCTATTGCTTGCTTTGACCTGATGCCTTCATGCCAAAGCATTTCTTATAAATTTTCTTAAAAACTTCATTTCCAAATACCATCACTTTTTTCTATTGAACCTTTAGACCCCTTTAGACAGCTCCAAAGAAAAAAAATCGCGATATTTTTCAATCGTTAAAAATTTCGCTCATGGGAATCATAATTAAATGAGCTTTGAAAGCTGTGGTGGAAATAAATGAACAAATAGTTTTCCGATTGTTGTTAACCTAAAGATGCATTTTTCTAAAGACTGTATTCGATAGCGAAGTCGTTATTGTATGTGTAAAATTTCGATAGCTCTTACTCGATATCGTAAGCTGTAATCTTAAAAACGAAAGTAACAAGTAATTTTACTCGTTCATGTATGCAGTAATTAATCCCAGGATTGTTCTCTACCTGTGGCCTTAAATTTTTTTTCCCGATATTGAATGCCATTTTCTTAACTACAACCTGTTTCTGGTGTTCGAAAAAATATGGTCGATACTATGGAGATCTGGGGCCGAATTACGGCATTCAAACGTGATCGAAATTTTAAAATTCTTATTACAATCTCTATACCTAAAGCACATTGCATTCGATAGTTGGAGAAAATTTCGATCGTAATCGAATGCCGTAATTTGGCCCCTGCATAATGTATTTGGCCTTAACTCGTGAACCAATAAGGTCTTCCATAGAAAAAGGTGTAACTTGTGTAAATTTTTTAGTAACACCGCCTGGACATCACTAAGTTCTAAAAACCTTGTTTCGTAAAAATTTCAAGAATTTCCTCAATTCGTGCTTTTGCACATATGTATGACAACACTCGTATTATTATTATTTTTTAAGTATTTGTTTAAGGGACCTCTCATCTGTCGAGTGGTATGCTGTTATCAAAACGGTATCATTTAGACTCCACTTAACATTTTGCGTGTAGCAAACTACCACGAAAACAAACCAATCAACCAACCATAAACAACAACAACAAATTATTATTATTTCCATATAATTATGATGTTAAAAAATCAAATGATTTTCCGGGAATACCTTAATTATATGTATGTTGGGGAATTCTATTTATGTGACCTTATTTTTAACATTCCGAAGAAATGATTATAAAAAAGTCCACTCTTGTTTACAGTTTTTTTTTTCTGGAAACCCCAATTAGAGGAACGGCTACCTATACTTCAGCTACCTGTGGATACGTATATATAATAAAAAATATATAAAGGCCATTCAGCTACCTGCTACACTTTAACCCTAAAAACATCGCTAGAGAAATAATTCTGTTAACTGTAAGTTTCCACGTTCCGGTTACCTGCTAAACTATAACCCTAAACTCTAAACAACCTGATACGTCTACCTGCTAAACTATAAATTCTTGCAAAATTCGAATCAGCATTAGTTGTAATAAATTTAAATGGGTTACCTGGCTGAGTTAAGTATGCAGTTTTGTCTCCATTTAATGTTTTCACAAGAATTATGTATAAATAAAACCACCTGGAATTCAGACAACTTTGCTATTACGCAGTTGAAATGAAATGTGAACTTAATTTTTGACAAACACATAGACCTAAAGGTCAACTGAGATAAAAGTTAATGTTCTGGCATTTGTTTTGGAACATTCGTATATTTTGTTTGTCTAAAATAAATGAAAAATTTCGTATCTGAAAGTCGAGCACAACTTCGTACTGGCCTTAATTTTCAACAAACTAAACTGAACCCTGATTTACCGCATTGATTTTAGTAAGTTAAATGCATTTTAGTTTTTCACTTATTTTGACTCAATTTTTAAAACTTGATTACAGAATCACCTGTTCTACGAGGTTCGTTCATCTAATATAATTACTAAATGCAAACAATTTAAGGGTTGCTAAAAATAGTAGTCTAAACCTATAGTATAAAAATCGGTTGATAAACTGATCTAGACACACAACACAAATAAGTATTGAACCCAAAATCACTTTGAACTCGCAACAAATTGAAATCGTTAAGAAAACGAAAAATCTTGAAATTGTTTTTAACTCTTCACTTACATGTTTTGATCATATAAACACTACTGCAGGAAAAGTATTTGCAATGCTTCGTTCACTTTGGGCCACTAACACTCAACTCCGATCAACACGCGCAAGCTTTTGGCCAAATCGTACCTAATACCGGTTTTACTTTATGGCAGTGAAGTTTTTGCAATTGTGCCCAGAAAAGCACAAGAAAATTGGAAATCAATACCATCGTCTATGCAATTCGTTAGGAATAGAACGCAGTTTCATGGTGTAATTACATAAGGTGATAGCGTAAAGGAGAGCGATTTTCGGCTCTCGTTTTTTATGTATGAAGTTTGACAATTTCCGGAGTTGAAATAATTTTTTTAATATGTAGTTTGACATACTCCAGAACACAAAAAAATTGTCAGCTGTGCTGGCACCGTCACCTGTATAAGTGTACCCTGCGCAGTTTAGGAAATGTATTTTTAGTTTTTATTGTCATAATTGAAAATGTGTTATCTCTTTTATTTTAAACGTTTTAAAATGTATTTATATTTGATATTGTTTTGCTCCTTATATTTATAATTGTTTGTATTTAATGTTATAATTTCTTATTGTATGACACTTTTAAAACTGAAACAAATTATTTTTCGTGTACTATAATTCTGTGGCTTGGAGCTAAAAGGGCCAATGTCACTTTTTTGCTCTTTTGAGTTAATCATTGCGTTAGATTTGTTTTTTTTTGCTCTATTTCATTATGATAAAACAGCTAAAGTCATACTTAACCCAGAACAGATTTATAAATAAAATGCTGGCCAATGTCACTATGAAAGCATCTGTAAAAGTTAAAGTTCAATTCCAATTTTCTCAAAAGTAAATATTTTGACATTACCAATAAATAAACAGATGAGAAAAGTGTGCTTAATTATTTCGCGTTTGCCTATTTCATGTAAAATATTATATCGGCCCTTTTCACAATGTATGATTATCTTAATTTAGCAAAAACATTAACAAACCGCTACTACGGTTACCATGGCCGACATCCTAAGCGCAAGTTGCAATTCATAATTTAAAAAAATGCGTATGCAATACTAAACATGTATTAAGTGCAACCTTGCGTTGCAGAGATTTTTTTTGCATTTTATCGGCATTTAGGAATGCTCATGGATCCACTTTTTGTCTCTGCAATATAAAGTGTTTTATTATTTTAATTATTAGTCTGTGATTTCAATAAACTCTATCAATTATAAATAATTTATTAAAAATAAACAAAGAAAATACTAACTCAGCCATTGCAGCTCAAATGTTTGCATACAAAATAAAAATGATGCGCGATTTTGACAGCTGATACTTAGTAAAATGAGTTGCCAAACGATTAGGAACATTGGACATTGCTAGAAAGTTTACGTATGCGTTTACGAAGTGTATGCATTGTAAATATGCATTGCAACTTGCGTTTAGGAAGTCGGCCCATCTTTCACCATTTCTATGATATTTAACCAAAACATACTTAAAGTATTCACAAGGTGTCCTAAAATTTCATATTGTCATAATGTTCTAGAATTCCACAATAGTTTAACGAAATTGCTGTTGCTTTTGAAGTAAAAACTATTCTAAAATATTATTACTGTGTATGGCATGTTTATTGTGATGTCATAACTAATAAGTGACTTGGGCCGATCGGATAAGAATCGGTCAATCCGATATCCATTAGAAAGATCTGTTTTTAAAAATTTAACAAAATCGGCGAATTAAATTTATTATATGACACTTAGTAATGAAGGGTCATTTATAACAGTCATATTTTTTTTTTTTGTTATTTTTTTTAGAACATTTGAATTTAGGACACTAAAAGGTTTATAAAAAGTTTGTGCTTTTTTGTTTGCGAAAAATCGTGCCCTGAGAAATATAAAAACTTGAAAACAATTTGTTAAGAAAGTTTTAAAAAAAAGTTTAGGGGTCATTATTACAACTTGCTGTTAGTTAAAGGCAGGATTTTGTCAGACCGATAAATGGATTTGTATTATAAACTCTTTATTTCTTATCTTTTAATCTATTATATATTATCATTATTAAAAATAATAACAATAAAAAATTTAAGTTGTAATAATGCAACGCTATTTATCGGGCACAAAAATTCTACCTTTAACTAACGGCAGGTTGTAATAATGGCCCTTAATGAAAACACAATTCATTTTTGTTTCATTTTTACATTTCTGAAATTAAAAATATTTCAGCTACGTAATTTTTTATTTATTTTTTTCCATTTTCATTTTACCCTTCCTCTTGTTAAAATCTTAACAGTTTAATTTAACAGTAACCTTTTAATTAAACAACTAACCGTATTATATGAAATTCAATGTTGCCAAACTTACGGTTAAAGATTATGTTAAATTATAATCGTACATTGTGAAAAGAATTGAATTGAATTATAAAATGTTATTTACATACAGTTTAATAAGTTACAAAAATAATAAATAATCTATTGTAATATATAGTTGTGGTGTTTGACCAATATATAATTTTCTTTATTTCTGATTTTATATAGAAAAATTCTCGAACATATTTCTGATGCATAAATATTACATACGAATCCGTAGGATACGTTGGGTTTTCCGGAAGTTGATTGAAATCAATTCCTATGGGGTTTTGTCTTTTAGTATAATGAGATTTTTTTCTATTACACATATAAACTAATTAAGTTTGGGAATTCCTAAAAGTTGGAAATACCATAAAAAAAATTACGGAAAAATACGTTTCAAATGACCCAGCAAAAAACCAGACATAACATTATGAATAAAATGACGTTTCTGGTAACTAATTTTCCTTTTTGCATTACCAACTGCATTACAATAGGCACTAAACGAAATAACCAATAGTATTATATGTAATATGTTATAAATGGTTCGTTATAATTAGGGTTTGGGAAAGGGTGCCCCGGTGGACAAGTCAGTAGTGTGTTGGTCTGCTAGTTTGAGGGTTGCGGGTTCGATTCTCGTCAGAGACTCTGGAATTGTCGGCTTCTCTATTCTATTCTAACTTTTCTATTCAGGTATCGCAAAGGTATCAATATAATGGACCCAAGTGAGCTGCACAACAGCTGCCTGTTCTACCTAACCTAGGGTTTGGGAAACGGGAATTTCTGGCAATGTACTTATTACTATTCTCGGGAAAATGAGATATTTTAAATATGCAAATATATACATGTAATTATATTTTCCTAAAATTTTAAAAATTAAGAAAAATTTCTTTATATAATATAAATAATAATAATAATAATAAACTTAATAATTTACAATTGTTATTACAATCAAAATTGACAGCGAAAAAAGTACCAGAACATACATATAATTAAAACTTTTCAAAAAAATCCGTCATAAACTTTAAAAGAAAAATAGCAAAAATTTGAAAGTTGACCCTAGAACTGTTCTAAACGCCATTAAACGGTATAAGAAAGCCCTAATAATTTAAAGAAAACCCGGATCAGGAAAAAAAGAACTTAGAAGCAAAAAAACGAGCGAAAAAATTGAAGGCAGGTTTTATAAAAAAAATACACCTGTTGTGTGATGGATGACGAAACATACGTACTGGCAGACTTTTCTCAACTTCCCGGCCAAGATTTTTATGTTGCTGATGAAGAGGTAATGTTCAGGAAGAGTTCCGAACAAAAAAACAAACAAAATTCTCTAAGAAATTTCTCGTGTGGCTATATGCAGTTGTGGCCAACGAAGCCAAGCATTTGTGGCTTCAGGCACGATAAACACAGAAATTTATATCACGGAGTGCCTACAAAAACGACTTTTACCTTTTTTGAGACAGCACCAAGTGCCTACATATTTCTGGTCTGATTTGGCATCATGTCACTATGGAAAAGAAGCACTTGAGTGGTATTCAAAGAATAATGTAATTTTTGTACCACGAGAGGCAAATCTACATAACTTAATCTAGAACTTAATCCTGTGAAAAGGTACTGGGCTCTTGTAAAAAAGGAATTGAAGAACACAGGAAAGGTGTCCCAGAACATGTCCGATTTTAAGTATAGATGGACCACCTCCTTCAAAAAGATAACAGAAGCAACTGTAATATCTTTAATGAAAGGACTTACGAAACAAGTCGATATTTTTATAAATACAAAATAATAAATAATTAAGATTTCAATGTTAAATAAATATGTACAATATGCCAATAAATTTTCGTATTTTAAAGCGTTTCTATATTGCACGATTTGAGTTTTATTTAACTTAATGCAACTACAAATTTTTTTCGATACACTCCTTATATGTATTCGACAAGCAATAATAATGTAGACAACGCTGTTAGCTTAGAATTTAAAATATGATTTGTGCTCTTCAATAGCCAGCATATTTACATAAGTTTACCAAACTACTTTTGGATGAATATTTTGTTCATTACACTTAGCGTTTAATTGTTTAAAAAATTTTTTTTTACTCGTTATTAAAAACATAAATTTCAATGAATCAAAGAATCTTAAGTTTTCAGTAAGTTAATGTGATTAGTTTTAAAAGAAGTGTTTGTTTATTCCCTTTTTTCTGGGAATTTAAATAGTTCGTTTAATCCCACTCCCTAGTTACAATATAAGACAAAAAAACTGACGTTAACTATGTCAGGACATGCACCACACTGACCATTTCCTTAAAAATAATATGTATGTACATATGTATGTATGTATGTATGTATGTATGTATGTATGTAAATAACAAATGCATAAACAGACAGAAATAAAACCGATAATCCAATATACATACATAGGTTCGATCTTATGCGAAAGTTAGGAATCTTTTTGAAAAATACATACAATGTACATATTTCTCTACTTGATAACATTTCTGTATATTGTTTGCTGTGTAGAAGTGTAAAATAATTAGCGGATTCTACTGCAGTGTTACCTATGTTGAAAAAACTTTCTTTCTTAATTGCTGTAATTGAGAAGAACTGATTATTTTAAATAGAAGAAGAAAATTATTCTAATAGAATTCTGTATAATGAAGCTTTTATATTAAGAAATTTTATTTTCTGATCCAGCGCAAATTCTTGAAATTCTATATCACTTTATTACTCGTAAATATATGTACATATAACGTTCTTAGGTAGTAGTCATAAAAAATAACGTTATTGTGTAGAGATTTCTTAATAACTTTTCTTTGAAAAGTATTTAAGTTTTAACCGGGAATCCCAATTTTTAAGATCCAGCTGATTGTAAAACAGATATCTATACTTCAGGTACCCGCTAAAGTATATAAACAATTGTACATATACATTTACACATACTTATATACCTGTAAACATATAATAAAAAATGTACAGACACGATCTGGCTACCTGCTAAGCTAAAGCCTTAAACGAAAACATAGCTAAAGAAAAGCAACTTTGTTAACTGTAAGTATCTACAATCCGGCTACCTGCTAAAGTATAAGCCTGAAGGAAAATATCTCTAGAAAAAAACAACTTTTTTAACTATAAATTCCACCTTTTGGCTACCTGTTAGAGTATAAACCCTAACAAAAACAAAACTAAAGCAAGTAAGAGTGATTCACCATCATGTACATAGGTATAATCGCACATCGTAGCTTAATCTATATTTCATGTTATACGCCATTTTTCCTTATTATTTCCGACGCCATCCTTGATTTTGAATTTTTACGTAGTTAACTGTATTCTACTAGTCAAGCCCTTTAATTTAATACCCATTTGATGGGGTTTTAAAAATTTGATCCGCCATTTTGTTTTATACGCCATCTTAGATTTTACATTTTTTTTATAATTTACTGTATTTTACTGCTCAAGCGCTTTCATTTGATACCAATATTGAGGGTGTTCAAGAAGTTACATTTTAAAATACCAGATTTGACACATATAAATTGATTGTCCGCCATTTTGTAGTGGCGGCCAACATGAAATTAAATTTTTTTATAGTGCTTATATTGCGCTAGTCAAGTCCTTTCAGATGATACCAATACTGACTCTCTCGAGTGTCTAGAAGCTGAAAAAATTTGATTTTCATCTATAAATTTTTGGAAAAAATCTTTGCCTATAACTTTTCCGATTAGAGCACGCTTTATCCAAAACTTCTCACTAATATCTCTAGAGGCATATTATATCTACAAATAGTAGCAAAAGTACCTATGAATTATTCTATGGCTAAACAGTTTTAATTTGGGTGGCAGTCGTGTTTTTTTTGCTGATATCTCAGAAAGTTATGGGGCTATTGTGCTGAATTTCAATAGCGATTTATTCTCGGATATTTCCAAAAGATTGATACCATACACAGATCTAAAATCTAAAATTTGATTTCAACCAACACACGGACAGACGGCCATGGCTTAATCGACTCCTCTATTCATAAGCTTTCAGAAAATATATATACTTTATAGGGTCGAAAATGAAAATTGTATATAAACCCTTGTGCACTACAGGTGATGGGTATAAAAATCACTTCGTAAGTATCTACAATACTTACGATCTGGCTACCTGCTAAAGTATAACCCTTAACAAAAATATCACCAGCTGCTAGAGTTTAACCCTTTAACGAGATCATTACCGGGAAAAAATATCTACGTTAATTGTAAATACTCACGATTCGACTACCTGCTCATAGTTAAGAGCCTTAACGAGAGCAACGCCAGAGAAATATAAGCTTCGTTCAGCTACCTGCTAAAGTATAAATACTTGAGCAAAATTCGTATCAGCATTAGTTGTAAACTATTACGTGAATTATAAACATCACAAAAGAGAAAATAAGTTCATCAAACACGGAAATCCTAAACCACAACATCTAACGGAAGCATTGTGAAGTCAAAATTAACCTAATAATCAAAAGTTTATTAAAATAATTATATTGGGATAATGTATTATAATCAAGACGCTAAGCAATCATCTATAGCTGAGAAAATGGAAAACATTTCATCGCCTGTCTACAATAATCTCGTAGAAACACAGGAGTCGAATATATCTAAGGTCAAGCAAATTGCATCCATGTTTAATTCTATGATAGCACAAAAGAGCCAAGGTAATAATGTTACAGGTGAAAGTTATGTTGCAAAAGCCAATAAGTTTTTGAGAGAGCCTAAGCCACTACCAAAAACAACGCTAGTGAGTCCAATTTCGAAACTTACTACGCATTCGATAAAATGCAAGGCACCAACTCTAATACTTGAAACAGCGATGAAGATGAAGACAAAACCCTCAGCTTGCTTTGTATCGGAAGATGTAATTGAAAAAATATCTGTGAAAGAGAAGGCTCTTTTATACACCCAGTTTGTAGAAGATATTTTCAAAAGAAACAAACGAATCAATATTGAACGTGGAGAAAATCTTACCGAAAAACAAGTCAATGTTAAAGCTTTAATGAAGAAATTTGAATTTAATACAGTTTCACCTAAGGCTTTACGAAGAAAGGATTCAATGAAAAGAGACTTAAAAGACATTATTTCTTATAAGAAATTTATAGATCCGGAGACAGCAGAACGTCAAGTAAATGGGTCAGCTAAGGCAAATGCCAAAAATATCAAAAATCAAGAAGATTTATTACTTTCTTGCTCTGAAGAGAATCATGACAATAACGATGTTAAGAAAACCATGGCCATAATTTATGACGACAAACAAAAATTAGTCAAGAACAAACTAATAGAAAAAGCTGTAAACGAATTCGAAACTGCAGAAGATGAGCCAAATGACAAACTTTCTAAATCATCAATTGCATCTTCCTGTTCTAAAATATCGCAAACTGAAGAAAGTGACTCTGGTTTATCATCATTCAACAAAAATACCAGTGAAGATTCACAGTCGGAAAGTAAACAAAATCAGGATATAAATTCAGAAAATAATGGCGAATTTACCAAACCAATGAAGCGTCTACGCAAAAAGAAAAACCACAGAAATCTTGCGTGGGGAAAAGACGTTTCATTGAAGGAAACCAAACAGTCAAGCAGCACAGATTTGGAATCTGACACAAATTTAAAAAATTCAATTAAACAACCAGTATCCGATAAACTAAATGTAGTAGACAAAACTCCACACAAGGTCGATGAAACAATTGAAGAGTTAGATAAGTCTCTCATGAAAGCAGTTAACTCACCACGTAAAATAAAATCTTTCTATACTCTAACGGTTTTGGATACTTCCTTATCTACCCCACGTACATCGCTAAACTTGGAAAAACAGTCACGAGTACAGAAAGTTTCAAGCAAAGTAGATCCGACTACATCTTTGTGGGAAAGTTTAAGAGATCAAACTTTTGAAACAGCTGCAAGTGGTGCTGATAGTACAAACAGTTTTAGGTTTTCTACACCCATCATATCGCAGAAACAACGTTCAGTCTCCGCCTCGCCTTCAGCTATTTCCAAGCCACTAAAAGATTCAGCTGTGTCTGCAACCAAACACAATTTTAGCTTTTCTACACCCACCACATTACAGGAAAGTCATCCATTTGCCACCTTGTCTGCTGCCAGACAACTTTTTAGTCCCATCTCTAAATATCATAAGAATCGTCGCTTATCTATTTGTGATGTTGAATCAAAGCCCAATTCCTTGATCATGCAAATTATCAAAGAAGACCAACCTTTCGAGCATTCAGAAACCTACAACAACAAATTCGACAGTCTAACTGCACAAAGAAGTGATACTTTTGATGAAATTACAAGTGACCCATTTATACCATTTGGAGTAAATTATAGCGATTTGTCTGGCTTGGAAAACGAAAATACCTCTACGCTTTGTAGAAGCGAGTTAATGATGAGTTTTGACTCGTACTGCGGTGAATATGGAAGTGAGTCACTAGATAAACTATTCAATGATAGCCTTAATCCAGAAGAAATTCTACATACCTAAAGGTACATTAAAGGCTGCCTGAGGTTATATGCCCGATATACTGAAACCTGTTTGCAACAAACATATGGATACAGTTTTGGACGCTTCAATCAATTGTAAAGTACAAAAGTAGTTTAAGTTTAGTTTAAGTTATTAATTTATTGTATTAAATTTTTTTATTTATTAAACTTGACGTTATTAAAACAAATAGATTTTTATAAAATATTATTTTATTATAAAAAAAAAATAAATAAATCAAATAAATGTATATTTTTATAAACATATGATCATTAATAAAAAACGATTGTTTTTAAGAAATCTATCAATTCAATATTTTTAGAATTAATTATATTGCTTTTAAGAACACTATAGGAAATATATTAAAACAAAACGAATCTGATATGGCCTACACCAATTCATTGTCTTTTACGCTTATATTTTTGCTATTTGTTCTAGTCTATATTATTAAAACAGGCAGCTGTTCTGCAGCTCAATTGGGTTTATCATATTGATCCCTTTGTGCATAGAATAGAAGAGAAGCAGACCAGTCCAGAGTCTTTGAAGAGAAACGAACCCTCACCCCAGACTAGCAGACCAGCTGACTAGTCCACCGGGGCACCCTAATTTAAACGATATAATTCACACTACAAAATTTTCAATTTATTCAGGCTTGAGTACATATTTGTAAAATTTTCTTTTTATAAAAAAATTTCAATAATAAAAACTACCAGGGGTCTTGTTGCCCTTACAGGTTAATGACAACGTGTGATATACATACATACGTATGTTTATTCAAGAGCAGCTTAATTGTGATTCTTAATTATATTATTTTTTAAATTAAATCGAAAATTACAGATCTTAAACATTTGTGCTTTTTTAATTATTAGTTATTTTTTTTTCTTGATTTTCCCTACATTTCCTACATTTGACAATGCTGAAAAAAAAAACTAAATTCTATTACAATGTATGTATGAATTAAAAAAAAAAACGTTGATTAATTTTTAAAACTACATTTATTTGATTTTCCATATACCGGATATATTTTAATACATACTTATTTGTTTTGTACTTGTCTGTGTCTACAAAAAACCATTTAACTAAGAGTTTATCTGCAATAATTATTTTTTTAAACAAATAGGTATAACATAATTTTTATACTTTTGTTCATACAATGTCAGGCATATAGAATTGACCTAAATAGTGGTATGACAACATAACATAGAAATACAATGCAATTTTTGTACAAATAACAAAACTAACCAGACAGACGGACGGACATTAATAATAAAAAAAAGTTGAATGTATTTTTTTTTTATTGATAAAACCAGGCAAAAGAATGCAGTAACATTAAAAAGAAAAAGAAAATCCAAACAGACAAAATATGCCTTAAGGAAACTAAACAACATGTTGCAAACCAACATGTTGCTAACCAGTTAGAAAAAGATTATTTGAAGGAGATATGGAAAGAGTATGGATGTTGTAAGTAAAATTGGTATTGTTGTATTATTCCACTTATTTCTTTTATTTATTTTTTTAGACAAGTTTGTGTTGTTGTTGTTGTTTTGTGTCTGTGCGATTAATCGCCTTATAGATCGTGCAAACGATAAATGTTTTAGGTATTCTATTGGTATATGATGCAACCAGTTAAACAAACCCGATCTAGTTTTCCAAGAAAATATGTTTTTTTTTTATACCCTTCACACAGTGAAAAAGGGTATGTATAGGTTTGTCATTCCGTGTGAAATTTCTACAATTTTCATTTCCGACCCCATAAAGTATATATTTTCTGAAAGCTTATGAATAGGGGAGTCGATTAAGCCCTGTCAGTCTGTCCGTCTGACCGTCTGTCCGTGTGTATGTTGAAATCAACTTTTTGAAGCCCCCCGACATAGGTTTGACCCGGGTAAGGTATTAAAATATCAGAAATATTCGGGAGTAGATCGGTATTGAAAATCAGAAACATCGGTACGTAAACAACTGAGATATGAGCAAAAACCCACGACCACCTCGATTTTTTTTTCACAAAAACAACATTACAACAACAACATACATACATACAAAAGTGTATACTGGTTAGAGAAAACGTGGCATCGAATCCCAACTGAGCCAAAAAAAATTTTTTTTAATTTATTTAAAAATTTTTTTTTAATTTTTTTTTTTATTTTTTATTTAATATATTATTTATATTTTTATTATTATATTTTTTTTAATTTTTTTTATTTTTTTTTTAATTTTTTTTTTTTATTTTTTTTTGTTTTATATATGTATATTATATATATAATAATTTTTTTTTTTAAATTTTTTTTTTTTTTTCGTTTTTTTTTACATACATACGTTCATATGGGATGAATGGTGATAAAGCAACTGTTATTGCATGACTACACGTTGTGAAGGGTATACAAGATTCGGCATGGCCGAATATAGCACTCTTACTTGTTTTAATTCCAAAGGAGTATTTACTTGCATTTAAAGAAACGCCTAATTTATGGTCCCTATACTTTTTAAAGTTTTATTATTTTCAGTAAGAAACATATATGTAATTAATAATTTCTTAAAGATTGTATGCTCTCATTTAAAATGGATCTATCATCAATGATCTTTCTATCCTTAAATTGAAATTAAACAAGGTGTATATGAGTCCTAAATTTTAGAATTTCATTTATTGACTTACTCATTCATCTAGAAATAAGCACTATTTTTTAAATAGACGAAGCGAGCAGAAAGTTGCCTGAACAGAACATCCATTTTTATGTACTTATGTATATCATTTTCACCTGTTTATTAACACTATATCCGTGTATGGTAATTAAAAAAAAAACTTAATTATTGACAGTAATTGTAGCTTCAACAACTTTCAAAGTTTAAATGTCCCTATGTAAGACTCCTTATTTTATTAACCATTTAATTAGTATTTTTAGATAGCGCGTGACAATTGAAATTTATTCTGAGACAAAAATTAACAGATTTACAAATAAAACAAAATTAAGTCAGACGAAAAGGGGTAAAATGCAAGACCGATTAATAAAATATTTGTATCCAATCAGCTGATTGTTTTGTATATACAATTTATCAGTGGTACCAATTTTTTTTTTTTAATAATTTGTCTGCATCTGTCAGATAAAATTGTTTTATTTTTATTCTGCAATAAATAATTTGCAATTTCAATTTAAAACTTTTTAAAAACAAACAAAAGTGAGAAAAGAAAGTTTTTACCTTAAAGTTTCTTAAAAATTATTAAAATTAAATAGAAAAGTTGTGTGACATATGCAAACAAGCAGGTATATATAAAACTAAATGCAGGTGGATTTTGATTGTATATATCGTTGGTCACAGGTAGAAACGTCCTAACTTAAATAATTATAACTTTACAGAAGGCAAAAACGTAATAGAAACTATATTATCATTATGTAATTTATTTTGTAAAAATGTTTGTAAAACTGTTATTTTTCATGTGTTTGTATTGAATAATTGTATCAAGGTGTATTTGTGTGAAATCGATTGGAATCACTAAAAAACTCAATTTCGTAAAAATACGAGTTAGGGCCTTTTTAAATATGCCTTAGTAAAACGAAAATTGTTATTTTTCCTATTTATTAAATGGAAAACTATTTTCAACAAAACGATTAATCGCTTGTCTCTTTAACTTTAAAACACTACTTCTAACACAATTGTTAGAATTTAAATATTTTTTTTTTGTTTATCGAAATAAAAAATTTACTGCCTTACGGGTCATTTGGCTTAAAAAAAATTAATTTATACTCCACTACTAGTGTTCTTTGATACACCAAAGAATGGAATTTATGAAAAAAAATTATTGCTGTATGCGATTTGTTAAGAAGCAATTTTGTGTTATTGTTTTAGAAATGTTGTACAAATTTTAAGTTAAAGATCAGCAAGAGATAATTTATTATAACATTGTGTTTCTTTATTTGTTGGATTGTCTAGATGGAAAGAAATACAACAAACAGACCCCAATGGAAATAATGCTCAACAGGTACCGTGGGATAAAAGTAAGCACATCAGAAAACTTTTAAAGATGATTGAAGTAAAGAAGTTACAAATATCTGTGGCAAAAAGGAAAAACTGCTTAAGTTGATTTAAGCTTAAATTAAGGTAATAACACCATTGTAAGTCCGGAATTCAAAACTACCTTAAGCAAAATGTTCAACTATTTTGGGCAACTTTACAGGAAGTTGTAGCACAAAAACGTATTGCCAATATTTTTCTTCAAAGAACAATATCATTTAAAATAACTTATTTTAATTTATAATTCAGCTAAGAAAAAGAAAACCAATATCGTCGCTGCTCTGGCGAAATCGGTTATGTGACAATTTTCAAAAAAAAATATTGCTCTATTTTGAACCATTATTGAAACCGTTTAATGATATCTTGATTGGTTCAAAAATAAAGAATAGTCCGTACGCGATAGTTTAATACTCTAAAGTAACAAAATAAAATGTTGTTTTGCCCTCCTGAAAACTTAATAAAAAACACATAACTGAATTTGTTAGACCAACGACGATATGCTCTTTAATTTATACAGCGCGGAATTCATGTAATAGTCTAAATTTTATTCGAAACTAATTTATAAAAATCAACTAGAAAATTTAATCAACCTAGACTTAATTTCGTAAATTTTATACAGCATATTTTTTTGTAAAAGCCCCTGTTGCATCTTAACTTGCGCCACTGTACTTGCAATATAACAATGCTAGTTTAAGTTTTTTGTTCACTGCTGCTCAATAATAAGTAGTATCTCGTTTTTATTATTAAATGATGTTAGCTGTTAAAGTTGTTGCTTGAAGTTAAGAAAAACATTATACAAATAATTATCATAATCTTTATCAGCAGCAACTTTTCAACACAATGTTGATCTAACTGCAGTCAATTTTATAATGATTTTCTTAAGCAAAGAGGGATTCCCTCTCTAGGGTGGAAACAATTTCGTTAAATCCTAACGGTGTAATTTAAAATAAGAAACAGTGTTCTAACTAACTTGCTGTTAACTTTTTTCTGTGTAGATTCATTCCCATAAGAGGAAAACAGCAGCTCATTAATTAGTATAAAGTTTCTTGTACTTTCTTTCCGATTGCAAGAAAATTGATATATATTCTAAATCAATAGCACTTTTTATTACAGTCCTGAGCATTGTAATTGCAATTTCATAACCAAGATATTTCTGATGTTATTTTATTTTTATTAATCCCCTACACCTTGTACCCTTGTGGTATAGAAAATGTTGTTAAGATAGAGAAATAAAGTAACTCGGACATCAGCAGTTTCAGAAACTGTAGTATGACAAACTTATATAGGTATACCCTTTTATACTCTCGTGTAAAGGGTATAAAAATCCGGTTTCCAAAACAAAGTACATCTATTTCTTTTTTATGGAATTAAACCAAAAATATGCAAAACAGAATCATTGAATTCATATGATCAATTCGATCGATAATAAAAGCTTCAAATCAGCAGGTGGTTATGAAAAATTTTTCAAAGAGATGCCACTGTTATGCATTTCTCAGCGTAGAAGCCATTGAGAAAAAAACAAAACAAGTAAGTGCTGTATTCGGCCGTGCCGAATCTTATAACCCCTTCACAACGTGTAGTCATGGAATAAGAATTGTTTGTATCACCATTCATCTCATATGAAATACGTACATACATATAAAAAACATACATAAATCAAAACATCCCATTGTAAAATTATAAATTGAATATACATATAAAAAAATTAAAAAAAAAAAATAAATAAATTTTTTTGGCTCAGCTGGGATTAGATGACACGTTCACTCTAACCAGTTTGCCACGTTTGTATGTATGTGTTGCATGTTGTTGTTGTGAAAAACACGAGGTGGTCGTGGATTTTTCTCATATTTCAGAGGTTTATGTACCGATTTTTTTGATTTTCAATACCCATCTACTCCCGAATATTTCCAATATTTAAGTACTTCACGCGGGTTCAGGCGATGTCGGGGGGCTTTAAAAAGTTGATTTCAACATACACACGGACAGACTGACAGAGCTTCCCCTATTCATAAGCTTTCAGAAAATATATACT
Source organism: Phyto melanocephala (assembly GCA_941918925.1). Classification (NCBI taxonomy): domain Eukaryota; kingdom Metazoa; phylum Arthropoda; class Insecta; order Diptera; family Rhinophoridae; genus Phyto; species Phyto melanocephala. The sequence continues at coordinate 20,723,525 of OW799236.1, read as the reverse complement.
TTATGGGATCGGAAATGAAAATTGTAAAAATTTCAAAAGGAATGACAAACCTATATATACCCTTACACTCACTATGTGAAGGGCATAATTCTGTGGCTTGGAGCTAAAAGGGCCAATGTCACTTTTTTGCTGTTTTGAGTTAATCATTGCATTAGATTTGTTTTCTTGCTCTATTTCATTAAGGTACAACAGCTAAAGTCATACTTAACCCAGAACATCTTTATAAATAAAATGCTGACCAATGTCACTATGAAAGCATCTATAAAAGTTAAAGTTTAATTCTAATTTTCTCAAAAGTAAATATTTTGGCATTGATCCTTTTAGGTCCAAGCCACAGAATTATAACGTAAACAAACTTAATAGCTACCCTGTACAAGCATTTTAGTCTTATTATGTTTGCAAGTCGTTCACACTTGTTATATACATATGTATAAGTAAATATGTATATTTATTCCCCTTATACATATGCAAGTAGGTACTTATGTTTTCGTAATTCTTTCATTTTTGGTATAATTTTTAAGCCACATGTTTTATGTTTAGAAGGCCCCAACCAGTTTGTTCCTGCTTTTTGTTCTTTTTATTAATAATTGCATTTTGTTTTTTTCCCTTTTTCTTATTTACATATTTATGTATGCATGTATGTATGCATGGATATGTATATCTGTTTCAACATACAGTAGGTACATACTTTATACATACATTTTATTTATGGGCTTTAACTGTTAAATACCTATAAATTATACCTTTTTTTTCTTTTAAGTCCAATCACTTATCATAGTATTTGTTATATTTTGAACCCTAATCAAGGTTTAAATTGATTAATTTGTGATAATAAGAAATATTTTTTGAGACTAAATAAAATTTGTGAAAGACATTATCAAAGAAAGCAATTATTGTTTTGGATTTTAAATGCATATTTTTATAACGGATTCAAGAGATAAAAGTTGAAAAGGGTCAAATTTTTCGTTAAGAAACGAAACAGAAGTACGAAAAAAATATTTAATTTTGCTCGAAAGCGCCATTGTGTCTCTGCTTATCTATGAATAACATATTCATGCAAGATTTAAATTTGCCGCTATTTATTTATGCAATATTGTGTAACCAACGAGAGAAAAACAATGCTGACAGCATTATTGTTGTTGGACAATATTTCGAACATACTGATGTGTTTGCTGCAACAGCCAAATTTCATTATATAATTTGAATGTTTTGTTTGAAAAATATATGCTAAAACAGATTCAGCCGTGTTTCTTTACTTATATCCCAGCGAACAATGGATCAATTTTGCTGGTACGCAATACTTCTTCTGCATATTTCCGAAAGTTTAATACATATGGGGGCTTCTAAAGGTTGATTTTAAGAAAAGATTGACAAATTAATATTAAAAAATTACAAACGGAATAATAAAGCTGTATACAACCATAGGTGAATAGTATACAAAAAAACGTATTGTAGTACATACTTAAATTCTACACAACCAAAATCAAATGGCTGTAACAAAAAAATGGAAAAAACGTAATGCATGGAGCGCTTCCACTTACCTGTTTTGGGTTAAATTCTTGTTTTGCTCGAAAACACGTACTGTGCTACTTGTCTTCCTTTACAAATATCATATGAGGAAAAATTCTCACTTAACATTTTTACCGGCAAAACATGCTAAAAGTTGTCTATAAAACAAAGCGTTTGTGTCAATTACAAATTTTTCAATGTTCTTTTGTGGAAGCTTAAAAAAACATTTACGTTTGTTTTACGTTTTATCGGTAAATCTAATAAGGCAAATTAGTGTTTGGTTAAAAAATTGGAAAAATCATGAAAACAAAACATTTTTTTTACCACCCCGCTTTCAACCCGATCAAAAACAAAACTAAAGAAAGTTGTGGTGGCATACAGTGCACACTTATCATTTGAACGCGCTATTAATATGCAATTTAACTGTTTGTTATCTACTTATAGTGATTGACAAATCAGAAAAAATTGACATCTTTAAGACGAATTTATTAAGGTGGCAGCAGCTAGCTGCTCTTTCGTTATTAATTATTTTATTTTTAATATATATTCTTTTATACAAGCTAAAAGCGTCTTTTTACGGAGCATTAATTAATATAATATTTATGTATAAGAGTTTTTTAAATTATGGTTTCATTCATAATCTTTATCATTTTTACTATTAAAACTTTTACATGATATACATACATAGGTGTTACAAATTTTCTTAATGAAAATGTAAGAATTATGGTAAATTTTATTTCTATTATATAATTATGATTTTTTTTACGTTTTTACCAATATAGATGCTTTTAATTTTATACAATATAGTAAGTATAATTATATTTTATACAATAAGTCATAAATTTATAAGATTCAAGTTACACATTAAATTACGAACTATTTTCGCTAATAATACAACACTTAAGGTCTGGTACATTTTTTGTTATTGCTTTTTTTTTACTAACTTTTTACTTTGAATGAAATTGAACCAAAAATATGTGAAATATATATATTTATAAAAAAAAAGAGAAAATTACTATGGATATTCAGGAGTGTTTATAAATATTAGGTTCGTTCGAGTACTTTAACTGCACTTTGTAGTAAATGAGTAATTATTTAGTAAATTGAAAATTTTACTCTCAAAAAGAGAATTTGTCCAAAAAAGTACTCGAACAGACATTTGTAAAAATTCGTAAGATTGAAGCAACAGCTGATGGCAAATAAATATTGTGTTGTTTAATGGGAACTATGTACATACATATGTGCAAATATGTATACCTGCGCCAGATTCAGGCAGTTCCATTCTTTCATCTGTAGACATTGTTAACTAACTTTATTTCACAAACAATTTAAATTTAATAATATTTTGCACTTTTGTTTGGATTTTCCTTTTTTGTTTTAATATTTTTTTCACAAATTGTATACTTTTTGTTTGCTTACTTTTGTTTGTTTACCTTTTGAATCATATGTTTTTTGGTTTTGCTAAATCTTACTGCAAGAAATTTCTGTAGTAAAAATTTGCAAATACTCAGTCAAGAACTGTCACTTTTCGCTCTCTATTTGTGCTCTCATTTACTACAAATTTGTGTAAACGTACGCAATTTCGTAAAATGCAGTAAAAATTTGTACAAATTCGTACAAATTTGTGAGTTCTCGAACGAACCTATTATTTTTTTTGTATTGGTAATTCTAGAAATTTTGGTGTTAACAACTCTGGTTTTTTTTCTCAGAGAACAAGAACAATATATGAAAACAACTGTCAAAATTTCTGCTTAAAAGAGAAAACAAAAGATTTTTCATGAGGAAGTACAATTTTTGTTGTAGAATATTTTAAGTAATAAAGCGATTTATTTATTATAAATAATAACTATTAAGAAACAATAGTAAAATGTTAAATACAAAAATAAAATAACTATGGGAACAATAATATAACTTGTAACTCCCGTAGAAAAGCCACAAAAAAAGGCGTCGTATGAATGAATAGAAAAAAGATACGAGGAGGACAATTTTTTGTGATATAAAAATAGAAAAGAAAATTTGCCGACGCATATAAGTAGTTGTGGAAACAAAGGAAATCTTTTTGGAAAAAAGATAAATCTTTAAGAAAACTATTCCTAAAAAAATAAACAATGGAAAACTTTGCAAATTTTTCGGGATCCTCTGAGGCTTCGAACCGTAAGCGCGATTCTATAAGTTGTGGTCTGGATGTAGCTGCAGGTGCCGTGGGTGGTGCAAGTGGGACAGGCGTTATTGTTAATACTCCACCAGTTTCTGCCCACACTTCCACTTGGTTGGCCGCATTGCATGTCAATAACAATAATAATTCAGAAAAGTCCTTTTCTGACAAGGAACTGCACAAAAGTAATGTTAAACCTTCTAATAACCTCAACACGACCACAACAAACTCTCAGTGGCAATGTGATAGCTGTGATACTTATCAGAAGAATGGTACATCATCCACTCTGCCCAGAGTAACACTAAATGAAGAGGACGAAGGTGGTGGTAGTGTTCTTCAAACACATAAAAAGGTGGGGTCGGTTCTTGAGTTTTTCAAAGAAAACTTAATGACTAATAAATTTTTAATGTGATTTTTCTATGGAAACGACCTTATCAAAAGATTTTCATACAAAAAATCTGTTTTTTAAAAAGACAGACTTTTCTTATGTCACGATATTCTACAAAGCGTTGTTGTAACCAATGGGTTCTTTCGTTTACTACAAGTTTCACTATTTTTTTACTGGATTAATTACGTTTTATATGTAAATTTTAGTAAACGAGCGCAATCCAGTAAAGTTCAGTAAAAAATAGTCAATACTTTTAAGTAAACGAACGAACATAATATTGTTAATTAAAATTATTATTTTAAAATTTATTTTGTTATGTGTATATGTACATAGGCATGTGTATTGATTTTATATAATAATTGCTTCTTTATAATACTGTATTATAAAGAAGCAATTTTATAGATAGAAAATAAACTATGAATATATAAGGCATAGGGCATAGTTTTTTATAGAAAATGTATAAACATAAAAACGATTTTTCTACAAATTTGTAATATGTACTATAATTTTTATTTATGCATGTTTTATCTACCTACATAGATAAATAATCATGTATAACAGATTAATTTACCTTAATTTTTTCTTATATCAGCTTTCCATATCATATAATGGCTCTGCTTTAGCATCAGCAGCCCGTGATATTGACTCACCAACGGCTGTAGCGGCTGCCACAGCTTCCTTTTTACAAACAGAGACTGACTATGTTGCTTACGATATGTGTGGTGCCGTTTCGTTATCTCCACCCTTGCTGGACGATAATTGTGATATATCTGCTACGGGTGGGGCTGGTATTGGTGGCGGTCATTCAAATCGTACTTCCCTAAATAATTCCACCGAAAATCTTAGTTATATAAGTGATAATTTTTACGGTGATGATCTCATTTTGCTCGCGGAAGACATCGATGTAGAGGCTGAGGAATTATCCCTAAACTCTGATGATTGTATCTATGCTTATAGGGGCGAGGGAGCCGAATTTGATTTACGTTTGCCAGCTTTGTCGGGTGTTGGTGGAAATTTTGGCTTGCAACATGGAAACAGTGCAGCTGATGAGGAAACAGATTTCTTAGAAATGGATTTCGAACCGGATCCCTTGTCAGAATTGGAATACAATCAGACAGAGAGAAATTGTGCCGTTGTCGATTCGAATGAACAATATTTATTGCAAAGAGATGCTTGTCATTTAGGGACGCCCACACAAAGGCATCAATTATTTTCTTCACCAATCGATGATTTGCCCCCTGTACCCAAGGCCCTGCAGGCCCAATCGCTGTTAACGAAAAATTTTGCACGTATTACTTTACATTTGGATCAAATACAAAAGGACTACAATGACGATTTAGGTGATGAAGGTAGAGAACGTTTAAATTCAGCCTTGGAATCGCGTCCTCTAGAGGAAGAGTTTGCTAGTGATGTTTTAACAGCTGATACCAGTCATTCGCTGCCAAATACTTTGCATGAACACTTTGCTAACAGATGTAATTCAGAATCAGCTGTGGTCAACTCCACTAAGGATGGCAATTTAGCGGCACCCATAGCAACACTAGCACACAAATCACCCTCCAAAATAACCGGAGCCAAACCTAAACGTTTATCCACGTTCTCTTCAACTTCATCTACATCTTCAAAAAATTCTTCAAAGTCACGCAATTCTTTACGATCAGCTTTTCCAACATCTAACCTGGGCACCAGTTGTGGTTTCGATGAACGTAGCGTTAGTTGTTCGGAATTTCGTACAGAACGTGATTTATCAGCCAACATAGCTGTTAACAATTCTAAACAGCATTTGCTCTCCTCCGCTCCCCACACTGCTCCATCTACAGCGGCCATCTTAAGTGCGGAACTCAATGCTTTTAACGATGAGACGTGCTTAGATTGTTTGGAAAAAGAATTTTTAGCCAATACTATAGGCAAAGCTGTGGATCCGTTAGGCTGTTTAAAATGTCGCAAACGTTTGGGCCATCTTTCTCCATACAATACTACACATACGTCACTCGATCATTCAAAATATCGTAGAAGTGCTTCGCCCACTACAACTTTTTTCTTCAACGATCAACCTTCTCCTACATCAAGGCTGTTTTCATGTGAATTTCTAAATTCCCAAGCTCGTAAAAGGCAGGAATGGGATTGTTATATGCAAGAGAATAAAGAGAGCGAGGAGTTGGCAAATACAAAAACACCAGCAACGAATGTTATGGGAGCAACGAAAATACAACCTGCAAAGGCGGTGGTGGATGTCAAGGATTTAAACCAAAGTTTAAAGAATTTAGAATCAAAAGTAAGAGACAATTTGTTATAAATAATTTATTGTATAAAAAAATCTGTAGAGATAGCAGTAGCGCACATTTGTTTCTAAAAAAAAAAAATTATATGATAAAATATTATGTTTGATGTATATTTTAGCTATTGAAAAATCTCAAACCTCCTGATCCTTGTAGCGTTATGGTGCCAACATCAAATCTAACAGAAACTCTGCTAATACAGGCGTTGGTATGTAATATTATTCTTAAACTTGAGAAGTTCTTTATAACAACAAACTGTGTGCTAACTAACCAGCTGCTATCTTTCCCTTATGGGAATTTACACAAAAAAGTAGCTAGTTGGTTAGCAAACAGTTTCATGTGTGAATTAACTCGGTTAATTTTTGTGCATATATTTTGTCATACAGGACAAGCTACAAATCACTTATAATCCAGAGCCTTTAAGGGAATACTTTAAAGAATTTAATGCGAAATATTTTAGCGGTTCCTCCACAAATATTTCAAAAGCCTTGAAAGAATTTAAAAATCTTAAAGATTTTCTTATGTATGTCTCCAAGAGACAAAGCAACTATTTAAAATTACAGAGGGTAATAGGGAAAGCAACACAAAAACAAATTCTAGTGCAATTTAAAAAGGTAGGCTTTTAAACATAATATTAAATATTGAAATATCAAATTATTTTTTATTTGTTTATGACAGGATCTTTCTATAACCGATATGGAAATGGTTACCGTAAGAGTATCCGATATATTATATTATTGGTCCCAACATAAAAATTTGGAAATTCTTAAAGAAATGGATAAACGTTATCAAGACGCTAATATTTTAGGTAACTATAAAATAATAAGCAAAAGGAAAAATAGCATATTCATTAATTAACACTTTACAGGCAAAATTGCAAATATTGTGAGACAAGTTCATCAACGTTCTTCATGTTCACCACGTCGACCATTACCAGAATTTATTTCCATACCACAGTATTATCCCAGTGGTTTTTTAACATTAACAAAACACTATTAAGCGATTAAACATATAAGCAAAACAAATATTATAATATACAATACTAGTAGTTAATAGTACAGCTTAGGAATCTTCATTATACATAAATATTTATAAAATTTATAAAACAAAAGTAACCAGAATCAAGTAAAAACTGATATCAAACGAATCGTAATACTGTAGCACAATTTCAGTAGGTGTGTTGTAATTCAAATTAAGTGTAACAACAATGATAACAATTATAAAATATTTAAACATAAATAAACCGCTCTGACTGCAGTTAATAAAAAAATAAACAAACTTTTTATACATTATTCTTTTAGAAACAACAACTTCTTTATAGCTTACTCTAACTTAAATATATGAAGTATTTAATTTTAATTAGTAGCATGGTGCGCTTAAAACAAGAGACTTAAAATGACCACATTTATATACAAAATTACCAATATTTAAACCTTCTATATACCTACATACATAATAAATGTAAATGTTAATTTTTTGTATGTTAAAAAAGCAATTTCAAAAAATGAAACGATCATACTACAACATTTAATTGTGTGACTTTTTATACTTGTATGTACTTATATTTTACATTTTAGGATTAAAATAAGTGAAAAGAAAATTCCTCTGCAAGCGCAAAATTTACATGCTTTAAGGCAGGGGGAAGGTATACAGTTAAGTTTTAATTTAAATGTTTAAGTAAATGATCAAATTTAATTTGCTTTTTTATACTTCTAGGCTTCTGAAACAGTTAAATACAGCGCAAAATAAAAAGAAAATATAATGTAAGCTTATTTGGAGAAATCTTCTATTGAAATCTAAGAAATGGTAATGGTATGTATTTTAACTGACTTTAAATTTTCAATAAATTATTGATGTTTTTTTAACTAAGATCGAAAGTAAATAAGAAAACAATTTTTTAACACTCTTAGGACTCTTAAGACTTAAAGCGCTCCTTTAAAAATTTACAGCAAAACAACAAAATCTTAGCCAATAAAATTAAATAGAAAGAAAATATTGAGATTATTAAATAAAGAATTGTTTCTAATAAATATAAAATTTTACACTTAATGTATATATCGATGGTCTAGTACAAAAAAAATACCTTTTTTTATTATTTGTTATATTTTTGATATTAAAGTTGATATATTTTGTATGCTTACAAGGCGAATTCATAATTAAATTCGCCTTGTACGCTTATTTATATATACGAATGTATTTGTGGATGTATGTACATACAGGGTACACTTATACAGGTGGCGGTGCCAGCCCAGCTGATTATTTTTTTTGTGAGCCAATGTCAGTCGTGTTACAGCTCTGGTCGGGTCAAGAGCTCGCGCGTCATTGCCATTATCTCTTAAGGGCAATCAGGCCGTCCTTTTCATCCGTCTTCTAGAGTTTTACGTCTCACTCTCGCGTGGTTAATTGTGTGGCGTCGCGTAACTGTGCTTTGGATACAGTTTCCAGACTATTCTACAATTAACCACGTGCATTAATTTTAATTGGATTAACTGGAGGAGTACCAACTAAACTCAAAATTTACAACTGGAGGAGTACCAACCAAACTCATTTTCGTAACTGGAGGAGTACCAATTAAACTCAACGCTAACTGGAGGAGTTCCATAAAACTCAGTATAATTATTTGTTCAGATGTCTCCGATCTCCTATACAATGGTATAGGTCGACTTGCGGTGACTGAACTAACGTGTTTTTTAACTGGAGGAGAACCATAAAACTCAAGATTTAATTATTGTTCAAGTGTCTCCGACTTCCTATACAGAGGTATAGGTCGATTTACGGAGCCGGAACCAACGTGGAATACCCTGGCTATTTGGTTACGTACCTCTGCCAATTAATTTCAAAGTCAAAAAAAAAAAAAAAAAAAAAATGTGAGCCAATGTTTGTCAAAGAAAATATTAAGATTTTTAAATATAGATTTTTTTTTTCTTCTTTAAGTAGTATTTTTTTTTTTTTTTTATTAATTCTTCATTTACATAACCGAGCCTATAAGGCCATATACGGTTAATAAAAGCTACATATTATAAAAAAAAATATTTCTATATAGACAATAAATAATATGTAAATATTACATTAAAAAAAATAAATAATAAAATAAATAAGATAAGGAAAGGAAAAAAAAAGAACTTAAATATTACAAATGTAAAAAATATGTGCATCATACTCTACAATAAGTGTAACATACAAAACTAATTCTATTTTAATTAATCTTCAAGGTTTTATAAGAGGAAAAAAAAAAAGTAAATGTTAACGATTCGTTAGCATATGAGATTGTGCATATTCCAGTAAAAGAGACTTGAATTTAGGAATCGAGTAAGAAAACATTCTTAAATTTCTCGGCAAAGCATTCCAAATTCTCGATAACCGAATTTGAAATGATTTCGCAAAAGCGTTTAAATGCCTAATTGGAAAAATTATTTGCGGATTTCTAACTGAACGAGAGAAGGTAAACTTATCAGTTATGTAATCATAACTAATTAAATTAATTAAATGCTTAGTCCCTTATAAAATATCGATCTTTGCATCTCACTGATGTCTGCTCGTTGTATCCTGAAATCTAAAGCATTCCTCAGGTTATATGGTTGAACCTCCCCAACATATCTTATTTGCTCGATCAAATATTCAGGAGCATCTCCAATTTTTATTTTTTGAATAAAGTTTATTGTATTTAGCGCTAGTCTTTTGTGTATTTTAAGCCATTTTAAATCACTCAGCATAAATGTTACTGAAGCAAATCTGTTTAGTTTTAATATTGCACACATTGCCTTATTTTGTAAATTCTGTAGTCTGGTTATTTGTGTATTTGTACAGCATGTGTATAAAACTGTTGATCCATACTCGAAATGCGGTTTAATAATTGTATTTTATATGTTTATTGCCGTGATTTTAAATAAACTGTTTCATATTCGTTTAAAAAAACCGATTTTTCTCCCGATTTTCTTACATATGTATTCAATGTGTTCTTTTAATTTTAAGTCATTGTCAATATTAAAACCCAGATATTTAATAGTGTTAACTTTTTCTATTGTTATATTATTTATTTTTAAAGTTATATTCGAATTCATATTTATCTCCCTTAATTTGGTTTAACTTTCGTTTAATTTTAACTTGTTCATCTTTAGCTATTTATTAATATTGTTCATATCACTTGAAAGATTTTCGTAGCATATTAAATAAAAAATAAAAAAAAAATTAAAAAAAAAAATTTTTAAAAAATTAAAAAAAAAATTTTTTTGGCTCAGCTGGGATTCGATGCCACGTTTTCCCTAACCAGTATACACGTTTGTATGTATGTATGTTGTTGTTGTAATGTTGTTTTTGTGAAAAGAAAATCGAGGTGGTCGTGGGTTTTTGCTCATATCTCAGTTGTTTATGTACCGATGTTTCTGATTTTCAATACCGATCTACTCCCGAATATTTCTGATATTTTAATACCTTACCCGGGTCCAACCTATGTCGGGGGGCTTCAAAAAGTTGATTTCAACATACACACGGACAGACGGTCAGACGGACAGACTGACAGGGCTTATCGACTTCCCTATTCATAAGCTTTCAGAAAATATATACTTTATGGGGTCGGAAATGAAAATTGTAGAAATTTCACACGGAATGACAAACCTATATATACCCTTTTTCACTGTGTGAAGGGTATAAAAAGTTGATTTCAACATACACACGGACAGACGGACAGACTGACAGGGCTTAATCGACTTCCCTATTCATAAGCTTTCAGAAAATATATACTTTATGGGGTCGGAAATGAAAATTGTAGAAATTTCACACGGAATGACAAACCTATATATACCCTTTTTCACTGTGTGAAGGGTATAAAAAGGGTATATATAGGTTTGTCATTCCGTGTGAAATTTCTACAATTTTGATTTCCGACCCCATAAAGTATATATTTTCTGAAAGCTTATGAATAGGGGAGTCGATTAAGCGCTGTCAGTCTGTCCGTCTGACCGTCTGTCCGTGTGTATGTTGAAATCAACTTTTTGAAGCCCCCCGACATCGCTTGGACTCGGGTGAGGTATTAAAATATCAGAAATATTCGGGAGTAGATCGCTATTGAAAATCAGAAACATCGGTACATAAACAACTGAGATATGAGCAAAAACCCACGACCACCTCGATTTTTTTTTCACAAAAGCAACATTACAACAACAACATACATACATACAAACCTGTATACTGGTTAGAGAAAACGTGGCATCGAATCCCAGCTGAGCCAAAAAAAATTTTTTTTTAATTTTTTTTTAATTTTTTTTTAATTTTTTTTTTTTATTTTTTTTTATTTTTTTTTTTTATTATACCCTTCACACAGTGAAAAAGGGTATATATAGGTTTGTCATTCCGTGTGAAATTTCTACAATTTTGATTTCCGACCCCATAAAGTATATATTTTCTGAAAGCTTATGTATATAAAGTATATATTTTCTGAAAGCTTATGAATAGGGGAGTCGATTAAGCGCTGTCAGTCTGTTAGTCTGTTAGTCTGTCCGTCTGACCGTCTGTCCGTGTGTATGTTGAAATCAACTTTTTGAAGCCCCCCGACATCGCTTGGACTCGGGTGAGGTATTAAAATATCAGAAATATTCGGGAGTAGATCGCTATTGAAAATCAGAAACATCGGTACATAAACAACTGAGATATGAGCAAAAACCCACGACCACCTCGATTTTTTTTTCACAAAAACAACATTACAACAACAACGTACATACATACAAACGTGTATACTGGTTAGAGAAAACGTGGCATCGAATCCCAGCTGAGCAAAAAAAAAATTTTTTATATATTTTTTTTTTTTTAATTTTTTTTTATTTTTTATTTAATATATTATTTATATTTTTATTATTATTTTTTTTTTAATTTTTTTTTTATATTTTTTTTTTTTGTTTTATATTTATTATATATATTTTAAATATTTAAAAAAAAAATTTTTTTTTTTTTTTTTTAATTTTTTTTAAAATTTTTTTTTTTTTTTTAACATACATATGTACGTAAATTTATAATTTTACAATGGGATGTTTTTATATATGTATGTTTTTTATATGTATGTACGTATATTATATGGAATGGTGATACAAACTACTGTTATTGCATGACTACACGTTGTGAAGGGTATATAAGATTCGGCACGGCCGAATATAGCGCTCTTACTTGTTTTTTATTTAATATATTATTTATATTTTTATTATTTTTTTTTTAATTTTTTTTTTATTTTTTTTTTTGTTTTGTATATATTATATACATAATAATTTTAAAAAAAATTTTTTTTTTACAAATTTTTTTTTTTTTAAATTTTTTTTTTCTTAAAAATTTTTTTTTTAATTTTTTTTTTTTTTTTGTTTTTTTTAACATTCATACGTGAATTTATAATTTTACAATGGGACGTTTTTATATATGTATGTTTTTATATGTATGTACGTATTTCATATGGGATGAATGGTGACACAAACCACTGTTATTGCATGAATTCACGTTGTGAAGGGTATATAAGATTCGGCACGGCCGAATATAGCGCTCTTACTTGTTGGATTTAAGAAATTCAAACTTTTAATGATATTCATTAATGGTACTTTTTTACTAACAACTTTTTCAATTGATTTTGCAACGACAATACTGAATATTGCAGAAGTAAACTACTTTTATACAGTTGTCTCATTTTCTAAGCTTCAAGCTAGTTTCGTGTAAAATTTATCTTTAAAAATTTATTTTCTGGCAAAAATAGTTTTACTCGAATAATAATTTTAGGGATTTATTTAGACAATTTTATAGATTTATTTATTTACTTTTTTTATTGTATATAAAAACAGAATATATAATCTTAGATTAAGAATTTATTTTCTCCTAAATTTGAAATTAATTGTACAGCTAAATAAATTGTTATATTTTTTATATAACAGTATTTCAACAAAATTAAAAAGACTTTAATAACGTCTGCCACCACCAGAATAATTGCCAGGGGGAGGTGGCTGATAATAACCGCCAACCCTACTAGCAGGGTTTGTGTCAACACCAGGTGGAGGCGGTGGGGGAGCACCAGGTCCCAGTGAAACACTCGGTGGAATGGGTGGTGGTGCACTAGAGTAGTGTGAAGGACCACCATAGGGTGGTAGTGAGCCGTAGGGCATCATTGGCGGAGGCGGTAGTGGTGGAGGTACTACGGCAGGCCCCGAATTAGTACCTTGTACCGTTGGTACAGCTGGATGGCCATAACCTCCACTTGGAGGTGGAGGTGGCGCTACTGTTTGATACATTGCATGCATAGGATGACTTGTCATTGCAGGTGGGGCCGTATACATATGATGTGCCGTATGATGATGGGCATGATGATAACTGGCCGCTGCCGTAGCGGCATGTGTTGAGACTGGATGTTCTATGGGAGTAGGTGCTGGCACAGTTGTTGCTGTAGCTGGTCCTGACGAAATAGTTTTTATACTTTGAATATTATTGGGCTCACTACTACCGGACACTGTTGTATTTGCAATAGTTGCTGAAGAGGTTTTTGTTTTGCCTGCTGGAGATCCTAATTGACTTGGGATTGGCAATGGCTTCATAGGCGTAGGACTATCTGCTCTACTTGGTGGTTTCTGAGGTGGACTATTGGTTTCGGTAGCATCATTTGAATTAGCTTGATATAAATCTAAGACTTGATGACAAATATCCTCTAAAATATCCATTGTAACGTCAGAGACAAACATATCCCACCAACGTGTATGATTAGACTGCCTTCCTATCCAATCGACTATTGTAAATTTGCTAAGTTTAGAAGCCAAATAAATTAATGCAACTGCTATGATTTCCGGCTCCCATTGTAGGCACACGACAGTACTAAGGGAATCATTGACGAAATTCCAAGCCATTTGCACCATTTTTTGTAATTTCTGTTGATCGCCCTTAAAGCATTTTGCATAGCGCAGCAAAAAGGAATATGGATGCTCAACTTGTAAATCGAATTTAATCGTTTGTAAGAGGATGCGTTCCAAAGTCATTACTTCCTAAAAAATATAAAAAAATCATATTTTTTTTTATTAAGCATGTCAAAATTTAGAAAATAAGTGCACTTTTCTGACCTCCTTTGGTTCCTTGCCAAATGAATAAAAATGATTATCAGTTAGCAATTGTCTCGCTATCATTATTATATCACGGCATTTCTTTGGTGTCTCCTCGACTTTACCCGCCAGTAGCAAGCAACAACATGCTGTCACATAACGCGGAAATTGTTTAAACGATTGAAACATATAGAATCTGTGAAAATAAACCACACCCGTGGCCATGGTGTTGTGACCCAGACCCATTTGTGTGCCACATGTCATTATGAATCGGGCACCTTCTTTGCGATAGCGACGTTCTGTCTCCAACTGTATGCCATCACGAACCGACGGTGTATCACGTAATTCATTTTTATCATAATACCAACAGGGCATTTTTTTAATCTTCACTACTTTTCATAAAATAAAATTTTCACTTTTATTTCTCTTTAGAGGTTTTTTGTTTACAATTGCCAGACACTCGTTTTAATGTATCACTACATAAAAGTTGTTTCCTTGCGTTATTTAGTGATTTTCTTTTTAGTAAGAAAATTTTTTAATTTACTCTACAATTATTGTTAAAATTTTTAATTAATTTTTGCAGAACTAAAACAAAACTTTGTTGTAAAAGTAATAATAAATGATGGGTGCACAATGTTGTTGCCTGTGCAAAAATATGTTTTTCACATGTGATATGATTACCACTTGCTATTGTGATTTAAAAATTGTACACTGAGCAAAATGTTCTTTACATTATTTTCAAAACAAGAATGTGTTTTATTTGTATACAATATTTTTTAAGTTAAAAAAAAATAAATAAATAAATGTGTTATATTAAGATTTATAATTTTTACAATGGAACAAGAAAAAAAATATGTATCAATAAAAATTTTACACCATAAGGTATATATCGATGGTCTAATGTAAAAAAGACCTTTCTTTATTATATGTTATATTTCTGATATTGTAGTTGATATATTTTGTATGCTTATTTATGTATACGACTGTTTTTGTGGATGTATATACATCATTGTATGTCATGCTTATTCGTATGTATGAATGTGGATTTTTTTGTAGTTTTTTTTTATTTTTTATTTTTTTATTCTTATATTTTGTTATTTTATTTTTCGTTTGTTAAACAAACATGTGTAAATCTGTTTCTCAAAGCACTTATATGTATGTGCTTATAGCTGCTAAACAAAATGTTTGCAAACTATATATTAAAATTTGGCACAGTCGAATATAGAGCTCATACTTTTTTAAATGTGTTATTACAAATAACTCTTAAAACAAATAAAAAAAGAACTAAAAATTTTTCGTTATAGTTATTATTTTAAAAATTTAATGAAGTTTTTATTCATAAAACGGTAAATTATTTCAGTTCCATAACCGGGTTGAATGCTGAACAACAAAATGTTCAAAAATTTCCACTTTCGAAAAAAATATTGCGGATTTGGAACAGAACAGGCAATACTGAGACGTAAACTATTTAATAATAATTTAAAACAAAAAATATTTCTTAAAATTGTAAAATTTTCAAACATACAATATATACTTATGATTTATAATATTGTTTAACTTTTGTTTGTTAACTTTATAAATAAAACTGTTGCATGACGTTGGGCTTGAATAATTAAATGTTATATGATTTGAAAACGAGATTAAATAAAAAAATAAAGAATCAAACATTATATAATTAATTAATTTTTTTATATTTATTCTAACAACGTATTAGATGACGGAATACTTTTTATTACCTTATGCCACTCAAAACTTTGCATCGGCATATACTAAATAGATACAATATGGTAGAAATATTTTGATATGTTTTTCTTATGATGACTTATGTGTAAGTGAAACAAATTATTAGGTACTCGTAAACAGCACTTTTTATTTTTTATATAAAGTAATTATTCCGAATCCTGATTTTACTCGCTATTGTTACTAACATATATTATAAGCACTATTGTGAATGAACTGTATAAAGAGAGATGTCAGTTAAAAATAATATTCCATTATTTTAAATTTAATTAAAAATCTTGCAATATATATTTTTAAATGGAACGTAATCGTATTTATATTTGCTATATATTATCAACCTTCTTAATAAGCATTTTCGTCTACACCGTCATTTCAAGTAATTTGGAAAATATGAAAAAATTGGAAAGATTACGTGAAGAAGTCGATGATATAGCGGTAAAATAACTTATATATAAATAAATATATAACAGTTCCTAATTATTTCATATCTAATTTTTAGCATTTATTATTACAAACACCCTACAATGGAAAAACCGAGTCAAAATATCTAAGCGATTTAATTGACAATTTTGTAAAAAAACGTTTAGCTGGCATTTGGGATGATCTGTATACCATTAAGAAACAAATAAAGTCTCGCGATTGTTCGGACACGTTAGCGCAATCTTCTAAAATGCAAGAGAAAATGGATGTAGAAAAAATAGAATCACGGATTAATTATGCTGCTGAAGAGTTGGGAGCCAGAGTTATAAGTGTAGAAGCTGAACCAATATGTCCTCCTAACATATTTAAATCGTTGCTTGGAATGAAGTTTAATACAAATCCCCCAGTTTTAATGTTGCGTTCAAGTATGACAACAGGCAGCTGCTTTGGATTTAGAAACGGTAAGGCTGACGTAACAATTAAATTGGCGGTAAAGGTAAGAAAAGTGATATATTTCCTTAATATGTGTTAACTATTTTTACTTGGTTAGATTTTAATTGATCAATTTGTTGTGCAACATATTACTAAACAACAATCACCTACAGAGGATATCTCTTCCGCCCCCAAGAATTTTCAGCTTTTTGTAAGATTAAGAAAAAATTTATAATTTAAAATTTTTAGCATCAGTTATTTTTTTTTTCTATACACTAAGGGCCTTCAAAGCGATCAGGAATTCCATTTGGGATCCTTTAAGTTTGATAACAATCAACCTCAACAGCATTTCAACATTCGAACGAATGAACATTTTCAAAATTTAAAACTTAAATTTGAAACAAATCATGGACATGCCAATTATACTTGTGTTTATAGGTGAGATTTTCGAAAATTATTTTGTTTTGAAAATATGCAAATATGAGTAAATAAATATGAAAAATACGATGTTTTTTTTTGAGAAACACATTTGATGTTTATTTAAATATAAAATTTAGCGTTAATTTTTTTTATATGGAAATGTTTATTCTATATTAAATCTAAAAAATTTGTTTAAATCTTTAAATTTTTTTTATTCCAGAATTGCAGTTTATGGCAAAATGTAGTCGAAACGTTTATAAGTTTATATTTTTCAACTAGAAGTATTAATGTTAAATCATTAACTATGATTATTTTAATTTAAAATATTTTATAGTTTGTTAGAAATTTTTACATATTTTATATATAGATATTTATTGCAGTTATTATGATTATAAAGCATTAAAAAAATTTTCCTTTATTTAAATTAAATTTGAATTTATTTTATTTATTTCTAGTTTATAGTATTTATTTGATTATTATTTTTTCAAAATGGCGAAACGAATTTGTGTATTTGTTAAATTTAAGCAAATTTTTTGTGTGATTTTTTAAAATATAAACAAGTGTGATAGATTCAACGAAAAGTAGCGAATAATTTTGAAGAAATAAACGAAAACGTATTATAAAAAGCGTATAAAAGGTCGTAAAAAATAAAAGAAGAAAACGAAGGATAGAAATAGTGAATAAATACGTTATTTTTTGATTTCAACTTAATTCCTTTTCGAAATGTATTTCCATCACATAGCTGAAATTTAATTTAAAAATTTTCCCTACGGTAACTCTGTTTTATACACTGAATTAGTGTGGCTCCATTTTGGCAGATTTTTTCTTGCGAAAATTGTGGGAACTTTTCTAGTTATTCAATAAAATTTTGCATGTTTTAAACTTTTGTTTTCTTTCTTTTAAAATATAAGTATGTCAGTAAAAACGTTAATTGATATAAGAATAAAAAGTTACACATTTCAATACCTAAAGAAACGTTCAAGTATCAGTAGAAAAATCTTATTTACAAATAAAATAAGTTTTATAAATTTTGACAAAATAAAATTAATTTCGGGATACGATTTATGGTTTAGTTAGTAGTTTCGTATCATGATGTGGCGAATCAGCAGACTAAATAGGTCGGATTCATTGAATATATTGTTAAAATAGAAAAAAATACAATAATACGTTTCACTAACTAATACACACAATTTAACGTAAAGTAAAACAATACAACCAACTGAACCATTAAAAATAATCGTATGGCTCATGGACAATCATCAGGTAACCTCAGTTCTGCGACAACAAAATTCTCTATGCATTTTGTTGGTGGAAAACGACGACTGAAATGTCAAAAGCGTGTGTTTTTTTGGTGGTAGAGTATATACATACACAAAATATACACATACGTAAACAAAATTTGACATTTTAGTTAAACTTTTAGGTAGAGAAAAAAAATCAGCTGTTTTGGTGAGGCTACCTGCTGACTGTACCATGATATGGCCCTTACTAAAATAAGGGTTATCAGATGTTGCGAGTTATGCCAAACGTGGCGATATTAAAACTTGTTAGGCGTCCTAATTTTCGATTTGGCGACACGGTGAATTTTCGACGTTTTAGAAAATAGTTAGAAAATAGTTGAATATGCTTTGAAAATCGTTAAATTCAATACGAAAAAAATAGTAATAAGTTTCTGGTATTTTTATGTATAAAATTTTTGCAAACAAATTAGTGGCCCGTTTACATGGTTTGTAAAGAATATTTTAATTTTTCGACTTATGTTAATATTATAATTAAACATCTTTCCAGTTTAATTTTTTGTTTATCACATTAAAATAAATGCGCATTCATAAATGTATGTATGTATGTACATGTATAAGATTAAAGAGTATTTTCAGTAATAAACTCCACTAAAACTATCCTTCGAAATAGAATACAATATAACAAACGCAAAAACTATTTTTTGCTTCAAGTAGATTACTATAAATATCAAATATTGTGCCACTTTTGTATTTAATAATCATTTTTACTTTGTTTTCAATAAAAATATTATATATATTATGGCGAACTTTAGCGATTTGGATCAAATTTATTTTTTTGGATATTAAATTTTTTTTTTAATAATTGTGAAAATGTATATTTCTTTGTCAAAAACTAAGGAAAAGAAGCTTGGGCGATTTTCAACATTGAATTTGGAGAAAAAAAGTTAAAAGAAAGCTGACAACCCTAACTAAAATTTACCTTTAGTCATCGTTCACATTAGGTTTTCTGTTGTAAACTCAAATTTACGTTCCGACAAAAATATATTTACAGTCCAAAGTTTTATTTATAATGTTTTATTTTTTGTATGTTATAACCGACAAAATAAATAAAAAAAAACACGCAAGTGTGTACCTCTTATCAACCCCCTTTAGATTCTATATTAAGGGTTGAATTAGTAAATTGAAGAACCCTAAATACAATTCTGTCTTAATGAAATTAAACGATACTGAAATATAAAAACTACAACAGTACGAAACTACTAATACAACCATTACTCTCCTACAAATAAAATGTCTAGCGCAAGGCATATTTATTCATCAGGTACTCTTGATTCGACAGCTGATTATTTTTTTCAACACTTATTTTAAGTTTCAGCTGTCAAAATGCATAAATAAAAAACAATTTTCTCTCTTTTCTAATTTATTTCAAATGTCAAACTTCATATATAAAAAATATAAACAAGAAATTCTCTCCGAACTGCAATTACCT
The DNA here is from genome assembly GCA_941918925.1 of Phyto melanocephala. Lineage (NCBI taxonomy): Eukaryota > Metazoa > Arthropoda > Insecta > Diptera > Rhinophoridae > Phyto > Phyto melanocephala. The sequence goes on along the minus strand of OW799236.1, from coordinate 20,703,401 downwards.
GATGAATAAATATGCCTTGGTCTAGCGGTAAGAAATTTATACAATGTGAACGGGGACAATTTTTTTTTCATTTTGCGAGAGTTAAAAAAATTCTAAAGAGCGCAGTTACATTTTAACTCTAGCCGTCGAAACATCTGCGGTGCGGACAGACAAAGATTTATGAAAATTTAATTGTACAAGAAAAGTTATTGTTCTTATTGCATTTTTTGTGTATAATAAAAGAAAAAATAAATAATAATATTATAATTTATTATACATATGTACATATATGAATGTATTAATAATATATAAATTCAAAATAAATTAAAATTTAATGCAACAGCCAAATATTCCCACAATAAAACGGTTGCACTATTGAAAAAAAAAGATAAACAAAAGTACTACAAGCAAATAGTTAAAGTGTAAAAGTACTTTAAAGGGGGTTGAGAACAGTGGCGGGGAGTGATTATTATAAGAGGAAAAAAATACTACTATGTAACTTCTGTCGTGTTAAAGACAACAAATAAAAACAAAATAAACAGCACGGAATATAACATTCGGTATAAACGTGTGTATACCCGTGACTTTATTGTATTGTACACTTTTTTGTTGTAAAACAAGTACAACATTATTGATTGTATCTTCAGAAAATAACAACAACAAAAGGAGAATAATACAAAAAGAAATATGTACCTACATAAGTTTTTTTAAATGAAAATAATGTTTTAAAAAATTATTAATATACTGTACCTATAACTACATACCTTCTTATAAAAAATATAGAAAAAATAATTTAAAAGTAGGTAATAAATATTTATTATAATTTAAAATCCTTAAATAAAGTGATACTGGAAAAATGGTGCAAAAATTTCAATCCCCCGTCAGGGTGTATAAACATCCTTTTGAATTGGTCATGAAGGTAAGCATAATTCTATTGCTTGTTTTAGTTTTTTTTTTTAACTAAAGTTGCATTCATTACTTTAAAGTTAGTAAACAAATGGAAAGTAAATTAAAAAAGTATGTTGAGGACATGGGGATGATTTTATTTTCTGCTTAAAAAAATGTTTGCTAAGTAAATATGTACCTATGTAGGCAGTATATACATGCTTAATTGTTTTGTTTTTGTTTTAAAATAAATTTAGATCTTTTGTTTTTAATAAAGTTTTTTAAAGTTTTGTCCATTTTCCAAAAAATATAGATAATTTTTATTAAATTCGGGATTTTGGTGAATTCTGGTAAATTTAACAAAAAAATCATTTATTTTTACACATAAAAATTGTTTATAAAAATTATTTATTCGATACTCGCACTATTTTTAAAGTAAAGAGTTTTTTACTTATTCAATACTAGCCAAGCCCGGCGCGAGTTGCTGCGCTCCTTAATGAATAAAAATGCATTCTAAATTTAAATTTAATATTAAGTGGGCTTGGCACTGCCCACTTTTCTAATCATGAAACTGTATAGTCATGATAGCTCAATATGTGTGCAAAGTTTCAGAAAAATCGGTGAAGTTCAAGTGAAGTAAAAATTATAACTTTTTTTTGGGCGTGACACTGACCTTTTTTGTAATCACGAAATTGTGTTGTCATGACAGCTCAAAATTTGTGTGCAAAGTTTCAGAAAAATCGGTCCAGTGCAAATACCTTAAAATTATAACTTTTTTTTATGGGTGTGGCCCTGCCCACTTTTTTAATCGCGAAATTATTTAGACATGACAGCTCAATATGTGTACAAAGATTCAGAAAAATCGATCTTGTGCGAGTAGCTAAAAATGCCAACTTATTTTTTATGGGCGTGGCCCTGCCCATTTTTCTAATCACGAAATTGTATAATCATGAGAGTTCAATATGTGCGCAAAGTTTCAGAAAAATCGGTCAAGTGCAAGTAGCTAAAAATGATAACTTATTTTTTATGGGCGTAGCCCGGCCCACTTTTTACTTCCCATAAAAACTCCCTGGAATCTGTACAATAACTTGCCAAAGTTTGAGTCCGATCGGCTTTACGGTTTTAGAGACTATAGCTAACACACACACACAGAGTTTCACTTTTAAATATATATATATATAGCTATACAAAGCATAGTCGGGATTTGAAGTACAATTGTTCCCATTTAGGTAAAATCTATATTAAACTAAAAATATGATTTTTTTTGTTGTGTTTTCTGGGGTAACCCAATCTGAGCTCCTGATAAGCGATTTGAGAATGTGACAAACGAACAACGTTTAAATATTGTAAAAACACAATGAAAAAATGGTAAATGTTTTGCCAAAACAGTTTTTGCCCATAACGTCAAGTTTTCGATCGCAATTATGTGTCAAATTAATCGATAGTGATAGTGATAATTTACGCTTATTAATAAGAAGACCATTGTTCATCCTCGTCGGTCACTTGAAAATTTAGTAAAAATCATTACATTTGCGTACTGTTTTCGGTGTTATGCATAAAACAGTACAGTTGAAAAGAAAGAATACATATACCGCTACGTCTGGCATCCTTACTACGAGATTAGTTGTTAATGTCGTCCCTAAGTTATGCAATCTCAATAAAACAATGCTACTTAAATTATCTTTTCGATATTAAGTTGCGCCGTTTGTTAAGCTTCGCAAATAACGAACACGAAAGCGAATAAACTCATTTTGCATACAAAACAATTTAACGTTAGAATAACATAACATATAGTTTTGTCTTACAAAACAGTAGTCATAATTGCTCCCAAATTTAACTCCATGACGAGGTATTTATTGCGTTAGTAAAAGTTTTACAATATATGGATATTAACTAATAAATCAATTTAAAATTATAATCGAGCCTTGATTAAGTAATATATGTATGTATGTGTGATAAAACAAAAATGTTAATACCAATCAAGGTACAAGGACAAACAACAAAAAACAAAAAAAAAAAAAAAATGAACACGATAGTTGAAAATTTTACATTGGGAAAAGTTCTTTAGAATACATGATTGTATACATACATACATATATCTACCCTGCAGATAATATTGGACTACGTGGTCGATTTTAGCCAAATGGACTACTTAAAACATGGTCCTATGTAATGCAGTCATGGACTATATGATTTTTAAACAAGAGATTGTAGTTAAACTACAAGTGTTCGTGCTTTAACGATTACATATATTGTTGTCAAGACGTCTATAATGATCGTGTAGGTGCTCCAACGAGTAGTGAGTAGTTTTAAGACTACTCCGACGGGTTATATGGTCTAGCCCTAGGACATCGTAATATAAAATCGACCACGTTTTCTCCATACATTTGAATAATCTTTGGATTAGTCCTAGTCCATTACGGAGTATACTTTACATGCGTGCATGGACTAGTCGCGTTATCTGCAGGGTACGAACAAAACTTGACTGTCTACTTTATGTATATATGTCTGGACATTATACTCGCTCTTCAAAATATCTACGGCGGCATGCAGATGAAAAATTTAATGACTGGTTTTTATTGCTACATTTTCATAATTTTTGAAATGTTTTTCAACAATAAAAATATTTCGTGTAGTATTTCAGTTTTAATAATCCCAAATTGTCAGTTTTTTACACTATTTATAACACTTCTCTATTGTCCTCTGGGGAAATTTATAATAAATTTCCGTTGATTTTCTTTTAAAACTAGGTCTTTGGGGTTTGTTCTAGTTTTTTGTTTCTTTTTTTATACCCTTCACACAGTGAAAAAGGGTATATATAGGTTTGTCATTCCGTGTGAAATTTCTACAATTTTCATTTCCGACCCCATAAAGTATATATTTTCTGAAAGCTTATGAATAGAGGAGTCGATTAAGCCCTGACCGTCTGTCCGTCTGTCCGTCTGACCGTCTGTCCGTGTGTATGTTGAAATCAACTTTTTGAAGCCCCCCGACATAGGTTGGACCCGGGTAAGGTATTAAAATATCAGAAATATTCGGGAGTAGATCGGTATTGAAAATCAGAAACATCGGTACATAAACAACTGAGATATGAGCAAAAACCCACGACCACCTCGATTTTCTTTTCATAAAAACAACATTACAACAACAACATACATACATACAAACGTGTATACTGGTTAGAGAAAACGTGGCATCGAATCCCAGCTGAGGCAAAAAAATTTTTTTTTTAATTTTTTTAAAATTTTTTTTTTTATTTTTTTTTTATTTTTTATTTAATATATTATATATATTTTTATTATTATTTTTTTTTATTTTTTTTTTTTTTAATTTTTTTTTATTTTTTTTTGTTTTATATATATTATATATGTATATAATAATTTTTTTTTTTTTAATTTTTTTTTTAAATTTTTTTTTTTTTAATTTTTTTTTTATTTTTTATTTTTTTTTTGTTTTTTTTAACATACATACGTGAATTTACTGTTATTGCATGACTACACGTTGTGAAGGGTATATAAGATTCGGCACGGCCGAATATAGCGCTTTTACTTGTTTATACATGCGAGTTTGTAAGCATTTTTTAATGTCTCCCCCGTGTTAGCACAGGAATCTGAGATTTAATAGTTTTTATACCATGTGTGTATGTATGTATGTGTTTTTAAATGAATGTTGCTTGTTCAAGCTTTTAATAAAACTATTCGTTAAAGTTAGAGTATTTCAGGTAAAATGCTTAAAATGTCAATGAAATAAGCTTAAGAAGGTAAATAACAAATAACAGGCGTTTGTGGTTAAGTATTTATACGCAAGTTGTTAAATTTTCAGCGAATTATAATTTGATTTCCTTGAACCTTTATTATGGCATCACCGAATTTGCATTGCATACGGCAACTCTTTCAGGGTTAATTTCACACATTTATCCACATGTGTCCATGTGTATCTGTGTTTGTGTATGCCAAAAACCGCTGTTTACTTTTTCATTCATCCTTGACTTGATAATGAAAAGTCTAAATAATTTTATTGGCATTTTTATGTAAAAAAAAATCAACGAATAAAATTTCTGCGATGTGATATTAATTAAACACATGATAAATAATTGTCTGAACGATAATTGTTAAAAGTAACATGTAGATAAAACGGCAACAATTACAACAACAAAATGAAACACAAATTAATTTGTATTAAATTCTTCAATTGAAATACTGAAATACCTCACATTTTTTACAAAAAAAAAAACTTTGTATGTATTTATAAATATTTTTTTTTATCTTGCTCATGCAATCTATGAATATAATTTATTTTTATAAATATTTTATTCAATAAGTTTTATTACAATTGCAATGTATTGCATGATAGAAAAAGAAAGAAAACCCCATGATACAAAATAAAACATTGTTCTTTGTGACGTTTTTTGTTCACAGCAAACTTTGTAAGATCATCAATGCTTTTTATTTTGCGCATAAAATAAATCACACATGCATATCTACATACTGTTCTTATGTAGTATAGATGAACTTTGAAAATATCTAACTGATATAATAATAACAAGTAAGAGTGCTATATTTGGCCGTGCCGAATCTTATATACCCTTCACAACGTGTAGTCATGCAATAACAGTAGTTTGTATCACCATTCATCTCATATGAAATACGTACATACATATATAAAAACACCCCATTGTAAAATTAAAAATTTACGTATGTATGTTAAGAAAAAATAAAAAAAAATTTTTAAAAAAATTTAAAAAAAATTTAAAAAAAATTAAAAAAAAAAAAATAATAATAAAAATATAAATAATATATTAAATAAAAAATAAATAAAAAATATATCAAAAAGTTGATTTCATCATACACACGGGCAGACTGACAGAGCTTAATCGACTCCCCTATTTATTCATAAGCTTTTAGAAAATATATACTTTATGGGGTCGGAAATTAAAATTGTAGAAATTTCACACGGAATGACAAACCTATATATACCCTTTTTCACTGTGTGAAGGGTATAAAAAGAGTATTTCCTTATTAAAATAAATGAATCGCATATTAAACATACAACGTATGATCACATGCTTTACATAGATATCACGCTTCTGTTTGAGATAGACAGTAGCGTTTAGCAAATAAAAGATTTATAGAAGCCAAAAAAAGATTTTGAGTTTAAATAAATCAAATTGATTAAGGTATTTTAAAAGAATTCGTTCTAGTTTAGTTCATTTAAGTTCTGTTTATGTGTACTGTGGCACAGAAAACTCTACATAACCTCTTATTTGTTTTATAAGTATGTGTGAAAAGCGTGAAAAAGTTTTATAAAAGAAGATCGAATAACGCCTTCTTGTTAAAAATCTGTGTTTTACGACAATCACATGTGTGTTCTTTAAATCCAAAGTGCGGCTATTTCGATCAATGAAGGCTTGCGATCGTTTAAGAGGATTTTACTAAGTATTCACTTGTTTGATGTTTTATAATCCATTCAAGAAACTCTTACTTCTACGAACATTAGGCTTAAATTTTAAAACATGGAGACGATATTTTTGATTGAACGTTGAAGAGAGCTTTTTAAAATTTGCAATTTTTGTCTGTGAAGCTGAATGGCTTATCTGGACGTTCACAAACTCTGTCACCTAATCTTTTGATATTTACATTTAAGAACTTTTTATTTTAAGACCAGTTTATTCAGCATTTTAAACAAATCCATTTCCACAAAATATTCAAAACGCTTGCCTTTATTGTTTCTTTAGTTTTAAGATATATTCGCTAAAATATAAAAGAGCAAGAACTGAATTCGAGCAAACTAATACCAGGGGAAAATATTAACTAAACTAGAGCTTACCATTAACTGAATAAAAATTAAACTTAACGAGGACTTAATTAAGGTAGAGAAAATAGAACTTCAAGTCTCTTTGAAATAAAATGCAAAACAAATTCACCACTTATTCATTATTTTACTAGTATGTAGTAGTTACGCGCCAAGACTGAAAAACTTAATTTATATCCATGTCTCTCGCAGAATTATAAAAATTTGATTGTCGGAATACTAAGCAAATTTTACTAAAAAAGTAAAAAGTAAAATCGATAACAGCATTGCTTACTTCTTTAATCGCTAAACAGGTTAGCCAATCAAACTAGTGGACTAGATCAGCCAATTGTAAGGAATGTAAAGAAAAAATTTTGCTAAAGGGATGAAAGGTTGCCCTCAAGCACCAACTAAAAATATATATTAAAATCATTGGGTTACCAAAAAAAAAAAAAAAAACAATACAAAATTGTAAATTGTAGTTAATTCTGAGCCAACTTTAAAACATTGTTTTGAATAACACAAATGGTATTCAGATCTACATTAATTGTTAAATGTACTCACAAACTCAAATGGAAGATGTAGAAACTCAATGGTCTATTCTCGTAATTGTGCTAATTTCTAAGATTGGAATACAAAAGTTTTTCTTATCGTTTCAAAGATGACCTCTTACTAAATAATAATTTTTAAATATGCAGAGATCAGCAAAAATGTAATCTTATCGCCAAGTAAACAAAAATATCAAATATTTCGAAGGGCATTAGCATTTGTTTTTTTAAGTATGTATATTTTGTAATTGCATTTATGTTTTTAAGTCAATGTCTATACAGAGCAGGTAAGAGACAGTAGTATGAAGAATGAAAACAAGTATGAACTCAAAATTTATTTTGTTTTTTACATTCGTATATCACAATATGACAATCTAGAGTCTTTGTATATCGTACCCCAGCAGACTGTTCAGATTTTATGGATTTGAACAAAGAAATTACTGCATGCAAAGAAGGTCATCAAGCATTGCTATTAGTGAACAATTTGTCCAAAATTTTTTTACGAATAGCTCTACAGGCTAATTATATATAGAAATGGTAGCAAACGTGTCTATTAACTATCCTAGGGCTGACAAATTTTTATTTTTATGGTCAAAATATGGGAAAGAACAAAGTCAGTCGTGTTTATTTTCTCATATCTCAGAAAGTTTTGGTGCAATTGTGCTGGATTTCAATAGCGATTCATTCCCGGGTATTTTCAAAACATTGATATCAGCTACAGATCTGTGTAACATGTGGGTGCTTCTTAATTAAAATCAACACACGGACAGATGGAAATTGTTAAATTGACCCCTTTCAGAAAATATTTATATAAAGGGTGGTTAAATTTTAAAGGCCGATGTTGAATCTGAACCACACTTAAACGTCAAGTGTTTTTTTCTGCATTTCATATGACATTTCTGAATTTCAGACTTACGCAATTTGAACCATGAAAAGATGAAACGCGTTAAAGTTGTTCAGGCTTATTATGAAAATGGGAGTTCAAATCAAAATTCATATCGAAGAAAATCATCTTCAGAGATGAGACCACCTTAGTGTATTCGTCAATAAGCAGAATTGCCGCATTTGGGCGAATGATTGTGATGAGAGTGATTGTCGAAAAACCACAAAGGGTGCCTGTTTGGTGCGGTTTATGGGTAACGATATCATCGGGCTTTTTTTCCAAAATGAGGCCGCTCAGGCGGTTACTGTGAATGGTCGTCACTATCGTGAGATGATAACGTACTTTTTATGGCCCGAATTGGAAGATATGGATGTGGACGATATGTAGTTTCAACAGAAGGGTGCCACTTGCCACAGCTGATGAAACAACGTCTGTTTTGCGCGACAAATTCAATGGCCGTGTTATCTCACGTGATGGCGATGTCAATTAGCCGCCAAGATCATGTGATTTGACACCTTTGGACTTCTTTCTTTAGGGTTATTTGAAAAAAAGGTGTTCGTCGATAAGCCAGCAACAATTCAATGGCTAATGGATGAGATAATTCGGCACATTAACGGCATAGAACCTCAGTTATGCCTCAGCATCATCGAAAATTTCGACCATCGAATGAAGGTGTGTCGCCGAGGTCGCGGCGGCCATTTGGCCGATATTTTGCTTCATACATAATTGAAGCACACCAATATTATCATAATAAAACGAAATGCAAATATTTTCTAAAACATTTGTATTTTATTCATAATCAACATCAGCACTTTAAATTTAACCATCCTTTACTTCAAGAAATTACAAAGGGAATGACAAAGCTAAATATACCCTTGTCACCACACTTGAAGGGTATAAAAAAAGCTAAAATTTACTGAATTCGATTTAAGACTACGCCTCTGTCTTTAACTTTTTTTGTTTATATTTAAATTAAACCATTATATGTATTTGTGCTTGTGTATGTATGCTGTGAATGATAAACGTACTAGAAAAAACAAGTAAAAGCGCTATATTCGGCCGTGCCGAATCTTATATACCCTTCACAACGTGTAGTCATGCAATAACAGTAAATTCACGTATGTATGTTAAAAAAACAAAAAAAAATAAAAAATAAAAAAAAAATTTAAAAAAAAAAAATTTAAAAAAAAAATTAAAAAAAAAAAAATTATTATATACATATATAATATATATAAAACAAAAAAAAATAAAAAAAAAATTAAAAAAAAAAAAATAAAAAAAAATAATAATAAAAATATATATAATATGAGTAGGTGAGATGCAAAACTCGTTGGTTACATTTTAAAAAAAATTTTAGAAGCGCACATAATCAAGGTGCTGCTGGCGAAATGCAGCAATTTAGGGGATCGTTTTTGACCCTAAAATAACATGACATTCTTAGTTAAATATTTGACATTTGAAAAATCGAAAATTGAGGAAATATAAAAGAATAATGAATTAAAGTTTGAAGCGAAAAGAGTTTTTTTTAATTTTGTAACGAACGAGTTTTGCATCTCACCTACTCATATATTAAATAAAAAATAAAAAATAAATAAAAAAAAAATTAAAAAAAAAAATTTTAAAAAAATTTAAAAAAAAATTTTTTTGCCTCAGCTGGGATTCGATGCCACGTTTTCTCTAACCAGTATACACGTTTGTATGTATGTATGTTGTTGTTGTAATGTTGTTTTTATGAAAAGAAAATCGAGGTGGTCGTGGGTTTTTGCTCATATCTCAGTTGTTTATGTACCGATGTTTCTGATTTTCAATACCGATCTACTCCCGAATATTTCTGATATTTTAATACCTTACCCGGGTCCAACCTATGTCGGGGGGCTTCAAAAAGTTGATTTCAACATACACACGGACAGACGGTCAGACGGACAGACGGACAGACGGTCAGGGCTTAATCGACTCCTCTATTCATAAGCTTTCAGAAAATATATACTTTATGGGGTCGGAAATGAAAATTGTAGAAATTTCACACGGAATGACAAACCTATATATACCCTTTTTCACTGTGTGAAGGGTATAAAAACAAACTGAAAAGAAAGATGTTATTATTATTTATTTTTTAATAAAGGGAGGAAATCAACAAATAATGTTTAAATTATATTTTTCTATTAAAGCGAATATGTACAATTTACATACAAGAATCTGCCATTATATGTATGTTTATAAAAATATAATGATAAGCACTTAAAATTTGCAAATTTTCATTATTAAAATAAATTTTGAATTTATTGCCAAATATAAGAAAAAACACCTTAATTAACACCTCGTTTGAAATGCAAAAATAAATATTAAATCAGTTGTGAATACTTAAAAAAAAAAATGGTGTTCACAGGTAACAGTTTTGTTAAAAGTTGTATTTTATTGAAGTTGTTTATTTCTTCAATCTTCAATTCTAAGAAAATTGCTTTAAATTAATTAGCACACAAATACAACTACATAATAAAACAAGTAAAAGCGCTATATTCGGCCGTGCCGAATCTTATATACCCTTCACAACGTGTAGTCATGCAATAACAGTAAATTCACGTATGTATGTTAAAAAAAAAAAATTTAAAAAAAAAAATTTAAAAAAAATTAAAAAAAAAAAATTATTATATACATATATAATATATATAAAACAAAAAAAAAAATAAAAAAAAAATTAAAAAAAAATAAAAATATATATAATATATTAAATAAAAAATAAAAAAAAAATAAAAAAAAAATTAAAAAAAAAAATTTTAAAAAATTAAAAAAAAAATTTTTTTGGCTCAGCTGGGATTTGATGCCACGTTTTCCCTAACCATTATACACGTTTGTATGTATGTATGTTGTTGTTGTAATGTTGTTTTTGTGAAAAGAAAATCGAGGTGGTCGTGGGTTTTTGCTCATATCTCAGTTGTTTAAGCACCGATGTTTCTGATTTTCAATACCGATCTACTCCCGAATATTTCTGATATTTTATTACCTTACCCGGGTCCAACCTATGTCGGGGGGCTTCAAAAAGTTGATTTCAACATACACACGGACAGACGGACAGACGGACAGACTGACAGAGCTTAATCGACTTCCCTATTCATAAGCTTTCAGAAAATATATACTTTATGGGGTCGGAAATCAAAATTGTAGAAATTTCACACGGAATGACAAACCTATATATACCCTTTTTCACTGTGTGAAGGGTATAATAAATGCGAATACTAAAGCACGATCTCATATTTTTAGAGCAGATATGTCAAACATAAACCACCATCACTAGCAAGGCGAATTCAATATCAGGTGATAACATCGCTGCAACTAACACAAAAAGGCCCGGAGAATGTCAAAACACAAAAAAACAAATCTTTTGTTTACTTTTAATAAAAATTTTATTTTTATAAATGTACGCGAAAAGTTTTAAAATAAATAAGTATTCTTAATTTATTACATAAATTTGTGCTAGTTTATATCACAAACATATTTGTGTTTTTTTTTAATTTTTCACAATTTTCACAACTTTAAATCACCAGGACAAACACAACGGAAATTTTGCATTTTCTAAAATAAAAAAATTAAAAATGTTGTTTATTCAAATTATAAAATGTATTTTACTTATTTCCCAATGAGTTATTGCACAAATATTAGTATTTTTACAATTTTTTTCCACAAATTTTACCACTTTTATAAAAATTTTTAACCAACGCACATAAAAATTAATTTAAACGTAAACAAACTTTGACATGTGCCGTAAAAATAAAACAAGCAAAAAACAATCAGCTAACTTTATAACATCACCTGATATTGAATTCGCCTTGATCACTAGCAAGCGCCATCTTTCGTTACTAAAATAATAACTTTTATCAAAAGCACTAACTGTAATATTTGTCCATGGTACAATTATAGCAGGTAGTCTCGGAAAGCCAGCTGATTATTTTTTATTTGCTTATTTTGTGATACGAACTGTCAAATGTTGTTTATGTTTTTTTCAACACGTGTTAAATTTCTAGCTTAAAAGTAAACAAGTTTTTTTAATCAAAGTAAAAAGTGATAAATATCAAAAGAAAATCAAAGTGCTTTATAATAAATAACAATTTTGGATAGACTTAAATATATAATTAGAAAAAAAAGACTAATTTAAAGAAAAAAAAAAAAAAATTAAGAAAGTGTAGTGTATGCCAAAAAAAAAAAACAAAAAAATGGAAATGGAAATGGAACTTTTTTCTCTTTTCCACAAGGTGTTTGATGATCATATAAATATTAAATACAAAACATATTTTGTTACAAAATTAACACACATCACAAATTTTTCTTACGAACTTTAAAAGTAACAGTAGGTTTACATGATGAATTTTATGACGTCCAATTTTGGACGTCATTTTTTGTTTGTAGCAAGCGGTGTAGAGAAGAAAGGGGGGTAGAAAAATAGACATGGTTTCTGTTTTCATGGTTTTTTTTGACACTTCGCTTTACACTTTTTTCTGTTCTTTCTGTTACGTTTTATTTTTATATTCTCATCAACTGTTTTGTGCTTTTTGACTGATAAAAAAAAATATTAAACAGTAATTAGTTTTTTCTACATTCAAAAAAAAGGAAATTAAAAATATTAAAAATATAAATTTAATAGTCAACAATACAAATTAGAAATTAGACGTCCAAAAAAAAACCATCGTATAAATTTGAGTAGTTTTTGGAAACAACTTCAAAAGGGAATTAAGAAAATTGGACGTCATAAAATTCATCATGTAAATTGAGTGTAACTCTACGTCTTGACGAGCCATCGATTTGTTTAGACTAGAACAAAACGTCAGCAGAGCAACTGTCAAAAAATTGTTCATGTTCTTTGATATGGAGAAAACGTATAAAGAGTATTTTGTTGGTATTTTTATGTGTCGTCTCTTTCTTTCATATTCAAAATGCCTTTTAATATCAGACATCGTTGTTCGAACAAATGTTCTGACAACGCTGTTTGAACAAGAACAAAACATCGACAACAGCGGTCTACACCAGGCAAATTCATGTGCGCACAAAAAATTGTTCGTTGTTCAAACAAATCGATGGCTGGTGTAGACCGTAGGTAATAATTGTGTTATTTTCTATGAAGTTTGACGTTTCTCATGACATCAATTTCGCATATGTAACTTCTATACATATGTAACATCTGTAAAGTCCGCAAATAATAAAAGAAGAAAATTGTAAGTCAAAAGTGATTAGCATTTGAAGGTAAAACAAATCAATATAAAATTGTATGTATTTTTAGAATGAAATTGGTAGAGTAGAATCAGGTAAGATTACATACATTTATATGAGAGTAATTATTTATATAATTGTTTAATGATGGTAAAAACATATCAAAAAAATTTTGTAAATAGGGACATAGATTGATGCTTTAACATTTTGTACAACAGCTGGGATCTATCGGGTGTCCCAGCTAGAACGCAAATTTTTAAATTTAAAAAAAAACACCGATTATTAAAAAAATTCGTGAAACTTTATTATATCGTAAAGTAGACAGAATGAGGTTATGTATGGAAAAATATATCGTGCAGATGGCCGCCGCGGCTTTGCTGGCACACACTCGATCTTTTAATGAAATTTTCAATGACCTTTTTGCATAAATGCTGCGGTATTTCATTAATGCAGCGTCCAATTTCCTCTTATAAGGCTTGAGTCGTCGTCGGCTTATTCGCGTAAACCATCGACTTCAGAAAACCCCAAAGAAAAAAATCTAAAGGTGTTAAATCACATGATCTAGGCGGCCAATTCTGGTCTCCAAAACGCGAAATAACACGACCGGGAAATGACTGATGCAGCAATTGAATTGTTTCTCTGGCTGTATGACATGTGGCGCCGTCTTTTTGAAACCACATGCCCTCCACATTTATTTCTTCAATTCTAGGCAAGAAAAAACTGGTTATCATTTCACGATACCGAACACCATTGACTGTTTGAGCTGGACCTGCCTCATTTTCATAAAAAAAGGTCCAATGATTCCTCCAGCCCAAAAACCACACCACACAGTGACACATTGAGGATGCATTTGCTTCTCGTGAATCACTCGAGGATTTTCCTCACCCCAAATGCGACAATTCTGCCTATCGACGAAGCCATTAGGATGGGAATGGGATGATCGCAATTTGCGAACTGTAGCCGCAGAACTTTCACCATTTTGGTAAAACAATTTCACAATGAGAATGCGTTGTTCATTCGTGTAGCGCTCTATTTTTACTAACCTCGTACCTTCTACTAGCAAACAATAACAATTGTTCAAATGTCAAAATATGACACTTCGAATGGCGACAAATTTAAAAATTGCGTTCTAGTTGGGACACCCGATAGGTTGCGGACATAAATAATCGAAAAAAAAGGCGGTGCAAGCCTATGGTTAGCTCTCTCTTTTGTCATCTCAAAAGTGTATTATTCAATTTCAATTTTCGATATACATCTATATTGCTGTGAAGCAGGGACTGATACCCCTCGTCATATTAATTCCTTGCAATTTTTTAAAAACAAATGTCTTAGTATAATTCTTTGAGTTTTTTGGCCAACGACTATATCAAACGAAACAAATTCCAGTAAACATTAAAATACAAAAGCCAAAATGGAACTTTATAGATCATCCAGATAAAACGAAGGCCAAATACAAACAAATGTCTTAGAATAATTCTTCGAGTTTTTTGGCCAACGACTATATCAAACCGTATATTAAGGCATAAAACGAAACAAATTCTAGTAAACAGTAAAATACAAAGTCGAAAATGGAACAGTATAGATCATCGAAATAAAACGAAAGCCAAACACAATGACCAGCTCATGCATATCCCAGGCAAAAGCCGAAAACCTTCAAACAAGCTGAAATGAATAAAAAACAGCACAAAAAACAGGTCTAGATTGTAAAAAATCTAGTTTTTTACTAGCGATTTATAAAACTGAATTAGCGGGATTTGTTGCAAAGAAGTTCCCATCAATAATTACACGTTATGTTCTAACAAACCGCAATCATTAAGGCACACACACATTTTAATAAATTTCTATAATAATTAAGGCCTTTAGGATTCGACTTTATCAAACCTAAAGTTCAACTACTACCACTTTTGTCATCATTATTATAGTTTTGTCGTCATACTTAATGTATGTATGTAAATACGTTTATAAGAATAAAATACATACAGTGAAATTGTATTGTTATGCTTACAATTAAAATTTTATGACTTTTAAAATGACATTCAGATTTATTTAAAACATTTATTATACCCTTCACACAGTGAAAAAGGGTATATATAGGTTTGTCATTCCGTGTGAAATTTCTACAATTTTCATTTCCGACCCCATAAAGTATATATTTTCTGAAAGCTTATGAATAGAGGAGTCGATTAAGCCCTGACCGTCTGTCCGTCTGTCCGTCTGACCGTCTGTCCGTGTGTATGTTGAAATCAACTTTTTGAAGCCCCCCGACATAGGTTGGACCCGGGTAAGGTATTAAAATATCAGAAATATTCGGGAGTAGATCGGTATTGAAAATCAGAAACATCGGTACATAAACAACTGAGATATGAGCAAAAACCCACGACCACCTCGATTTTCTTTTCATAAAAACAACATTACAACAACAACATACATACATACAAACGTGTATACTGGTTAGAGAAAACGTGGCATCCTATCCCAGCTGAGGCAAAAAAATTTTTTTTTAAATTTTTTTAAAATTTTTTTTTTTAATTTTTTTTTTATTTTTTTTTTATTTTTTATTTAATATATTATATATATTTTTATTATTATTTTTTTTTATTTTTTTTTTTTTAATTTTTTTTTTATTTTTTTTTTTGTTTTATATATATTATATATGTATATAATAATTTTTTTTTTTTTAATTTTTTTTTTAAATTTTTTTTTTTAAAATTTTTTTTTTATTTTTTATTTTTTTTTTGTTTTTTTTAACATACATACGTGAATTTACTGTTATTGCATGACTACACGTTGTGAAGGGTATATAAGATTCGGCACGGCCGAATATAGCGCTTTTACTTGTTTTTTTTTCATTTTTTTTTTGTTATTCTTTTTTTAAACGTAAGTGATTGTGGTGTCGGTTTTAAATTCGAGGTAACTTAAGTTTAAATAACCGGTTTTTAAGTTGTATTATACATAATTATTTTATTCTTAAGTTAAAGACAGAGTTTCCCAAGGCAAAAAGTCAATCCGATAAATTATATATTTTCAATAAAATTCTAATTAAGTTATAGTTAATTTTTTTAGGGTTTTAATACTAACGTTTCCAGTTCTAGTTTTATCAAAAATTTTGTGAAGTTCAAGTTTAGTTTAGTTATTTTTTAAAGTTATAGATCATTTGTAGTTTAGTTATTTAAGCTGTAGATCAGCTGAAGCTTTTTTTTTGAGGTTAAGTGTTAGATTAACTCTATTTAACTACAGAATGGTTTTAATATAATTCTGTCTTTTGGTTTAATTCAATATCACTTTAATAAGTTGTATTAGTTTAATTTACGTTTGGGTCTACTATTATTTTTATTATGAAATGTTCGTAGTTAACAATTCGTAAACAATTTAGCTTAGTCAAATCACATTTAAATATTTTTTACAAGATTCTATTCGAAGCTGACAACGGTTCTTCTCTAAGTCTCTCTAGATCTTCCAACACCACGCTGTCCCTGAGTACTCCATTTCAAAGCAGAGTGTGTTATTTCGCCTTTTCTAAGCGTATGCCCCAGCCAGCCGTATTTATGTTTCTAAAATTCATTTTTGGTAAGAATTTGTCGAGATCTATTTAATAGATGTCGTTAGTTATTGTTTAAGGTCACTATATTTATAAAATGTTGATAAATGTTTGCAACTTCGGAATAAGTGCCTTGATAAGGAGCAATGAGTAACAGTGTATATTGAACACAAGACTCAAATATTCTAACCTTCGTTGTATTGAATATAGTGTTTGATCTCAAGACCTTGGTTAGCATAGCAAAACTGCCCTTTACTTTTTTCAGCCGTTTCTCTACGAGGAGCTTCGTTTCACCATCTGTGCTGATAATACTACCCAGGTATTCAAAGCTCGTAGTGTCTTCGATTTATTGGTCGCTTATTGAAAACTTAGAAGATCTTGTTGCATTAACTCTCATTGAATTAGTTGTGGGTATGTTTGCTTTTAGACCTACTTTCATTGATTCGTTTGTTAAAGATGATAGCAGGGATTGCTTATCGGTCTGCTTGTTACAAAACACAACTACATCGTCAGCATACTTAAGGTGTCGTAGTCTCTTGTTTACTTTTCAATTGAGAACATTGGCAATGTATTGATTGCGTTAAATACGATATCCATTAAGGTGATAAATAATAGTGGTGTTAGCGCACATCCTTGTCTCACGTCACTGTTCGTTGCAACAGAATCTTTACGAATATTATTTTTTTTGGGGGGGGGGGGGGGGATTCCCCTTGCGATGAGTGGCATTCATATGTATTCTCGTTTTAAAACATCAAAGGCTTTTTCGTAATCTATGAAGTAAATGGTTGAGTTAAATTTTGCTGCTTGTTCAAGCAACATCCGCGCATTACTAATTTGGTCAATGCACGATCTGCCGAGGAGGAATCCAGCCTGAGTATTGCGTGTATTATTGTTAAGTGTTTTCGCTATTATATCCAAAACGACCTAATTAAATATCTTAAAGACAGCAGGTAGAAGAGAAATTCCTCACCAGATGTTGCATGTATTTTTATCACCTTTTTTTGGGAGCTTTAATAATTATTGATTCTTTCCACTCTGAGGAAAAACTCTCACTACTCCATTTTCGACAGAAGAGGAGATACAAAATTCCTGCTATTT
Organism: Phyto melanocephala; assembly: GCA_941918925.1. Classification (NCBI taxonomy): domain Eukaryota; kingdom Metazoa; phylum Arthropoda; class Insecta; order Diptera; family Rhinophoridae; genus Phyto; species Phyto melanocephala. The sequence continues at coordinate 20,685,481 of OW799236.1, read as the reverse complement.
CTCACATTTTATGTTCTTAATTGCCCCGCTATCCCTCCTATACTTTTATATAAAATGCTTTAGTTATAAATTAACTCAAGTTTAACTTTTACTCGATTCAGCTCAGTTTTACAATACTTCGTTTAATCTTCATTTCGAAAAATTTTTTTTTTCAAATGAACTTACAAAAAAGATTAGGAAGCACAGATTTTTTTTTTTATTTAAAAATTTTACAGTTATTAGCATTAAAGAGTTAGAAAGATAAAGTAGACTACAAAAGAAAATAAACTTCATGGTTTGGTTGGCATTTAGATTGTTTAAAACTGTTTTTAAATAGACGACAGCAAACTCTTAACCTCACCCATTTGGTTATATTTCACCTTTAGTTTATAAAAAAGCAAAAACTTAGCGCAAGTTTATAATGGTTTTAAAATAACAGTTAAAGGTCTTGCAAATAAATAAGCATTGAAACATGAATTTTAAAGGTGAGTAGCAAGGCATATTAATTCATCAGGTAAGCGCTGTTCGGAGAGAATTTTTTTGTTTGCATTTTTTTTATATGAAGTTTGACATTTGAAATTAGAAAATAGAGAAAATTATTTTTTATTTATGCATTTTGACAGCTGAAATTAAAAATAAGTGATGAAAAAAATAAACAGCTGACGAATCAAAAGTACCTAATGAATAAATATGCCTTGGGTGAGTAGTTTAGATCAAAACTTGGTGTAAATAAAAAGGGTGATTAAATTTCGGAGAGAATTTTTTTATAAATTTTTTTAAAATAAAATTTGGCAGTAGGAAATTATGAAAGAAAAGGAAAAATGTATAATATTTTAACATTTGGACAGAAACTGTTGATGATCAGCTAATCAACTAAAGCCATATGATCAAGTATACCCTGGATTAAAGTTAAACAATGGGAATAGAATAAAGTTTCCACAATTTTTCGATTATGAATGGCATTCAAACTTTAATTGCGTTGTCAACTTCTGGTTTCCAAATAAAGTTAACAGCTGTTAGTAGCGAGTTGCTGTTAGTGTTACATTTATTATTGACGATTATTGAATTTTGAGTCCGTTTGTAACACATCGAAATATTCGTGTATATATTTTCCTAATCGTTTTATAATTTTAGGAGGATCTAGCTTTGTATGTCCATCTGTGGAAGCATGATAGCACTCATTCGCAAAAACCTAGAGGTATGAGGTTTCCGCTGAATATCTTTTATAAAACTCTCGTACGCAATTGAAAATGGAAGAAATTTTCTTAGCAGACTAAATGCTATAGCGCTCAAACTCAAAGATGTACAATATCGAAATTAAAAAAAATATACTTCGCTGACAATGTCTCAAATCCATCAATTATGAGTCATATCCCTTTATAAAATAGCTCGGACGAGGCACGTTTGTGTTGAAAGAATTTTAAATTTTGTCTTACGAATTAGCTTACGAAAGACATGAAATTTATATGGCTATTTCTCACTTTGAAGCACTACTTTTTTTTAGCACAAAACCTATTGCAGTATATAAAAAATGACAGGCTTACGCATTCAGTGTTTCTAATTTTCTCCCTTATAAGCCTGCTTCGTAATAAGAGAAGGATGAATGCACTTTTAGTCTATTTACTTCCACTACTTCATCCAGGTAAAGCCTTTTCGGAGCGCATATAAACGTGCTTCCGTTTGAAAATTTAATATTAGCTCACCCAAAATTTTTTCGAATTTTTGCATTTCGCATTCCATCCATCGAAATGCTTAAATTATTGCATACAAAAGCACAACAATGTATGCCTCAGTGCTGCTTTTTATTTAAGCAGTTGGAAAAAAAGGAGCTTAATAAATTTCAGTAGTTTTTTTTTATATTTCTCCCTTACTTGCCGCTATATTTTTTTAGTCATGCGTAAGGAAAAGCATGATTAAGCTGTTCTTGGTATAAATAAACTTAACTGCAAAAAAGAGACATACGAAATCATGCCGCACATAGAAGCGCCTTTTAGAAGCGCTATTGAAAGCATGTTAGTACTAAGTAAGCAATTAAAGAAACGATTTTCGGTAATGAAGTTTTTTGGCAGGAGTACTTCGAAAAACTCGCTTTTTTTTCTAAATAGTAGATCAAAATCAATGAAAATTTAACCTGAAATGGATTTTATTTTAATTTATGAATATGAATATGACACGCCCATTTTCACGCCCACCTTATTGTTCTTAAATTTATATATTTTCTATATGAGCAACATCTTAGATAAATTAAGGATTCTAGGTTTCTATATTGAAATTAAATTCATCGGTATAAATAAGTTTGCTATGCCTATAACAACGCCCACCTCGCACAATTTTTTGTATTGGCTCAAGGCATTTATTTACCAGGTAGTCTTGATTCGTAAACAAGTAGACGGTTTATAACACATCCACCTCTAATAAAAGGCGCTTAACGTAATTAAAAATATATGTATTTCTTTCCTTTCTTTTACACAAATAAGTTTTCTTCTATACAATGTTGATGATGAGAATAAAAGATTCGGTACAGCCAAATGTGAAGCTTTTATTTGCTGGCAACAGTGACAACGTCACTGAGGTTCTATTTTTAATTTTTCTCTATATAAAATGTGTTATTTGCGTAGGAGTAAGAAATATGTATTTAAAAAAAAAATATGTATGAACAAAATGTTAAATATTTGCACTTACACCTGAATAGTGTTTTTAAATAAAGTAAATAAGTCTATAGTATTTTAATAAATCGTTGCCAGGCACAGTTGTTGATTATCTTTAATGAAATATAGAAATAAAACAAAAACTAAACAAAATGTATTGTAATAATTGGAAATTATAAACATTTGTATTTATTGTAATACAAATAGCCATTTACCAATAAATTGAGACAAAAAAAGTACTAAATACAAGATTCACGAAAAAGTGGTGAGACCTTTATGGAGGCTAAATGTCCATACTTTGTGATCACGAAAAGAAGAAGAAAAGAGAAGAACACCTAACATTTCAGATTTATGTAAATGTCAAATAAAAAACAATCAACTGATTGGAAGCAAGTACCTTATTTATCTGCCTTGGTTTGTGTCATTGTAGGACAATTTTTTAATTGAGCTTAATAAATCGATTGCACAAAAGCTTATATTTGAAACGAAGTGGCCTAGAAGAGAGAACCTGTAAGATATAAGCAATACTAGAATTGCCATTGAACTTAGTTTTAAGAAAAACGGCTGCAAGATCAGCAGGTCAAATTCAAAGCGATATCACATGGAATCACTATGGGTCGAATTTAGAGCAAAAGAGAATACTAAACTTCATACATAAAGAGGTTATGTATCCATGCACAATAAGTCTGGGAGAGTACGTTTCTTTTTATCAGAGAGAAATGCTTGGTTTGCCACATGCGTTTGATTCTCTGCTGGAGTGTCTGTATCAAGAAAGGATGAACAATTCTCAACGCCCTAGATAACCAGTCGGTTATACAATGCGTGTGGAGAATGAATGCGTACTCCTTTTTGGTGTCTGTGTGTATTATAAAGCTTAGTAGGTGCGCTTCAACAAATGAGGTGACACTAATGTGAAGTGGTCGACAAATTTGCTATGAGGAAAACTGACTCAATATTTTGTGGACTAAAACCCAAAATTGTCCTTGGTGATGAATTGTTGCGGGGGCAAAGGGTTAACTCTATAAATCTGCAAAGGTGAATGAAAATAACTATTGGTAGACAGATTCATATAGTGATCAAAGAGCCTCTTGACAGGAATGCAGGAAAAGTACTCGGATTTAATAGGGTTACGAAAAACTGCATAATTGCGTTGGTTACGTGACACAGAAACTTTTAATATTATTAGAAAAGCATCCAGATCGAGGATCGTAATTTTTTCCCAAAAAAAAAATTACATTTCCCATCCCTGTATAAATGCAATACAACACTTAAAAAAACATATGAAATAAAAATGTATTGTTTTACAAAATCTTCTAATGGAAATTACTAACAATAAGCCTACAACACTGTAAACTACAAAAATAGTACTAATACAGTGCTGTCTGGGTAGAGTGAACTAATTTTTGCAGAGCGATTTCACTATACCCAGGTTGTTCATTAAATCAAGGTTGAATTTTTTTTATTTAAAAAACTAATTTATTTATTTTAAATGCATTTATAGGCTATAAATTTTATTTATTTCCATGTAATACTAAACTTTAAATTTATGACTGGAAAAATTATTAATAGTTGTTTGTTTCTTTGTTTACCGATATTTTCACTGCTTGATCGCGAAGGCAATGTAGATCTTGTATATTCGCGAAATTTGTAGTATTAGCCTCAACCCATTCGATAATCTTATCAAAAACCTTAATGGCCTCAGCAGCTAATATCGGATTTGTGTTTGCTGGTGTTTCGACATTGTCTTCATCATCTGATATTTAAAATATGCCGACGACGTCTTTCCCAGAATTTGGCTCTCTGATCTCTATTGACCTATTGACACTTCATAGAATGCGTATTTGTGACAGTAACTTGTCAACTTACTCTAAAAGAATCGTTACTTTACCGTTATTTTATGTTCTCTTTTTCATTGTCTTTATCCTTCGCCAAACCTAAAAACTTACTATAAAGTATGTTCACTCTATAGAGGTTCATGAGTGTTCACTCTACAGAGTAGTCAATGTAAACCTTCTGGTGTTCACTTTAACGAGGTATTCATAGCATCGGGGTTTCACTTTACCCAGACAGCACTGTAGTACATTGCAAGGGGGTTGTAAATTTAACAAATATAATATTTAGTTACTCATTTAATAAAAGTCATGTAAGTTTAAATCCTACTGCTGCCAGTGGTTTTTCCTTTACATTTTGGTGTCATTAAATTCTTTGGCGCAATGCCAAAATCACAAATAAAGGTTATACAATAACCACTGCCTAAAAAAATGCAAACAATTGAACAAAAACGAAATAACAGTACATACATACATACATACATACATACATACATACATACATACTTACATATTTACAATTTTATAGGCAAAAAATTAAACAGTAATTTTACACTTACGCACAAAAACAACTACAATTCTCTGCAAACACATAAACAAATAAGCTTGTTATTAAGTGTGGGAGTGAGGGAGTAAGAAAACAATATGGCTCTGAACTGTAATTGGAGTGTAATTAATGCTAGGCTTGCATGTTACAACCATTACCCCACGACCACACGAGCAATATGTTTGGCAATTATTGCCACAGCAATTGTCAAATACTATTGCCAACACAAGATATTAACGTGTGGACCGCATGAATATGTATTAAAAGTCATAAGTATTTGGCAATAAATGTTATAATACATTGCTGAGCAATAATCTTTAAACACAAGCTGTCAAATTCAAGTGCAAAAAATAAAATGTAACAACAACACTAATGTATAAAAGAACAGCCATAGAAAAAATATTCAAATTAACATTGTAATTATAAAAAATTTAAAGTTTTTAAATATATACATATGTATGTATATATTATTGTTAATTTAGTAGCTTTAATTTTATTTACATATATTTTTTGGCAAAGCTATATATACCCTTTAGCACCACTGATGAAGGGTATAACAACTAAGACTACAATATATTCGGTAGTGGGCTATTTTATAAACCCTTATTTGAAAAAAAAATTAATGCGCGATATTGTTCGTCCGCCGTGTTGAGTTTGAAAAAAATAATCAGACATCCGCCATTTTCACTTCAAGTTGTAATGTCCCTGCAAAATCTTTTTAAAATTGTATGTAGTATATATCCAATATTACCTGCTAGATTACTAGGGAAGTAAAGATTCTGCTGGGTTATTTTACTAAACGGTCCGCCATCTAACGTTTTTTTTTCAACTAGTGCTTATTTCGTGAGTGGTAACACTTAGCTCATGTCTGATTTGACAGATAATCAGTTTTATCCTTCCGTTGAACGAATATTATAGTGTATACGCTTGAACAACGCTGGGAAATATTGCGACATTACTTTGGTCGATTTTGTCAAAAAAAACATCTTTTCAGATGAAGCTCATTTTGATCTTGGCGGGTAATGTAAACAAGCAGAATTGTCGCATTTGGGGCACAGAAACCCCGCACGCATACATTGAAATGCCGATACACACAAAACGAGTCACTGTTTGGTGCCGATTTTGGTCCAGAGGCATAATTGGGCAAGGAGTGGCAGTAGTCAATGGCGATCGTTATGGGGCCATGTTGAACGAATTTTTGTTCACAAAAATTGAATAGGAGGATATTGGCAACATTTGGTTTCAATAGGACTTGACTACGTGCCACACAGCCGAAGCTACACTTTTTTCATAGCATTTTCAAAAAAAGTTATTTGGCAGACCCTATAGTTAAGCCTTTTTATTTGCTATCCATAGTGAGAGGGCTGAAAAAATATAACATCCGCAAAAGCAATACATTTTTACGCTATAACTTATTTAATAATTACCCAAAACTATTGAAAATTTGCTCGAGGGTATTTTTTAATTGTGTAATTGCAATAAGTAGTGTTCTTATTCAATTTTAGCTTAAGTCTTCCTAAACAGTTATTCATTTTAGTCATAGATTCACAGCGATAAAGCAATTGTTTACTATCTCTTTTACATTCGTGTTATTATTGTTGCGTCAAATTGTTAGTTTGGTAGCAAAATGGAAAAGCGAATGAACAGAAACGAATGAACAGAACTGAGTACAAAAATCATTTTACTAAAAGCAAATATTCATAAGTATATTCAAATAATGGCTTAATATAAAAAGAACGTATCTTGATTTTTTCGAAATCGCATTTTTATCGTTTTCTGGTAGTCCACTTGCAAACACATCTCCCCTGAAAAATTAATTAAATTAATGTTTTACTTAGTTTTTTCCTGTTTCGTATAAGTAAATGAAAATCGAGATACATATTAAGTCATCGATATGTACGTAAACACGAAGGCGAATTCATACAGGTGAAATTATCAGCCTAGCTAATGGGAAAACTTTTTGTCAAAATTTGTTGAATTTGCCTTGATTTTAGTAATTAATGCAGGCAAGGAAAATGTAATTTTGGCTTCGGTATTAAACAATTAACTTAAGTGTACTTATTTGATAATAAATGTACTAAATTTTCATTTTGCTGTTGCGTCATTAATAATGTGTTTAACAAATATACAACTTTTTTTAATCAAATTTTATTGTATCTAACATATCGTAACAACTTTTCCATCCCTGATATACGAATTGGCCTTGACATAAAATTTTCCTTTAAAAGTTGCCTTGTTGTATAAATTCGCCGTTGCATATACCTGTATGAATATGCCTTGGTAAACACATTTAATTTTTAAAATAAATCATGTTTGCGAGTAAATTTAATTAATATGAATTTTTGCTCACTTAAACCATACCAGTCTCTGGTAAATAATTGTAAATAGGAGAAAAATGCAACATCAGCTTATTTGGAAGAAAAAAACAAATACATGACTGTGCCACATTTAAAATCGATTAAAATCTGTTGATAATTTATTATGTTTTATTAATAAACTTGGCCAAAAAATAAACAACTAAATAAATAAGAGAAATAAGTGTAAATATATAAATTTAAACAAAATTATTAAACCTTTAACTTTTATCTAGAATTTATAGGTAATTAATAATGGTTTAAATGCCATAAATTTCATTTTAAACAACAATGCCAACATTAAAATTTGTTGGCAAAACTCAATAACCGTGATTTTGTAAAAAACCTATTTTTTTGTTAAATTTATTTAAATAATATTGAAATTATATTTTCTTCTCTTTACAGGTATGTTAAAATGTAATGGCTAAAAGAAAGTTGTAAGTTCATATCTTAAGTTTTAAGTTTAATTTTCACACACCCCTTTTAGTACATTAGGTTGTATTTTGGCAATAAGGTGTCGAATATTTACTTTCAAGTGCTAAATCGTTTCTAGTTTGATTACATAGACCCAATAAGGAGTGAACCAGAAAAAAACTTATATTCATGTTAAGTTTAATAAAACTTTAATATAAAAATTCTCAAAAATGCATAAATTTGTTCAAATTTTGTACAAATTCAATAAACATTAAAATATTGTTATATTACTTGGTATTTATAAATTTATCCACTTTTTCCGCAATTCCTTCCATTAAAGATTTTATAGTTGCTTCCGTTACCTTTTTTAACGAGGTTGTCCACCTACGTTTAAAATCGTTCATATCCTGGGATACCTTCCCTTTGTTTGTAATTCCTTATTTTTTCAAAATCTCAATACCTTTCCACAGGCCAAAGTTTTAGACAGTTTGGGTGGATTTGCCTCTTGTGGTACAAAATTGACATTATTGTTTGATTGCAACTTAAGGATCTGTTTTTCCATAGTGGAATGACATCAAATCGGGCTAGAAATATGAAGTCACTCTGTGCTGTTTTAAGAATGGTTAAAGTGGTTTTTGTAGCCTCTTCGCAATATGCATTTGGCTGTTTATCGTGCCTGATGATACAAATGATTGGATTTTTTTGCTACAATTGCAAATGACTTGCCACACAAAAAACTTCTTAATGAATTTTGTTTGTTTTTTGGTCCGGTATTGTTCTTGAATATAACTTTGACCTTTAGTTGTAAAAATTTTGCCAGTTCATAAGTTTCATCATCCCCAACATAAAAGGTGTATTTTTAATAAAATTTTACCTAAATTTTTTGGCTCATTCTTTTGCGATCTGAAACTTTCTGAACTTTATACGACTTCAACCCAGCATCAGCTTTGGTTCTGCGCATAAAAGATTCAAGAGCATTTAATTTACGGGCTGTTTTTCTCATAAAGGTGTTCGGTGTGCTCTTTGAAAGAGTTGTTCGACTTCTTTTGCCTTATCAATATCTGAAAGACCTTTTTTCTTCCTGATCCAGGTTTTCTTTCAATGTTCAAATATTCCTTTTACTGATTACTGGCCGGGTGAGGATGAACCTTTAGATCTGTTGCTATTTTTTTGAAGGTTTGTTCTAAATTTTTTTTTGAAAAATTTTAATTGTTCTTTCACGTACGTTCTTCCGCTGTCCATTTTGACCGTAATAACAGTTGAAAATGAATGACTTAGCAAAGATAATATCTGACATATTTTTAAAAGCTAATGTCATTAAAAATTCATAATTTGTTTGACCAAAGATAAGTTTTTTCCGGAATAGTGCGTATAAGTTTTTTCTTACTCACTGCTTGGAAAATTATCTAATAGAGTCAGATTACATGAAATAATAGACTACTCAGTAGTGAGCTAGTCTGCTAGTCTGGGGGTTGCGGTTTTAATTCCCGCAATAGACTCTGGACTGGTCTGCTTCTCTTTCTCTTCTTTTCTATATGATGAACCCAAGTGAGCTGCACAACAGCTGCCTGTTCTACCTTCCTACCATCTTAAAAAAACTTGTTCGTCAAATATCCCTCTTATTAAATTAGTTACAACGTCATATCTGCAATACTTCAAATTGAGACACTAAAAAATTGCAAGCAAGTCTCTATTCTGCTTGCAGCTGACTAACGTTTTGATCGTCCTTATTTATGAAAACATATGGACCGATGAACTTGTAGAGTGAAATTTTGTATCTTTAAAATTTTTTAGAGCTCAATATAACATGTAGTGCTTAAAGCATCTTAAATGACAATTTATTTTGCTGAGCCCTCAATACCTGCAACCAAATCCGGTTCGAAGGACCATAAACTATTACCAATCATTACTGTACTAAATTACTCAAAGCAAAGTTTTTAGACCTTAATTAAACACCAGCTAAATATTTTTTGTTTGTTTCCTCTGTGCCGCTTTACACTTTATTCGTATTTGCAGCGTATTCTATTTGGTTTTCATTGAAGCTTTAACAAGATAGTTGATAATTTGTAAACCGGAAAACATCATGTGATAGCATGAAACATACACAATTGAACAACAGACTAAATGATTTTAAATACTGTTTTCTTATTAAAGAGTATTAAAAACTTTACACAGCGAAATGTAGTGTTTTAACTTATTTTAAGTAGTTAAGTTAAAGTTCGGTAATAAGAAGTAAAAGTTTAAACTAAATTCTGTTTAAGTTCGGAAAATTTCTAGTTCTAAATTTATATATTGACGTACGTTGGTCACGCTATAACTAGAGGACAGTTTGACCGATTTGGATAATTTTTCCCTACGATAATCCTTCAAGCTCAGGTAAGTTTTTAACGGACAGTTTTTTATTAAAATTTTAAGTGGGTGTGGCACCTTCCATATAAAGCCAACAGTTTTTGTCGCATATCCAGAAAACGACAAGACCGATTTGTCTAATTTTTTTTCTCAAAATAATCCTTCTAGCTCAAGTAAGTCTTACGGACAGTTTTTCTTAAAAATTAAAGTGGGCGTGGCATACAAAACCAACAGTTTTTGTCGCATATCCAGATAACGGCCGGACCGATTTGGCTAATTTTTTTTTTAAATAATCTCTGAAGCGCAAAAAAATAAATTGATACTGTAACAAATCACACATAATTTTTATACTATAACAATTGTAGATATAGCAAAAATCTGGATATGCAACAAATATTGTTTGCTTTGTATGGGAGGTTTAATTCTTAAATCATATTTAAACAAAATATCTATAAGAACCTTAATTTTTTATATAATAGTAGAAGACAGATTAATCGATAAATAAGTGCATGCATGGGTCCAGCAAAACGGGCCGGGTCTGCTAGTTAAATATAGTTTTTAATCTAATTCAGTTATAGTGTTTTTTAGTTCATTCTTTAACAAATTTAGTTTAATTCTGGCTTAAGTCCCATTCATCTTTAGTTTAATTCCAGTTTAGCCTAAGTTCAGTACTATTTTAAAACAAGTTAACAGTGCTATATTCGGCCGTGCCGAATCTTATATACCCTTCACAACGTGTAGTCATGCAATAACAATTGTTTGTATCACCATTCATCCCATATAAAATACGTACATATGTATATACTGGTTAGAATAAATGTGGCTTCGAATCCCAGCTGAGCCAAAAAATAATTGTTTTATTTTATTTAATATATTATTTATATTTTATTATTTTTTTTTATATTTTTTTAAATTTTTTTTAAAAAATGTTTAAAAATTTTTTTTTTTCAATTTTTTTTTAATTTTTTTCAAAATTTTTTTTTTTTGAATTTTTTTTATTATTTTTTTTTTATTTTTAATATATTTTTTTTTTGTATTTTTTTTTTGGTATGTTTTTTACATGTATTTATGTATGTATGTAGTTGTTGTAATTGTGTAAAAAAACGAGGTGGTCGTGGTTTTTTGCTCATATCTCAGAAAGTTATGGGGCGATTGTGCTGAATTTCAATAGCGATTCATTCCTGGATATTTCCAAGAGATTGATACCATATACAGATCTGAGGAACATATAGTTGCTTCTAAAAGTTGATTTCAACCAACACACGGACAGACGGACAGACGGTCAGGGCTTAATCGACTCCTCTATTTATAAGCTTTCAGAAAATATATACTTTATGGAGTCGGAAATGAAAATTGTAGAAATTACAAACGGAATGACAAAGCTATATATACCCTTGTGCACCACAGGTGAAGGGTATAATAATCCAGTAAAAGTCAGTAAAAAATAGTAAATACTTTTGAGTAAATAAAGGAATATTTTGATTACCACACAATATGATTTTTCAGTTTGGGCGCAATGAAAACTTAACATCAATATTTAATTAAAACATAAAAGGACAGTACTGAAAGTTACTGAAAGTTTTCTTTGACAGCGTTATGGATGTATTCTGTTTCACAATTTTAATTATAAAATCTTAATTTAAACTAATGCTTAATATACAAATTTTATTTACGATGTAAAACAATTGCCATATTAACCTGCAAATGTGTGTGGAATTTAAAAACTCCTTCAAGTCAACACTTTAGTCGGCTATTTTGGTGACTTATTGGTGACATTGTCAACACTCTTTAAATAAGTTTATTGCCTTATCTATTACAAGTGCGAAAGTCTAGTAAAAGGTTCCAAAAATAGGGCCAAGAATAATTAAAACATATAAGTGAATCGCTGGTTTCAATATTTCCTTATGCTCCTATAAGAACTACTTTGTCAATAGCTCTAAGGTCACTAGTGAATTCATAATGACAAGCATATGATCAATGTCTATGCAGAAAGCATTGTCTGGAGTACATAATGAATCAGTACATTTTTATAAAAGGAATTTCCTACAGGGTACTTTTTAGTTCTTAATTTTCCTTTCATTTTCGTCAACAAACTTTCATTTGCACGACAAGTTTGCATCAAGTCCAATTATTATGAAAAATAACATTATATGTAAGTGGGCGAAATATATTAGAGTAGTACTTATTTCTATTAGTTGTTTGTTTTTCCTATTTTATCATCATTTTGTTGTTTACAATTTGCATATTTATCTATAAATTTCTATACATACTTTGTGCACATATGTATGTTTATACTTATTAACATACATAAGTATGTATGAGTGTATATATGTATGACCACGTGAATACTTCCTAAAAAACTCATACTTATAAGTTATTTGCGTGGGAGCTTTGCACACATTATTGAAAATAAAACTTTTCGCCATTTTTTTCTCTTAGAAATCGTCGTAGACATTTTTATCCTTCTCAATGTAATAACTGTCATTTAAGTGTTTTTCTTTGTTGTTTTTTTTAGAAGACGTGTCCTTGTAAAAAAACATGTTTAATTCCTGTTGTTTATGCACAAAATTACTTTGCCTCTATAAATTTCTTGTTTGTTATTTGATATCTCAGTTGTTGTTATTCTGCCTTAACATTAAAGAAATTGTTTATGAAAATCTAAAGGAAGCGAATACAAATTTGTGGAAAATAAATAAAAATTATTTATAACAAATTTTCCCAACTTGCTTGAGGAATTAGTAGAATATTCTGATTTTTTTCATAAACAAAAAATATACAAAAAGTACTATAAGAATTTAAAAAAATACTTTTCAGTTCTTTTATATCATTGCCAATCTCAACTTGGGTCCATAATTTTAAAATTCTATATTCATAAACTAAAAATACAAAAAGTACCATAAAAATAAGGTGCCTTTGGGGATATTGCTAAAATTTTCTTAATTCTTTTTTAATCTTTTAAAGAATATTTTAACAGACATAATTTGAAGTGAATAAATCTATTCTTTTTTTTGTATTTTTTTCATAAACAAAAAATATACAAAAACTTCAGAATTACGCTGTCGTGGTGTAGGCCTTGGTGGTGTTGGAGCCAGGTTGATTGATGCCCCTTTGTAGCATTTAAGTCGCCATCCTATTAGAATCACGATGATCAGCAATGACAGAAGTAGCGCCAACAGGCTAATGTATGGATGATGAAGAACCGGATAACTTATTTCTTTTGGAAGATTCTTCATCTCTGCTAATTGCCTTTGGATGTCGGTGAGTTCATCCAGTTTGGTGTCTAAATTAATATTTGGTGCTAGAAGTCTCTTAATCTCGGACGGTTTACCAATTGCCGTAATATTTCCAACCATGGCATATGAATTACGGAGAGTAGAGACACTAGTTTCATGCCCATGGATAGTTAGTATATTTCCCTTTATGATACAAGTTGATTTCATCGACAAGAGGCCAGAATGTTTGATGTGAATGTGTATGGTTTCAGAGTCACAGACTGCAATTAGTTCCAATGGATATATTGTTGAATAAAGCCAACGGTTGATGGTGTTCAGTGCGACAAAATAAACCTTGTCCTGTATGTGACCGAAGCTACATAGTGGAGATGTTCTATTGTTGAAGAGAGCAATTTCACAGGAGAAGCTGCTTGAGTCTCGAGTTACGCTGACTTGTAACATAGAGCATAGGTATATGTCGCTCCGAACTAAAGTACATTTGTTGAATTGGAATGTATTTAATGTCAAGTATTCATCTCGGTGGTGGTTCACAGCTAGGTATTCTATATTGGTTGTTATAGCGATGGCTGTGTCGTTCATCTTGGTGGGTATAGGGATCACCTTGAAGAGTTCAAAGTGTTCTTGATTCACTAAAGGTAGTTCAATCATGAACATAACTCTCCCCTGTGCTACTGTGCCCTTGATAGTCATGATTTTGTATAACTCTAGCAAATAAGTATCTTCAATTGGTAATGCGCGACCCATGGGAAGGTGTCCTTTAATTTTAGTAATCTCTGATCTTAACTGCCTTGGTGTGAGGATAAGTGGACTTATATTACCGTGATTCGTATGTGTGAGGGCAGCGATTAACTCTGTTTCAATTCGTTGTAAATCTGACGCGAGTGCATTTAATTGAATCGCCAGAGACATTAGATTTTGGGCTTGTCGTACATTTGAAGTCTCATTTATAACTGCGTTTAAATCATGATAGATGCCTTTTTTAAGCTCTGAGAAACGCACCTTAGTATTGTTCTCGCTTTGCTTAAGAATGTTGATTGTCGAATCTATTACTGAAGTTTGGTTTCTTAGTAACAGGTGAAGATACTCCTCGTTTTCTTTTACGTTGGTTATAGTTTGAGCCATTTGTTCTGAATAATCTGAGTCAAGAATTCCAAATAACGCATGGGCCATATTCCCCACAATGTCTAATGCAGCTCTCCGGTTTCGTCTTGGAGTTATAAGATCTGACTCTTGAATAAGGGTGTTCCAAGTATGCCGAAGTTGTAGGACAAGCGGTTCACATGACTCCGTAGCTATTGCTTGCTTGCAGAGCTTTGAAAATGATGTTATTCCAGCTTCTAGAACCTTATTTTTATCCCAAATTGGTGTTAGATCGTAGTATATAATAATTTTCCAGGTAGCTGTTACTAATTTTGTTGACCCTATGCCTTCGAAATACAATCCTGGATCGGAGGAAAGTTCTGTAATATTTATTGGAGAGGCTAGAATTATCGGTAGCAGGAGGAGTGAAATAAAAATTGTACTGATGACTCCCAATGAAGAATATTGTACTACCTTTCGTTTTGGCTGCATATTATCATCTTCTGATGGATGTTGCCTCTTTTGCGCAATCGGGTTGTCGTATTCGGAGTGTTTTATGTGGGAATCGTTGAACAACGGAGCCAATCTATGAATTGGTCTCCTGAAGGTTCCCCTTGCCGTTTTGACGTCGCAAACCCTGATAAGTCCATCATCTCCCTTATATATTCGGCTGATTCTACCCAGTGGCCATTGTAGCACTGGAGTGTTGTCTTCTTTAAGGATAACAAGCATGCCTTCAATGACGTTCGGTGAAGGTGATTTCCATTTTCCTCTTTGCTGTAGTTCATGTAGATAATTTTGTGTCCATTCCTTCCAGAATTTATGTTTTATTTCTGATGTTATTTTCCACCTTGCATCTAACAACAGTCTTGGAGATTGAGCATTTACATCCACTGCTGATGTCAAGGGTTCACCTACTAGAAAGTGACCTGGTGTGAGCGCTTGAAGATCATCGTAGTTTGATGAAAGAGGGATCAACGGTCGCGAATTTAAGATGGCTTCTATTTCAACCACTACCGTTTCCAATTCTTCATAGGTAAGTGATGCTGCATGGACGCTTCTCAATAAGAGATGTTTGGCGGACTTTACTGCCGCTTCCCAAAGCCCACCAAAATGAGGGGCTCTTGGTGGGATAAATTTGAAATTTATTGACTGATTGCTGCATATTTGTGTTATTTTTTCTTGCGCTGCTTGAGAGTATAGTGATTCTTCTAATTCGGCGAGCTTATTGTTTGCTCCGACGAAGTTAGTGGCATTGTCGCAATACAATGTCTGACAATGGCCTCTTCTACTGATGAAGCGCCGTAGTGCTCCAATGAATGATTCTGTAGACAAATTGGACACTACTTCCATGTGAATGGCCTTAGTAGCGAAACAACAAAAGACTGCTATGTAAGCCTTATCTGGTCTTTTGCCTCTGATTTTGTGATGGATCCAAATTGGTCCAAAGTAGTCAACACCTGTAGTTATGAATGGACGTGCTGGCGTGACTCTGTCAGCTGGAAGATTTCCCATTAATTGTTTGAAAAGTATTGGCCTAGCTCTAGTGCATCGTATACATTTATGGATGGTACTGCGTGCTAATGATTTTCCGTTCGTAATCCAGAATTGTGCTCTAGAGGCTGCCAACAAGGCCTGTGGACCGCAATGACGATTTTCTTTGTGTAGCATATTCATCAGTAATTTTGTCATGAGGTGATTGTGTGATAGAATCGCTGGATGCTTTGCTTTGAACGTTAATGTTGATTGCTCCAGACGACCACCTACGCGCATTATCTGATGTTCATCCAGGAATGGATTTAATGAAACCAAGTGACTCGATTTTTGAACAGGTGTTTTGTGTGAAAGCCTTTCCAATTCTTCCCCGAATTCTGCTGCTTGGATAATCTTGATGATAATGTTCATAGCTTCTTCCATTTCGTATGCATCGAGTGCCCTTTTGGTCGAACGACAATTTTTAGTAGCCTTAGCGTTTCTGATAAATCTTAATACATAACCGATCGTGTGTTGTAGAGTTTTGAACGAGTTTCGATGATTTATTCGTTTTATTATCTCTTCGTACCTTGGTTGAAGGATTGATGTTGTTAAAATATGCTTCGTCATTTTACGTTCTTCGTTGCAAGGCAACGTACTAACTTGTATAGGCGAGTTTGACCAGACACAGTTTTGTCCCGAAAGGAATAGGGGACCATAAAACCAAATTGAGTGTTGTGACAGGATTTCTGGCGCTAATCCTCGAGATATTGCGTCTGCTGGGTTTTCCTTTGAGCTGACATGTCGCCATTGATTTGAATCGCTTAATCCTTGAATTTTTGCTATTCTGTTTGCTACAAACGTGTGGTAGGATGATGCTGATGAATTTATCCAAGCGAGAACAATTTTCGAATCTGACCAAAAAAAGGTTGCGGTATTTTGTAGGCGGAGATCTTGTTTTACTCTATTTGCTAGTTCTACACCTAACACCGCGGCGCATAATTCCAGTCGAGGCAACGTTTGTTTTTTAATCGGTGCTACTCGGGACTTGGAACATATCAATCTTGTCAATACAGTTTTGTCTTTATATGTCGAGCGGATGTAAATTGCTGCTCCGTACGCTCGTTCAGATGCATCAACAAACGTATGAATTTGCGTTGATGTTGGGTTTCCGTTTTTTAGTACAAATCTGTCGATTTTAATTTTGTTTAACGTTTCTATGTTTGTGCGGAATTTATTCCATTCGTTCTGCAAATTGATGGGTAACTCTTCATCCCACGAAATTGGTAATCGCCACAGCTCCTGCAAAAATATTTTGGCTCGTACAACTACTGGCCCAAAAAGCCCTAACGGATCAAATATTTTGGCAAGTTCTGAGCTTACTATTCTTTTTGTCACACCGTTAGCCGTTAGTCTTTGTGATCGCCCACATAACTGATCAGACCTTGGTAGCCATATTAGTCCGAGTGTCTTAATCGAATGATCTGAGGTTTCATCTAAGTTCAAGTTGATCTCCTGGTCTTCAGGTGCAATTCCACTTAATAACTGAGGATGATTTGAACACCATTTTCGAAGTTTAAACCCAGCTTCTCTTAAGAGTGAGCTTAATTGTCGTTGTGACTCTATCGCTGAACTGATGGAGTCAGCTCCACTGAGGCAATCGTCCACATAAAAGTCATTACGTAATATTGTGGCGCCTTGTGGATATTCTGTGGTCTTATTAATAGCTAACTGCTGAAGGCATTTGGTTGCTAAGTATGGTGCAGATGAGGTGCCGTAGGTTACAGTTTTTAGACGATAGTATTTGATGTCTTGATGCTTGTTATATCTCCAAATGATGAGCTGGAATATCTGATCTGCGTCATGGACTTGGATTTGCCGGTACATCTTTTCGATGTCCGCAGTAAAGGCAATCTTATGCATCCTGAATCTCAACAGAACCGAAAATAATTCACTTTGCACGGTTGGTCCGGAATGTATGATGTCATTGAGGGAGGAGCCGCTGGAAGTTTTAGCTGATGCATCAAACACGACTCTGAGTTTCGTACTGGAACTTTCAGGTTTCAGTACGCAGTGGTGAGGCATGACGTAATGGACATCAGGAATATCATCTTCATTTATTTCTTCCATGTGTCCTAAGGTTTCGTACTCTTGCATAAATTTGTTGTATTCAGTTTTTAGCTCGGGATTAAGATTCAATCGTTTTTCTAATGCTAGAAATCGATTGAACGCCATTGTTTTAGAACTTCCTAGAATGCATGGGTTTTCTGCAAATGGTAGGCGAACAACGAATCTCCCGTCTTTGTTCCTTGTTACGTTTTGAGCAAAGTGATCTTCACAACGTTTCTCAGCTAATGATAGTGCTCGTTCTGTACTATTCGTGTCCTCAAGCTTCCAAAAATTTTCAATAAGCTGGTTTGTAGTTTGCTCTTCCGTGGTAAACACTGCACAGGTAACTAATTTGGCATTGCTTTCTTGTAGCTTACCCGTGACGACCCAACCCAAAACTGTATTTTGTAAAATTGGTAGTGTGTGATTGATCCTTATTTGTTGTGGGCGCAACAGCTGATGATAAAATTCTGCTCCAATCAAAATATCAATTTTATCCATTTGATTGAACCATGGATCAGCTAACTTAATGTTTTCAGGAAGATTCCAACCTGATGTGTCGAATGATTTGGTAGGCTGAGGCGCTACAATAGTCGGAAGAACAAATGCTTCGACTCTGGTAGTGTAATTGCCTGAACATGCATGTAGCTCTATATTGATCCGTCGGGAGGCATTGTGAGTCTTTCGGCCTATTCCTTCAATGCACAGTGAAGAGTCTGAAGCGTTCAGCGATAACTTGCTCAGTACTCTGTTTGAAACCAAATTAACTTGCGATCCAGAGTCTAGGAGAGCTCGGAATATGCAGCTACGGCCGTTGTCTCCAATTACCTTTACTCTTGCAGTGGCTAGTAATATGTAACTGTTGTCGATGAGTTGCTTGTTAGTTGTGGCTACGATTGGGGTACCCTTATTTGATGCAGAGGCTGGGCCTTGTGCCTTTTGATAGCCTTCCGCTGATGTTGCTGTTGTGTTTTCTCTTGGTAATTCCAAGTGCAATAATGTATTGTGCCTTTTTGTACACTTTGAACAAGACCGTGAGGTACATGTCTTGGTAACATGATCTGATTTAAAACAGTTGACACAAAGTCTTCTCTTTTGTGTCCACTGTAGTCTCTCAGCTGGAGACATTTTGAGGAATTTTTCACAGTAATATATGGGATGTCCTATTGATCCACATACCTTACAGTTTAGATTTGTTGTAGCTGCTGTTGTAAGTTTGGCTCTATCCTTCCCCCCAGCAAATTCGCAAGATTTTCCGCGTGTTTCCAATGCTTGAAACCGATGCTCGATAAATCTTAGTAGTTCATGTAGACTCACGAGGCCTTTATTGTCCTTTAGTGATTGTTCAAATAGTGTTCGAGTGGAGTAATCGAGCTTCTTTAGCAATATGTGAACCATGATGGCGTCCCAGTTGTTCACTGGAATTTCTTGTGCGTTCAGACCATGGATGCATTCTTTAGTGAGATCATGTAAGCCTTTTAGCGCTTGTGCCGTTTCGTTTTTTATTTGTGGATGAGCAAAGAAGTTGTCAAGTAGTGTTGTCACAATAAGCCTTTTGTTGTCGTATCTATTAACCAAAATTTTCCATGCTACTTCATAGTTTGCTGTTGCAATTGGTAAATGTTTAATTAAATTTTTTGGCTTGTCTGCCAGGTGTGTGGTTAAGTAAAACATTTTCTCAACTTCGCTCATTTTTGTGTTATGGATCAGTTGAGTGTAAAGGTCTTTAAAGGCTACCCATTGTAGGTAACTGCCGCTGAATCTTGGAATCTGAATTTTTGGTAACTGGGGTTGGCAATGCCCAATTCCTCCGGCCTTTTGTGGAGTAACTTCGCTGGCGCTGTTGACATACTGTTGCAGCTTACAACGAGTGTTGTGCACTTCAGCTTGCATTTCGTAAAATTCATCCAAAGTGTAATCGTCAATTTGATCTTTGGTAGTTAGCTGCCATAACGTATCGTTGTTTGTCGAGAAGTCATGCATATATTTATCAATGAGTGTTAATTTGCTCTGATAAAATGATTCCTCTCGATCTTCGTCAGCCTTTACTTCGTCCATTATTCGTCTTAGCGCTCTCGTTAATGCCCGTTGATTTCGAAGAACCTTACTTGTGATTTCGTCAAGGTGCGGCTCTCCCTGTATACCGCTTTTTGCACCTTCGGTTTCTATTGGTAGTCTAATTGATGATTTGATTATTGGTTGTGACAATTTTTTAATTTCGAGCTCAAACAATTCTTTGTACTTTAGTGTGTCGCCAGAAATGCGCAGGTATAGATCCGTAAAATACTGGTCATGCAAGGGTAAACCTGACAGACACCTTATTTTGTTGTCAGTGCCTTCAAATTCTAGCCATGCCGTGTTAAGCCGTTGTAGACGCTCCAAATAGTACTCTTTACTTTTTCTTGTAGCCGGGTCCTTTTTCACGTTACGGATTATTGTATTTATTTGCTCCGCCGTTTCTTGTTGGGCTGCTACCAGTTCTTCAAATGATGCCATAGTTGAGTTGCGTTGCTTCTCAGTTATCGTTAGGAACGCTCTTGAAATATAGTTGTTGCGTGTATTGTAGTGATCCTTTTATAGTTTTAGGACCGTCGGGGTCACCAAATGTTTGATCGCAATAAATTGCCTTTGAACACCAAAGGCTTCCCTTGGAGTTCAGAATTGTTTAAAAACTAAATTTAGCTACTGAGTTTAGCCCAGGTAGAAACACCTTGTGCTAATTTTAATTAAAAGTTGAGTCTGGGTAGAAACACCGAGACTTAGTCAAGCAATCAGAAGAAAAGTTAATCTTTGTTTGCCTAAATTTCTTTATTATTGCTGGTCTTTTATACAAGTTAATTTCTTACGTCTAAATTAAAATTAACAACAATAACAATATCAAATATACAATTTTAGCAATTTTAATAAATGCCTTATTTTGCACTATTGTAATATAAAACCTTTTTAAAGGTAAATGACTTACTTAATTTAAGGTAAATGACTTACTTAATTTAAAATAAACTAGTAGAGGTAAATGACTGATTTTTTGTCGTGTAAGTGTTTTTTTTTCTTTTACGTTAAATAATTTGGTCTGGTGTTTTTTTTGTTTTTGTTTTCTTTTTTATTTTTATTTTGAAGTTTTAGATTTTGTATTAAATTAAATTGTTCTTTTGGAATTTTTAGAAATTGAATTAATATGTATTAACAATAAGTATGTTCTAAAAAGTACCAGATTTTTCCCTTTTTCCCCTGTTATAAATGTACTTTAAATTTTCTCAATTACAAATTTAGTAAATTTAAAATTTTATCCAAATTATCCAATTGTATTGTATTGTATTTTCCTGTTTTGGGTACCTTTTTTTGTCCCCCCTAAAGTATTCAAAAAATCTTGTCCAAACTAGTCCGTCAATGTGAAAACTTTACTCTAATTTGGGTCCCTACGCATAGGAGCTACTATGGTAATGAATGTGCGGACGAGCTCGCCAGTGGGGGTCTGTAGTCAATATTTAGTTGGGGACTATTTTAAGCAAGATCTCCAGACACTTTCTTAAAAAAGTCGTCAACTGGTGGAGTGGACTAAATACATGTAGAGTGGCCAAGCTTACATGCACTTCTTTTGATAAGTATTAGGCATATGAGCTGAGGTCGGAAGGACATTTCGAGGTTGCTGACAGTAGAAGGGTAACTGGATGTTAGGAAAACATGCAAGTCGGGTCGGAGTTCTCTCGAACTATCATTGTTTTAGGTGTCTAAATTTGCCGAAAGAGTAATCGGTATTCAATCTCCCGCCCTTGCTGCCAAGGGATATAGGTTTTTGGGCAAATATATACTTGATGACCTCTCTGAGATACCTCACGGCTACGGGGTGATTTAGTGCCCCCTCTTAGACTCAAAGTAATGTGTTCTTGTAGAAACAGTGTCATTTAGACTTCACATGACAGTTCGTGCGTAGTGAACTACCACGATATCCAGCCAACCAATCATTCCAACAAATTTAACTTAATTAAAGTCGGTATGCTATTAGGCGATAATAATTAATCATATATGCTCATGTATAAAAAATTAATTAAAAAAAGTGCCAAAAAGGGACAATTTTTAGGCCTCACACATGTGAATTTGAAAAGGTATTTTTGTGTTCTACTTTATTGTTTAGCTCGTCATGTGTATTTGAGATCTAAAAAGGAGAAAAAATTGAACAAATATCGAACACTTCTTTAAACACTAGACTTTAGCAAGTAAATTTGCCTTGTCTAAAAGAGATTAAACTGAATTTCTGGTTAAGTTGGAATTAAGTTTAAGTTGAGCTCTACTCATGGTATATTAACTCCAGGTAGACGCACCGTGTATTTTATTGCTACAAAAACTTCCTGAATGTTAAAATAAACACTTGAACAGCTTATAAAAAAAATAGCAAAATGTTAGTAAATAAGAAATATTTGTTTTACATACACGTCTAGTAAAAAATAGTTTATTTAAACGAATAAAAAAAGGCAAACAAATTTTGACATTTGGGAAGAGAAATGTATAAACAAAATTGATCAGCTGTGGACTTAAGTCTAGCTGGAGGCTCTACTTAAATTTCAGTTGCACCTTTTTTAAGTGTTAACGGGAACATAGTGAAAATAAACTTGGTAAACTCTGATTTTAAAACAACATGTCGTCTGCCTTTTGTTTTGCAACAGTAAAGCAATTGCTAGTAAGTTCAAGGAAAAATGTTGCAAGAAATGTATGAATGCACTCGTATATGAAATAAATTTCAATGAATTTTTGCAAAAATAATAAAAAAAAAATATAACATTTTTACTTTTAAATCAAATCGAAAAGAAAATGTTTTATTTATACGATGACAGAAGCAATATTTCATTAGGGTAACTTAGTGGCTGGGTTGAGAAGCATATTGGGTATGAAAATAAATTAAAGACATAAAAAGGATTTAAATATATTCTATATTGTACAATATATGTTGTTGATGACAGAAGCAATATTTCATAAGGATATTTGCTGACGGAGTTAATAAGCATAAGTATGAAAATAAATTAATGATTAATTAATAAAAAGGATTAACCTATATTCCATATTGTACAATATATGTTCATTCCTTATGCAATGGCGCTTCAGAGTTAAAATAAATGACTTTATTATACGTTAGTCCTTCTGCTACTTTTTCCTCAGAACCTTTGACACATGTTGATGGTTGAGTGCGTTACGTAGCCCGATGAGTTTTTGAACTCAAGTATTAGTTTGACTCCTTTACACTATAACCTTGAAATTTTTGTAAGGTGGTTATACATATATCACGTGTGTGTCATACAATTAATATTAATGGAGGAAAAGAAATTTCTTTCAGGTCATTTGTAACACTATAAAGCAAATACAAATACAACTTAAGTTTTATTATTTAGTTTTACAATTATAGGAGGTAATGTTTAGAACATTGGTTCCCAATTTAACAACAAACGTTGAAAATTTTCCAATACATTTTTCGACAAACCAAAAGTTTTCGAAAAATGTTCTATTTCAGCATAATGTGTTCTTTTTAAGGGAAATTTTTTATTGTATCAATTGTAATGCATATTAAATAGATTTAGGAACTGCTGAATTATCTACCAAATTTTACAAACATACAAGTATTTGAAGGTAATATACATGTTAAACTATGTAGTTGGTATGTTGTAAGAACTGCAGCAACAAACAGCCTTCACTTAAGGCATGAGGGTTCTTGTTGAAATAAAAACAGAATTTAATTGTTTATTTATATAAAAGTTAAAATGGTCTTAAGGTGAGTAGAGAGAAACAAACGGTTTAACTCAAAATGTGTTGTTATGGTTGTTAACCTACTTAGTATTTAATATTTAATAAAAAAAAAGAAGAAAACTAAAATAAATAAAATTTTTAACAGCTGTTGAGTTCTTGTCTACATTAAGAGTGTGCATTTGTGTTGACAATTTAGAAAATGAATTATTAAGTCAAGATAAATTATGAATTAACGACGTCGTTTGTTTCTAGGCTACCTCAGTCATGAAATCAAAGGAAAGTCAAAAATAATATTTGATGATATTTATTTTTTTTTTCACCTTTATTTTCAATAGGAACCACTGTATAAAGGTGAGCCATAAGTCACAAGGGGATTTAAAAATTTAAAAACTTTTTCGTTTATATATAAATTTTTTAGATTATAAGTTTAAATGACACCTTGATAATAAACAGTGGATAGATTCATGAGTAAGAAAGGAATCAGAATAATAGAATATTATTATTAAAATCAGCAATCAATTCTTTTACCACAAGGAGCATAAGGATTTCGCCTTTTGAAGCATTGATTTATTGCCTTAGTTCGTCGTCACCACCAATATGGCACCGTAAGAGATTTGCCGCGAACCTTTAGAACACTGCACTGCATTCGCACTGCGGAAAATATTAAACGTGTTGAGCAAAGTGAAACATCTTCCAGAAGGTGTACTGCTAAGCTAGGAGTACATACTTCGTATGTTATTCCGGTTCATTAAAAAAAAAACACTTACTGTTATTCCCATATAAGGTGAAATTGATCCAAGAATAAGAACCCCCGGATCATCGGAAACGCCCGAAATGAAATTAACTTTATTGAAAATCTGATTATGAGTGATGAAGTTCACTTTCCTTTGAATGACTTTGTAAATAGTCGGAACTGTAGATTCTAGGGATTTGAAAATCCAAGAGCCATTCATCA
Organism: Phyto melanocephala; assembly: GCA_941918925.1. NCBI lineage: Eukaryota > Metazoa > Arthropoda > Insecta > Diptera > Rhinophoridae > Phyto > Phyto melanocephala. The sequence goes on along the minus strand of OW799236.1, from coordinate 20,660,778 downwards.
GCGTCAATTGTTTCCCATTAGATGAACAGTATGGTGTTGTATTATATCTGAAAATTTCATCGGGTCTTACTTCTTCGAAAATGAAGATAGAAGTGATGTAACCGTAAATAGAGAGCGGTTTCGGTTTATGATAGAACATTTTTGACTTTCTGGGCTCGATTGTCGTTCTGTGAAATGAAAAGTTTGTGTATGTCATTTTATATGGTGTCACCATACCTTTTGCTGTACAAAAACTTTTCATTTCACAGTTTTGCAAAACGAGAATTGAGCCCCTGCTCTTTAAAACAGACCTAAGATGTGGTTTCAGCATGATGAAGACACTGACTACACTTCCAAAAATTAGAAAATTAAATCGACAGTTTGCTAGATTTTTCAGCACCCGACTGACTATTTTCTTTGGGTGTGTTAAAGGAGCAAGTATGTGTGAACAAGCTCGAAACAATTCTTAAACTCAATGCCATTATTGTTGAAGATTTTCGAGCGCCAAAGTCACAAATTGAAAAATGTTGTGAAAAATCATTTTAAACGAAACAGGGGCCATTTATGTTACATTATTTTCTATACTTAGTGTTAATTTTACACCACCCTGTACATATATAAGAGTGTCCCATGCTTTACGCTCGTTTTAAATAAAAAATCCTTCCTTAAGCGCTTACTTTTTTAAATTTAAATAAAACAAACAACACGTGTGATAAATCATCGTTTTGTATTCGTTTGAAAGGTCTATCGATACCATTTTTATGGAATATAACACCGTAAAAATGTCCGGTGAATCTTCGCTGGTAAAAAATCGCATTAAATTTGACTGATTTTGTTGACTTTTAAGGCCTTCTCTCATAGACGTGCGACTTAAGAAAATCCCACAAAGCGTTGTCTAACAAGGTCAAATCGCTTGATTTTGGTGGCCAGTTTACATAGCCTCCATGTGTGATGACCATACCCTCAAATCGTTCGTCCAAAATGTCCAGTTTGGCATGGACTGGAAAAAGAGTAAACAAAAAAATTCTATATCATAAACATGAGTGTTTAGGACCGACGACCTTTAAAGTCTACTCTTTAGTGTTAATTGCTCGTTATGCAATTAGCCGGGATTCATACATCAAAAAACGACCGAAGACCTCTTGCAAGTATGCTAGAGAATCCCAAGAAATCGATTCTTTTTCATGCACAAAAACTCGTATCATCGAAGACTTTAATTTGAAAAATTTGTAATTTTTTCTTAGGGCCATTATTATAACTTACCGATAACTAAAGTTAGGATGTTATCGAACAGCTAACTAGTTTTTCGTTATTACAACTTCACTTTAACCTAAAAGTGTCCGAAAAGTTAAAGAGAAGATCACTCTACCTTTATCTTTTAACGTGAGGTTTATAATTAAAAGTTACCATATTTTCTACCGTATAAGGGAATTGTTTACTATTTGCTTGTAGTTGCCACTTTGTTTTTAAAGAACTAATTAATTTGTTCAGCATTTGCTTTGGCGCTGCCATATTTAAAAAAAATACAATTTATTTTACAGGCAGGTTGTAATAACGAAATATACTTAGTGGTCAGTTTATTGCTCACGTTAACAAAAGTTACCTTTTATTAACATTAGCTTTGTCGGCAAGTTGTGATAATGGCCCTTAAACTTCTAGTCCTGGACCGTTTGTAGTTTTGGCAGGAAGGCACAACGACTTAAATGCTATGTCTATCTCTCACAAAAGTGACGTAAATTTGCCACCAGGAGTGCATGATTTGACTTCATTACTTTAAATTATAAGTCATTGAAAGTTGAATGTCTCGAATTAGTGGCACCGAGCAATATTTTATTTTATACATACGTAAATACACACACAAGAGCTTTTTAATTAATACTATTTTTTTTCCAATATCAACCAACTAAGCAGCAGCAAGCAGGCACTTTTCTTTTAAATTTTATTTGCAAACATTTTAATTTATATATTGATATGTACATGGAAAATGAATGTGAAAAGTAAATAATAAAACGTCCTTCACTTAACTCAAATGACACGAAAAAAAAACAAAGAATTATCACTTAAACTAGAAACAAAAATTTAAACAGAAAAAAAGTAAACGTAAAAGTAAGTAAAATTATATATACGACTGTGCCAACGTATACTTATTCAATAAGGCCCAAGTCTAGAAATGATTTTAAAGAATTTTTTGCGTTAAAGATTTAAGTAAAATTTAAAGTTTCAGTTTTTATATCCTTCACACGAGAGTGTAAAAGAGTATGTATAGGTTAGGTTAGATCCAGCAGCCGCCCGAAGGCATAGCTCACTTGGGTCCTCCGAGGGTCCCGTTGTGATACCGTAGGCACCATCGCCCGTTCGTCTATGTCCTCTGGCCGTCGTTCCTCAGCCATCCTGTCCTGTTCACGAAGGTATGGATCCTTCCCAGATTAACTGCGGAAAGACAAGTTTTACTTACAAGTATTCGTTGACCTAGAATCTGGCGTCTCAGGTCCCCAAATGCAGGACAATTGCTCAAAGAGTATATATAAGTTTGTCCGTTCGTAATTTCCGCAATATTCACTTTAGACCCTTTATAGTATAATATAGTTCGAATATTTATAGACTGAGAAATTGATTTAGCTTGGTCCATCTGTCCGTATGTATTTTGAAATCAACTTTTTGAACCATACACGTAAAATCCAGCCTCTTAAATGGTATCAATTAATCAGAAATGCTTTCGAGAATTTTGCTATTGAAAATCAGTTATGTAAATACATAACGTGCTTAGCTATGAGCGAAAGAACACGATTGCAAAGTTTGTTTGGTTTTGTAGTGGTTTAGAAGAAATTTGGCTACTTCGCTCATGATAAATTTTGGCTGAAAATCATCCCTTTCATCATTCACGTTCAGAAGAGCCTCAGCGTAGTTTCCTTAAATTATTCGCCGAAATTCACTGTAGAGATGAACGTTCGCTTCCCTCATTCTTACCTTTTCTTATACATATGTATATTGGTTTGTGTAAGTGTTTGTTTCCTCTCTCACTTTTTTTAAATGTGTTATTATATCCTTCACCTGTGTTGCTAAGGAAATACATTTGTATATATTTAGCTTTTTCAATGTAATCTTTACAATATTCCGACCCCGATAAAGTATGTATTTTCTAAGAGCTTATGAATAGGAAAGCTGATTGAGCTATGTCCAACTGTCGGCTAAAATTAACTTTTGGAAGCCCCTACATGTTGCACAGACTTTTATTATCTATTTGTTCAATGTCAAAATTTTCGACCGGACTATTTGGGCACAGGGCTCATGGGGCCCTGATGAAAGAGCTCAGGTCGGGTTCACGGATGGTTCTAAGCAATCGAATGGCGATACGGTGCTGGTATTTTTGGTCCGGGATTTCAAAAGACCCTGCTTATGGGCAAATACCCGTCGATATTTCAGACCGAAATTTATAGCATTTATGGCTCGCGATGTCAACTCGCCTTTGGTGCTGGAATTGATTGGCGTCCTTAATCGACTTGACATTCACAATTTACTTTGGATTCTGGGTCATGAGGGCCATGTTATTAATAAACGTGCTGACCGCCTTGCAAACTGTAGGGCGAGCCGTAAAATGATTAGTCCAAAGCCTTTTTGTGGTGTACCCTCATGTTACATTAAGGGTGAACTATCCGCCTTCCTTGACGCTGAGTTTGCTTCTCACTCGCGAATAGTTCAGGGTCAACGTCAGTCTAAGAGGTTCGTATGCCTCTCAAGATTCTAGGAAACTTCTTCTTTTTCTAGACAGAAAGGACCTGAGATTTTCGTCTGGTTTTCAGGATCTCATAGCACTCTGCGCAAGAAGAATAGTTGTTACGCCAATGGGCATTTGGAATTCTTTACCTCGTAGGGTACTTGGCTTTATAAAAATACCTATTTTTGGTAGTGGAACTTATGGGCCAATTTACTATTACTACTCGGAAAAAATCGTAGTTGTGAACTTAATACTAATATTTGCTAACTTGAGCAAGTCATCCTCTGAAATACACAATCATAAAATGCTTAACAATTTTAACAAAAATGTTGCTAAAATCAATTAACAAACAGTAAAGCAAAATATAATAAACTGCTTTGTCTGCTTTAATATTTAATAGAAAAATCAATAATTTTAAAAGTTTTTGTAGAATTTGTATTTGTTTAAAAAAAATTGCCAATAAATAAGATCTTTTTTTTGCAATCAGGTGAGACATATAAAAAACTGAATTTATTAAAATGCTTTAATTTACTTTGTATTAAAAATATATAAATAATAGAATATTTAGTATAATTTATAGTCGTTCGTTTTAATGTTTAAATTTCTTAAGTTTCATGCCAAATACTACTCTTTGTTTAGTCTCTCTTAAAAAAAATATTTTAAACAATTTGTTTTCGTTGTTGTTTTACCCAATATACCTCTAAGTAAATACATAAATAAACAAAAATTGTTTTTTAAAAATTAATGCAAGTCATAACCAAAATATTTACTAAACAAAGAAAATTGTAATTAAAATATCTCACAAATACAAAAGAAATAAATTTTCATGGTTAAAAAAAACACGAAAAATAAAAAATTTTAAATTTTTTAAAATTTTCATATGTTTTTATACCCTACACCATTATAGCAGCACAAAAAAAATAACCGTCATTCTACGGATGGTCTTGGAATAAATCTTTGAGTTCAGTAAGCGATGTTGATCGTCTGTCTAGTAAATCTTGTATTCAAAATTAATTTTTTGTATTGAAGTTTGGTTTACATAACTTTTTGAGACCCAAAACCGAACCCGAATATAATATATACTTTATCTAAAGTGTACTTTATCTGAAGCGTAAAGCCATTACGAAAGTTCGGTATTCATTCCTTGATCTCGTTTTATGTTGTATTTTTTTGATGAATTACTTTATTTATGTTTCGTTGCCATGTTGTTTTTGGTATTCTTTACATTCTGGTTCCTTGAAAGTTCCACCATAGGGCAATTCTGCAGGTTTTTTTTTACATATTTTCTTAATAAAGTGCACAAGGGTATATATAGCTTTGTAATTTCTACAGTTTTCATTTCCGATCCCATAAAGTATATACATATAATCTGGAAGCTTATGAATAGAGGAGTCGAACTGTCTGTCCGTGTGATGGTTGAAGTCAACTTTTAGAAGCAACTATATGTTCCTCAGATCTGTGTATGGAATCAATCTTTCGGAAATATATGGGAATGAATCGCTATTGAAATTCAGCACAATCGCCCATAACTTTCCCACTTTTTTACCATCAAAATTAAAATTTTTCAGCCATTGAATAATTTATTTATTTGCTACTATTTGTAGATATAACATGCTTGTAGAGATATTCGTGAAAATTTTTAGATAATTCGGGCTCTAATCGGTAAAGTTATAAGCAAACATTTTTTTGAAAAATTATATTAAAAAAATTTCCAAACGAAAATCAAATTTTTTCAGCTTCTGGACAACCGAGAGAGTCAGTATTAGTATTATCTGAAAGGACTTGACTAGCGCAATATAAGCACTATAAAAAATTTAAATTTATGTTGGCCGCCACTACAAAATGGCGGACAATAAATTTATACATGGGTCAAATCGGGTATTTTAAAATGTAACTCCTTCAACCCCCACAATATTGGTATCAAATGAAAGGGCTTGTCCAGTAGAACACAGTAAACTATTAAAAAATGAAAAATCCAAGATGGCGTCTATAATAAAATGGCGGATCAAATTTTTTTAACTCCATCAATATGGGTATCAATATAAAGGGCTTGACTAGTAGAATACGGATAGCTACGTAAAAATTCAAAATCAAGGATGGCTCCGAAAATAATAAGGAAAAAATGGAGTATAACATGAAATATAGGTTAAGCTACCATGTGGGATCTTTAGCCAGGTTTGCTGTTAGAGTTCAGGATTCGCAGCCGTACAATAGCAGTGATGCATACAAATGAACTCCTAGAATTGTACTTACACTTTAAAATTTAACGTAGAAATATTCGTAACGTAACATTTATCTACGTTCTTAAAATTTTATAATAAACTTATTAAATCGCAAACTTGTTTGTGTTGTAGGGTTAAAAATGGTCAAGCTTGACTGACTTTAATTTTCGTAGTTTTTCTATTTTTGTTTTTTTTTTAATAAAAAATTATTGTTTTTTCAAACAACATATAATTGGTGTATTCAGAAGAAGTCTTAAAGTCATAATTGTCCCAAAAATTTTAAAATTATTGAATTTGTTGTAAAATTTGTAGGCCTTTTTATAATTTATAAAAATTATGACATGCCAATACGAAAAGTCGTAAGTCGAAAAGTCGATGCAAAGTTTTTCCCTTGCGCAAATAAATGTAAAACCTCTTTCCATTTGAAGTAAAAAAATAACAATTATTTTTCTACACCCATTTTGTTTTAACTGTCCTCACTTCAACGTTATCTGTTGAGAGAGCCCTAAGTTATAATAATATACACTCACAAGTTTAAATGGCATATTTATCAGCTGATTATTTTTTCTTAACTTATTTTAAGCTTCAGCTGTCAAAGTTCATAGCTAAAAAAATTTTCTCTTTTCTCTTTTTTTTTCAAATGTCAAACCTCATGAATATATCTGTGGCTTGGAGCTAAAAGGGCCAATGTCACTTTTTTGCTCTTGTGAGTTAATCATTGCATTAGATTTGTTTTCTTGCTCTTTTTCATTTTGGTAAAACAGCTAAAGTCCTACTTAACCAAGAACAGCTTCATAAATAAAATGCTGGCCAATGTCACTATGAAAGCATCTATAAAAGTTAAAGTTCAATTCCAATTTTCTCAAAAGTAAATATTTTGACATTGGACCTTTTAGCTCCAAGCCTTGGAGGAAACAAATTTCTTGAAGAAAAAAATTTTTCGTTTTTTTTATACTTAATTTTAAGAATTCTTAAGTCCCAAGGCAGATTAATATGCCTTGTTTAGTCATAAATATTTATTTTTAAAATTTTTTTATTGTTTTATTTTGCAGGCCTACGAAAAACGTTTTCCTACCTGCCCCCAAATGCCCATAGTGCTTGACTGTGAAATTACCAAAGATGAGATATTAGAAAATGGCGCCAAACGCAATACAAGTCGCCGTTGTACATTGGCCGTCGACGCCCCGTATATTTTTAAAAAACTTATTGGCGTCGATGTGGTGTATTTCCTACAACATAATTTCCTTGATCTGGCCAATCGTACGCTGAATATTGAGGCCACTAATGAGAGTTTTTCTTCTCGTATCGAAATATTTGAAAAATGTCGTTACTACGCCCACCCCGATAATCCCGATTGGACATGTTTCGATCAGACGGCCACTTTGGATATAAAGAATTTTTTTGGTTTTGAACATTCCATGGAGAAAATGGGCATGAAGCAATATACCCAAACTACCCTAAAGGGCAAAGAGATTATTGAATATTTTATAGAACAACTGAAAGAGGAGGGTATAACGGAGGTGGAAAGATGGCAACCGCCCCCAGACGCTCCTTTGTCGCCGAAATCCGCTGAAGAGGAAAACAAGAAAAATGGTACGAGTACTCACGGTATATTATTGGATGGTGATTTTATAGCCAAACATTTGGGACAATTGACACCCATGCAGGAGTCCAAGTTACTGGAATTGAGAAAACTATTAGATGATATAGAAAATCTAGAGAAAGTACCCGATTATCAAACGATTTTGAGATTCTTAAGGGCAAGAGATTGGCATGTTAATCAAGCTTTAACTATGCTGAGAGATTCTTTGAAATGGCGCCAAGAGAATAATATAGATTCTTTACTAAACGACTATAAAACGCCTTCAGTGGTAACGGAACATTTTCCCGGCGGCTGGCATCATTATGACAAAGATGGTCGTCCCATTTATATTTTAAGATTGGGTCACATGGATGTTAAAGGTTTGCTGAAGGCCATAGGTACAGAGGGGTTTTTAAAATTGGTAAGTTAGACTTTTTTTGGTTTGTTAAAGAAGTCGTAAAATTTTCAAACCGTTTTTTGAAGACTCTCCATATATGTGAAGAGGGCATACAGAAAATCAATGAATCGGCCGAGAATTTGTCTAAACCGGTTTTGGATTGGTGTTTGGTAGTAGATTTAGAGGGTCTGTCGATGCGACATTTATGGCGCCCTGGTGTGAAAGCTTTACTTAATATTATAGAAAATGTGGAACGTAATTATCCCGAAACTATGGGCCGGGTTTTGGTGGTAAGAGCTCCTCGGGTATTTCCCATAGCCTGGACAATTGTATCGGCTTTTATAGGTTAGTTTTGTGGCGTATATAGTTTAATAAAATTAAATATAAAATTTTGCTTTTTTTTTTCCTAAACAGATGAAAATACCCGCTCTAAATTTATTTTCTATGGCGGCTCCGATTGTGTACACATGCAAGACTGTTTAGAGCAATATATAGATAATGCCATCATACCCGATTTCTTGGGTGGACCCTGTAAGGTAAGATGATTTTATTTTGGCCAACAACTTGCTATAATAAAACTGTAAATAATTCTTTTTTGATATTTTTGTTGCAACCGGGAAAAACTGTGTCAGTCTGATTATGTCGGATGTTTAGATATGTATAAAGCTGCATTTACACGATGACTTTCAATGTTATGACTTTTTGCAATTCTCTTTTAAAGCTGCCACCAAAAATCTTTCTCATTTTAATGATGACTTTTTTTATGATTTTTTACGTATAATCAATCGGTTAATCTTCTCTACTTGCTCGCTCGTATTACGAAAGATGTACAAATTTTGAATACAAATCCAAATATGGGTACTTCCATAGAAAAGTCTACTTTTGTCACGTAACGTCTTTAACTTTTTTTTATATATATTTCTATACATATACATACATAGAATGTAAGTAAATATATATTTAGTTAAAAATCAAAACAAATTAAACTGTAAGGACTTAAGTTATAAGCGTTTAAAGAATCTGGCATTACGCGACATTTCTGTGAAAGTGTCCATATTACGTATATTACATATACAAATTAAAAAACATTTTTATTTATCACTTTGCTCTCAGTTTGATACGATAGCAGAGTTTCATGACATAAAATAATGCATCAAAGTCATCGTGAAAATGTCCGCTATTTTGTCAGTGTCCACACATGTAACTTTAATTTGTGGAATTTTTGGATTTGTGAGAAAGATATTTATCTCTAATTAAAATGGGTACATGTTTACACTTTTCCACTTGAAATTGGCTGTGTAAAAAGATGTAAAAAAACAATATTTTAAAATTATTGAATTGAAAGTTTCATGTGTAGACTGCTATTTTGTTATAAAAATTTTTATTTTCTTGCATTATTAATTGCAGAAGATATCGTTCTTTGTAATTAAGTTCAATGATAAAACTGAAAACAAATTTAAAGTATACTCAAATCGACTTAAGCAGTTATTTCCTTTTTGCCACAGATTTGATTAAAATAAACTTTTGTAAATAATTTTTATTTTTATTTAAATTAATTTTCTTTATTCTTACTTTTTTCGGACATTTAACTCTAAAAAAGCCAACTCTGTTTCCATTCTTGTATGTGGATCAGATAAATCCTAAATATTTTAATTACTGTTATTTAGCTAAATGCGATTGTGTAAGGCGCTAGTATTAGAATTTCCTAAATTTTTTTTGCTTTGTAAAATAAATGTTTGTTTTTTGTGTTGAAATAATCACGGTTTGTGTCCTGAAGTATAATTTTTAATATTTTCTTTTTATTAGTTTTGCATTTAGAAATATGTATCACTCATCAACCATAAGTAACATTTTGTTAATCGGGGAATTTGTTAAAAACGATACTATCCTAATCAACATAATAAATTTAAACAGAACAAAATTGCGCTTTGCCAGATCCGCTAGTTGGCAGTTGTTGTTTGTGAAGTAGACTTAGACCTCTTTCAGATTAGGTAAGTCTCTTGCGCAAGTTACTGGCGCAAATCTTGTGTTTATAGACAAAAGGGGTATGGTCGGGTTAAAAGAAAGAAAATTGCTCATATTTGATAATACACTTGCCTGTACTCGGCAAGTACAAGCAAGTTTTTAATGGAGAAAGCAAGTTAAAAAGAAAATAAAAAACAAACTTGCGCAAGAGACTTGCCTAATCAAAAAGGGGACTTTAAAATGCATAATTTTTTGAGCACCAGAAAATGATTTTAAAAAGAGTAATTTGTTCTTTTCGTTGTATTACTCAATATTATGATCATAGTTTTACCAAAAACTATTCTTGTATTCGAAAATTGGGAAACTGGGAGTGGTTTGGGGAGATAAATATTCTCCTTTTTATGATTAAAGATAAGCAACTAAAAAATTTATTTGCCTTATACCACTTAAGAATGCACTACTTATATAAGTCTCAGAACCAAAAATATCACGAATGTCTCCTTTTTTAAATATCACAATTTATAAGTTCCCTCCGCATATTCACAATTAAATTTTAAATTTATCCAAAAATTCTAGACAATAAATTAAAAAATCGATTTCGTGTTTAGTTTTGTTTAATTTAAAAAAGATATTTTTGATAAATTTTCTATTTACAAAATATTTTCGTTGAGTTCTCCAAAACAAAAATATTTTAAATATTCGTTTCGTAATATGTGGGTTCATTTTCATTACTTATTGTTTTTAATTGTTATTTATTACTTAACTGTCTCTAAGTAAGTAAACTACGGCTTTATGCATAATAACAAACTGTGTGCTAACTAACGAGCTGCTATCTTTCCCTTATGGAAATTTCACCATAAAAAGTTAGCATCCTATTAGTTATCACACTGTTTGTTATTATGCATAACGTCACTAGAGTGTAAAAACTAACCGAGAAATGCAATAAAGTTAGTTAACGTCCTACATATTTTCGTCTTACAATTTATCATTTATATTTATGTTTCGAATAATAAAAGCTTTTAAGCCCAAGTGCTTTTGTCAGCGTCTTGTGTACAAGCTTGTTTATTAAAAAAAATTTTTCTGTGATTTTATACTTTAATTGAAAGAAGAAATTTTAAATATATATCCTCTGCTTACTTTTCCCTTACCTAGACTCTTATTCATGAGGGCGGTTTGGTGCCCAAAACGCTATACAAAATGAACTCTTTGGAGGAAGACGAACACAATGATCACGCCAACAAAACAGAAGCCACTAACAGTTCGCTGGGTAATCAACATCACTTGCATCAAAATCTCTATAAAACTGTGGAACTAAAAACCGGTTATACTCATGAGGTGATTATAAAGAATTCTGATCCAAAAAGTGTTTTGACCTGGGATTTCGATGTGTTGCGCAGTGATTTGCATTTTACTCTGTATAGAGTAACCAAAGATTTGCCTGAGAAACTTGGTAACAATAGCAAGAGGTGTATAAAAGCTTTTAAGGAAATAAAATTCGTGTTTCTTTATTGTATTATAGATCTAGCAGTGTCCTTTTTCGATTCGGGCGATTTTCAGGAGGGTATCAACTATTTTAAAGAGGAACCTAGTTTAATATGTCACAAAAAGGAGAGTGTGCAGGTGAGTTAAAATTTTTGTGCGAGTATGTTTAAATTTTAAGTGAAATTAAATTGTTTAAAAGTGCAGTGATCATTTTGAACAATATAGGAAACTGCAAATTGTGTACAAATCTAATAAATAAAAATCAAATGTTGTTTGTTGGTAATCGCATCACTTAAGAACGGCTACACTGATTTATGTATGTCATAACTTAACTAAGGTTTTTACGGAAATAAAAATTGACCACGCCCATTTGTACGTTTAGTTTTTTATTTAATCTATAATTGGAGAACATCTGGATCGATTTGTCTAATTTTTTTAGTAACCTAGAAGCTCGATAATGGAAATTTAAAAATATTAGTTTGAAATTTTTAACATTTAAAGTGGGTGTGGCACACATTTTCCAAACAAAATCAACAGTTTTTGACGCATATCCAGAGTACTGTAAACCTAAAGTCTGAGCTGGAAAATAGCAATAGGCGTGGTACTTTCAATATAAAGAAAAACAATTATTAGATAACTAGAACCTTATTACATCTACAATTTTAAAACTTTTTATTTTACTTTTATCTCAGTTGTTTTATATCAATAAAAAATCGATTAGATCGGAGCAGGGGAAGTGATATATAATATATTTAATGGCCTATCTGCAGAACTGTAATTCATATAGTCTTAAAATTCTGTATAATTAGATACGATATTAATTTACTTTTACGGGCGGAAAATCTATAGGATCGGAGCAGATAAAACCCCAACCAACATCTTTGCCCGCCCCTTTAAACCAAAAATACATTTGAGGACATTTCTAAAAAACTGTAAACATTATTTGGCTTAAACTTAGCACGAGCTATTTTTCATAATTCGACCCAAAAACGGTAAGGATCAGAAAGGGGAGAGAGATACCCTCATAAGAATAAACTGCTCTTTATGACAATTGTTGCATACCCGACAAATGGCAGCAATTAATATTAATGCCAAAATATTGCTCCGGCCAGAAAAGCGTTCCGGTTCTGCTGGTTATTAAATATTTTTTATAAAAAAGTAGCTCCATTGTAACATAAACTTTTAAATAATATATTTTCCCTACATTTATTTTAAAAAAAAAACAAAAAAAAACACTTGTTCAAATTTTAAAATAATCTTATGTTTTTTAATATAATTTTTTTTTTCAATTAGAAAATTCATCAAAAGCTTTTAAATTAAAAATTTAGTTATTCAAAATTTGTATTAAGCAACAATTTGATTTTTTAATTAAAAAAATATATTCTTTTATTATTAAAAATTATTAAAAATTTCTTGAAAATATTCTATAAAAATAATATTTATTGAAATTAAAAAAACAATAAAATTAATTGACTTTTTTTCTAATCAAAGTTTTTTTAAAAGACAATTTGCAAAATTGTTTAATTTATAAGCTTAAAATTCAATACAAATTTTCTATAAAAACATTTATTAACCATTTTTCAATTTATTATTTAATTTTAAAAAATATTAATTTTCTTCACAATTTTTACAGGGTTCCCATGTCATGACTCACAAAGACAACTATGTTCTGCACTGGTTTAGTCCCAGCTGTGGCTCGGAAGGTTCTGCCCAATTAAATTATTTCTTTGAAGTCCTAAGCTCAGCGAACTACCACGGTTCGATGACCAGCTTACAATCGGGATTCTCTTCAAATTCAGCTGCTAGCTCTTTGCAAAGTCGATGATATGAGGAGGCACCTAACAGTGCTAGAAGTGAGGACAACGACACCCTAGATTTTTTACAAATACACGAGCATCAGCTCAATTCAGGGACTTTAATGGAGAAAAGTCTTAATTAAGTTTTTTTTTTGCATATTTTAAAAATGATGTTAAAACGTTTAAAATTTTGTATAAAAAACAAAAATAGGAAGCAGTGTGATTTACGGTCTGTCTAAATGAAAAAAAAAACATGTGGCTTTTTTTATAGGCAAATCTCAGTTAAAAATCAAGTGGATACATATTTTATATTTAAGGTTTTATTTTAGAAAAAAAGGCGTGTACCTCCCACAATATTCACATGTTTACAAGAATTAATTTTTTCGTGGACAGGCCTTAACAAGAAAAGCATACATACGTTTTATATTTTATTATCCTCAATTTAATTTCTTTTATTAAATTAGGCTGTTTCAAAGAAATCTATATTTATAAAGATTTGCTTATTCTATTTGCGTTATGATAAAACAAATTATGGGAATCTATGTTTTTTTTAATTAAGTTAAAAATGCCAAACTATACTAATTATTTTTAGTAATCATTAACACGAAAGACCAAAATCTACACTCACAAAAGTAAAATTCACACGAATAAATAAAATACACACGAGTAAATATTAATATTATAAAAAAATTAAATATTAAACAAAATTCCATTTTTAAATGGTTGTAAATTTACAAGGGCATTAATTAATTGATTTTGGAGATTTTTTTTTAAAGGTCAATTGTTAAATATCAAAGAAAATTTGCCTAAAAACCCAAAAGTAAAAATATTGCAAAAAAAAAAAATAATAATAATAATGACAAAAAAATATTCGCATGGCCTTTTTTAATTTATTTCTATTTATAAGCTTTTTATAAAATAAATTTTATATATACATATGCATGTATGTACATACATATGTTATGTACATGCATACATTTAAATAAAAAATAAAAAAGTATTTTAACAACAAAAACAAAAAACACGCAAACGAGTTTAAAGATAAAAAAACCTATTTAATATAAATAAATCTATTTTAAATTAATAATTTTAAGTGGCTCTTATTTAATAAGTTGCTTCAAGTTATAAAAAAATACAAACATGTCTATTACAAAATATATTTAAATTAGTTATAAAAGATACAGTTTAAGTTTTATTTATTATAAATACATACCAGCATGTATTAAACATATTTATATAGTATTTTTCTGTAAAAATTGTATTAACTTATTGAAAAAAGTCTATAAAGTAGAAAAAAAAAAAAATCATTTACTCTTTTACTTTCTCAAAAATGATTTCATTATGTATATCATATTTAAAAAGTTAATATGAATTTTTAGCAAAAAACAAACAAGATTAGTAATTATGTAATAACGATAGCAAAATTGATAAACAATATTATTAAGAATTTTAATCAAATGTTTCATGTTAATTAAGTGTATAAGTAATAAATTATGGAAAAGAAAAGCAAAACTAAAAAAAAATTGTTTTTAATTTGGAAACTTATGAAATGGGAATAAATTTTGTAGCAACTGGTAAAGCATTCTAGATAACCCTTTAGGCATTGGCACATACCATATGGGCAATTCCATGTCATCGTACGTGACATTTGTACTCTTATAAAGTAGAATAATTTTTGCAAATGTAAGAGTAACTGAAAAAAAAATTAGATCTTTATGTTCCATTCAGAGAGTACTTTATTTAAAAAAAAAATCATTATATTCAAATAATTGTTGTCTAAAATATCGAGCAAAATTAGAGTATATCGTACGTGACTGAAAACGGAAGTGGTTTTGAGGTATATATGAAAATATGAAAAAATCTGCGAATCTTGGGAGGAATTTTTTCTTTTTTTAATTTCTTACACTAAACCACACATTTTTTATTTAAAATCCATCATACTTAATTGAAAACAATCTTTAAATGATTTTATAATAAATATATATTAATATCGTACGTGACATATCGTATGTGACAGATTTTTCTCTTATAATATTTTTAGGTATATATGTTAAGAAAAAAAGTTAAATTCTAAATTAGGTGCTAAGTTTCACCTTAGCCTACTACAAACTAGTTAAGTTTTAACTTTTTCCCTTAATGAATATGCAGTTTGAGAGACATTTATAAAGTGCTTGTCATAATAGGTTCGTTCGAGAACTCACAAATTTGTACGAATTTGTACAAATTTTTACTGCATTTTACGAAATTGCGTTCGTTTACACAAATTTGTAGTAAATGAGAGCACAAATAGAGAGCGAAAAGTGACAGTTCTTGACTGAGTATTTGCAAATTTTTACAACAGAAATTTCTTGCTGTAAGATTTAGCAAAACCAAAAAACATATGATTCAAAAGGTAAACAAACAAACGTAAGCAAACAAAAAGTATACAATTTGTGAAAAAAATATTAAAAAAAAGGAAAATCCAAACAAAAGTGCAAAATATTATTAAATTTAAATTGTTTGTAAAATAAAGTTAGTTAACAATGTCTACAGACGAAAGAATGGAACTGCCTGAATCTGGCGCAGGTATACATACTTAAATACATATTTGCACATATGTATGTATGTACATAGTTCCCATTAAACTTTATTTATTTGCCATCAGCTGTTGCTTCAATCTTACGAATTTTTACAAATGTCTGTTCGAGTACTTTTTTGAACAAATTCTCTTTTTGAGAGTAAAATTTTCAATTTACTAAATAATTACTCATTTACTACAAAGTGCAGTAAAAGTACTCGAACGAACCTAATATAAAAACGTATGAAGTTTTTTGTCTTTAGATTGGGATGGACATTTTACCAAGAGATAATCAGATTAAACTCTTATTATTACTCTTAATATAATGTAATAAGCTCTAAATACCTGCGCATAGTAAAATTTGAGTGTTTTTTTATCATTAAACTTTTATTGAGAGTTTTTGTTTTTACAGTCGTGGTTGACATTTTCATGGAATTGCCCATATAAACTTGTTATTATATTTACGAGAAAGTGCTACAATATTCTAAAATAAAGTTGAAAATACCTACATGCTAGTTTTTCTTTGCACCATTTGCTCTACACTTGGAAATAATGTAATTCCATTATGAAAAGAATTTAAATACTCAGGGAAACGACTACAGGCGCAAGTTTCAAATATAAAAAATTAAATTAAACTTAATATAAATCTGTTAAATGGACTAAATAATTTTCATCTTACTAAAGATAGAAATAAGTCCGTTTTAAAATTTATTTTAAAACTGCTCACCTACCTTTTTGGAAATTACCAAAACCTTTTAATGGTTGTAATTTTACATGTTCAATTCTACATGTAAATCGATTAGTTTTGGATTCTGATGTTGATGTTTTGAATTCTGATGGACTCCATTATTTTAAGCTCTTGCTGACGGTGAAAATATTGAAATTACAAATTTGACTGATAAAAAATTATTTGCACTTTAGTTAAAAAAAAAAAAACAGTTAATAACCCGGCTTAGATTGTATCAAAAGTACTATAATTAAATCTTTTAAGATTTGTTTCTTTTTTTTCCGTTATGGTATCAAATTATGGGAAGCACTATTTTTTTATTTACTTATTTCAATTCCGTATATATTATTATATATATTTATTTATATTATATGGTAAAACAAATTGTAAGAATCACCGTTTTTTTAATTAAGTTAAAAATGCCAAACTATACCTACTAATTATTTTTAGTAATTATTAACACCAAAGACCGACCAAGAGCTACACTCACAAAAATAAAGTGCACAACAATAAATCAAATACATACGAGTATATATTAATAAAAAATAATATATTAAACAAAATTTCATTTTAAAATGGTTTTTAATTTACAAGGGCATTAATTTACTTTTTGAGATTTTTTTTTAAATGTTAATTATTGTATATCAAAGAAAATTTGCATAGAAATTTGTTTTAAAAATACATAATAATTGATTGTAAATATGCCGTTATGTGCAGCAGATTTTGTATTAATACTAAGAAACGGCATGGCAACACTATTTCACTATAAACATTAAAGCAAGGTGCACTTAATAAGGTATATGTAATAGTGAATTCGACTGAATAAGGCTGCTCTTAAGTATGACAAATTTCATAGAAAAAATATTTTAAGCGTATTTGATATTGTTTTTTTTTTATATAAAGTTTGACATTTGAGAAGAAATATACCAAAGTACATACATGCACAAATTTGACTGAAATCGCTGTCTCTAACCAATGTCAAACTTGACATAAAAACGTATCTCTAGACGAATTCAGAGTTTGATATTGATGGTAAAAAGCAAGGCAAATTTAATTATCATATGATGGTAATTTACAACAAATGCAATATTAGAGAAACAACATTGATTTTTATTGTTGCTTAAGTTTACCGATGTGTCGACAGCTTTTTTGGTTTGTGTTAAAAAAAAAACTTGCCTTGGAAAATCATACTATGTAAACATAAATAACTTTCGACAACATTTATTAAAAGAAAGAAGTAGATGAGTTGTGTTGTCAACACCAAATTTAAATCGCCTCGGTTAAAACGATTAGCTGCTCAGTTGCTGGTACCTTGTTAAGTGTATCCTAAACAAGGTGTAAGAGAGAATTGGGAAACATTAGGCTCGTTCATCAATAAATATATAAATAGACAAATGTGAATTAAATTTTCCACTTGAGTTTTATAGTTTACCCAAGCCAAAAATTTATACATTTATGATAATAATTTTATAAAAATATATAGTATGGAGTTCAAAAACAAAATACATTGAGTAATCCAAAGCATACATATATTACAACACAACGTGTTTTAATCGAACATCTATTTTGATTAACTTAACTTTTTGGTTTGCAAACTTTTTGCTACTATGTCTTTTGTGGGAATAATGATTTTACTCAGGTACTTGATTTTACTGGATATTTAGGCGAACGGACCTATTATATGTAATCGAACAGCTGTTGGCTAACGGAGAACGATGAAGAATTAACAAAACAAATCTTAAGAAACAGATTAAATGAATGGAACAAGTATTAAACTTTTAATGATATATTTTACTTAATTGCAAAAATTGTGTTTGTTGTGTGAATGTAAAAATAAATTTTACAATAACAAACTTGTAAAAAAAGTAAATAGATTAGATTAATTTTAAAGATTAATTATATTTTACTTAAACTTTGTCAAAAAATACGTTTTTCGCACCTTAATTAATAACTAATAAACTGTAGTATTCTTTTAACCATTATAACGGGCGTTTGGTGGTTTGGTTTATTTTACGTTTGTATTTTAATTGAATAAAAACTTAAAGCAAAAAATGGTGCAACTAAATGAAATTGATGCGTAAGTGCTGCCAGTATATAAGAATTTATATAAAATTGTAAATATATACTTTGCATAAGAAACCGGCTTTGTTGATAACAACAAAGTTTTTAAACGAACTTTGTCGTCTGAATGCAAATAATGTCTTTTAGTTTGCAACAAGTCCTATACAGACGTATCCATACAAACCTTTGTAAAATGTCCAATTCAAATGTATTTAAAGCTTGGTATGAACAATATTACAATTCTAGTGATGGCTCTGATGCTGTGGAATCTCAAAATATTTTGGAAGACAAAACAATTTTTCCAGATTTTAAATCTGGACCTTTAAAAGCATATCGTGAAAAATCTTCTTTCTGTCACAAACGCATGAATGTCCTTCTGGAGGGTGAGGAACATATACGTTTTAAGGTGAGTTTTATTTGCAAATAAAATTATGAAATTTTTGTTTCAACCATATATGTTCATATGAATGTAAAAAGAACAAAGTCCATTTTATTGCTGTGTTTCAAGTTTATCTGAATATTTTTGTATTTGTGTGGCAACAGTCAACATACTGGTATTATCTGTTTTTTAAAGTTTGAATAAAAAAACTATTGCAATGCTTTAAAAAACATTTCAGTTTTTTGTTTCATTTTTATGTGGTGCTAATTTATCTTGATAAGACGATAATGCTAAAAACTGATATGAAAATAAAGAAAAAGTATGTAGGTTGTGTGAAAAATAGCAGCTATTTAATAAATACTTCGTTTGCCATACAATTATAATTGATCTGAGGCCAAATTACGCCATTCGATCACGATCGAAATTTTACTCGAACGATCGAGTTCGCTGTGCTTTAGGTAGGTATAGAGATTCTGATAAGAATTTTCTAATTTTGATCGCATTCGAATGCCGTAATTTGCCTCCTGATAACATATGTGTGGTCCTATTGTGCGATTGAGTATTTGTTTTGCTTTGTCGACATGACTGATGCTTTTATACCTAATTGCCCAATAATTTTTCATTTATGTATGTAAAAACTTGCTTTTTAACCCTTTTGGTATTTTAAATAATATCTTATCAATCGAAAATCTTCTTTAAACACATTTTACATATTTTTTTTTAAAATAAAGTTTTCAAAATCTACCTTTTAAGTAAAATAAAACAAAAACAAAAAAAAGTTTAAATATACATAAATAATTTTAAATTTTAATGTGAATCATTTTTTTATTTTGGCTTAGTTCATTTATTCTTTCATTTTAATTTTATAATTCAAATTTAATTAAATTGCAACCATTTTTAGGAATATTCTTTTTAAAATTATTTCCGATATTAGCCGACTGGAATGCATTTTCGAAATCAGCTACGATGTCATCATCAGCACTCTTTATCGGTATACTACTATGTTATTTAAAATTCCTATTTTATGTTACAATTCAATGAAATTTAAATTAGTACATCTTAGTATTAATTTTCATATTTGTTGAATTTTTACTTCACCTATCAAATGGCAATTCATAACACGTAACCCACGTTATCCCTGAAAATTTAGTGAGTCATGGTTGAAAATAATACATTTATAGGGCTTATAGATAGGAAGGGCTTTTATTATTTCAAATTTAATAAATTTGTTTCCTTTTTATGTAATTTAACAGAAAATTTAAATATTTTTTTTTTATTAAGCCACCGATATTTATTTTTTAATTAATATATTTTTTTAAAACAAATTTAAATTTTTTTCTAAATGATAAGTAAATTGAATTAAAATTTTCTGAAAAAAAAACAGACTTCAATGAAATTTTTATTTTTTAATAATTTTTCTACATTCATTATAGAGGATTTATTACAGAGATTTTTTATAAAGATTTTACTCAAAAACCTTTTACAAACCTTGGATAATTTGTAAGCATACGTCATTTAAACTTTGATTGCGAATGACTAGCAGATGTGTTTAGAACACGTCATAGGTAACAGTTCCGCATAGGAATAATAATGCAAAATATAAATTTTTTATACTTTGAACTTTAGCGAAATTTTATGGATATAAAACAGACAAAAACGTAGCAAAAATTTAAACAAAAAATATTTCCAACTGCAATTACCTGACAAATATGGCTTTCGTAAAACATTAACGGCCTTATTCATAACAAAAAGTTAGCCACAGGTTATACACTACGTACAACGAGCTGCTAACTAGAATGCCGATTAAGCTTGGCAGCTCGTTGGCACAGAGTTCATTCATAACAAACTTTTATCCGTCTGCCAACTTTTCAAAAATCAACTCTGAAATTGCATAATACTCCTCAAAATTGCAACCATTTTTTGTATATCATTTGTGATTTTGTCATTCTGTTGTTTTTCCATACATACTAACAAATTTAAAGTTTTTAAATAAAGTAAAAAAATAAACGAATAATAAATTTATCGTGCACAAAAATTTTTATTATTTTTTCTATAAAATTTGATTGTCACAAAACAGCTGTTTTTTACAAGTCGGCAAACGCTTGGCAGCTCGTTAACAAGAGTTTAACAAATCGTTAGCCAGAGTTTGGCATGTGTCTTATGAATAAAGTTTTTGCTAACTTTATGCCAACTTGTTTTATGAATAAGGCCGTAAGTTGATAGCCAAACGGACAAATACAATCTATTTAGAAAAAAAAAATAGTAAAAAAAGCTAAACAATTTTTTATATAAAAATGTTGACGTATTACTGTTGAGAATGAATGAAAATGCTTGCATAATATTATACTTTATATTTTAAATGTAATAATATATGTATTGAAATAAGTATGCTTTGTATTAATATGTTTATATATGAAAAAAATAAATTAGTCAGTTGACATTAAAACTTTTATTACAACAGGTTATAGGCCCTAAGACGCGCTCTTATTTTTAATTGTGTATTTGAATACGTTTTCGCGAAAGTGTTTCGGTAAATATGGCAAGTCTTCCAGGAGGTTATTCGTTAGAACGTCTAAGAGGACGTGAGAATTTCGATGTGTGGAAGAGACAGGCAAAATCTTGCCTTGTCATTAAAGGTTGTTGGAAAGTTGTGCAAGACGGCTTGATAAATGATGCTGATGCAAACTTGAATGAACGTGCCTTGGCTGAAATAACTTTAATGGTGGAGTCGTCTAATTATGGACATATTGCTACAGCTAAAACAGCAAAAGAAGCTTGGGATGCTTTAGTAAGAGCTTATGAGGATACTGGCTTAACACGTAAAGTTGAATTGCTAAAGCAGTTAGTAAATATCAAATTCAAAAATTATAGCTCAGTTCAGGAGTACGTTAATGAACTGGTAATTATTGCCTTGAAAGTGAAAAACGCTGGCCTTAATATAGATGACGAGCTTACTGCGTCACTAATGTTGGCAGGTCTGTCTGATGATTTTAAGCCACTTGTGATGGCAGTCGAAAATTCAAAAGAGAAACTATCTGTGGATATGGTAAAGAATTTACTTCTTCAAGATACCAAGTTTGATAATCAAGATTCCGAAAAGGAAGCTGTGTTGTATACGAAAAAATTTAAAAATAAAAAAACAATTCAGTGCTACAGTTGTAAGGAATTTGGTCACATCTCTAAAAACTGTCAAAACAAAATAAACAATTTCAAAAGTGACCGGAAGTCAAATAAAAAAAAGGAAAAGAAAGAAAATTCATCAACGCTTATTGCGACAAGCACGTGTATGAATGTTTCAACGAATGTCAACAATTCCTTGCGTTGGTATGTGGATAGTGGAGCTAGTAATCACATGGTGAACAATAATAACTTTATGTACAACACACGCAAAATAAAAAATAAAACAGTTCTTGTCGCAAATGAAGACAAACTTCTTGTTGAATGTGCAGGCGACATCGACCTAACAATTATTAGTGGAGAAGAAAAGAAAATTACTGTAAAGAATGTTGAGTATGTGCCCGATTTATGTGCGAATCTTCTTTCCGTTAGGCAAATGACTAAAGAGGGTAAAAAAGTTGTTTTTGAAGGCGATAAATGTAAAATTTTTGATAAAAAGAACTCTCTTGTTACTTCGGCAACGGTATTTAATGATTTGTATTGCATAAACAGTGAAGCACAAAGAAAAGAAAACAAAGTTTTTGTTGCAAGAAATGAAGTTGATTTATGGCATAGAAGACTAGGTCACATTTGTGATAAGAGTTTAAGTGAAGTGAAGAAATCTTCAAACGGTATTAACTTTGAAAACGAAAGAAAGGAGTCATGTGTAGTGTGCATAAAAGGTAAACAAACTAGAAAACCAAGTAGAGAAGATGGTACAAGAGCCACAAAGTTGCTGGAGCTTATACATTCCGATATTGTTGGACCACTTAAGGTAAATTCATTTTCTGGTGCTCGGTATTTTGTTACGTTCGTAGACGACTTCTCAAGAAAATTGTTTGTGTACCCGTTGAAACGAAAATCTGATGTCTTTGAAAAATTTGTAAATTTTAAGAAAATGGTTGAGAATCAGTGTGAAGCAAGAGTTAAAATTTTAAGAACAGACAATGGCCGTGAGTATGTAAATGAGAATTTTAAATCGTTTTTGCAGCAAAATGGAATAGTTCATCAAAAAACATGTCCATACTCTCCAGAACAAAATGGCACGGCCGAAAGAATAAACAGAACTATTATGGAACGTGTAAGGTGTATGCTAATTGATAGCAAATTGGATCTTCCTTTTTGGGCTGAAGCTGTAAATACAGCAAGTTACCTAATTAATAGAGTTCCTTGTCGTGGAGAAAACAAATCTCCTGAAGAATTGTGGTCTGGACGTCGCCCTAATTTGAAATTTTTAAAAGTTTTTGGTTGTCCTGCTTTGGTGCATATACCAAAACAAAAACGTCATAAACTTGAAACGAAATCAATTGAGTGCATAATGATGGGGTATAGTGCTGAAAGTAAGGCTTATCGGTTGTTCAACCCTAAAGATAATGGCATAATTGTAAGTCGTGATGTAGTGTTCTTGGAGCAAAGCAGTGCCAACATTAATTTAGAACAGAATTACTATTATTCCGAATTAATATATGGGGGCGAAAATGTTAATTCAGCGGAAGGTAATAAAGAAAATGAATTTACATTTCCACTTGATTCCACAAACAACAATTTCGTTCAACAAGCAAGTGACTCAGAAGAAAGAGAATATAGTGATTCCTACGAATGGTCATCACCTTTGCCTTCCCCAGTTGAAAATGAGGAAAGTGAATGGTCTCCAAGTTCAGACGAGAGGCAAAATGTTCCTGTAATAGAAAATATCCGTCGTTCTGGTCGTATAGCTAACAAAAATCAACAATCACATAACTTTTGTGCAATGCAGTATGTTTCAAATGATCCGACTAATGTGATGGATGCAATGTCATCAAATAACTCAGTCGAATGGAAGGCAGCCATGAATGCAGAAATTGATTCATTAATGGAGAATAAAACGTGGATACTGACTGAATTGCCAGCAGGTCAGAAAGCAATCAAGTCAAAGTGGGTGTTTAAAACCAAAAGAGATGAACAAGGAAATACTATTAGATTGAAAGCCAGACTGGTGTCCAAAGGATTTTCTCAACGTGAAGGAATAGATTTTAATGAAACGTTTGCTCCTGTTGTGAGATATGACACCATACGATATTTGTTAGCATTGGCAGTAAAACACGATTTACACATACATCAAATGGACGCAGTAAGTGCATATTTAAATGGTACATTACAAGAAACAATATATATGCAGCAACCCGAAATGTTCGAAGATGGTTCAGGAAGGGTTTGCAAGCTGAACAAATCAATTTACGGCCTAAAACAGTCAGGCCGTGTTTGGAATGAAACCATCAACCAGGAATTAATTAAAATAGGTCTTACAAGAGGTGAAGTGGATCAATGTGTTTACCACAGAATACGTGATGGTCAAATGTTATACGTGGCAATTTATGTTGATGACATTTTGATATTTTCAAACAATTTACTTGATGTTAAAATTTTGAAAAACAAACTTGCTAAGAAATTCAAAATGAAAGACTTAGGAGAAGCATCAACAGTGCTGGGCATGAAAATTTCCAGAAGCAAAAATAGAATCAAAATTGATCAATCGCGGTATATCACAGATGTTTTGGCAAGATTTGGAATGAGTGATTGCAATCCGACCTCAACTCCAATGGATTACAATCAGAAACTAACAGCCAACATGTGTTTTAACGATGAAGAAGGCAAACATCAGATGTCAAATATTCCATATCAGCAGGCGATTGGATGTTTGTTGTTTGCGGCGCAAATTTCAAGACCGGATATATGTTATGCAGTTAATTTGTTGAGTCGTTTTAGTAAAAATCCTGGTAAACCACATTGGGAAGCAGTCAAACGTGTAATGCGGTATTTAAAGGGATCTTTACACAAAGGTATTGTCTACAAAAAACAAATTCAAGATGACATGAGAGGGTACTGTGATGCTGACTGGGCTGGAGACGTTGATGATCGCAAATCTACAACTGGATACGTTTTTATATTTCAATCTGGAGCCATTTCGTGGTCAACAAAAAAACAAAAAACAGTAGCTTTGTCTTCAACGGAAGCCGAGTTTATGTCACTAACAGCTGCAATTCAAGAATCGATTTGGTTAAGACGTCTAGAAGCTGAATTAAGTCCAGGAAATCACAAAAGTATGCTGTTGTATTGTGATAACAAGGGTGCTTTGCAAGTTGCTCTTAATCACAATTATTCATCAAGAACAAAGCATGTGGATATAAAAGCCAAGTTTATTCGTCAAAAACTAGATGAAAAGGATATTTTTCTAGAATATCTAGGTACAAATGAAATGGTTGCTGACGTGTTTACCAAGGCCGTTACTCCACAGAAAATTTAATATTTTAGTAAAAAATTTGGTCTTATTTAAATTATTGTTTTAAGTTAAAGAATACTTGAGATTATATTATTTTATTATTTACAAAAGTCTAGAGTATAAATTGTTTAAAATTTGTCATTCAGGAAGGGTGTTGAGAATGAATGAAAATGCTGGCATAATATTATACTTTATATTTTAAATGTAATAATATATGTATTGAAATAAGTATGCTTTGTATTAATATGTTTATATATGAAAAAAATAAATTAGTCAGTTGACATTAAAACTTTTATTACAACAATTACTACTTTTGTAGGTAATTCCTTGGTGTAATTACATAAGGTGATAGCGTAAAGGAGAACAATTTTTGTCTCTCTTTTTTATGTATGGAGTTTGACAATTTCCGGAGTTGAAATCATTTTTTTTAATTTGTAGTTTGACATACTCCAGAACACAAAAAAATAGTCAACTAGGCTGGCACCGCCACCTTGTATAAGTGTACCCTGGGTAATTAATTTTAAAAAAATTACAAAAAAAAAAATCAGCACCATCTCTAATTTTTGTCAGTTGCTTGTCACATTCAGCTGTTAAATGAAAAGAAAAGAAAATAAGCTAAACTATAATTTAAAAAATGGAAAATAAAAGAATAATAAAGCTAATTGTAATGTCTAGTAGGTTATTAGACACATAGAAAATGATGAAAGTTACGAAATTGTGTTTAGACGGTATGTTTGATATAAACAATAAATAAAAACGAGAATACTTCTGCAGATAAAGTAATAAGTATATGATTAGAAATATACTAGTTCCATCAAACTAGCTTTACTATTAGTTTTTATACTAGCTATAATTAGAGAGTGATGAGTACACTAACCTCAAAATTTAACACTTCTTACACACCAAATTAGGCATCAAACGTTATGAAATTTTTCTAGTCGAGTACACTAACTCACCTATCTACCTATAACTAGTAGTTATTTATCGCTCACAGAAGGTACAATCATTGCAAGGATTCTAATAATTACTTATACACACAAAATTTTCGAAAGATAATAAAACTTTATCTCTAAGAGCAAAATATTAAATTGGCAACACCGCCTTCATACATTTTGGGCCAATTCAAAGTAGACTCTCATATTGTACTATGTCATATAATTCATATTAATATGACTAGTGACTTTGAACACCTTTTGTTAACAAATTATGTATTTAATACAAGAAAGAAGACAAAGAGATGACGCTGTTAAAAATTGTATGTATACAGGAAAGAAGAAAATAGAAAATATTCTCTGAGAGGTGAGAAGCGAAGAAATTCTCTCTGAGAGACAGTATGGTTAAAAGTATAACATAAACAATTTCTTATACATAGGAAACAAATGTGTAAAGTCTTATTACTTTCTTTGTATGGAAATTACTAACAAACATTTTATGCGTGCATAAAATAATATGAAATAGTACAAATATGACTGATATGCAACCACTTTGAGTTGGCCCTTTATTGAAAAAAAAAAAAAACCTATAAGCCTTTTAAATGATTTACCGCCTTAATTAAAATTCCCATTTTTTCAGCATCGCATTTGGAATTTCATGGAAAAACATGCTGACTTCCAGCGTGATCTTGAAACTCCGTCATTGGAACGCCAACGTCAATTGGCGAATAAGCGCCAACATTTGTTATACAGCCAAAATTTTTACGGCCTTAATGACTACATTTCCACACCTCATTTGTCCTTGGCAGTTGCCCAAGCAATGTTTAGCTATGAATTTAGTTTTTCCATTAAATACTCTTTATCAAATGGCATGTTCCCCAGCACCATTTTTACTTTGGGCACTGAACGTTTAAGCAAATATGCCGGTAAAATCGCCAGGGGTGAAATTATAGGGGCTTTTGCTCTAACGGAAATTTCTCATGGTACTAATGCTCGTGGCATGCGTACCAGGGCGACGTATGATAATAAAACTCAAGAGTTTATTATTCACACGCCAGACTTTGAGGCGGCCAAATGTTGGGTGGGAAATTTGGGTAAGACTTGCACCCATGCAATTGTCTATGCCCAGCTGTATGTGCCCGATGATACTTATGTGGGCTTGAGCGCCTTTCTGGTGCCTATTAGAGATAATCGTACTTTGTTGGCCTTGCCAGGTGTCACCGTGGGCGATTTGGGTGAAAAGGTGGGTTTAAATGGTATCGATAATGGGTGAGTTTTATTTTAAATAGATTTAGTGAAAAGCTTTTGATATTTTTGTTTTATTTTTTTTTTCTGCAAGATTTGTCATGTTCAACAGTTATCGTATACCCAAAGAAAATCTCTTGTCCAAGACTGGTGATATCGATGAACAGGGCAACTACAGCAGTCCCATTAAGGATAATCGCAAACGTTTGGGTGCCTCTTTAGGTGCTCTTTCTGCTGGCCGTGTTAACATTTGTAATTTGGCATATGTGGCTCTTAGCAAGGCCATTGTTATTGCCATACGATATTCTGCGGCACGTCGTCAATTCAGCCCTGATGAGACAGCTGAAGAGTGGCCTGTTATTGAGTATCAATCCCAGCAATATCGACTTTTACCTTATTTGGCTACCACTTATGCCCTGCGTATTTTTAGCATGTGGTTGGGCCTTCGGAATCTGGATATGAGCACTCGCTCTATGATGGGTGAAGATACTTCAAGTCTAGGACTGGAATTACACGCGCTATCGTCTGCCACAAAACCTGTCTCCACCTGGGCTGCCCGTGATGGCATCCAAGAGTGTCGCGAAGCTTGCGGAGGTCACGGTTATTTGAAATCTGCCGGTATTGGCGATCTACGTAATGACAATGATGCTAATTGTACTTATGAGGGTGAAAATAACACTTTAATTCAGCAAGCCTCTAATTGGTTGGTCAGCTTAAGAAATGGCAACGCAAAATTTGACGAAATTTCACCCATGGATTCGGTAACTTTTCTTAAGGATATGGAACCGATTTTAAAACAAAAGGGGGAAGAAAACTCATCTCAAGAAGTCACCTGTCCCCATAGTAAGTGGATTTTTTTCTTTCGATTTCTTTGAAAACAAAAAAATTTAAATTAATAGTGAAAAATAAATAGAAATATTTAAGGGTTTTTGAGACATAATAAGAGAATTGACTTGCGAGTTATAAGTGTTGGAACATGCGAAGTATTTGAAAATAATGGCAACACTAATTTACGTATTTTCTATTGTGACATTTATTCTTTATTGTTTTCTTATTTTATGCTACTTTAAAACGAACTGATTTTTGTAACTGATTTTTTGTCTTAGTCTTGAGCTGAACTTTGCTAAATAAAGCACGCGTTAATAAATTAAAAACGAAAGACTTATTTTTTATTTTAACAGGTTATGGGCCCAGAAGAGCCCTGTGCAAATAAAAAATTTATATAGGCAATTGTGAAAATAGAAAGGAAAGTGTAATTTCGTGCTAAATTTTTTTTAAACGAAAATATTAAAATGTCTGGTGGCGGTTTTCGTATACAGCAATTGAATGCGGAAAATTATGATTCTTGGAAGCTTCAGATGAAAGCTATCCTGATAAAGAATGACCTGTGGGCATACGTGAATGGTACCATAACTATTCCTTCAACAGAAAATGCTGCAAATCGTTTAAAATGGCAAGAATTTGACCAGAAGGCATGTGCCGACATAACTTTGTCAGTGACGCCATCGGAGTTGGGGCTCATTTCTGACTGTGAAACATCATTGGGAATGTGGCAAAAATTGGAGTCCACATTTCAATCAAAAGGGCCAGCCCGAAAAGCCACCCTTCTGAAAAAAATAGCTATAGCCCGTATGAAGGAAGGGGAAATTGTCAGAGAACATTTGAATAATTTTTTTGACGCCGTTTTAAAACTGAAAGAGATTAATGTAATCGTAGGTGACGACCTGTTGGCTATTTTGTTGCTGTACAGTTTGCCTGAATCGTATGAAACCTTTCGTTGTGCTCTGGAAACAAGGGATGAGCTGCCAAATCCCAGCATCTTACGAGTAAAAATCTTAGAAGAGGATCAGGCAAGAAAGGCGAAAGATGAAAGAGCAGAACAAAATGCATTATACGCGAAATATAAAAAGCAGAACAGAAACAATGCTGACGTTACTAACACACACACGAATGCAAGGAAAAAATTGACTTGCTATAATTGCGGCAAAGTTGGGCATTTTGCAAGAAACTGCAAAACAAAACACACAAAACAGGCGAGTGCATGTCACGTTGGTGAAAGAGTAATGCATAACACAACTGAAACTACAATGTTCTCTTCATGTGAGAAAGATTATTGGTGTCTTGATAGCGGTAGCACTGCTCATATGAGTGCTGACAAAAACAATTTTTTTAATCTCGAAAAATTAGACAAGACGCTTAATTTGGCTAATGAAAATTCGACAAAAATAACCGGCGTTGGCAACGTTAAATTGTGTTTGAACGAGGGAGGCTGCAAAGAGCGCATAAACTTACATGAAGTTTTTTACGTTGAAGATTTAAGAACAAATCTGCTGTCAATTTCAAAAATAACGGACAAAGGTTATAATGTTTGCTTTTACAAAGAGAAAGCACATATAATGGAAAAAGGCAAAATTTTATATACGGCAAATCGCATTGGTAATTTATACTACATAAAAAATTTTACAAATTTCGCAGGAGCTGTAAAAAATGAAAGTGACATAAATATGTGGCATTTTAAGATGGGTCATTTGAACGAACACGATTTGAAAAACATGTCGAAAGAAAATTTGGTGCACGGTATGCAAATCAACCAGAATGAAAAGTTGTCGCCATGTGAAACATGTTTAAGCGAAAAACAAGTTCGTCAATCATTTCCAAAAGCCAGTGGTCAACGAACTAAAGACTTATTGGAAATCATACACAGTGATGTCTGCGGACCAATGAGGACCCCCTCCCACTCCAATGCTAGATATTTTGTAACGTTCACGGATGACTACTCAAGATATTGCGAAATTTTTATGCTCCAACAAAAGTCCGATGTATTAAACGCTTTTAAAATTTTTAAAAATGCAGCAGAAACATTCACTGGAAGAAAAATTAAGATGTTGCAATCAGACAATGGTCGTGAATATTGCAATCGTGAATTCGACAAATATTTGGAAGAGTGCGGTGTTCGTAGACGGTTGAGTGCTCCTCATACACCACAACAAAATGGCGTTTCTGAACGCAAAAACAGGACGCTCGTCGAAATGGGTAGATGTATGTTAAAACATGCAGGTGCTCCACCACAGTTTTGGGCTGAGGCAATTAATACTGCCTGTTATATTAGAAACCGATGCCCTACAAAATCATTGAATGGTGAGATACCTTACAAATTATGGTCTGGAAAAACACCCTCAATTAAACACATGAATGTTTTTGGT
The DNA here is from genome assembly GCA_941918925.1 of Phyto melanocephala. Taxonomy (NCBI): domain Eukaryota; kingdom Metazoa; phylum Arthropoda; class Insecta; order Diptera; family Rhinophoridae; genus Phyto; species Phyto melanocephala. Next base: position 20,630,121 of record OW799236.1, on the reverse strand, counting down.
GCAAAAGCATATGTTTTAATGAAAGGCAATTCAAGAGGTAAGCTTAGTTCAAAATCTGAAGTATGTGTCTTAGTAGGTTACTCGAATGAAGCTAAAGCCTACCGTTTGTGGTCCCCTCGGAAACGAAATATTGTAATAAGCCGTGACGTCAAAATATTGGACGAGATGTATTTTAAATATGAATACGAAGATATTTATGAAAACAGATTACAAAATGATGTCGAGAATGTATGTGTCGATGTAGAGTTGTTAAATGAGAACAAACCATCTTTTTCAATAGATAACGAACTGAGTGATGACGACGCTGATTTTGAAGGCTTCGAAGACTGCAATTTAGTTTTTTCTGAAGATCCTTCCACAATTGCTGAAATAATGCAAAGCAGTGACGAATCGTGGATTAGAGCAGTCGAGAATGAGTATATTGCTCAATTGCTAAACAATACATGGGAAATAGTTGAACGCCCAGATAACCGAAAAATAATCGGCAACCGCTTCGTTTTTCGAACAAAGGATAATAAGAAAAAGGTTCGACTAGTTGCCAAGGGCTGCTCACAGAGACCAGGTGAGGATTTTTGTGATACGTACTCCCCAGTAGTACGGTCTACCTCAGTTAGATTGTTATCTGCATTATCTGCAAAATACAATCTGGAAATTCATCAAATGGACGTAGTCACTGCCTACCTTAATGGTGAACTAAATAAAGAAGTTTTTATGGAGATACCTGAATATTTAATTAAAATCTTGGAAAAATTTAAATCGAATGAGATGATTGGTTCTTGTATGGAAAAATTCAGGCAAGCCAAAGATGTTGCGAAAAAATGGCTGGACGCATATAAATCCTGTAAGTATCCAGTATGTAAGATAAAAAAGGCACTTTATGGTCTACGTCAGTCTGGGTTACAATGGTACCATAAGTTAACGTCTAAACTTGAGGAACTTAATCTTAAACCCTCTAAACAAGATCCATGCTTATTTGTATTAAGAAAGGACGAGAAAATCGTACTCGTTACCGTATACGTAGACGATTTGTTAATAGCCTCGAACAGTAAATTTCTGTTGAACAAAATTAAAACATCCCTAGCTAAATCCTTTGAGATGAAGGACCTTGGACCCGTTACGTTATGTCTGGGAATTGAATTCGAACAAAATATGAATGAACACACAGTATTTTTGAACCAACGCAAATATATTGAGAGTATATTGAGGAAATATAATATGAGTGACTGTAAACCCATTCGCGCTCCCATGATTTCGAACTGTAAACTTGAGAAACCTGAAAATCCAAATGAGGACGTGATGACGAAATTTCCTTACCAGAATCTTATCGGTGCTTTAATGTACTTAGCTGTTAATACTCGTCCTGACATTGCATACACTATAAATTTCTTGAGCCAATTTAACACCAACTTTAATGAAGAACATTGGCAGGCCGCCAAGCGCGTTTTACGATACTTAAAGGGCACAATAGATAGTGGTTTACTGTACCAACGTAACAGCGATCAGCTCTATGGTGTGGTTGATGCCGATTGGGGTGCGAACATAACAGACCGACGATCATACTCTGGTTACGCATTTATATTATCAGGTGCAGCTATAAGTTGGGAAGCCCGCAAGCAGAGAACGGTTTCTCTATCCAGTACCGAATCCGAATATTTAGCCATATCGGAGGCGACTAAAGAGGCTCTATACCTGAAAGAACTACTCCGTGAAATTGGTCTAGAAAGTGAAGCTGTACCACTCTATAACGACAGCCAAAGTGCTCAGAAGCTAGCAGCCAGTTTTGGTTTCCACTCCCGTACAAAACACATAGACGTGAGACATCATTTCATAAGGCAAACACAAGAAAAAGGTGAAATCATACTTAAATATATTCCTACTGAGGACATGCCTGCGGATGTGTTGACGAAAGGCTTGTGTGCTGAAAAACATGCGAAGTTTATTGCAGCCTTGGGTGTTACCAGTGTAGAGAACCATTAGAATCATTATTCTCCATACTTCGAGGGGAGGTGTTGGAACATGCGAAGTATTTGAAAATAATGGCAACACTAATTTACGTATTTTCTATTGTGACATTTATTCTTTATTGTTTTCTTATTTTATGCTACTTTAAAATGAACTGATTTTTGTAACTGATTTTTTGTCTTAGTCTTGAGCTGAACTTTGCTAAATAAAGCACGCGTTAATAAATTAAAAACGAAAGACTTATTTTTTATTTTAACAATAAGAAATATCGTAAGCTTATTAAAAATTTGGCTATTTCACAAAAATATAAAATATGTTAATATTTTTGTTAAAAATTTTGAGGTTAGGTTTGAATTAGAAGAAAATTTGTTCAAGAAAAGTTCAGTCGTGATTCAGCTCTGGTCAGGTCAAGAGCTCGCGCGTCATTGCCATTATCTCTAAAGGGCAATCAGGCCGTCCTTTTCATCCGTCTTCGAGAGTTTCACGTCTCACTCTCGGACTGGTTAATTGCGTGGCGTCGGTTAACTGTAGAGATACGAGATACAGTTGCCCGGAGTCTGAATTGACCACATGCCAAAAATTTTACTAAGAAGATAATAATTTTGCGTTCAGCTCCGACTTCCTTTATGAAGGTATAGGTCGACTTGCGGGTACTGAACCATCGTGGGATAACCTGGCATTTTGTGAGTTTTTTAACTCCGCCAACAAAACTTTAGAATTAGAATAAAAAAAAAAAAAGTTCAATTTGAATAAAAAATTTTAAACTAACGACCATGTTCCACAGTCAGAGTAAAATTAAATCGTTTAGAATTGTCATAACATTGTTGTTATACACAATAACAATGCAATGACAAATCCGAATAATTTAATATCATTCGGAGTATGTAACATATGCGAAAATATTTCAAATCACATAAAATTTTATTATGATACACTTTTTCTCTGCCTTTTTAGGTCTTCTTAAAGCCCTTAATTGGTTAATGGCCTATCAATTGGATGTCACCGTTAAACGTGTAGAGGCCCTTAAACGTCAGGGTCTCAATGCCTTCGAGACCCGCAACAATATGCAAGTTTTTAATGCCCAAAATTTGGCCATTATTTATGGCCAACGTTCAATCTATTATGTTTTTTATAAATTTGTCATGGATTTGCCCCAGTCTAACGAGAAAAGTGTTTTACTAAAACTCTTAAGTCTACATGGGGCCAACTTGGTAACTAAAAACGTGGGAATTTTCTATCAGGGGGGCTATTTTCGTAATAACAATCAAATCGAGTTATATCAACAGGCCATATTAGATTTGTTGCCTGTATTAAAAAATGAAGCCATAACTCTTGTAGATGCTGTAGCACCCACAGACTTTATTTTAAATTCTCCTTTGGGCATGAGTGATGGCAACGTAAGTGCTTTAAATATTTTGTATAATTTTATTAAAACCTTTTTTTATATACATACATATGTACATAATTCTATAAATGTTAGATCTACTTACATTTGCAACGTGATGTGCTATCGGCTCCTGGTGTATTTGAACGTCCTGAATGGTGGCGCGAAGTTACTTATAAGGATTACATACCGAAGGCTAAATTGTAAAAAAATTGGAGATTGTGTTTTAATCTGTAAAATGTAGTTTTTGATTATTATTGAAAACAAAAAATATTTTTTTACAACATGACTTTTATACTCATAAAATTGGTATTTTAATTAAACTCAATTATTTTTTTAGGTTATGTTATGTTTAGTTTTTTTTTAAGATTTTTAAGCGGTGGTGCAAAATAAGCTTTAACTATATGTTTATTCCAAATATGTTTAAACTGTTATATGTATGAATTTAATAAACAAAACTTAAATATAAATAATTTTTTTAGAAATCTTAAATTCAATGCGTTTTCTTTTATACTTTATATTTCGCATTCCGATTAAAGTCCCTATATTTTTTTTTCGGCATATAAAACAAAATGTATTAAATAATTAATTAATTTAATTATTAATTAAATAAAATTATTGGGAAGGAGCAAGATTTTTTAAACTTAGAAACAATTACAAGTGAAAAATTTAGTATAAACTTTTGCTTAGCACTTTGTCTAACCTATTGGGCAAAGACAAAAAATTACAATTAATTTTTAATAAAATTCGGCAGCGATAAAAGAATTACCCAATTCTGCAATATAAATCGCCTTAAATACTATAAGTCTGAAATTGTTGTCAATTAACGTCTGCAAAAATCGCTACTTTAACAAAACATTTCTAGAACTTAAGAAATGTTCATTTTAAGAACATTTATTTCATTTAATATAAATTTTATTATTTTTCAAAACAATTTGCATGACTTCAAAAAAATTTTCTGAAAAATAAAAAAATAGTTGATGTAAAGTTATTTTCAAAATAATGAATTTAATTTCATAACAAACGTCTCCAACTTAATTATTTTTATTTCCCTTGAAAATGTGATATTTTTTTAACGGTAAAAAGAAACAAGACCAAATATTTTACGCTGTTTATTTGCCGATTTTTTAACTTTATTTATAAATTTTTTTTCCTTTTTTTTTAATAGTTAATTTTAATTTTTTTTTTAGTTAATTTACATTTGTAAATTGGGGATTTCATGTTTCTATCTATGGAAATTATTTTTAAGACTTAAAAACAAAAGTTTTTCACTGGCTTGTATAACAACATTACGCTTACAATAAAATATTATTTTGGTTTGTATAATAAAATAAAAATTGTAGTTTAATAAAATAAATAATTAAATTATTTAGTATTAAAGTTGATTGTTAAATAAATATTTGGTTTAATATTTGTTTTTTTTTTTAGAAAATTATATTTTAAATATGTAAGTTATATTAAAGTTTAATTAAATTAAAAGAAAACATCACAGTCGTATACATATATTATTATAAAGAAAACAATGTTTGCAATAAATGCTTTTTTTTAAATATTTTACAAAATTAATAATGTTATTTGAAGCAAATATTTGAAAGGTTATTATCTAACATTTTTGATTAGATTCTATGAAAATTTACAAAATACTCGTAAAACTGGATTTTAAATCCTTTGAGATTAATAAAACTTGTATTGAAAGTTTACAAAACTTCTTAAAATTCCTTGAAGCAGGCTGTACATTACAGTTAGAATTAAAGTTGTGATTCCTATAATTTTTAATATCTTCTGAAATTTTTCTGTAAAATAAAGCCAATGCTAGGAAACTTCTCCTGAACCTGATTCTGATGCAAGATAGTCCTGGGCATCTATAATGTCTTTGTCCAACAAAGAGGAAGTTGAGGATGTTGATGATGGAGTGTGTGTTTGTGTTGCTGTTGAGATGGAAGGTGTTACTAGTTTATCCATATTGGCTAACGTGTGTTCAGTTTGTTCCAGCATAGGTATTTGTTGGGGCAAATCACTAGTGGCCCACAGATACAAGTCTAAAGTTTTTTCGGTGCAACCTGCTATAAAGCGTACAAAGGGACGTATATCGCCCTCGTTAGCCAGCTGCAGATATTGATAGTATTTGTGCCTAAGAGTGCTCTATTAATTCAAGAAGGGTTCATATTAATAGTTTTAACTAAACTTACCTCTGTTGCTTGGGTATAATGACTGGCGGATAACCCGCCCTCATTAGTAAGGTATTCATTAATAATCTAGAAGTTCTGCCATTACCATCTGTAAATGGATGTATATGAACCAATTTATAATGGGCTAAGGCTGCATGTCTGTTAGAGAAAACAAAAGTTATTGTTAAAAGTAAACTCATAAATATAAAAAGTTGTTTTTTATACTTAATGGGATGCAAAGATAAAGCTAAATCGGAATTTAACCAATTTTCAAAATGTCTCATTAGTATAGACAAATCTCCTGGGCCCGGCGGAACATGACCCCCAACATATACTTGAGTGCGGCGAAATTCGCCTCCTTCTATGGGATCAACGTGACCCAAAACACGTCTATGTATGTCTAATATATCTTTCAAGGTTATTTCAATTCTATAATCATAAAAATCATTCAATATTTTCTTATTAAATTTTTATAATTTTTTGTTTCTCTTACTTATTCACCAAACTGGCATTAATATATTTCATTGCCAAATCAAGGCCCAAAATCTCGTTATGTTCATCTATTGATTTCCCATCCACAGCTGTGCGTGTTTCCAATATGGATCGAGTTTGTGCTAAAGTCATGGTATTGCCTTCTATGCCCACCGAATGATATATGTGCTGGAAATAAGCCTCCTTTTTAGCTCTCCTTAAGGCTGAGTTCGATTCGTGTATGGCCGAAAGAGCATCACGTTTACGATCCAATTCCATGAGACGACTTTCATCGAGTGTTTGTACTAAGGCAGCAGTACGTTGACGATTGGCTACGGCCTCGGAATAACTGGGATTAATGGTTAAGGCCTAAAAGGGAAAGCGTCGAAGAAATAAAAAGATATAGATGAAACAAGTAAAGTTGAGGTCATAATTTAAATACAGACATGCATAAATATAAAATATCTACTGATAAATGAATTTTATTGAAAAATTATCTTTAAAAATGGTTTTGCTAAGTGGTATGTATTACCTTAATTTCCAATTTTCATCAATTTTTATCAAAGATTTAAAAAAATTTATTTAAAACTTTTTTTTTGCATTATGTAGAAAAATTTTCTTATTATACCTAGGTAGGTATAGAAAATTAAAAAAAAAATGTTTGTTTTAGAAAATTTTTAATGACTTTCTAATTGACATGCAATTTTTTTACAATTCCCAATTAACTTAAAAATTCCCGAAAAATATTCTATTTGTAAAAACCATTTACCTGAAAATAATATTGATCGGCCAGTACAATATCTCTTTGCGTATGCTCTAAATATTCACCATAACGCAGCAGTACCTCAGGGTTTTTAGGAGCCAAGGCATAAGCATGTTCAAACAACTTTTGGGCCTTTTCTATCTTACCCGCCTTATACATATCCAAAGCTAGCTTTAAAGAGCCTAAAGCCTCCTTAATGTTAATGTCATCTTTGGGTAAATTTGCGACTGCCGCACCACTCTCCCCATAGAACTCCTTCAAAGCTTGATGATCATGTTCGGCAATGTTTGCATAGGTATCAAAGTCATCTCTTATCTGCAAATAATGGTCAGTAGGTAAATGTTGCAACTGTCTTTTGCTATTCTGATGCCATGGATAATGGTAGTAAGCACAAATAGCCAAAACGCCTGATACGAAAAAGACCAAATGATAGTAAGAAAGTTTTAAAACCATTTCCTTTTTAGGTTCTTTTATCAGGAATGCATTCATTTCCGCAGCATAAGAAGGACGTTTGTCAGCAGAGATATTGGTGATGTCTTTGCTGGTACTGTCTCGATGAGAATATCGACGTTGTTTAGTCATTTTGGTTGAATTAAAATTCTACTTCCGCGTTAGCAAAAATTTACTAATTGTGAAGTTTACTTTCGTTTTTTTAATAGTTCTTACTTCACCATTATTTGTATAATAAATTAACGCACTTGCGCCTATAAATTTAAAAACTTATGATTAAAAGTTCTTTAATTTTAACCATATTTTTGTAAATTTTGTTAATTAATTTGCACAAATTGTAATTTTTGGTTTCTGGTATTTACAACAAAACTGACGTGTATTATTCAATTTGCTCTCGTGGAAAGCTTACGTTTTGCTAATGAGTAAGAAAGAGAGAAACGACTTTGTTTATTTTTAATAACAGCTGTGTTTTGTTATCATTGTATTAATTGTTGTTGCTTAGGGATGACAATACGAATTAAATATTGGACCGATAATTAGCAATGCCAGATTGACAAAAGGTGTTTAAATGGGAAAACAACAACGATAATCATTTTTCTTTTTATTTTAATACAATTTTGGAAATAACTATGTTTATAGAAAATATTTGATACATTTTGATTTTATAAAGAAAATGTATCTATTTTGAAACATATTGATTCTAAAAAAAAATTATTTTAAATTTACTTAGTTCAAACTATGTTTAATAATTAAAATTTTGAAAAAAATTTATTTCTAAATAAAATTGAAAAATGTAAGATAAACTTGATACTTATGATAAATTTTCTTTAAACAAATGGGCGAACGCCAGATACAAACGTTTTTAAAATTAGTCCAACTTAATTTTTTAATGGAATATTAGAGAAGATATACAAGCATATCAAAACGTATAATTCATTTAAAAACAAATATATATTCATTCATAAATTCATTTATAAACGTAAAATACTAATAAAGAAGTGTTACAACAAACAAAACTAAATTAATTTTTTTAAATAAATGAAATTGTTATGCACTTTGCTTAAGTTGAAGATGTCTCTTTTGAAAGACTAAAAATTTCCAAGTTTTATTTGTGAAAATAAGTACGATTGAAGCATTCATCGTTCGTTCTTTGACGAAACTGACATCTTTTGTTTTGTTGTAAACTTTAGACAATAAGTATATTCCAAGAAATTTCATGTGTCGATAAAACTTATGGAGCTGAGTGTAAAATGTACAACTAATAGAATCGTTTAAGGTCTCGTCGATCAGCTGATTTAATTTTTATTCAAGTGGTTATCACCTTAATAAATAAGATTAAACAGTTCGCACTTTTAAGGAAAAAAAAAATAACACTAATAGATTAAAAAAATAAAAAACATACAGGGAAGTAATGCAAAATTATTTATAAAACTGTAAAAAATAGTAAGTTAACAAATTTTAAACCGATAATGATAAATTTTTTATTAAGCGGAGTTGTACAAAACCATATATGTATATTGTGTAATCGCCAACATTGATTTATACTGTCTTCTCTATGACAAAGAGTAGGGATGCCAGCTCTTGGGACCCAAAACATGTGAGGATATTTAAAAATAAAACTAAGACCAAATATTTTTTCAAATCAGAAAAAAGACCTATTGTGTTATGTAAACAAAAAACCGGTTTAATGAAAAATTTATATTTATAATTTTGATGAGACTAACACAGATTCATTTACAAATACGATTTTTACATTTTTTTTAATTAAAACAAAAATTAAAAAAGGAATTTACACTATAAAACCAAATTAATAACTACGGGCTGTAAAAAATAAATCTAACTGATTCGGCGTTTATTTTATTAGTGTGAAAATAGAATAAATTAAAATTTTTGTACACATACATGTATTAAAATTTATAAGTTATATTTTTACAAATATTGATGACCTTTATTATAAAGTTAGAAATATAGGATGTCCCATATTAAATAAAAATTAAATTTTTCTCAACTGAAGTTTCTTAATAAAACAAAGCAGGTAAATATGAAATGAGGTTATATATAATATAACATATATATAATAGGCTAATATCCAGAGTTTTGACAATACATATATTTTGTGGCAATTTGGGGACATCCTATAATAGATTTTATATTATAGAAGGGCGATTTATGGACACAGGTTTATGACGCACCTTATATTTGTTGCTAATGTTTTTTAAGCAATGATATGATTAAGATTAAACGTCACTCTTCAACTTGTTTCTAATATAATTTTTTAAACAACACTTATTTTTTGTCTTACTTCCATTTGTATTTATTTTTTTGCTTTTTATTTTTAAAATCCGTTTCAGAATGACAAATACGTTTATTTTATAACCTGCAATAAATTTAAAGGTAATATTAGTCAGTGTTAAAATTTGTAACAAATTAAAGTGTAATATATTGTTTAAATATATGTATATTTAAATATATGTATGTAATATATAAAAATGTTGTAGTTTTGAATTTAGAATGTTATATTTGACTGAGACAAATTTAACATGGCATTTAGAACTTAAATACTTGTACAAATGTACGAGTACCTCTGTTATTCGTAGATAAACTTGTGGGATTGTTTTATACTGGTCATTTGTGGATCTATATAATTAAAATAAATTGTTCCTAAAAAATTAACATTTTGAAAAACAAAAATAACAAAATCCATAAGTTATTCAAAATTTGTTATTTTGCACAATGAATAATTTAAAGTAATGAAAATGTTTTTTTTATGTAAATAATAATATCCTGTGCATACAATTTATTAATTAATTTACTAAAAATTGTTAGTTGAGAGTAATGGCATTTTAAAACAGTTGGCTTCATTTATTTTAGTTGTCTTTTGTATAATAATAACGTCCAGGAAAAAAAATAGAAAAATAACGGTATAATACTATGAACTCAAGAGATAAACCAGTGATGCCATCTAAGATCTTCATTTTAAAAATTTTTAAGTTTTTAATACCGATTTATAAAAATTAGAAAAAATAAATAAAATATATTAAAATAAGAAAATAAAAAACTGCTTATATTCTGCTGACGTTATTATTATTATTATTATTTGTTAGTAAGTAGGTATAATTAGTATTATATTTTTAAATTCATTAATTATTTTTAATGAAGAATACGTTTCGAAAAAATATAAATCGTTATTATGAGTATCGAGCAAGTACTGTGGCCGATTTTAAGCAAATTTGCGTATATTTATTTTTATTATTTTGTAGAAGAGACATAGCTGCTTCTTCTAATTATGTTTGTACTAATTATAGTCAGACATTATTTTTAATATTTACAAATAATTCTAACACTATTTATACAAATTTATTACACTTTTTCTTTCATTCTGCATTTTTTATATTTTATAATTAAGTGACTTATGAATATTTGGAATGTATTATTTCAGATTAAAGAATTTGATTTTGTTATTAATTAAATAATTATCATTTTTTCAATTCCCTTTAAAAGACCTTGTCACCTTATTAAAAATTTATTTTTAGAAATTTGTTTTAAACATATTTTTCAATGAGATTTCTTTGTGAGAATTGTTTTGCAAAGATAAGAAATGCTCAAGACAAGTTTTAATTAATATAAACAGTTGTTTTCTTTATTAAGCTTGAGATCACTTTTTTTAATAAAAAATAGTTTTAATTTTATTTTCCGATATTTCGCTACCACATTGGGTAGCTTTTTCAGGGAAATAAAAAAAAATTTTAAAAACTTTCCCTGAAGAAGCTACCCAATGTGCAAAATATCGGAAAATAAAATTAAAACTATTTTTTATTAAAAAAAGTGATCTCAAGCTCAATAGAAAAAACAACTGTTTATATAAATTAGAAAGATCGAAAACATTCATTTATTATATAGTTTTAAATAATTTTTTAATTTTAGTCGAATAAAGACTACAGAGTCCATTAACATCTTAAGAATTTGATAATAAGGAAAAACGCCTTTTAAAAGTATTCGACCTTAAGGTAGTCGTGACATCCTCACTTACTATTATTAAGATAAAATGGTGACTTACATTCACAAAACTTTCATATCGCATTTGAATTTTCTTAAGGCTTATGAGTTGAAAATTTTTTTCCATATATTCTGATTTATATATGTATGTATGTATCTACATATAAAATTTAATTGCTACAAGTGCTTGTATTTTTGGCGCTTAACCGACATACTGAATACAAATTTCAGTCAAACTTCATCTCCTAAATTATTATTTTATATATCACCGTCATCTAGAATGATAAAAAGTTAAAAGAATATTTATTTTATGGCGTCTTATACAAATATTTCTATATGTTACACCATACCTTTGTTTGTTGGTGGGTATTAAAGTGGTGTTTATGATTTAACATATTTTCTGGCAACAATTTATAAAAGATTTTTCGCCAGAGTGATAGAAGATTACAGGTGGGAGTTCGGGGTATTGTTGTTGTGTTTCGTACAGAAATAAATTAAAAGACAGTAAATATCTTTTTATTATAGATGTTACGTTTTAATAACAGTCAAAAGAATTCTTAAAATTTAAGTTTTTTAATTGTTCCGACATATAATATGGCTTAATTATAATTGGGTGATTCACAAGGTGTCTTATCATGTCATATTGTCATATTGTTCTAAAATTTTACAATGGTTTAAAAATTTTGTTTTTGCTTTTCAATCAAAAAGTGTCTTATAATAATAGAACTTTTTACGCTGTGTTTATTGTGCTGTCGTATTTAATAAGCAGAGACCAGGGTATCAATTCTCGTTCTATGAAACTATGAAATGAAAAGTTTTTGTGTGTAATATCATATGGTGCCACCATACCTTTGCCATGCAAAAACTTATTCATTTCACAGTTTCACATAACGAGAATTGAGCCCCTGTGCTAAACGACTAAGCCAAGCCGCAATAGTTTTTGTAAGCCGTCGCCGTTCATTGTATAATTTTATCGGGCCGACACATAAATTTAAGCGCAGTTCCTAATTTTTGATAACAAATCACTGGTGGCGTCAAATAAGATCGGCTAAGGACTTTGCTATTTTTGTTTATCAAACAAAATTTAATTTATTTGTGATTTGTTTACTTGAGTCTGCCATTACAAGATCTAAAATGTACTTTTCGCACAAACTGGCTATTATTTTGTTTTTTTCACTTGGCTTTATGAAAGAAAATATTTATTTTTACAATTGTTTTACATCAGCTGATTTAAATTAAAAATAACACACTTAATTATGAGGTGTTGTTCACAATAGTCTTAGTTTTTCATGCTATTATTATAGGACATATGATTTTATGACACTACTGTGAATCCCTCAAATATGTGTATATGCATAACGGTTGCTACATTTTACATGTTAAACATTTTAAATATCTTAAATATTTTTTACAAAATTCATGTAAGTAATCGAATTATGTATGTATGTATCAATTAGCTAATTTCACGGTTTGTAAAAAAATTTGTGTACATAAAAATTTGTTATAAAAATTTTAAAAATAGTGTTATTAAAATGTAAAACCATCTTTTTTCTTAACAAGAAGTTATTTTTGCAATATATTAAGAGTTTTAACGACATGCTTGTTATAAAAACGGGGGGGGGGATGTTGGGGTGCTTTAATACCATGTGAGATAAGGCCATGATGGCTTTATTGCTCAATTGAATGGGAGATAAAGCCATAATGGCCTTATTGCCCAATCATTGAGAGGTAAGGCCATATTTAAAATTTTGCGAAATGAGAGATAAGGCCATATTTTTTTCGCAAATGAGAGATAAAGCCATATTTTTTCAGAATATTGTTATAATTATCTTTATAATTAATTAATTTTTATTCTTGTGACGCACGCAGGAAAACTTTATTCAGCGAAGCCACCTGCCGCGTCCAACTGGAGAAGAAAACCCGTAAGCACGGCCGCAGGCCGCCACGCGGAAAAACTTTAGTATGCGAAGCCAGATTCCAATAATAATAACATTCTGTAAAAAAATGTCTTCTCGAAGACACTAAAGTTAAGTATTGTAATCTGGCCTCGCATACTAAAGTTTTTCCGCGTGGCGGCCTGCGGCCGTGCTTACGGGTTTTCTCCTCCAGTTGGACGCGGCAGGTGGCTTCGCTGAATAAAGGTTTCCTGCGTGCATCACAAGAATAAAAAAATGTCTTTTCCCGGAAACACTAAAGTTAAGTATTGGAATCTGGCTTCGCATACTAAAGTTTTTCTGCGTTGCGGCCTGCGGCCGTGCTTACGGGTTTTCTTCGCTGAATAAAGTTTTCCTGCGTGCGTCAGAAGAATAAAAAATTTCTTTTCCTGGAAACAGTAAAGTTAAGTATTGAAATCTGGCCTCGCATACTAAAGTTTTTCCGCGTGGCGGCCTGGGGCCGTGCTTACGGGTTTTCTCCTCCAGTTGGACGCGGCAGGTGGCTTCGCTGAATAAAGTTTTCCTGCGTGCATCACAAGAATAAAAATAAGAAAAGTATTAATCAATGTAAAATGCAAAAGTTCTTCAAAACTAAAATGAGAGATGAAGCCATTTTCTAATATTGCTAATGTGAGATAAGGCCATGATGGCTTTACCTCCCATTCAAACTAAAAAAAAAAAAAAGGTTTTATCTCTCTATTGAATGAGAGATAAAGCCATCATGGCCTTTTCTCACATGGTATTAAAGCACCCCCCCCATAAAAACTACATTTAAAATACTTTGCTTATTTATTTTAACAATTAAAATAACCCATTACACGTTCAAATACCTACCTGAGTTTCTAGCTAACAATGACTAAAGTTTAAAATTTGCAACAAGAAAAAACAATTAAGAAATACAATTTAATTATAATTTTTTTCTGAATCATACGCATTCTAATATTTTAGATATTCACATGCATAATGTGTTAGATCCGTTTAAATTCCATGGTAAATGTCGTTGTCCATTAGGTTGGCAAAATAACTTATTACTCAGTAACCGTAATTTGTTCCCGCTGCAATTACCTCATTTTTAATCTGTGAGGAATTTGTAATAAATAAGCGACGCTAAGACCATTTCACTGTGGGTCGGTTTTAAAAGAAATAATAGCAAAAAAATAACTTTTAAAGACAACAACTCACTAATGAAAATGTTGACTTTTGTTATCTTTTAAAGACACGATATTCATCGGAGCCTTTTTTCGTCAACGAAAGCAAAAACTTATATTTGGATAACTTTTTGCTTAAGACATTTTTGATGTTTCTTATTTTTTTGATGTTTATGTATATATTTTTTTACAATATAAACAAAATTTTCTACACGACTATATATCTTTATAGAGATAAATAAAAAATTTCGAGTCTGAAATTAAGACAACAAAATAGGTTGTGGCAACAGCTCAGCTCATCTATGTTCATTTTGCAATATGACTGGATTATCAAATGTTGTTTATGTTTACATATTTAGTTTAAGCCAAGGTATACTAACTCTAGGTATACGCACCGTGTAATTTGTTGCTACAAAAAACTTCCTAAATGTCAAAACGAACACTTAAACAGCTGATAAAAAAAATTGCAAAATGTTAGTAAATACAAGATATTTATGATACAAACACGTCTGGTATAAAAAATGTATGTAAACGAACAAAAAAAGGCAAAAAAATTTTGACATTTTGGATGAGAAATGCATAAATAAAACAATGATCTGCTGTGGACTTAGGTCTTCCTGGAATTCATATACCTTGGCTTTAGCTCACGCGAAAAACACAAATAAAAACTATGTTACTTCTAACACTTCGGTCAACTAAAGCAACAACAAAAAACAATGTTATTTATTTTTCATGTTTGTAGATATAGTACCACCTAGGGTACACTTAAACAGGTGGCGGTGCCCGCCCAGCTGATTATTTTTTTGTGTACCAATGTTTGTCAAACTTCATATATAAAAAATAGATTTTAGTGCCAAGAATTGTCAAACTCCATATATAAAAAAGAGGGACAAAAAATTATCTCCTTTATGGATACAATCAAATTTGACAATTGTGCACTTACAAGCTACATCAAGCAGATTTTGGTATTTGTGATTGAGAGATGAATATAAGCTTACGGGGCAGCAACTGAGGCTCAGAAGGAAAACTGTTGCTTTTGTGTCTATCTCTTTTTATGCGGTAAGCAAAAACGATATTGCCATTTGCACTTATTTGCATATAAAGGGTGATTTTTTTACTATTAACTTTTTGGCAACACTGGTTTAAACAGCTGACGCACGTTTCGTGTTTTGTTTCACAGTCAAACATCTTCAGTTTGGTATATAATTTAACCATGAATCGTCTTACAAACGAACAACGCTTGCAAATTATTGAATTTTATTATCCAAATGCGTGCTCTGTTAAGAAAGTTCATCGCGCGCTTCTTATCGAAAAATTGTGTTCAGCGACGAAGCTCATTTTTGGCTCAATGGGTACGTTAATAAGCAGAATTGTCGATTTTGGAGTGAAGTTCAGCCAGAGCATTGCAAGAGATACCAACGCATCCAGAAAAAGTCACAGTTTGGTGCGGTTTATGGGCTGGTGGCATCATTGGACCGTACTTCTTCAAATATGATGCGAATCGTAACGTAACTGTGAATGGTGAGCGCTACCGTGAGATGATATCCCACTTTTTTTGCCCAAAATGCAAGAGCTTGACTTGCATGACATATGATTTCAATAAGACGGTGCCACATGCCACACAGCATGCTTAACAATGGACTTATTGAGAGGCGAGTTCGGTGTATAGATCGTGCGATTTAACGCCTTTAGACTATTTTTTATGGGGCTATGTTAAAGCTCATGTCTATACACACATGCCCGCTTCAATTGACGCATTGGAAGTCTACATTGAAGCATTTATTCATGAGGTACCGGCCGAAATTTTGGAAAGAGTATGCCAAAATTGGACTAAGCGGATGGACCATCTGAGGCGCAGTCACGGTCAACATTTGCATGAAATAATCTTCAAACATTAAATTATATGGACCGTACTATCGATTTGAATAAAGATTTCAAGCATTTTTCTGAATTTTATGTGTTTTTTTTAAACTCTTCTATAGCTCTTAAAAAATCACGCTTTATCTGCAACATTTGGCAAATTACAAATTATTAAGTTTATGGCAACACTTGTTACAAGTTAATGATTAGAAAAAAATATTATTAGGAATTTCGCTAGGATTTACGAAAGCATTAAAAAACAAAATCAAACAGCTGCATAAAGCCTGAGCAAAATCTGATCTGACTATGTTTATGTTTTGTTTAATTATACTTTAACGATCAGTCCCAATGTGCATCATTTAAGAATTGTTTGACAGACAATGAATATTCTGATGAGCTTTAAACTAACATTTACTCCTACACTTGAAAAAATTATTAAATCAAATTACACCAAAACCAATAAATTACAAAAAGTGCATGAAAAAGAAAATATTCTTAGTTAAATATGTAATAATTGTGGGAGTTAGACTTACTTAGACAAAATTAAAAAACATATAAATATGAATCAGTTCTTTGTACTTTTTTTTTTATAAAAAGTTTGTTTTAAAAATCAACACTATGTGCATACTAAAGTATGAAGGTAAGATATTTAGGTTTAATTTTTTTATATTTTAAAAATTGTAAGATTTCTTATGGCTTGGTTTCAAAAAAAAGTTCCAATACAAAAAACATTTTTTTTAATTTTTTACATATTTTTTTTTTTTTTGTAAAAAATATCTTAATTCCTAATTTATGCACATCATTTTGTTTTGTTTATTTCTTTTTTGTCTAAAAATTTGCTTATCATCTTAAGCTAGACATTTTTTGGAACTGTTTGTTTTTTTCTCTCTTAATTTATCAAAAAACATTTACATATGCATAATTCATTGTAATTTGTTTTATTTTTAATTTCGCAGAATTTTGTATTAATTGCTAATTCTTAAGGCTTGTTTTTTTATTAAATGATAAACAGACAACAAACATTTTAGAAAAACAAAACTAATTTATTCCTGAATTTAAGCTAATTTGTGACTTAATAATTTTTTAACTCTTAAGCTATGTCCACATTAAACAAATATTTGCTCAAATAACAACTATTTTTGATAAATATTTTTTTAATTTAATGTGATATTCCTTATACCAAATAAGATAAAAAAATATTACAATGAATTTATATTAAAATTGGTTTAAATTGGAAATTTTTGTTGCACAGTTCTCACACGCAAAATTCTCTAACAAGTGCTGTGACAAGCACACAAAATTTTAATTTGAAAGTGTATGAACAGTGAAAAGGCGAACTTAGTTATCAGGTGGTGGTAATTTTACAACAAACACAACATTAATAAAAACAACATGGTTTTTATACCCTTCACCTGTAGTGCACAAGGGTATATATAGCTTTGTCATTCCGTTTGTAATTTCTACAATTTTCATTTCCGACCCCATAAAGTATATATTTTCTGAAAGCTTATGAATAGAGGAGTCGATTAAGCCCTGACCGTCTGTCCTTCTGCCCGTCTGTCCGTGTGTTGGTTGAAATCAACTTTTAGAAGCAACTATATGTTCCTCAGATCTGTATATGATATCAATCTCTTGGAAATATCCAGGAATGAATCGCTATTGAAATTCAGCACAATCGCCCCATAACTTTCTGAGATATGAGCAAAAAACCACGACCACCTCGTTTTTTTTCACAATTACAACAACAACATACATACATACATACATACATGTCAAAAACATACCAAACAAAAAATATTAAAAAAAATATTAAAAATAAGAAAAAAATAATAAAAAAAAAACTAAAAAAAAAATATTTAAAAAAAATTAAAAAAAAAATTTAAAAAAAATTTTCTAAAAAAATAATAAAATATAAATAATATATTAAATAAAATAAAATAAAATTTTTTTGGCTCAGCTGGGATTCGATGCCACATTTATTCTAACGTGTACGTATGCACGTATTTTATATGGGATGAATGGTGATACAAACAATTGTTATTGCATGACTACACGTTGTGAAGGGTATATAAGATTCGGCACGGCCGAATATAGCACTGTTACTTGTTTTCGTTGCGTTCGTCTGCCGATGTTTCAAAAACTACTTGGTTTTTGTTTGTGTTTTTTTGCGCTGGAAAAAGTTATCTATACAAACACAAATAATATTTGACAACTCAACCATCATTTATGCAAACAAAAAAGTAGATCAGCTGCGTTGTCAGTACCAACTGATAATGAATTCGCCTTGAACTGTGCTATAAAATTCACAAACATTTTTAAGCAGAAAATAATTAATTTTATTAGTTACGCTTGTTTCGTTAAATATTTGCTTATTGTGAACATACCTTTAAACACGAGATTAATCGAATTTAAGAATTAATCGAGTGAAAAAAATCCCTCGAGTTACATACATACATGCACAAATACATTATATAAATTAAAAATCCAAACAAATAAATAAAAATCTAAAAAAAGTTTAATTAAGAATCGAAAAAAAAGATTTTTTTTTTGATATTCCCATCCGTCTATTAATGTGGTATTATGAACATAAAAAAAAAATATTCTTATTTCTTTATATGTACTTATATTTTTTTTTATTTTCTATCACATTATGTTTTTATAATGGCAATTGATTCTGTGTGATCTAATTTAAATAAATATACGATGACAATTTATGACAAATTGTATGTTCTTTTTTATTGCAATGACAATAATGAATAATAGAATTAATTAATTGGAATACAGCATTAAAATGCAGTAAATTAAATTATTTAGAGTCAGTTTTTTTTCTTTAATGACCAGTTTTTGACTTTGTATATGTATTAGTCATTTTTCTTAAAGTTCTATTTATGTTCGAAATTCACTTCTTCACAGCAAACTTAAATTAAACTTATGTGATATTTCACATAAATGGAATTAAAATTACCAACATTGTGTATTTAGTCTATTTATGTAAGTTATACAGGGTGCGCCAAAAGACACATTTATTATTTTTTTCAGATTAAGAAATATTCAAAATGGAAAATTATGTTACTTAAATGACCCCCGTTTTCTGCTTTGCAATGATGGGATCGTTTTTGAGTATTTTCTATATCATCTTTTAAAATTTGTAGTTGTAGCGGTAATATTTCTGCAACAATGTTGGCCTTGAGATCAAAGATCTCGATCTTCTTTACATTTACTACTTTCTCCTTCAAATAACCCCAAAGAAAAAAGTTTTACGCTGACAAATCTGGCATACGCGCCCGGCCAGTTAATTTTCGAAATTATGGAAAGTATTAGCTCTCCAAAAATTTGACTTAAAAGTGTCAGTGTGGTAAGTGATTACATCCTGCTAAAACCACATTTCAGGTCTATTTTCAAGATCAGGACGTAAAAAATATTCTATCATAAACCAAGCCATTCCTATCTGAGCCGTGTCCTGTGTAAATGTGTCTGGTGTTTCGTTAACATATATAATCTAAAAAAATATATAAAAGTCCAGGGTGACTTTTGATATACTCTGTAGAATCATAAATGTTACTCCAAAAAATAATCATTTAATACTTGTAACTTTGCGAGTCATTACACGAGAATAGTTAATCGGCTGTCAGTGGAAAATATTATAACGGCCAAACTTTTAGAAACCCGCAGGCATACATTGAAAAGCCGATACACGCAACACGGGTCACTGTTTGGTGCGGATTTCGGTTCAGAGGCATAACTGGGCTATTTTTCTTCGAAAATGAGCAAGGAGTGGCTGTAGGCAATGGCGATCGTTATCGGATCATGTTGAACGAATTTTCGTTCACAAAAATTTAAGAGGAGGATATTGGCAGCATTTGGTTTCCACAGGACGGCGCTACATGCCACACAGCCGAACCTACACTTTTTATAGCATTATATAAAAAAAAAAAAATAAGTTATTTGGCGGACCCTTTATAATTATAGTGTTTTTACACCTAAGGATTAAATACAAAATCAATCATCAAAACCTGGTTTTAATATTCAAAACTATTTTGGTAAAATAATTTTAAAACCTCATGTTTGATTTAGTTAAAATAGATTTTTTAAAATACAACCTTGTTTTTGGGGTACTTATTTTAGTGCTACCAAGGTAAAAAGATTTAAAAAAATGTAATAATGTAAAATAAAGCTCAATACAGAAATAGTTTTAAATAAATGAAATAATTTAAATTTAAAAACAATGGATGCAGCATCAACAACACGAAAAAAGTAGCTCCATAATTCTAAAATATTTATTTACAAGAAAAAAAATTTTTCTATTCTGAAGCGCATTGTAAAAAGCCAGGGTATTCACTTCTCCGTGGAACGACCTATACCTCTGTAGAGGAAGTCGTAGACAATAAATAAAATTGAGTTTTATGGTTCTCCTCCAGTTACAAACGTTGATTCAGGCACCGCAAGTCGAACTATACCATTGTATAGGAAGTCGCAGACATCTGAGCAATAATTATTGCTGAGTTTCATGGAACTCCTCTAGTCACATGTAAATTGAGTTTATATGGTACTCCTCCAGTCACAATTAAAATGAGTTTATTTGGTACTCCTCCAATTAAAATGATAGCACGCGGTTAATTGTAAAATAGTCTGGAAACTGGAAACCAAAGCACAGTTACGCGACGCCACACAGTTAACCACGCGAGTGTGAAACGCAAAACTCTCGAAGTCAGATAAAGAGGGACAACCTGATTGCCATTAAACGATAATAGCAGAAACGCGCGAGCTCTTGACCCGACCTGAGCTGAATTACCTAGTTTTTCATACAAACAAAACAGCTGATATACAGTGTGTCAAATAAATATTATAACAAAAAATAAAAGGAACTGCAACATATACACTGGTTTCTATGAAAAATTTATTTTATTTTCAATAAATTTTTTAGACAGACTTTAAGCTAGAATCTTGTTTAGTTAGTGGTAGTGTGAACGTAAAATCAGCTTTTTTTAGTTTTAATGTTAAAACCAGGTTTAAACTTTAGGTGTGAAAACAATAAAAAAAAATTATCCAGATGAAGTTTAGTATTTAAAATGGACTTGAATCAGTGAAGTTAAAAAGATTTTAAAACATTTTTTACAGAGAATTTCTTACTAACTATGATTTCGGAAAATTCTTTATATTTTTTGTTGTTTACAAAAAGCTTTTTACCTTTTTAATATTTTTAAAAGATTATTGTCGATACAATTTTTAGTTACGAAAAATTCTCCAAATTATTTCGTTCATTAAATATTAACAGCAAATAATTCATTTGGGAAGCTCAGTTTAATATGTATGTATATCATCTCTTGTTGAATTTTATATATAATCCTTTTAAAAAAGTAAATTCATTTCTGTGGTTTAAATTTCGAATTAAGTTTAAAATTAATTGAATTTCTTAAATAAAAATGAAAGAAAAACAATATTATCTACACACATGTTCCTTAACATTTAAAAAATTTTTTTTACAGTTTCTTTCGATCTTAAAGAAACATTAAGAGTTAAAAAAAAATTGAACAAAACCTTGATTTTTTTTTTGCAAAATTTACTAGAATAACATGATTTAACGAAGCGTTTTTGTTTTTGCAAATAAAATAAAAAAAAAATATGTTAAAAAATACATTTTAAAAATCCAATATTTAAATAAATTTATATTCTCAGAAAATTGTGATTTTTGGCGTTTTGCACGCTTAAACACAAGTACGTACATTCACATGTATAGATGAATGAAATCTGTACTCAATAAAATCCAAAACAATGGAAAAAATCAATAAGACAAAATGATACAAAATGATAACCGGTAATTACAGCAAACAACTGATAATACAGAGAATAAACTAGTGTTGCCAGAAATATCGTTAAGAGAGGTCAATTAAAATAAAATGACCAAGAAGCATATTTTAAACAATAAAAACAAAAGAAAAATAAAACAGTATTTAAAAATTGCAAAAATTTAACATAAAAAATAATCATACAAAAGAGCAACAAATATTAACAACATTAATAACATCATCCAATATTTGGAACTAAAAAAAAAAAAAAACGATAAACAATTAATAGTTGTATTTGAGAACAACGTCTAGTTTTATACTGGACATAAGGGTCAATAGTTTTTACTCTTTTTACACATTTAAAAGTGTAGTTCTGTATTCTTTTTTCAAAAAAAGTGTATCAGTTAAGAGGGCGGCGTGTTATTTTCTACTAAATTCGCTTATTTATTGCAAAAATCATTGAATATTTTGCATTGTATAAAATCACAGGGTAGTATTGCGCCGATTATTTAACTGACAGACTGACGCTGACAGTATGACAACAGAAAAATAAAAATTTTAAAACCAAAACTTTTTTAATATGGATATTAAGACGCCTGGCAATATCTTTTATTATCATACAAGGGTTGCCTTTTATGTTTCGGGGTTAAAGACAACAAATAAATATTTATCGTCGAAAATGGCATTATTAATTTTCAAAATCGTTTTCATGAAGATCAATACACTTTTTTATACGTGTGAACCAATTTTCAAAGAACTTCTTACATTCCGATTGAGGTACATCCAAAACATGCGATCGAAAATCAACCGCTTCATCAGGTGTCGAAAAAGGTTTTTCTCGTAATTTATTTTTTATTTCGGGGAAGTCATTGGGTGCCAAGTCAAAACATTTTGAGTGCTCAAAAAGCCCTCTTTAACAAAATAAACAACAAACATTTTCCAAAAAGTGGTGGGGTTATATCTGTGACTTGGATCTAAAAGGGCCAATGTTACTTTTTTGCTCTTTTAAGTTAATCATTGCATTAGATTTGTTTTCTTGCTCTATTTTATTATGGTAAAACAGCTAAAGTCATACTTAACCCAGAACAGCTTCATAAATAAAATGCTGGCCAATGTCACTATGAAAGAATATATATAAAAGTTAAAGTTCAATTTAAATTTTCTCAAAAGTAAATATTTTGACATTGGCCCTTTTAGCTCCAAGCCACAGATATAATTGTTTGTCATTTAAGACTACATAAGGAATATTTTTTTCTAATCCTTAAGGACTTTGTTCGAGTCCCGGCAAACACAAACAAATTTTATCGCGGTGTTCGAGTTTTAAAGAGGTTAACTTCAACATAAATCCACAAAAAAAAAAGAAGAAGTCCCTAGCACTAAAAAAAGGTCAGCATCAAATGAATGTTTTGGAAGCGCCACTAAAGGGTAAATGCTCAGCAAGACCCCACCAACACGTAACAAGTATCTGCACAAATACACAATCATATGGAGGCGTTGTTCCTATTATAGGCAATGATAGATGGCAGAGCTACATCATCCTGGGACAGGATAAAGTAAACTAAACATTACCATTAACTTATAATGAACATGTTATGTGATTCCTGGAGGAGTAAAACGGAGAAAAAAAATAAAATGTCGTATAAATACGTGAGAGATAAATTTTTCACAACAAAAACTTTTAAAATAGTTTGTTAATTAAGCCAAAATTAAGGACACATGTTTAAATTAACCAATTGGCAACACCGGACTAAATAGATGAATCACTTTTACACACTCTCTATGAGATACTAACTCTTTCTACTAAATCATAACTGAAATGTGTAAAGCATCCAAGAACTTGTTATCACTAGTTTCAATGAAATGTTTAATAAAAGGTTCTCAAAAACACACACATATGTAAATACATAATCTTTAAGGAGAGAGCAGTGTGTTTCAAAACAAATTCTCTTTTTTCTTAAATTAATTTGTATGTGCTTCATTTTAATATTCTATTTAAATTAAGACAAAATTTTTCATTTATATTACGATACACTTTGTGCCACAGTAAATTAGTTGAGCTTTTGCTCTGATCGCATACGCAAGTAAAATCGATTTATTGAAAATATTAAGCGGTCTGGTTTATTTACTAAAAGAGTGTAAAATAATTATCCTGCAGTTTCTGAGCGCGAAACTGTTTAAAGGATTTTGTGAATTAAATTCTAGTTCGTTTGTGATTATTTGTTTATGGAATCAAAACAATTTGCTATAAAATTCTTTAAATGTGAGTGTTTATTTCAAAGAAAATAAAATATTTTTAAATGGTTTTTAACAGCTGAAAAAGTATTGAAAATATAAAAAAAAATCCACAAATTTGAAAAATAATTAGAATAATAAATATGTATGAAAGAAATTGAAAAAAAAAACAACTTAAATTTAAATAATTTTTTTTTTATTTAATAGACAATTGTTTAATACAAAATTTACCAAAAATTCTTTGAAAATTAAAATAAATATCGGTATTTTTTAGATAAAAAAAGAAAATGTAGAGAGAATATTCAAAACTTTATGTATTTATACTATTTTATTTCAAATATGGACTTTTGATTTAAAAATAAATATTTTTTGTGTTTAAAAATAAAATTATTTTTTCTATTCTCTCTCCACAACTAAAATGTGTATATTTAAGTAAAAACAAAATTGTTGAAACATTTCCTTACAATTTTATACTTGAGATTGGACTTTTATTTAAAAAGTTATTTTAGATTTGTAAAATGTTGGATAAAATAAAAAAGTTAAAAGTAAATATGCAAAGTTTTCCTAAACTCGCGATTAAAACGAATTTAACTTTAGTTGAGTAAATGCTACAGGGTGTCAACTGACCCCTAATTTTAAGATTAAATTTTGTGTATTCTGTTGCTTTTAAATTAAAATAAATATGTATACAATATGCAAAGTGGTAATGTAACTTATAACCTTACGTTGCCACTTGCAAGTATTTACTTGCAAGTAGTGTATATGTATTACTAACGAAAATCAGGAGAAAACCCAAAAAAAAAAAAACAGTTTTTTGAGTGGCTACAGTGCAAGTATTGACTTTAAATAAATTCAAAATAAATAGCGCTTCTTCAATTGTTAACTAAGTGTAGCGCACAACATGCCAACTGGGCATAAGTGCATACCTGTCATGGGTTTGGGCTTTTATACCCCTACTTTTCAACCTAACCTAACCTAAGTGTTGCCAATAGTCACTATTGGACGTTACCTGCAGACATATAATTTTTTAATATATTTTTGATATTTATGTTAAAACTTACATTCTAAATAAATATTTGTGCTAGCAAAAGTGTGATTGTGTTAGTAAAAAAGTTGTGTATTGGTTTTTTTTTCACTTGCACTTGCATGTGGCAACGCAGGGTTACAATGATTTTACATTGATGTAAGAGTTACAGAGTGTCAAAGCATATTTTTGAATAAAGGAATGCAATTTTAAATATAATGGCTCTGATATAACTGAAGTTTATACGGCATTAAAGATCCAAACATGGTCTGGTGGCGAATTACGGTATTCGAACGCTATCAAATTTTTATTTGAAAGTTCGAGTGTGTGCTGTGGTATAGATTTGTGGCTTGGAGCTAAAAGGGCCAATGTCAAAATATTTACTTTTGAGAAAACTTGAATTGAACTTTAACTTTTATAGTGACATTGGTCAGCATTTTATTTATGAAGCTGTTCTGGGTTAAGTATGACTTTAGCTGTTTTCCCACAATGAAATAGAGCAAGAAAACAAATTTAATGCAATGATTAACTCAAAAGAGCAAAAAAGTGACATTGTGACATTGGAGTAAGATAAATTGAGTATGTGTGAACACTTATTTTAATTGCTCAATCAACACTAAATTGAAACAATTGAAAATATCTGTCTGAACAGGGTATAAAACATTTTTTAAACAAAATTTTTTCAAAAACGTAAAGAAATCTATTAAAAGTTTTTCGACATGCCTTAATATGACAATACAACATATATTGTGAATTGGCCTAATAGATCAGTAAAATAAAGTAAACCAATTCTTATTAATATTTGAATTAAAATTATTTTTTTAATTGTAAATTTAACCTTCTATTTTACTTTTATTTAATTTTTAGCTTTTTCGTGGGTCAAAGGTCACGCTTGCGTGTAAAAATTTAATAACTTTCTTGTTTTATATTATCATATAACATTATAGAAAATAATAAGCGAACATGCTAGCCAATTGCATTCAAAATTTTTTGAGTTATCCGGTTATTAAAAATTAAATTTATAAGAGTAATTGTGGCATGGGCTGTGTGTGCTGTTGTGTAAACATCTTTTGGATGTCGCAGGGCGCACAAATTTGTTTACTATAGTATGACACCTGTCCCCATTCACCGTCACTGCATTACCATTTCAATTAATATAATCTGAAAAAAAAATAACAAATAAAAATAATAAACAAAAAAGTTTTTCAATTTTTATACGTAGTCTTGACTTTTGGCCCAAGCTGTGAAAAATTTATAAAATTAATTTAACGAAAATTTCCATATTCACGTGCAATAGTGTGAAACTGTTATCTATCTATTCTTATTTATTACTATATAAGTATATTTCCCAAACTCATAATCTGTAGTAGGTGTTGTATGCAAAAAGTTAACTTCAACATTAAAAAAAAAATCCGATAGTATTAACATTATCTACTCTAATGTACAAAACAGAAAGCATAATAGAGGAATTGTCAAAAAAATTTGGAAAAATATTGTAAAAGTTGACGACATACAATTTGTACCATAAGTTGTAAATTTAACAATTTATAGGGTGGTCCAACTAAAACGCTCGGCGTTATTTGGAAATAAAAAAAAGTTTTCAAAGAATTATTTTAATATTTTCAATTATGATGGAATGATCTATGACAATTATGTGTGAAACAAAATATCGGCCAAATGCTCGCCACGGCTTCGGTGGCATACTTCTATTAGATGGTTTATATTTGCAGTGACAATGATGTTCAATTTTTGGGCATAACGCTGAGGGTTGACGGCTCTTTTGCCACGCTATCGCGAACAACAGCAATGTTTTTCGCAGGGAGAGCATTTCCGGGTGTATTCACAATTCCTACAGTTTCGGTTTTTAAAATTTGTTCACAATTTTCCCGATTGTGAGCATATTTGGTTGATTATACTGACCAAAAATTTTGCTAAAATTTGCGCATAATTCCCTTGATTGTGGACGCATTCTGTCGATTATGCTAATCAAAGAAATCATAAAGTATACGAAATATATTTTGATTTGAATTTTCGTAAAAGGCTTAAACAATCTTAACGCATTACTTAATTGTGTGCCTCTCCATGGTTGAATTTTTTTTAACATTAAAACAAAAAAAAAAATGTCGAATTAGTAAGTTGGGCAAACAACTTGACGTTCAGGTTTGACTCACACCATCCTTGTAAATTGTAGTTTAGTTGATTAATAAAAGCACAATCCTGAAGTAAACGAACCCAGCAAAAAATCTATGACAAAAAAGTGAACTTGCAGGGGATCAACTGGTGACGAAGTGATTAAATTAAGGTGAAAACACTTATGATTTCAACATTAGCATGTCATTGGAGATCATGTGTTGTTTACATGTATATTTTAATGAACTGCACTCTATTTTAACAAGTGCACAGAACTAATGGATAAATGGTGAAAAGCATCCGCTGTTACATGAGTTAATTTTGTTTGTTTACATGAATTGTATAAGATATTTTGCATTATGTTTCATTCATTTTTAAGCACATCATTTATGACAAATTGCTTCACCTTTAGGGAGTCATTTATAAATATTGCTTTTACACAAATAATTTAGAAGTCTTTAAAATGTAATTCGCTTTGCACTACTTCCAATTTTTTTTTTGCTGGAAATAACTGCTTATATGTTGTATTTATTGACTTAAAAAAAGGGTTAAATACATATGTGCAAACATATATGTTGGTTAATTTTTGTTATCACGGTATTATCAAGCACTGCATTATCAAGAGATGAAAAAATAATTCACACAATTTCACTTTAAATAAAATTAGACAAAAAGTTATAATAGATGCGTTTCTATTTCAACCCTGTTAACATTGCTGGCCCCAACAATATTTTTGTATTAAATTCATTTTAAGATAAATTCTTATTTTTATATGTATTCTTTTTCATTATATATATATAATTCTTTCCAAGCTTGAGATCAACTTTTTGGTTTTTTTATAAAAAATTATTTATTATTAACCAATATTTCGCTACCAAACAAAAAAAATTTAAAAAATTTGTATACATATTACCCTGAAGAAGCTACCCATTGTTTGGTCCTTTATAGGATTGTAAAGTATGCATTTGATCAAGTTTCTAAGTTGGTACGACCAATGATAGCGCTTCGAGTTATGGGTGACATAAATATTTGTGTAAATTGTGAAATTTATGTCCAGTTCACATTAAATACACAATATTATTATATATAATGCGTATTTGTATATTTGGGATCGTTTTTTGAATAGTTTTGTGCATTTCATTGTGAGTTAAATTAGTTTAATTAATTATCAAGCTGTATCCTGCGCGCGTTGCTAAGCCACCAACTAAACTAAATTTGAAGAAAAGACATTACACAAATAATGAACTGTGAGTCATAATAATAATTTTCTTCATTTTGAAAAAATTGTGACACAGCAGCTTTTCGTTTCAATTCGATATTTATTTATTTATTATTTGCGTATTGTCTTTCCTTCAAATTTATTTTAGTTGGTGGCATAACAACGCGCGCAGGGTACAGCTAGTTTTATATCAAAAATTCGATTTCCGATTTCCAATTTAAACGCCAGATTAAAATATGCATAAATTGACTTCACTTACTGCTAAATCAGAACGTTAAACTTTCTGTGTTATGTTTGTAAACAATTAACAAACAACTTTTCCAGTACGGAATGTGCGACCAGTTTCGTTCTTTGCATAAGGAAATGACATTTTGTAAATTTATAACATAGCATTGAACGTATTTTTAATTATTTCTTAAGCCAGTTTATATATGTACATTACAGTTGCAGCTATTTTACACTATTGTTAAAGCTTTAACCCTACTTCCAAAAATTATTGTAAATGATGAAACACAACTGGGAAGAGACTAGTGCTGACTACATATTTATATTCCGAAACGCAATTCTGCAGATATAACCGTAAAATTCTACTATCACAACTAAACTATGCGATTGACAAGAATTGCGGTACTCACAACCGATACTGTTTTCTCTAATATGACCTACTTTAGGAGATCGCCTAAATGCTCACAACTTTTCAAACAAAAATATTTAAACTTTGTCTGACTAAGTCTCGACTCAAAATGTGTTTAAGGATTTATTTCGTACTTGTCCTGAATTGCCCAGGGTACACTTAAACAGGTAGTGGTGACCAATTGACTATTTTTTTGTGTCCAAATAAATTGCACACTAAATACAATAATGTCAAAATTATCTTGAGCAATTCAATTTAAAACAAAACTGTATTTTTCAAGTAAAAAAAAGATAGTGACGAGAAAAAATGTTTGAAGTAGTAGGAAAATTTAAAGTTTGGAAAATTTTGATTTGCGACAATAAAGTAATAAAAAAATTAAAATAAATTACTTCTTATACATGATCAAAACATAAATAAAAAAGAGTTATAAGCATTTAAAGTTGCAACTAACACATGCGTAAAACATATGTGTGTAACAAAACAAAATATAAAAAAACATGTTAAATCAACATTGTTGCTACACATTTTTTTTGAAAGCAGTATGATTTCAGTCCAAATAGTTTCAAGCTCCGTACATAAAAAGATAGACAAAAAATTCTGTCTGTCTGTGTTCAAACCTTTATGATTACAGCATGAACTTGGCGTTAAAAATGATCAAAAACCAGGTTTTTAAGGTTAGTTTTTATAATGAAAAAATGTTTTGTAAAATTTCAATTATTGGCCGAATGTGCTATTCCATGCATGCTTTTAGTATTTTATCTCTCAAATCTTGTGCATATTTTGGAACAGCCTATATTTCGGTGCATTTCAAAGGTGCAACAATTACAGTATATTGATCTAACCTCATTTCAATAATATTTTATTGATATTTTTTTTTGCAAATATATTTGCATAAATTATATATATTTTATAGAAAAATCCTTCAGTCTTAATTGTAAAATATCATCTCAATTCAATATCAATTACAGCACGCATCTTTGGTAAATGACAAATTATAATTTATGATTTTTGTTGTTGTTGTTGTTTAAATTCGTGCTAATTGCAATTATTTGTTTGGCCAATTGTTCAATTATCAATTGTAATTAATTATAGATAAAATAGACAAACTAATTAAAAAAAATAAGAAATAGAGAAAAATATGAATGACAATAAACTTGACATTTTTGTAAAAATATTATTAGAATTTTATAAAAAACGACTTTTAGGATTAATGTGATAGTGAAAGATCTGTAATATTCTTAGAATAAAATTTCCTTATTAAAAATAGAATCTAAAACAACAATGACAATTTCTATAAATATATTCTTATTAACTCAAAAACAAACACACCTCGACAACTAAATATATGATTTAAAATTATTTTGACATATGCCTTTTTTATTGATGTTTGTGTGTTATTGTTGTAATTTTGAGAAGCATTCTAATAAAGTTGTTTGTAATTTCAAATAACGTCAACAGACTGCACTAAATGGCTGAGTGAATGACTGACTGACTGACTAAGCACACGCTGGTGTAAGCAACAGTGGGAGTTTTTTTTTTTTTTTTTGTAACACACTAACTGACAAATCAATTTTGAGACGTAAAGTGATGTCATTGAAAATTTATATGCAGTTATTTAAATTTTGAAAATAATAAAACTAAAAATATTGTATTTGAATGATTTTTACAAACTGTTTGAGTTTTATACAAAAAAAAAAATTTTATATTTTCAAAATGACCTAAATTTTTTGGATTCGAAAGAGAGGGGACTTAAGATTTTTTTTTTTATTTAAAATTTCAACCAATGGTAGATGTGAAATCAAAGCAAACAGCAAAAAAAAATAATAAAATAGTATAATCGTTAGCGTCTGTTTTCCAAATACCCTACACCAGTTATTTAGTACCATTTTCAGCCTATCATGTGTTTAAGGTAACGTGTAAAATGTGAATAATAATTTTAATAAATTACGGTCGCGATAAATTACTTTAAGCGATTTGTATTATAAACAGTTTTTCAAAAATAATTCTATTAATTGTAAATTTTAATGCAAACAACATTGAGTATAATGTTTCAAATGTTTCAATTACAACACCTCATTGTATTTTGTAGCGTCTTTTAGAATACAGTTTTGGTTTATTTACTTGTGAATACAATTTCGGTCGTATATTGTACATCAAATAATATTAACTGTCAGACAAATAAAAAATCTGAAATAGGAATGTTTATCAAATCTAAGTAAGTGATTTTTGAGTCGGATATAAGGTTTAATTGTTTGTCGATAAAATAAACAACAACAAAATTGTTGCCTGTTAGATAACAATAACAATACCGCAATCGATAAAATTGTTGTTTACTTTGTTTAACGATTCCAATATAATTATAATTCCAAAAAATCAAGGCGACACACCCACTTTAACGCCCATCTCCCATATAACGCTTTATTTTAAAGTTATATACTTCTATTTGAACAAAAATTAAAAAAAAAGCTGTAATGCATTATGTTAGTGGAATTTAAATATTAATTATATAATTTTAAAAGTAATACTACAGTTACACCTAAGCGGAATCTAGCAGATTTGATTTAAAATCTTTATTAAGATCTAAACCGTTTATACCCCTGTTTTTTGACATTATGCAAGATTTCGTTTTCAAAACAATATTCGTATTTACAAGGTTGTCTGAGAGGCTCTCTATGCTCTACTTCTCCAAAATTCAAAGTCCATATAAAAAAAATGTAAACAATAAAGTACTTGTGCAATTGCAACCACCTTATATATTATGATTGAATTTTCCTGCGTGCAGCGTAGTAAATTTTAGTACAATTTAATTAAAATCACAGTTGCATCACAAAGTAGTACTAGATTTGAAGTAGATTTAATTTTGTATGGGAAATCTGGTGGATTTCGCTCAAAATCCCTTTTGTACTAGATTTTTTGTAGGTGTAAATGTAGTATAAGAGGAGCTGTGCCCACACAAAGCTAATACAGGGTGTCTGGTGGCAAATATTTATTTTCAAACTTTAATAAAAAACGTAATAATGGACACAAGGTTTCATTAGGAGCCTTGTACGATAGAATGGAAATGCGGATTTAATTTTTTAAAGAGTATGTCATCAAAATCTTCCGTCGAGTTGAACAGACTGTTTAAAATGGAGCATTACGTTGCAATATACTTGGTTCATTCGGGATGATTTCCCGACGAATAGTTTTCTTTAAAGCCACAAGAGATTGGCAATTGTCATTATAGCCCCATAAAAAAAATCCATGGGAGTTAGATCGGGCAACCTCTGTGACCATAGGATGTCCCCAAATCGTCTGATCGGTTTTTGGGGAAAGTTTTCCCGAAGAAAATTCATCGAAGCTCTGGTAGTGTGTGCAGTCGACCCATCCTGTTGAAACCACGTGTATGAAGAGTACGATGGATGATCTCGCGGGTTTGACATAAAGAATTCCGTAATTATGCGTCGATAATTTTCCCCATTTACATTTGTCTCCGTGCCTTGGGAATTTAAATAAAAAATGGTCCGATTTTCTTATGGGTGGATATGGCACACCAAACGGTTATTCTGGGGCAATACAATGGTTTTTGATGTTTCAATCGAGGGTTGCGGGTTTTTGGAAACCAGTAATGGCAGTTTGCTTGTGGACGTAGCCGTTTAAGTGGTAATAAGCCCAAAAAAATGGGATTTACAATGCGGAAATTCTTCAACATCGCTTCACAAAAATTTCTACGTCAATCAAAGTCACTTCCTTTCAGTTCTTGAACAATTTGAATTTGAAAGGGATGAAACTTCAGATCCTTTTTTGAAATTTCATGAATGATCGCTCTTGGAAGTCCCAGTGAGGCTGCTCTTTTCCGTATTGAAAGTCGCCAATTTCACGTAAACTGCTTTCAACTAGATCAGTGTTTTCGGGGGTCTCTGATGATCGACTGGGCCCTGGCCGTGAGATATTCATAGTTTACACTCGGCCCATTACATATCAGCCGAATTTTGAAAAAAATTGTCGACGAGCAAATACGTAGGATCCATTACTCTTAAAAAATGTCTCCACAGCGAAGGCGCGATGCTCACTCGACCACTGCGACAAATCCGCACAATCGATAATGCCTCTCTTCCTCCGCACCGTTTATTACTTTTTAAAATAATCGTATTAAAAAATATAAATTTGCCACCAGACACCCTGTATTATTTTTTAACTACCTCTGGGTACCAAATTATACTCTTCAGTTTCCCAGCAAAAACTTTACTTACAGAATAACTACTTATCTTTGTTCGCGATGTCCCAAAAGAATCCATTACAACCTTTTTAAATACGACATAAAAAAAAGTACTTTTCTTAATGCTAAAATAACTCATAAAGATAATTAGTTACAAAAAGGAAACAAAATAACGGGATTCAAAATTGCTAGTCATATAAAATCTTTGATAAATTTCAAGTTTTTACAAAAATTTTTAATTTGTATAAAGTATTTTATGTAACTAGTAGCTGAATTGCTGGTCCCAACATAAATATTGAATAAAAAAATTAAAAATTAAATTGGTGAAATTTTTATACATACATACACATATGTACATGAAAAAATCGACTACAGTACCACTTATAGGAGCCAAAATTTAAGGTTTTCTTCTTTGATATCAAAGCTACCTATTATGTAAATATGAGTCGTTTTGTTTCATGAATTTCAAAATTTTTTAATAATTCGGCTATAGCGCCATCTTTTTTGAAATTTTCTTTTTTTCTTTCCCTTTTGCGTTTTTGGGGAGTTTTGTTACAATTACTGTGACACGAGAATTTTATATATTAGATTTATAATATTCTTTTTATGCTTAAATTAATATAGTCATTATTTTGTATTTTAAATTGATCAATTACAAAACACATTAGCAATGAGTTATTATTTAATACGTAATGAGTAATGCAAATATTAGACAATTGAGCTACAAAATAATGTATGTAATAAGCTATTACAGTTTAAATTGTAAGTAAAGTTTTTGCTGGGAAATACAATATCGTAGTAAGAAAGTATAACTCCTTATGTAAAAATACTTCGTTTCATTGTAAGACTTAAGAAAAGAAAATAAATAAATAGCAAATCGAAGTTATACAAAGAAAGTAAAACATATTTTAGTATAAAGATATTATTCCATATCGATTACTTTTGATAACAAAATAATACATTTTTTGCTATAAAAGTACTATTTACACAAAGTTGGTGGTGGATGTCAAAATTCGGTAAAGCCGATTGTGATTTATTTAAAGTTTGGCTCGATCAGTTATAAACATATTTAATATAACTTCGTTCAGTGGTTTGAATATTATGAATTAAAATCAGTAAAATTTTTAATTACATTTTTTTACTTCTTTTAACTATTTCTTCACTCTCTATATTTCTTAAAGGTATAGAAAATTAAAGTATATTAATCACTGAGATTTACAGGTTATTGGATCGAACATGACTTGCAACAAAACTTAAGTTGCGTTGCAAGCTGGTAACTCCAACTTCACGGTTGCCAATACAATTTTATTTTTTATTATTTATTTAGTTGCCATCTGTAATAAAATTTTTGCAACTGAGGTTCAGTGGCTATAGATAATCAATCCACTAATCTTAAGTTTGAAAAAAGATTCAAAGATCCAACTACGGCATGAAAAAATAAAATTGTTTCAAAGTCCTTTATCGGAAAAAATTAATATTTAAAAAGCAATAGAGATATGCATAGATTATTATTGGCAAATATGTTAAACATATTAACTATGTTGATGATTGCCTTGAAACATTTAAGAAAAAAAGAAATATTGAAAGTATTTTCAATTTCATTTCTCCCATTTATTTGAATTTCTTTTGTTTGCAGTTTGCTTTAATAACTGGTCTTTTAGCGGATATCACCCCAATTATTTTGTTATAGTTTCTAATGAAGTCGGGTTTTTTTCTTAAGTTTTTTTCTGTTTTAGTTTTTGCTAAAGCATGACATAATTTTTTTTAATATTTTTAAATTTATTTTTTTGTAGAAATAAGATGTGTTTCAAACACCTTTTGAACTTTTTAATACGTTTTAAAAACTGATAATTTTTTTTAGGTTTTTTTTTAATAAAATATAGACAAATTTTAAATGTGTTATGTAGTTCAATTAGTTCGTAATTATTTTAAAGAGAGCAAAAATTCTTATCTGCTGGAAGAAGAAGCAAAAAATGTAAAATATTAAAAAATGGGAGCACAAACATGAAATTCATAGGTTGCATAAATATAGAATTAAAACACATGTTCAGTTTTAGTTTTTCTTCCGACTAACAGAGTTTAATTCATTCCTGAGTGGGGTCAATTGGTGAATAGAATAATATTTAATTTATATACTTCATCTGTTTCATAGTTGGATTAATGATAGTAAGAGAGAGAGAGAGAAAACAATAAAAGCCCTGCAATTTTGTACAATGCGTTTTATTGGCTCGCGACTGACAACCTTGAATTTGAACAGAATTTAAATGTAATAAACTTGACCTAATATGGCGTCCGCTAGTGGAAATTTTTATCATCCTATATTCCCCTGTGTGGCTATTTAAAATACATCTTATCAGCAGTTTTGAAGCTAACGAAATTATACTCTTCTAAATTCTTTAAGTTTAAACAATCTTTTTGAAATACTAATTCCATTGAATTGAAACTTGAAAAATTTCTACAGTGGGAGCTATGCTCTATACATATTTTCAAAAAGTAAAAAAAACGAACCCTTTTCCATTGAGAAAAACCTATATTCTTACAAATATATATTTTTTTAATAACGTTCCTCTCTCTTCAAATTCCAAGTGTTAGACAAATCTGTCTGCCTAATTTCATACTAAGAAAATTAGACATATTGATTTTTCCAAACTTATAATTATAATTATTATTTAATAAAACTAAATTTAAAATGTCTTACTCCTTATTGCTATTTAACTTTTCTTCCAGATATCCATACGTCTGAATAAAGAAAATCGAACTCTACAAAAATGAAAGGCCTTAGCCTAATAGTAGTGCTAGTGGCATTTTTAGAATGTAGTAATGGTTACAGTGCTTATAGCAGAGCATCTCTTGACTGCGGCTCCTACGGTGCCTGCCCCTATTCCTCTGGCAGTAGTGGTCAAATTACCTCCGCTTATGCTTCATCATCAGCTTCATCGTCTTCATCTTCCTCTGGCTATGGCACCTGTTGCAGTCTTAATAACTGGGCTTATGATCATATAGATGATATTAGGCAATTTGCCAATCGTTTGAGACAAGAATACAATAGCATGTCTTCGGGTTCCACCTCCGGTTACAGTACTACCTACACACCTTGGTCAGGTAAAGTTTAAACATAACAAAAATATCTATTCATAACTTTTTTTTTACTGATTTTCTAATTTACAGAAAGCATTATCAGCTTGACTGGTAAAACTTCTGGAGAACTGGATGCCATATGCCGTCTTCAAACAGAACAATTGGTTAGCGATATGCGTAATGGCTTGGTTACCTACAGTGTTATAGGTCAAACCAATTTCTTTGAATGGAAATCAGCCGATATTTTGCAGAAATATGCTGTAGCTGGTATAGACTATGGTCAGCAGCAAGCTTTGAACTTGGATCTGTCCAATTTTGATGATGTTAAGACATACAACTATCCCGCTGAAGTGAAGGTGGTCGATGGCAAAACTTACGTGGTACACCAAAATATGACTGAGGCTCATAAGAGAGGTGGTGAGGGTACTTTTGAGAATCCTTACGTCACTGTAGTTAAAAGAAATCGTACCGTTGTTACCACCAACACTGTGCCGGCTTATACTGGTTCATATGGTTCTTCGAATGTAGGATCTTACAATACTGGTAGTACTTATGGTTCTTCTAATGTTGGTTACAATACGGGGGGTCAGGTATATGTGCCCGGTGGCAGTAATGTTATAACCCGTAAGAAGACTATTTATGATTGGGTCAATCAAAATATGGAACCTAGTGTTGTGGGTTACAGTCCTGTTGTTAATATTGACTCTAAATGGGGTACCAGTTCTAATTTGTACAAACCTCCGGTACATATTCCAGTAGATACTTCGACGAATTCCGAGGTGGAAACCTTTGGCACTGGTTCTCAAGTTTATCAGCCTAGTTATCATCGTCCAGGTTCCACTGTCACTATAAGGCGTTACAATAAAACCATTATTACAAATGCTGATGGTACTAAGGTTTCAGGTTCTGAGAGCCACAAGAAATGGGTTGATGGTAAACTGATTTACGACACTGAACGTCCCTTTGGTGAATGGTCTGTGCCTCGTGATGAGGAGTGGAAACGGGAAGAACGTGAACGTTTCTTCT
The DNA here is from genome assembly GCA_941918925.1 of Phyto melanocephala. Lineage (NCBI taxonomy): Eukaryota > Metazoa > Arthropoda > Insecta > Diptera > Rhinophoridae > Phyto > Phyto melanocephala. The sequence continues at coordinate 20,592,658 of OW799236.1, read as the reverse complement.
GGTTTTTGACATCAAGCAATATAACACCTCAAAGTTTGGAAGCCTGGCAGAGACAACAAGAAGAAAGACTTTTGGCTTTAGCCGATCGTTATCACTGCACATTGGAAGAGGTTCAGGAATGGCACCGCAATGAATTAGAACGTTATCGCGTGCTATTAGGTCAATATCGAGCCCAGACAAGTGATGATACCAATTGGAAGCGCATTGAAAGGGGACGTCTTGATTGGCTGATCCATCAGAACAGTGTGACTCGTGATGAATTAGAGAGATGGCAAAGAGAAAATGCCGACAAATTGGCTCAATTAGCAAGACAATATCGTATCACAGTAGATGAATTAAAAACTTGGCAATTGGAGGAATTGCATCGTCTTTATGTCTTCTTTAATGATCAAAATAACTCCATGATTTCTCGTCCTTCAACCGAGTCGCTAACACGCACTAGTGAACAAGAACGCTTGGAAGAATTGATTAGACAACATAATGCTACCATTGATCAATTGCAAAACTCAATTAAGATGGATCAGCAGAAATTGTCCGATCTTTCTTTGAAATATCGCGGTAATGTGGGTGATTTGGAAAAATGGCTGAAGGGAGAATTGTCCCGTTTGGGAGGTATAATAACTGAACAACGCAATGAAATGACCCGCATTACGGAATGGCAAAAATCTGAACGTGATCGTTTGGAGAATATTGTCAAAAGTCATCGTGGTTCAGTTGGCGACATCGACAACCAAATGGCCAAAGATCGCATTTACTTGCAGACATTAGCCAATAAGTATCACGTCAGCATTGAAGAATTAGAGAAATGGCAAAGGCAAGAATTGGAACGTTTGCAGAAGCAAGGTCAAATGCAAATTGAATTAAATATTAAAGAATGGCAACAGAGAGAACATGAAAATCTCAAGAAAATTATTGCTCAAAACGATTTTACCGTGGAGGAATTCCAAACACAAATTATCAATGACCGCCAGAGGCTTCAAAATTTAGCTGCCACTTATAATGTGCAAGTTAACGAGATTCAGGAATGGCTGAGAAAGGAAATTCATGAATTGAAGAATGAGGGTTTCCTTAATGAAGTCAAAAAGGAGCTGGCTGAATGGCAGCAACAGGAAAGACAACGTTTATTGGCTATAGTTCAACAAAGTCAGGCTACTGTTCAGGATTTGGAATTGAAAATTAAGACTGATCAAAGTCATTTAAATCAATTGGCTGCTAATTACAATGTGCAAGTAAGTTCGTTAATTAAAATTATAATTTCAATCCGTTTTAATGTATTATTTTTTAAATCAAAGGTTTCTGAAGTCGAAGAATGGCTTAAGAAGGAACTATTACGTTTACAATCACAAGGTTTAGTTAAAGCTGAAGATCTTAAGGAATGGCAAAAGGCTGAAAGAGATGAAATTATTATTTTGTTACAAAACAACAAATTAACCATCGATGAATTCGAACGAAAACTTTTATCCGACCGCCAAAAATTGTCAGATTTAGCCAAGATGTACAATGTTAAGACTACCGAAATTGAAACATGGATTAAGCAAGAAGGAGAACGTTTGCAAACTATAGGCTTGCTGCAAATCAAAGAACAATTAAATAATTGGCAAAGTATTGAACGTGAACGCATTATGAATTTGATACAACAGAACAATCTCTCTATTAAAGAATTGGAGGAGAAGATCAAGAATGATCAAACACATTTATATAGCACAGCTCACCAACATCAAGTACGTGTAGAGGAGATTGAAGAATGGATAAAAAAGGAAATACAAAGATTGCAGGCCGAAGGTCTGGTAGAATTGGAGAAAGTTAAGGACTGGCAAAACGAATGGAGAGGCAATTTGACCAACATGGTTAGGGAACGTGACTTTACTGTTGAAGAATTTCACAAATGGTTGTTAGAAGATCGCACAAGGTTGCAGTCTTTGGCCATGCAACACAACGTAAAGATAGAGGAAATTGAACAGTGGGTTAAAAATGAAGAACAAAGGTTTGTAGCCATGGGTTTGTTAAAGCCTAATGAAAAGCTGACGAACTGGCAAGAGGTTGAAAGACGTTATTTAGAACGCATAACTCAGGAACAATACCAATCTACCGAACAACTGGAACAAAGATTAAGACAAGATCGTGAGCTGTTGGAAAGATTGGCCAGGGATTATCAAATACAAGTAGAAGAAATTGAATCTTGGATGAAGAAAGAATTAGGTAGATTGCGTGACGAAGGCCAATTGCAAATACATAATCTGACTAACTGGCAAATAGCCGAAAGAGAACGTTTAGATGTTCTACTTAAACAAAATAAACAATGGTCGGTAGAAGAATTTGAACAAGTTTTAAAACAAGATAGAGAGCACCTGCAAAAGACTGCATTCCAATACCACACCTCTGTAGAGGAAATTGAAAAATGGATACAGAGTGAAGTCAATCGTTTGCAACAGCAGGGCAAGTTGAACATTGAAAAACTTACTCAATGGCAAAAGGAACAACAGCAACGTATTCTCAATCTTTTGCAACAACAATCTAGCATCACTTTAGAAGAATTCGAAGTTAAGGTCCAAAAGGACAGAAGTTTCCTTATGAACTTGGCCCGTCAATACCATGTCAATGTCAACGAAGTAGAAGAATACGTACAAAAAGTTATTCAAGATTTAAAGGAAAAGGGTAAATTTGAATTAGAACAATTAAAGGGCTGGCAATTGGCTGAACGTGACTATATTCTTAATCTGATTAAGCAACATAAGAACGAATGGACTACAAAGGAATACGAAGACAAATTAAGAAGCGATCGCGATCACTTAAACCAGTTGGCTGATTATTATCGTATTAGCGTTAAAGAGGTGGAAGAATGGATGGTTAGAGAACTTTTGAGATTAAGAAAGGAGACTGGTGAAGAAATTGCAAAACTATCCGCCTGGCAAGTAACCGAATTGGAAAGACTAAAGCAGTTAATTAGAGACAACAATCGCCTTAATTTTGTCCAATATGAAGTGGAATTAAAGAAACAAAAGGATCACTTACAACAGCTGTCTCAGCAATATTCAGTTAGTGTTACCGAAATTGAGCAATGGCTTAGAGAGCAATTGTTGAATTTAAAAACTACAGGAGAAATACAAGTTGAGAGCCTAACTAAATGGCAGGAAGATGAACAAAAGCGTATGATAGCCTTGTGTTTGCAGCAACAGAGAGACATCACTACAGAAGAATTCGAACAGCAACTGCGAAGAGATAGAAATAGAATACAGAAACTATCGAATGAGCATAATGTTTCGGTACAACAAATTGAACAATGGATGAAAAATGAATTGCAAAGATTGAAGAACTCTGGCTTAGTGCAGGTAGAACAATTGTCATACTGGCAAAAGATTGAAAGAGAGCGTTTGCAAGATTGGTTGAAGCAACAAAATAAAGCCGCCTCCACTGAGGAACTGGAAGCCTTTATCAGGCGTGACAAAGCTAGATTACAACGTATAGCCCAAGACTATCATGTAACTGTGGAGGAAGTTGAATCCTGGGTTGAACAGGAAGGTGCTAGATTACAATTATTAGGTATGGTTAAGGGTCCGGACACGGTTTCCGATTGGGAATTTCACGAATCATGGTACACTAACCAACCACACAACTGGAACACTCAAGGTATGATTCACAATGAGGAAATCTGGAAAGAACAAACCAGGGGACATTTGCAAGCTATAGCCCAAGTTAAACCCATGTCTTGGCAAGAGTTTGAAGAATATTTGAAAAATGAACACGTGCGTTGGGAACAATTCGCTCGCCAATACAATATCACGGTAAAGGAAATTGAAACCTGGTTGAGACAGGCAGCCCAAGAGTTAGTGCATCAAGGCTTCATCTATAACAAGGTAACCGTAGAAGAATGGGAAACTCAGGAGCAAAACCATATACAGCAACTGATTAATGATAAATTGCGCAGACAACAACAATGGTCCATAGAGGAATTGGAAAGACAATTGATAAATGATCATGAATATTTGCAACGTTTAGCCCAACAGCATCACTTGACCGTAGAACAAATCACTGAATGGTATAAATTGGAAATGCAAAAGTTGTTAAACCAAAGAAAAATTGTTACTGAAAATCTAACTGATTGGCAAAGAATTGAAAAGAACCGCCTCTATAATTTGGTCAGCAGAAATCCCCATAAAACCTATGAACAATGGGAACAAGTTATCTTAAAAGATCAAACTAACCTCAACAGAATCTGTGATCAATACCATGTTACAATTGAGGAAGTTGATATTTGGATCAAAAATGAAATTAAACGTTTAGTGAATCTGGGTTTGATTAAAGGTTATACAACTGGATCCAGCTCTGGATCTCAGAATAATAATTGGCAAGAACAGGAAAGACAAAGACTAAGAGCAATTGCTACTGAGCTGTCTATAACTGAAGAAGAATTTTTAGAATTTATAGCTGAAGATGATCATTTCCAAAGGAAATTGACCCGTTTGTATGGTTGCACTTTAGAAGAGTTGGCTCCCTTCCAAAAGGTTCAAATAGCTAATATGAATCGGGAAGGCTTATTGGATAGAACATCCTTACTTAAAGTGGAACCATGGCAAAAAGCTGAAAGAGATCGTTTGTATAGTTTCATTAAAGATAAGAGCTATAATTTAGATAATTTGCGCAACTGGCAGAAACAGGAAATGTTATTCAACGGTTTGGCAGCCAATATCGGTATAAGTGCACAGGAATTAAGAGATTGGCAAATACAGGAATTCGAACGCATACAAAACTTGGCACAATATTATCAAATGAATCTTAATCAATTGCAAGATTTTCGAGAAAAGGAATTGCGCTACATGACCTACGTTATGCATAAGAAAACCGCCTCAGAACAAGAACGCATGCAATGGGGAACAAACGAAAACAGACGTTATAGTGTGTTGCAGCGCAAGACTGGCTTGCAAGAAGAACAACTTGTACAATGGCGTCGTAAGTTATATCTGCTCTGTCAAGCACGTTTGCCCTTTAGTTATGGTGGTTATGGTGGCTGGGAAAATGGTCCTGGTACCACAAATCGTACTGCCTATCCTAAAGCTATAATATCAAAAGATCGTGGAGATCAACCACCAAATGTATTTGAAGAAAATATTGACAATGACGAACCAGGTGTAGCTGGCTCTAAATACGTTTTACCCTCGCCTCCAAATGCTCAAATGAAATTGGAAAACTCGCAATATAGTGGTAGCCATGGAGGATATGGTTTTAGCAAACGTGACAACCACGGAGCTAGTCAAAATGCCGAGGATTTTGGTCAGCAACAATTGCAAATAGACGATGAATATGGTCAACAAGTGCAAGTCGAAGATCTTTCAGAGACATTTGGTGGTTCGGCTTCAGCTTCTTCCTCATATACACATGGAGGTTATGGTCATGGCACTGCTCATGGTCATGATTATGGTCAACAACAGCAACAAGTTGAAGTTGAAGATTTAACTGGAACTTTTACTCATCAACAGCCCATGCAAAGTGAAAAGCAATTGGACGAAACTGGTGTAAGTATTACAGGTGTAGTTAAAAATTATATTTAATTAAACTGTTTTTCTCTTTATCTTCTACCAGCAATACGAAGTTCAAGCCGAAGCTGAACAGCCTGGTCTCCTTTCCAGATTGAAAAATCGAATTTTTGGTTAATTTTCTACTTCTCTAACTCTCACACACTATTTCGTAAAATTAAATACTCTGTAAGAATCTGTAAAAACATTTTCATCGGTTAGCAGCTAAAAAACCAATCAATGTTAAGTCGTTTTGCCATATAATTAAAAAATATATTATTATTATTTTTGTTTTTTATTTGACGTCACTTTAGTTTTTAAGATTTTTTTTGTTTGTTTTGGAAATAATTATAAAGCAACCAACGAAATTTTTGTATGTAAAAAAAATATATTAAAAGATAATTAATATTAAATAAAAGTAATTTAAAAATAATTTTGTTTTTGTTTTTCACTTAAAGGAATCTCGAATAGTGGGCAAGTTGTTTTTTTTATTGTATTACTTAAATTAATTCCTTACCGTGATTTAAAAATTTTTTCTTGTTATTTTTTGGTTTAAAAAAAGTCATACTAGTTTTAACCTATAATATTTATTGATTTTATATTATATAATATATTTTTCTTTATAAATAATTTCTATTTATATAAACAATATTTCTGTTAAATTAGTTTTTTTTTACATTTTCTGTTACGTCTTATAAAATTTACATAATAATTACAATATCGCTATGGTTTATATCATTCTGGTGTTTGAAAAATTTCTGTTTTAAAAATATTTTCAGGGTTGCCATTTAAAGGAAATCCCAATCTTCTATATAGAATAAATGAACTTTCTTAAGAAAAAGGTACTTTTTTAGTTGACTTTTTTCAAAAGCTCATTATGTACGTTATGTATTTTAAGAGTAAAAGTTCATCTTATTAATTTTTTTTATTTTATATTTTATTATTTTAAACTCCTGTTTTTATATTTGGGGATATGTGAATTGTATAAAACTTAAACAGTGAAAAAAAAAACCAATTTGCAAAAAAAAGAATTTTAGTTGGTTGGTCTTAAACAGGCTAACCAAAGTCATATAAAATAAAAAGATTTTCTATTAAAATAACAGATATAAGTAAAAAATTAACTCTTTTATTTTCACTGCAAAATATTTTTAAATTTTTTAACTTTTCATACAAAAAAATATCTGTTAAATACAAACTTTAATTTAAGTACAATTATAAATAACTAAATACATACATGTAAGTTTAAAGAAAACACTCTTTCTTTGCAATTTTTTGGGAACGAGGCACTTTTATGTAATCCCAGTAGGAAATTTGGTTGCTACTCTTATTTTGGCTTTGCGAAAAATCACAGGATTTCGACAGAAAATTGTATCCCTTTAAAGTATTTTCTGTAAAAGCATTTATGTCTGTAAAAAAATTTTCTGAAAGCATTTAATCGGATAAAAGTTTTTGATAATATCTATACACGGATAAAAGATTTTTCTAAAAGTCTTAATTTAAAGTAAGTAAGATTAAAGTTCCCTAGTAATATTTTTATCCGTATTAAATTTCTCTATTATAACTTTTATCCGGATATTTTTTTTTAATAAAATTTATGCGGATAAAAATTAAGTATTATGTTAATAAGATAATGTTTATCTTATTAGCATAAGAACCTAAATATGGTTGAAAATATTATATAAAAATGTTTATCCGGATAGAAAAATATCAAAAGCTTTATCCAGCTAAAAGTTTGTTATAAAAACCTTTGTTCAAGTTAATTTTTTTTATAAAATTTCTAAGGCTGACTAACTTTTCCTTTGAAACCTTTATGCAGATAAGAGTTTTATAAAGCAAATTTTATCCAGGTAAAAGTTTTCTATAAAAACTCTTATCCACGTAAGAGTTATCTATCAAAATCGTTTTTAATATAAAATGTTTCTACAGAAATGTTTATTTGAATTAAAGAGTTCTGTAAAAACTGTTATCCGGAAATAGGTTTTTGAAACCTTTGTCCGTATAAAAATATTTAATTTTTTTGTTTACTAAAAATTTTCTTTGAGTACATTAAGCTGTCTCCAAAATTTTTATAGGAACCTTAATCCATGTCAATATGTCTAAAAGAATTCATCTGGATAACATTTTTCTTTTAAGACTTTTCCCCGTAAAAATATTTATATTAAAATCTTGCTTTAGATAAAGGTGTTTTATCAAAACGTTTTTAAAAATTTTATGAACATCAAAAATTTCAATGAAAATCTAAAAACGGATAAAAAGTATCTATAAATGTCTTTATCCGAATTTAAGTTTTGTAAAAGACAATATCCGGATAAAATTTCTTAAGGAATTTAAATTCGGATAAAATCCGAATTATTATCCGATTAAAAAATTCTATAAGCCTCTTAATTAAAATTTTTTCTGAAGATTTGTATACGGATTAAGTTTCTCTACATAAAACTTTCTAATAAGGTTTTTGGTAAAAATTATTACACTGGTAATCGATTTCTAGGAATACCATTCTGAAAATCGAAATTTTCTATAAATACCGGATAAAAGTTTTCTGCATAAAAATATTATCAAGAAAATTGTTTCATAATAAAGTTTTTATTTAAATTAAAATTTTATATGAAAACCATTTATCGGATAAAAGCTTTCTGCAACAAAAAATTTATCCGTACAATATTTTTATTATAAAGTCTATATTTGAATTAAACCATTTATCGGATTAAATTTTTCTACAAAGGAGTTTGTCTGGTTAAAAGTTTTAAAACAAAAACCATTACGCGGATAAAAGTTTTTCTTACAAAAATCTGATGCGAACAATAGTCTTACAACAAAAACTTTATCCGAATTAAAGTTTTTAATAAAAACTTTCATCTGGCTCTTTCAGTCGTATACAAAATTTGCGATAGCAAAATCTGGTCACTGCAATTTTCTACCGAGTTTCTGTTTTTGGAGGGGCGTCTTTTAATACTTCTTTAGCTTTTCCTAAAAATTTAACAATGCTATATGTACGCATGTGTGAAAGTATTTTGTTTTAGATGTTTTCTCTTGTTAAAGTTCAAAATTCCATAAAGTTTATTTAAAATTTCCATTTTTATCGCCTTGACCTTGATTCCAGTATTTTAATCAACTATAGTTGGCATTTTCACTATCACTATCAACCAGTTCAAAACAATTTGTACTAGTTAAGGTTCTAGTCGTTTCCAAGCTTAAACAGGCATCTGTTGTCGTGTGTCGTAAAGTATTGCGCATATAATCTAATTCTCTATTATCCGGTATATCGTATAAACCCTCTCCTGTCTCATATAGTACACGATTTTTAAGTTGTTCTATTTGGTGCAACAATTTTAAGGTCTCATGATCCAAATTATCATCTTCCATTTTCAGTTGTTGCTGCTGATCCTCATCTATGTCCCATTCTAAGGATTCGGGTGTTGAAATATGTGACCACGAATTGTGTGAAGAGTTTCTTGTTATAGATCCGGTTCGCATGATGCGACTATTTGATTTCAATAAACTTCGTTTCTCATTCATACGTTCTTTGTTCTTGTTCGTTGCATATATCGAATCTGTGATTGGTCCCAGGGAACTTAATGAGGCCATCGATTGGTCTTCATCTTGATTCATGTACTGCCAAGATTCGTCGGCCGATGTCTCATCCTTTGCAGTGTTGGTCATCATACTTAATTGACTATAGTTTTGTTGCGGCTGTGTGAGAGATTTCTGTTTCAATAGCTGCTGGTTAAAATTTCTCATTTGACTGTATTCATGTTCCCATTCCAAATCGAGAGAGGAACTAGCCCTGGAACTGGGCACACGGCTGGGTAGATAGTTAACTGCAGTCTCTTTAGTATGGCCAGATGTTATGAGAAGATTGTTAACATCCAGATTTTGAAGTTGGATGTCGGAGTAACTAAGACAAAAGAGAAGGGAAAATTTGTTTTTATCTGCATTTCTTAAAAAAATAATTTTAATTTAAAAAAATTAACACATCGCTATTACTTATAGGAGTAACGGATTTATTGAAAAAAAAAATAATGTAAAACTTATGCCTAAAGGGCTATTAATAACTTATTCACGTTATATAATGATATAGAGATTTTTTTCTTCTTTTACTTACCTTTCAACTTGATTTCCATTATTTAATTTGGCATAATTGGTATCCTGATGCTGCCAAAATCTATCTAAATAGTGTGAAGATTTTTTCTACAATAGAAAGAAAATAAAAAGGATGACTAATTAAAAAAACTGTACTTTTCAAGCCAAAACACATTCAAAATCAAAAGCCATTATATATGTACTTATACGTACCTTGCGTTTGAAATTCCATTTACGAAATATAATATTGTGTTTTCTATAGGAGTCACTAAAATTTGAGACCAAATCCAAATCCTGATCATCTGTTGATTGACGCCTAAAAGTAGAACACACAAACATTTCAAAGTAAATAAAATATTTGATAAAGTCTAAGAGAGAGAGAGAGAGGGAGAGGGAGAAAGACAAAAACAGCAAAGCGATTATTTACACTTCAACAACATTGACAAAACAACAAGAAATTTGTTTAATAACACATGTAGATATGTTTTTTTTACATTTAGTTTATTTGTTGTACTCTTTTGTTGTTTTTGTATACCCTAGACATTTGCATTTTTTTCCGTTTCAAAGAAAACAGCAGTTAGCTTAAAGGAAAGGCAAATGTGAATGTAAAGAAAAAAAGACAGCATACTTTTAGGCTATTGACCTCACATTTGTGGTTAAGTATACTTTATGTACTTATTTCTCAGTTGCATGTTTTATAGTATTTATCTTTTAGCAAGAATTTATGTGTGTGTGTTTTTTTGATTTTCTTTAGAACAAAACTATTTTTACAACCATACACATTGTTGGGTAAACTGGTCGTAAGTTTTGTAAAACAAATATGTAGTAGTAAGTGCTGTATATATGTATATAAGGGTGTTAAAACGAAATCGTATTTAAGTACAGGGGCCTTAACGAAACTTTTTTATAAAAAAAAAAACAAAAGATAATAGTTTTGAAAATATTTCGTTAGAAAGAAAAATAAAAGAAAAAGTGTTACACACAATTTCTATATAAACAACTCTTAAACATTTTTATATTTAACAAAATTCAACCCCAAAAGTCGGGTCTTTAGAAAACGAAAAACAAAAAATTGTACTTAAGATATTCAAAGGGGAATTGCTATTTTTAATGATTTATTAAAAAATATTAATAAGACTTCTGGGTGCACCGGTGGACTAGTCAGTAGTGTGCTGGTCTGCTAGTTTGGGGGTTGCGCGTTCGATTCCCGCCAGAGACTCTGGATTGGTCTGCTTCTCTTTCTCTTCTGTTCTCTTTCTATTCTAACTATTCTATTCATATGGAGCTCACAATTGGGCATAATTGTATACCTGTCGTGGGTTTGGACTTTTAGTGCCCTTCCTTTCAACCTAACATAACCTAAGTAAAAATGATTTTATTTTTTATAAAATTGCCACTTTTTTTTAACAAAAATGTATAAAGTAGACCATATTAAAGTGGTGCTGCTTTTTATGGTTAGGTCTTATACCCTTCACAGTGAGTATAAGGGTATATATAGGTTTGTCATTCCGTGTGAAATTTCTACAATTTTCATTTTCGACCTCATAAATTATATATTTTCTGAAAGCTTATGAATAGGAAAGTCAATTAAGCACTGTCCGTCTATCTGTGTGTATGTTGAAATCAACATTTTGAAGCCCCCAGACATTTTCAAGACTCGTGTAAAATATTAAAGTATTAGACATATTCGGGAGCAAATCGGTATTGAAAATAAGAAAAATCGCTTTATAAACAACTGAGATATAATGAAAGAACCTAGACCACCTCGTCTTTTCACACCAATACAAACTGGATGAACGTAGGTTCGAATTCCAGTTAAGACCAAAAAAAAATTTTTTTTTTTTTTATATATTTTTTTCGATTTTTTTGTATTATTTTTCTTCTGATTTATTTTTTTTTATTTTTATTTTTTTATATATTTTTTAAGATTTTACAATGGGATGTTTTTAAGCGGATAAAGTCATTATAGAGATAATGAAATATATTTGCAGGTATGTACGTATTTCATATTAATGAGATGAATGGTGATACAAACAAATTTTATTGCATGACTACACATTGTAAAGGGTATATAAAATTCGGAATGGCCGAATAAAGCACTCTTACTTGTTTTGTCATGCACAATACTGACATTATTTGTTTTCAAAAGCATAGGTTTTAAAACTTGTGGTTATTAACAAAATCGCTCGGAATCTGAAGAACCTAAAACAAAGTCTATCGGAATTGCACATACGGAATCAAATCCATCCCGATCGGAATGTGTGACATGCCTAATTATTTATTAAAAACTCTTATACTATTTTTCTTTAGTATAAAGCTTATACCAAACAATTATGGTACATTTTTTCTTAGGATTTTTTTTTTTTAAAAATCCCTTATACAGAACTTTCTTTATAGTGAACAGCTCTTATATAATGATTTTTTCTTTATATATATTTTTTATACCCTTTACCTGTGGTGCACAAGGGTATATATAGCTTTGTCATTCCGTTTGTAGTTTCTACTATTTTCATTTCCGACCCCATAAAGTATATATTTTCTGAAAGCTTATGAATAGATGAGTCGATTAAGCCCTGACCGTCTGCCCGTCTGTTCGTGTGGTTGAAATCAACTTTTAGAAGCAACTATATGCTCCTCAGATCTGTATATGGTATCAATCTCTTGGAAATATCCAGAAATTAATCGCTATTGAAATTCAGCACAATTGCCCAATAACTTTCTGAGATATGAGCAAAAAACCACGACCACCTCGTTTTTTTTTGCACAATTACAACAACAACCTACATACATATTGGTTAAAGTAAACGTGAATTCAGATTCCAGCTGAGCCAAAAAAATTTTGTTTTATTTTATTTAATATATTATTTATATTTTATTATTTTTTTTTTAATTTTTTTTTAATTTTTTTTTTAATTTTTTTAAAAAACTTTTTTACAATTTTTTTTTTAATTTTTTTTATTATTATTTTTTTTTTTTAATATATTTTTTTTGTAATTTTTTTTTTTTTTGGTATGTTTTTTACATGTATGTACGTATTTTATATGAGATGAATGGTGATACAAACAATTGTTATTGCATGACTACATGTTGTGAAGGGTATATAAGATTCGGCACGGCCGAATATAGCACTGTTAGTTGTTTAAACAGTAACACTTGCGAACATATAATTTGTTAACTCTAACGCTCGTTTTCTATACATAGAACTGTCACGTTTATTCTAGAAAAAAAGTTGGCCTTCATTCTTTTTATCCGGCCTTGCTTTTATACCATGTTTATAACTATTTTTTAAAAGATTTTTTGTCAATATAAAACATTTATAATTCATTTAGAAACTAAGGCGTGATTCGACTATTATTTTTACTTAAGCAACTACTAAGATGTTCTACATCCTGTACTACCTACAATCTAACACTTTTAACAGCCAACAAAATGAGCTAACCGCCAGATTTACGGTAATCTAAATTACATTTGCTTAAACATATTTAATTTTTAGTTTGCAATTAGGCTAAAAGCCAAAATCAGTTTACAGCCACATTCATACGCCTTGCTGAGCAACGAAATGAACTTCAAATACGTTTCGGTATACTGTTGTAGGTGGCACAGGCGAAGATTCAAGAATATCTACATCAAATTATATCTTAATTAGGTTTGTGTAAGAATTCCCTAAAGATTTTCCTTTTAATGGTTAAAGTTTGGTTTTACCTAATTTATTGGTAAATCTGTAGAATTCAATTTGGCTGTTGCTTTCAGAATTATGAGTGTATTACTTAAGATTTTACGGAGAGATGATGTAGTCTTATAAAACAATACAGCTATACAAAACAAAGAAACATGAAACAACAAATAACTGAAGCATACTTTAAGGATTAATGAATGAAAAAGTTTTATTAGTGGAATGTTTAAGGCATAAAATACTTAACAAACTGTTGAAATGGAAGAAAAAAAAAACTAACGAATAAGACATAATACTAAAATAAATGGAGAAGGTTTGCTTGCTATTATCCATTTATTGTATTTTTATTGTTAAATAATGCCTATTGGTAGGCTGCTGTATACTTCACTTAATTAGTTGAGTACGCCTGTAAATAGACAATGACTGCTGGCTAAAGAACAAAAAGGAGCCCATAAATTAGGAAATAATGGAAACATTTAGCAATTAGTAGGGTGAGCAAAAAACTATTTATACTGCTGATTTGTGTAAATGCCTTCAAGTAGGCAATTGTTTTTTTTTAATTTGTTAAGAAACTTGTTTGTAGTTTTGACATTTTCGTAATGGATTAAAGCTGTTGACAGAAAGTTTATTAGGAAAATTACTGGAAAATTTAGTTGAAGGGCATTGGGCAATATTATACTTTTCAATTGATAGTAAAAATATTTAAAAAAATATTTAAGAAAAAACTGTTATACAAATTTGTTCTTCAAAAAACTTTTATTTTTTTATGTTTTCTCCCATTAATACTCATACATACATATAATTTTTTTTTTAAAACAATAAAATTTGAATTACAATCTTGAGGCTGAGTTTTTTTATAGCTGCAAAATTTTTATACACAAATTTTTTTATATAGAAAAATATTATTTTTTTGAAAAAATTTCTTTTAAACAATATTTTCTATAAAAATAACTCTTCTATAAACAATTTTTTAAGCATAATTTTTTTTTGTTTAAAAAAAAACTGTTATTGAACTGTTATACAACTGTTATATAACTGTTATAAAATCTGTTATACGGATATTTTCAGTTGAACAAAAAAAATTAAAAAAATTGTATTTATATTTTAGTTTTTAATTTATATTAGGCTATAAGTTCTATGCAAAAATGCCAGTATATCTGAGATAAACTAGTTATCCGATACTAGCTGAGTGGAATGCATTTTCGAAACCAACCACGTTTTCATCATCAGCACTTTTCGATCAGAACTCCAAATGTTAAATACAAATACAAACTAGTCAACTCAATATTTTAATAAAATTTGAAACATAGAATTGTTTGTTATAATTCATTTTATGTGATTTCATATATCAATGAAATAGAACAAAATTTATCAACATCTGTTACAAGGCGAATTCACATCAGAAGACAACATCCCTACAACATATACAAAGAGGACCGGAGAATGTCTAGATTTTTTATTTTATTTCTTTTTCTTAATTTTCATATTTTTTATATATTTTTTAATATTTTTTATCATTATTAATTATCTCTTGCCGTTTGAAATTTTTTTTAGATATTTTTAGCCACAAACAAGTGTCCTGCTTTAAACTCATAATTTATTACTTAACTTTATGTAGTGATTTATAGGCGAGATAGTTTACCGACCCCGGGAAAAATAAATAAAAAATAAATTACAGCTCTACATATATATAGACGTTTAAAACCATTCAAGCGAATACTTAGAGCTATAAACAGCAAAAAACAAATTTATGATTTTTCTTGCCAGCAAATATAAATAAAGAAATTAATGTATATTTTACAGCAATAAAAAATTTATATAAAAAAAAAAAAAAAAAATAAACCCAAAAGCACAATGATACACAAAAATCTTTTATTTTATTATATTATTCTGTTCCGGCCCTAAATGTAGGCAACAATTAAATTACAAAAGAAAAAAAAACATTAAACGCAGAGCTTAAAACATAAAAATGAGGAAAAAATATTTGTATGAAAAATAAATGGTTGGCTGAACAATATGCTACATGTTTAATAAAAGAAAAACTAACATTCACATAATTGTAAAAAATGCAAAGAAAACAGTTGAAAAAATGCCACTACTCAACGAATGCATTTTGTGTGCCATAAAGTATGCAATTTTTCTACCTCTATAGGCAAGTATATTTGTAAAACCACAAAATGCTATATGTATGCAACAGTTGTTTTGAACAACTGTATTATGGAATATGGTGACCATTTTTTTACAATATAAAATAATGTACAAGAATTTAGTGGAAAAAGTGACCAACATAAATTAGTGAAGAATGGTTGAAGGCTAAAAAAAATGAAAAGCATATATGAAAAACTTTCGTTTTAATTAACGTCTAAAACTAGGCCACAAAAGCATACTTTTTACAAATTGAAATTTATGACAAAAAACTTTAAATAAATTAAGTGAGTGTAAAATTAATTTCAAAATATTGAATAATAAAGCAATAAATTATGGTTGATAAAGACTCACTATATCGTTAAGTTAATTTTCATAAAAATTTTTTTTTAATGTTTTATCACGATAACCAGATACAAATTTATTGCTTTAAAAATGGTCAGTTATCAGAATATATAAAAATTACATTTAGTTGCTCTGGTAAGTATGCAACACAAAGCAAGGAAAGAAGATGTTAAATAAATGTGGAGTATACACATACTTACATAGTAAGTAAATCTACATAAATGTTTTAAAGTTTAAGAATATTTATACTTTAATCCAAACAAAATAGTTGTTCTATGAATAGTAGGATCATTGCTTTACCCCAAAAAAATTTAAGGTTTTTTAAAATAAAAGAATGCTTTGATTACATGTACACATGGAACAAGTAAGAATGCTATATTCGCCCGCACAGTGGTATTTCTTTATACATCTAACTGCAACAAATAGAAGGAGTGATCCTATTACGATGAAATTTTGCACATTTGTTTAATTTTAGGTAAAAAAAAAAATTCAAAAAATTTTTAAAATCCGTTGACTCCTTGGGGTACCTCCCTTGGACCGCCAATTTTTCTACGAATTTTTGTTCTCAATGTATAAGTTGCAAATCTTCATAGATCTTCAAAGAGATCGACAAAAATAATTCAAATTTCTTTAAAATGTTAAGCCTAAAGGTATGAAAAACTTTTTATTACAAATACTATACGTGACTTTTTTTACACCTTTCACCTGTGGTGCACAAGGGTATATATAGCTTTGTCATTCGTTTGTAATCTCTACAATTTTCATTTCCGACCCCATAAAGTATATATTTTCTGAAAGCTTATGAATAGAGGAGTCGATTAAGCCCTGACCATCTGTCCGTGTGTTGGTTGAAATCAACTTTTAGAAGCAACTATATGTTCCTCAGATCTGTATATGGTATCAATCTCTTGGAAATATCCAGGAATGAATCGCTATTGAAATTCTGCACAATCGCCCCATAACTTTCTGAGATATGAGCAAAAAACCACGACCACCTCGTTTTTTTCACAATTACAACAACAACCTACATACATACTGGTTAAAGTAAATGTGGCATCGAATTCCAGCTGAGCCAAAAAAATTCTATTTTATTTAATATATTATTTATATTTTATTATTTTTTAATTTTTTTAAAAAAATTTTTAAACAATTTTTTAAATATTTTTTTTTAATGTTTTTTTTAATTTTTTTTTTTTTTTTTGGTGTGTTTTTTACATGTAGGTACGTATTTTTTTTTTTTTTTTTGCTAAATTTGGTTTTTTTTTTAAAAGATTGACAAAAGTTGGTGAATTTGTTTGACTAAATCGAAAGAAGAGCCTTTTACCTTTCATTTCGTTATACTGAGAGCACGGAGGTAAATCGAGCTAACTGACTTTTTCTCCAACGAAAACAGCCAATGCTGAATTTTTAAGGACAATTTTAATGCACTCATATCTCCCAAACTATGTACGCAATAACTTTTTCTTTTCCTTTAAATTAAAAACAAGGCTTAGGATTTAAATAAAATCGACACTCAGATTTCTCTGCTCGAAACATCTTCGATATATAAATCTCTCAATTTCAACAAAATTACCATATATTTCCCTTTCACAATATTTACCAGATTTAAACAAATCTTTTCTAAGAATATATATACATATATCTACAAAGAAATGCAGATTTTTGTTTGACAGA
Organism: Phyto melanocephala; assembly: GCA_941918925.1. Taxonomy (NCBI): domain Eukaryota; kingdom Metazoa; phylum Arthropoda; class Insecta; order Diptera; family Rhinophoridae; genus Phyto; species Phyto melanocephala. Next base: position 20,575,231 of record OW799236.1, on the reverse strand, counting down.
GTCTCTTCTATAAAATAGATTTTTAAAAAGTAATAGTCAAAGAATGCCTTTTTGCAGCAGAAATTCCATAGTGCGCCGTGTCGAGATAATACTGTCAGAATCATGTATTTGCATTGGCGTAGCTATAGATTTTTCTGGGGATGGCAAAATGTTAAACTGAGTTAATTTTATATGTAAAAAAGGAATGAAAAATGCTGATTGTTATGTTTAAAATAAGGGAGATAAAAAGGAAATCGTGTTTATTTGCTTATATCTCAGAAAGTTATGAGGTGATTGTGCTGAATTTCGATAGCGATTTATTTCCTCTTGTTAATATATTGATACCATATACAAATCTGTGTAATATGTGAGAGCTTTCAAGCAAATAATTAGTAATAAGTTTTATGGTGTCGAAAATCAATATTGTTGAAATTACAAACAGAATGACAAAGCTATATCTGTGGCTTAGAGCTAAAAGGGCCAATGTCACTTTTTTGCTCTTTTGAGTTAATCATTGCATTAGATTTGTTTTCTTGCTCTTTTTCATTATGATAAATTATTAAGTCATACTTAACCCAGAACAGCTTCATAAATAAAATGCTGGCCAATGTCACTATGAAAGCACCTGTAAAAGTTAAAGTTCAATTCCTGTTTTCTCAAAAGTAAATATTTTGACATTGACCCTTTTAGCTCCGAGCCACAGATATGTGTTACCCTTGGCATCATATCTGAATGGTATAAAAATGGAATTTGTTTATAAAAAATATTGTGCATAAAAGATCTTTTTTAAAGAAACTATTGAATTTGAAATCATTACAAAAAATTCCGTTTAAGAGTTTTATCGTTAGTATTTTTTTTTTAGGTATAAGGGTTTTCTTGTAAAAGGTTGGTATGCAAAATTAAGGGTGTCCAGTAAAAATACTCTTGTTATCTTAAAATAAAAGCAGGTAGTTTTTGAGAGAGATGTGATTTTTTTTTATTGGAATGTAAAGAAGACGTGTCAATTAAGTGTAGAATAAAATATTAATTAAATGGCTCCTACGGTTCCATGAAGTTTTCCATTATTTTTTACAGAGATGTATCTCACCGTTGATGTATAAGATCTCGGATACGAGCTTAGGAATTATTTCTGGTTTATTCGCATAAGCGCGAGATTTTAGAGAAACCCCCAAGAAAAAATCGCATGATCTTGGCAGCTAGTTTATATCAGATTTTCAACTATTGTTCCGGAAATCGTTGTTCCAATAAATGGATTGGTGAATGAAAGGTGTAACAGGTGGCACCCTCTTGCTTAAACCACATACCACCTAGTTCTAAGCCATCTAGTTGAGTTCGCAAGAATTTCGTTATTATGTTCCTGTAACAAATTCTGATTGTTACTGCAATTTCGGCCTCATCTTTAAAAAAAATAATACCATATCACGCCGCTTGACCAAAATACGAACCAGATAGTTGCTCGTTGTGAGTGAATTCGCTTTTCATAGATTGAATTATGTTTTTCTAAGACCCAAATTCAAAATTGTTGAAAGTTTCTTTAAATTTTTGAACATTATTCGAATGTTTGGCACATTGGGTGTACTTGCTCGGCTGAAAATTTTTGGAAGTTTGCGAGGGGTCTCACGATAAGTTTCCAAGATTGTGTAATGGTTTTTGGCAATTATAACGCTTTGTTCTTTCATTAAGCACTTAATTTTTAATAATTGGAATAAGCATCTGTAAAAGATGCCTAATTTCAGAGTTGCTACTTGCACAAAAAAAGAATACTAAATTTAAAAAAAAATTTGTACTGAGACACCCTTTATATATCGTATACAAGTTTTGTCTGCTCTGCAACTATATAATAGATCCATCCAAATGTTCCATTTGCAATCACTCTACTGAGTAGATTTGCCTTGACTTAAATGATGACTTAAGTGATGTTGAATTTAAAGACATCAGTTGATTAGGGCTTATTGCCACAGACCTTTCACTTCAGAAAATCTTTGCGAAATGTTTATAGTAGCGTTTGGTATTTGTTTATCATTGATTGGTAGTCCTCGCAATTTAAGAATAACAAATTAATAATGCCACCGCCCTTTAAAGCCTATTTGAAGCAACACTTAAAGAATCTCGTTTGGATTAAGGCAATATTATAAACCCTTTCATGGAAAGCAGCCATGCTCTCGACCAAATCGGTTTGTTTGTCGACGTGGTATATGCGAAGTTGTTTAAAACCTCGACAGAACTCATAATAGAACTTGACTAGAATTAGCAAAATTTAAAATCTCTTATTAAATTTTTTATAAATTTAGATTTAAATTATATACAATATATATTCACAATCTTAAACATTTATATCTAGTGTTTGTTTATCATAATGTTTTCAAAACTTCATTCCTTTACCAGCAACTTGTAAATGTAAAATTTTCTTAAAGCTTTTGTCAGCCACTTCTTCTTTGCTAAGTTGTTCATTTCCTGTTTTCAGGAAAAAATCACTCATATATTTTCTGCGGCTTTCACTTAATCCCGTTTTATATTCAATATTTTTGTTATGCAAATTGTTGCATACTTTCTGGGTTATGACTACATAACAAAAAAACAAGTAAGAATGCTATATTTGGCCGTACTGAATCTGAAAATACCCTTCGCCATCATGTACAGAGGTAAGGTGACCTTTTCTTTGATTTCAGTTATACACCATTTCGGTTTAGTATTTCCAACGCCATCTCTGATTTTACATTTTTGCGCAGTTAGTTGTATTCTACTAGTCAAGCTCTTTTATTTAATATCCATATTGATCAGGGTTTAAAAGAAAATTATTTGCCATATTGTTTATGGCGCCATTTTTAATTTTAATTATGATATAGTCAACTACATTGCACTGGTCAATTCCTTTCATTTGATACTAATTTGTGGGGGTTAAAGGGGACAAAGCCGTAACTACTATATTTGACTAATATGTTGGACGCCATCTTGGATTTTTAATTTTTCCTAATAGACTATATCTTAATAGTCTAGCCCTTGAATTTGATATTCATATTATAATAAGTACACTACATGATATAGAAACTGAAAGAATCGTTTTACGTTTGTAAATTTTAGGAAAAACACTGAAGCAGTTGTATTTTGGCGCTTATATCCCAGTTATTATCGAACCAATTTATTAGTTTTATTCAGAAATAATTTCTCATAACACGGTTTATAATTTGGTGTCCTTAACGTTTCCAAGAATTATTAAGGAACTTAACAAATTTAATATGTTTACAAAACTTTATAATTTTCCAAATAGTTTTTTTCTATAACTCTGACGGTTATTGATAGATTTTTTCAAAAATTATAACTAATATTTTTAGAGGCATATTCGATTTAATTAGCTGCAGGCGTCCCTAAAATGATCATAGAATTAAACAATTTTAATTTTTGTGATAAATAAGGATAAAAACAGAGACTGTGGTGTTTATTTGCTCATATCTCAGAAAGTTATTGGTCGATTATACTGATTTTCAATACCAATTTGGTTCCAAATATTTTTAATATTTTAATATCAAACACGAGTCTTGGTGATGTTCGGGGACTTCATAAAACTGATTTCAACATTCACACGAACTGACAAATAGATAAACAAATCGACTGCTCTATTCGTAAGACATCAGAAAATATATACTTTATGGGATAGGAAATGATTGTTGTATAGATTTCACACGGAATGACAAACACTCTATGTGAAGGGTTTGATAAATTTAAAATTTATATTTTCTAGCCATCAGCTCTTAAGCACTTTTGCTGTTTGTATTAAGTTAGCATTATTTACATTTGTTTTATTTTAACATTAGAAATGAGTGTTAAAAATCCAAACAAATATTCTTATAGTTGTAACGCAGCAACATAATTTAGGTTTTGTTTTCAAAATAAAATAAAATCCCTTAGCGTATGCTAGAATATTTAAAAGTGGTAAGAAGAGAAATTCTTTTGTATTTGTAACGCTTTACAGTTCGTTTTATATTTTTTTTTGCGTAAGAAATTCTCAAAAGTTTTTCATCTTTAGCATACAAACATACTTTTAGGAGAATTTAAATATTTATAAAAAAAAAAATAAAGAATGTTTGAAATAAGTAGGCAAAATCTTATATTGGTTGAATATATATTTTTCCTTATGTATAAAAATTTAAATAAATTTTATTTGTGTTGCAACATTGTCTACGTATGAAAACTGAACTCTAGTATTTACAATTTTCTTTGCAGCCTACTTTGAGGTTATTTTTTTTCCATTTATTCTTTATTATTATTAGACATTCACACATACAATTATAGTTTTGCTTCAATATTGCGGTTTGCGTTTGGTCACATTTGTTGCATTGTATGGGATATTTTTAACAACTTTTTTCATTCTATGTTTGTGGCATATTTTAAGGGGTTGCTATAGAATTTTTCTGTTGTTCATATATACATACATATTGCTGTATTTTTGCATGTTCAACTTGAGGTTGTAAATTCCTTAAAATTGTGAAAATACTTGAAAATATGAGAGAAAACATAAAAAACTAGTACTCATAGTAGTTGGCACCACAAGTACTTTTAGAAACAAAAATTATATATATGAAAAAAAAACAAAAAAAAACAACAAAAGGAAACATGAAAGAGCTTACAATACAACTAATTTGTAACAAATGCCCAAGCATAGTTAGGGGTTGAGTTTTACTTTATTTTACAGAAACTAGTTAAGTAAACTGTAGTAGCTTTAATATTAAATTCTCTGAAATTGACACAAAAATTTTAAACTAAAAGCTGCACAGTTTGAAAGTTTTCTTAAAATGCATCTCTAAGCAATATCCCACCTTCTAATTTGTAATATAATTGTTGCCAAAAACACTTTCTATATGTAATTAAATTTTAAATAAAACTGTAGCATATTTTTAGTAGAAATGTCAGTCAAATGTGTCAAAATATTATGACATGAAATCACATAATTTTGTGTAAGAATTACTAGAATTAGATTTTATAAAATATTTTACATCAAACATGAAAACATAAGGAAATAATTAGAACATGTAAAATAAATTAAAATTTGTTAAATTTAATGAGAAGTGCTTACTTTAAGGGAAAGTAAAATAAACAGTTTTTGTTAGGCAATTTAGGAAATTAATTAAAGGCTTAATAATTAATGAAAGTATTGGGCGTTATATTTGAATATTATCGTAAACTCTAATAATGAATATTTTTTAATGTAAAATGTGACAACCCAAGCTTTCATTTTTTTTTAATATTGTTCAAGAACGAAGATATTCTGTTGAATAGTGTAAGAGTCCTCCATTTTTACTAACCCAAAACTGTAAGCTGTTAAATTTTTTTCTTAGGGTTGCCACCGCTATACTGCATGAATGGCCACAAATACAAATCTATCCTTAACTTTGAAACAACCTTCAAATCTCAAATTTTAAAGTAAATTTAATTATAAATTAATTTTAGATTAATGTTAGCTTAAAATTTGTAAAGTTTTATGTGAGCTTTATTTCACTTATAGTTCAATTCTAGTTCAGTGACTAGAATGGCTTAGCGGAAAGTGTTTTCCTTATAAAGGGTCCGCCAAATAATTTTTTTTTAAACAGGGCGCAAAACATCGAGTGTAGCTTCGGCTGTGTGGCACGTAGCGCCGTCCTGTTGAAACCAGATGTTGCCTATATCCTCCTCTTTAATTTTTGTGGACAAAAATTCGTTTAACATGGCCCGACAACGATCGCCATTGACTGTAATAGCCACTCCTTGCTCATTTTCGAAAAAAAGCCCAATTATGCCTCTGGAAAAAAATCCACACCAAACAGTGACTCGTTTTGGGTGTATCGGCTTTTCAATGTATGCGTGCGGGTTTCTGTGCCCCAAATGCGTCAATTTTGCTTGTTTACGTACCCGCCAAGACAGCCAAGACAGCCAAGACCGCCAAGACTACCAAGACCGCCAAGATCAAAATGACCTTCATCTGAAAAGATGATTTTTTTTGGCAAAATCGGTATCTTCTGTGATTCGATCTCAGGCTCACTTAGCGAAGCGTATACACCAACATATTTGTTCAGCGGAAGGATAAAACTAATTATCTGTCAAATCAGACATGAGCTTAGTGTTACCATACACGAAATAAGCACTAGTTGAAAAAAAAGTTAGATGGCGGACCCTTTACATACGATCGGCACGACTAAAGAAAGAATTTACCCCGTAAATGTATGGTGCGATTAATTAATTGGCTACTCTTGCAGAAATAGTTGAGCTATTCTGCCAAAAGATATATTGTTCATTCCTATATTGATATAACAGTTCAAAACATTCAACATTATGACGGTACTCTCTTGGCTCAAAAGAGTAAGTTACCTACTGCATTATACATAAAAGTTATTAAAGGTTTATTAAGGATTTATTAAACTAATTTTTTACGGAAATTTAATTTTTTTAATTTTTATGAATAGACTACTAGTCTTCATAATATTGTCTGAAGTCGAGTAGATTTAAAATAGCTTTTGTAGGTCCTGCTCGTGCATGAAACTTGTTTTTTCTATTTTCAGACAGATGTAGGAAGTATTAAGAGCAAACATATCTGAAGAGTGATGAAGAAGATGAAGAGAAGATGGCGTCTAAAAAAATGGTGGAAATTTGTTTTCTTAACCCCATCAATATGGATATCAAAGGAAAGGGCTTGACTAGTAGAATACAGGTAATAACGTAAAAATTTAAAATAAACGATGGCGTCGGAAACAATAAAGAAAAATGGCGTACACCATGAAATATAGGTTAAGCTACGAAGTGGGATTATACCTATGTACGTGATGGTAAAGGGTATTATTAGATTCGGCACGGCCGAATATAGCAATTTTACTTGTTTTAATATATTTTATTGATTTCTACCAAATGTCGTAGCGAAATGTTGGAAGGAATTAATAAAATAATTTGTATGGAAAATAATTGATCACAAGTTCGTAATTAAGAATAACATGTCTTGAAACGCAAAGCCAAAAGAAATTGATATAAGTTACAATAAAGAATTTTTCTTTTTTAATCAAATTTTTTAATTTTTTTAAATTAAAGTTTTCCTGCTTAATTTCTTGCAGCAGTGAATGTCTCTTTAATATCAGATTTCTGCTTTGCATTTACATAATACCTTAAATCAATTAGACACTTGCCTTCTTCTTGACTCTCAGTATTGCTGTAACATGATTGCTCTTCAAGCACCATGAAATCAATTTGTTTGTAATTGATTCTCCGTCTTAATCCTTAACACAATTTTCCAAAAATATTTTTTTCTCATTCTCCTGTCTGTGTGCTTAGACTGTTTAGTTATTACGACGGATGGACGACCGACCTATTGTTTGCCAATTTTATCTTTATTAGAGAAAATAATTCGCATTTGTTGCTATTTGTTGCTGCTCTTTGTTTGTGTGTTTGTGTGCTCGTTATATTACTTTTAAGTCAATCACTTTGATAAGCACCCTACCATGTACTCTAGTGGAGAAAAATCAAAACCTTTACAGACTTGTCTTAATTTGTATTAGTTTCCAAGTAGTTTTACACACACTCGTATAAAGAAATGTTTTTATTATTGTATTTTATGCAATTTATTTCATTTGTACAATATTAGAGAGTCACTAATAGAGAGAAAGAGAGAGGGAGTTGTTGAGTTATGTATGTTTGGGCCTGTGTCAGGGAAGGATAGTGGCTTTTATGATTTTGTAACAAGTATGAAAACAAAATGTACTTTTTAGGCCATGACGGTACCATTTTTTTAACATTTATTAATAAAAATATAAACTTAACAAAAATGTGTATTAAAATCCAGTATACAATAAACAAGTAAGAGCACTATATTCGGCTGTGCCGAATCTTTTATACCCACCACCAATTTTGTGTACATTTAAAGCACAATATTTATTATTTTGTTAATCGCTATGGAATAATCTCTTTATAATAAAATATGTATCACTTTCTTTGTAGAGGGTGGTTAAATTTTAAGGGCCCATGTTGAAGGTGAACTACACCTAGTCTTTAAATTTGTTTTTTGCATTTCATTTGATATTTCTCAATTTCAAACTTACTCAATTTGATCCGTGGGAAGATACGCAAATGAGCAACGCTTTAAAGTTATTCAGGTTTTTTATAAAAATGGGCGTTCAAATTCGTCCACAATCGGGAGAATTGTAAAAAATATTTAAATTTCTGCAAAACAGGTCTGTATAGAATGTTAGAAAATCTGTGAATGCCTTCTTAGTTCGTTGAATGGGAACCACTGCTGGTTTTTGCGATAGTGTGGCAAAAGAGCAGTCAACCTCGCCTCATCATCATGCCCAACAATTGAGCATCAACATTGTCATTGAAAATTTGGATCATCAGATAGAGGAGTGGCGCCAAGGATGGGGGGCGGGGGCATTTGGCCGATATTTTTTTAAATACATAATTGAACCATACAAATATTATATTATAAAAAGAAATGATAATAACTTCTTAAACAATTTGTGTTTTATTTAAAATCAACTTAAAATTGAACCACCCTTTTAACCTTCGATACGCTAGTAAAATGTTTTCATAAATTTAGTCCTTCAATGAAAGTGGGCGTTAAAGTAGGAGTATCAATTAAGTTTCTGCTAATAAATACAACTTAGATATTTCAATATAGTCCTTTATTTTCCCAAAAACATTGTCAATAGAGAAATTACATGAATTTAAGATAAACCGTTATATGGGAAGTAGGCGGTAAAGTGAGCGTGTCACTTAAACTTTTTGGCACAACAATTACATTGATTAGAAGGATATATGTAGCAAATTTTATTATCATACTTCTAATTTTGGCGGTTTTATGAGCTTTTAAATTTCAATAGCGGTAGATAACGTGAAAAGTGGGCGTTATAGTAGGCATGTCAAAGTTGTTTTTGCTAATGAGTACAACTTAGATGTTTCAATATAGTCCTTTATTATTCTAAAATCTTTATAAATAGAGAAATTATATGAATTTTAGGTAAAACGTTATATGGGAGGTGGGCGTAAAAGTGGGCGTGGCACCTTAATTTTTTGGCACAGTAATGAAATTGCCTAAAGGGATATACATAGCAAGTTTTATCATCATACCTCAAATTTTGGTGGTTTTTTGAGCTTTTAAATTTCATTAATGGTAGATAACGTGAAAAGTGGGCGTTATGGTAGGCGTGTCAAAGTTGTTCTCGCTAATGAGTACAACTTAGGTGTTTCGATATAGTCTTTTATTAATCGAAAATCTTTATTAATAGAGAAATTATATGAATTTTAGGTAAAACGTTATATGGGAGGTGGGCGTAAAAGTGGGCGTGGCACATTGATTTTCCGTCAGAAGAAAGCATTTGACCAAAAAGCAAAGTGTGCAAAATTTCAGGGTCGTACATCCAATTTTGTTGCTTTTATGACGTTTTTGGTTTTAAATATACCGAAAAATACACTGTGCGGTATAAATTTTCGTACATTTTGATCGATAACTCCTCTCCTAATGCATAGATTTTGATAATTTTCAGGGAAAAATATTGTTTTTACTCAGGAAATATATATTCGAAGTTTCATGAGTCTACGTTAATGCGTTTGGACACAATTCCATTTTATTCTATGTTTGAAGGACACGGTTTTTTCGACCTACTCTTGCTTTTCGAGCTATAACTCTCTTCCTAATATTCCGATATAGCCCATTTTCAATACCAAACAAACCTTGTCTATAAGAAAGATTCTGGCAAAATTTGAGCCCCCTAGCTTTTTCGGTGCGACCTCTATCGTGCTTTCAACAGACGGACAGACGGACAGACGGACAGACGGACAGACGGACAGACGGACGGACATAGCTAGATCGTCATCAAATCAAACCCTGATTCAGAATATATATACTTTATGGGGTCTAAAATGGATATTTCGATGTGTTACAAACGGAATGACAAAATAAATATACCCCCACCATTTTTTTGGTGGCGGGTATAAAAATATTAAATATTACATTCATAGGTACATACATACATACGTAGAGATTGGTTGTTTAAAAAAAAATTTATTTACAATAATTATTTATTTTATTTGACCTCTTTTTTGTTTATAAATTTATATATTTAATTATCCAAGCCTAAGGTCATACAACAGTTTTTATTCTTTTTTATTTTTATATATAAAAAGCAACACAATTTAAACAATATTTTATTTTTCAATATTTCGCTACTCCTTCGTGTAGCATCTTCAGGAAAATTAATTAACAAATTAACAAAAATTAACAAATATTACAAAATTTTTCTTTTTTTTATACTAATAATAAAAATTTTTGAAACAAATTTCAGAAAATTGTCATACAAAAAATTATACACTAAAAAGCAAAAAATTAATTACTAATCTATTACATTTTAAAAATATTTCATTTCCGCTTTCTAAAATTTTTGAACTAAATATCTATAACTATCAGATACAGAGGGAATAGCTCAGAGTTATAGATATTTAGTTCAAAAATTTTAGAAAGCGGAAATGAAATATTTTTTAAAATGTAATAGATTAGTAATTAATTTTTTGCTTTTTAGTGTATAATTTTTTGTATGACAATTTTCTGAAATTTGTTTCAAAAATTTTTATTATTAGTATAAAAAAAAGAAAAATTTTGTAATATTTGTTAATTTTTGTTAATTTGTTAATTAATTTTCCTGAAGATGCTACACGAAGGAGTAGCGAAATATTGAAAAATAAAATATTGTTTAAATTGTGTTGCTTTTTATATATAAAAATAAAAAAGAATAAAAACTGTTGTATGACCTTAGGCTTGGATAATTAAATATATAAATTTATAAAAATTTATTTATTAAATACTTTTAGATAATATATTTTCTGTTATTTTAAAATTAAAGCAACAAGAATTTGTTGACTTCAATTAATCTTTTGTTGGTACCAAATTTTAAACAGTAGAAACGTGTAGTCTATTTCTGTCCTTTTTTTAATTAGGTTTTGAAAAGAAAAAAACTCGTTCGATGTTGGCCGAGGAATGTGGAATAGACAGAATTCCTCTTACAATTTTTGAAATATCTGGGAACATGAACTCATTTAATTAATTTTTCATCTGTGATACTTTAGACCAAAAATAGGAAAGAATTGAATCTTTGTACGATCTAAGTTCAATCACATCGGCTGTGCTCTTTACTGATTATTTATTGCTTCAAAGTTTGTTTGTTCGTGTGGAAACATTTTCACCAGAAGAGGTACTAGTGAAGTTGTTTCTCCCATAGTAACTTTTTTTGGAGTAAACTTATCGAACCATTTTAGTACTTCATTATTAAAGTCCACCTTATATGCTTACGAATTATAAGTTAAATAAAATACATATAACATCAGCCAAGGCGAATTCATGTACCAGGTGGTGCCAAATTAACAGGTGATTTTTGTAAGAAAGTACTAGGCAGATTTTGTTGTTGTAGACTTGACACCACCTGGTGCATGAATTCGCTTTGACAACAGCATTGCATCAAAAACAGAGAAGCTGACAGAATAAAATAAAAGACACACAAACAAAATTAAAGAGAACATGGACAAATTTTTAAATTGTACCAAGTAGCTCGCTGTAGTACCACGGTACCAATAAGGTTAAAAATGTACCATAAAAAGTACAATTGTATCATGATTTACATCCGTGGCCTGTGTATACATGTATGTGCTAACTGTTATGTAGTTCTTAATAAAAAAGGGGCAGGCCCCACAATAAAAGCATTTCTAGTTTAGATTTTATTTTGCATTCAATTAAATTAAGTGCAGTATTAAAGAACATCCCCCAAGAAATAACAGAAACAACAAAATGAATGAATAAATAAAAGGCAGCATTGAGACAATCATTGAATTAAATATAAAGAAATGTTTTAATGATTTAATTAAAATGGAACAAATACAGAAAAGCATATTGTATTGAGGTGGTCATGGTAAATGTTTTAAACTTAGCATAATTTAGAAAGTGATTAGGTTTTAGGCAAAGAGATATTGAACATGTTAATCTGTTAAGTACATAAACTATGCAGAAAATAAACTAAAAATTTTCAATTAAACTGTGAGAAAATCAAGTTAAAAAATATTATGATAATTAAGCATATTCTTAAGAAACAAATGATTGAGGAAAAAGCCATTGTTATTTATTTTTTTGTACTAAAATTGCCAAACCTTAGTGCTAAAAGTTTAATTAGATTCGTACTTAATTGGTTTTGTTTTTTTAAATTTTATTTCTTGTTATTTTGGATTAACGAGCCGATTTAATTGGACAATTTATCACAAGATCATGAGGCTTTTGACTTTTGAGTTTTCTATGGTGACCACTGACGCTTATTCGTATTATTCGTATTCAATATTTGGGTATTGACAAAACAATGGAAACTAAAATTTTACTTCAATAAAAATAGTTGACCAGTCATCAAATCTTAATATTTTGTTGGATATCCTTTATTTTTGATAACTGCATCACATCGACGATGCATTGAACCAATCAATTTGTCAACTGTGTCTTTTGAAACTTTTTGCCATTCACTTAAAACTGCATTAGATAAATCCTCTTTTCGTGTGTAATTACGGAGTCTTATTTGGCGATCTACAATTTCCCATAAATTTTCTATGGGATTGAGATCTGGGCATTGGGCTGGCCACTTCAAAACACGCACCTCATTGGATTGTAACCAGTCAGCTACAACTCTAGAGGTATGTTTAGGATCATTGTCCTGCTGAAATCGCCAAATTAGTGGCATGTTCTCTTCTGCATATGGATACATTATGTCGTTTAAAATAGCTTTATAGCCTACACCAGTTAATGTGTCTTTTATAACGTGAATCGGGCCCATTCCTTGCCCAGAAAAACACCCCCAGACCATAATATTGCCACCTCCAAACTTGACTGTTTTACATGTATATTTTGGGTCAAGTCTCTTTCCCTTTGGCCGCCTCACAAAAGACCTTCCATCATTTCCCCTTGAATTATATTTAGACTCGTCTGAGAAGAGGACAGTGTTCAATTTCTGTCTAGACCAATTAATATGCTCTTTAGCAAATTTTAAACGAGCTGCGAGGTTTTTCTCAGATATCAGAGGTTTTTTCACAGGGCGAAAGCATCCGAGACCAGCCTCGCGAGCTGGACGGCTAACTGTTCGTGAGCTAATATTTAATCCGAGAATATTTTAAACTTCTGTCGATGTCCTTTTTGGATCTTTTTTAAACTCTCTTGCTATTAATTTATCCTGTCTTGCAGTAGTCTTGCGTGGTCTTCCTCCTGAATGCAGTGTTTTAACAGTACACGTTTCACAAAATTTCTTAATTATCTTCGAAACTGCTGATTTATTCATTGAATATTTATTACAAATAGTTTTTTGTTTTAATCCGGAATTAAAATCATTTATTATTTTTACTTTAAGGTCTTCACTAATCGTAACTTTGGCCATTTTCACTAATTACGTACCATAAATTATATAAATAATAAATAAATAAATTATTTAAAAATAAGTAAAATTATAATTTTAAAGAGAACGGTTAATTTTTTTTACATTTTGCTTTGTTTTCTCATCCATGCGCTCTGTTGTAGTCATCTTTCGTGCAGAAGTGTAAAAGTTTCCATTGTTTTGTCAATACCCAAATATTGAATACTTTTACTTTCGCTTCATAATTTTCGATATATGATATTTTATGATATTTAATTTTAGTAAATATATCAAAAACAATATACAAAATCAAATACTGAAACACTTGTTAGTTTTTTTCAGGAAATAATTTAGATTTGAGACCTCCGACAGTAAAGAAGTAAATTTTAAGAAAAGTTTCCATTGTTTTGTCAAGCACTGTAATTTCAACAAGACGGTGCCACATGCTCGTGAAACAGTAGACATATTGAAGGATGAATTTGGTGATCAGTTTAGCTCTCGAAATGGCCTTGTGAGTTGGCCGCCAAGATCATGTAATTTGACGCCTCTTGACTATTTCTTGTGGGGTTATGTGAAGTCGTTGGTCTATGTGGACAAGCCAAACACGATTGAAGCCTTACTGCTGTATTCATAAGAAATATTTTAGGTTTATTGAAGGGTTATTTGACAAATTTCTCTACAACATCTGTCAAATTAGCATTTAATATACCTAAAATATTTCTTATGAATACGGCCCTTAGAGTATAACATAACACGAGTTATTAATGGAATACAGGCCGAAATGCTCGAAAACATGGTGAAAAAATTGGACCTTACGAATGGACCATTTTAACCGGAGCAAATACAAATACCAATTTATCGATTCCAATAAAAATTTTGAATATATGACGCAAATTCGAGTGTTTTATTAGATTAAAAAAACTACCCTTAAAAAATCACGCTTTAAGAACAATAAGTCGTCACTGATTTTAGTTTTTGCTGGACTACGATTGTTTTATTTCCATTGCAATCATTTTCAGTTCCTTAAACAAGCTTGATTTCCTTCTGCTCCAAAATTATAAAAATTATTATTTAGGAATCTTTGCGTTTTAAATGACAATATACATTTGTAGGTATGTATGGTTTACATTTAATTATTGTTTAACAATGATTTGTGTGTGTATGTACATCAAAGGCAATAATAAATTATTTTAACGTTTAAACTATTCCATACATTTATATCTTACGTTTAGAAAGGTAAACACTAAACAAAAGTTTTTAAAGCAATTGTTATTCATAGTCAATGCAATATGTTTATTAATTTTTTGCAATAAATTTCACTCACCCCAAACATGATGACATTAAACTGCTTGCATTCGCCTTTGTGTTGACTTTTTTGGAAGAATTTCTACCCAGACAGGAACCCATATTTAAAAAAAAGAAATTTATTTGATATTTTTTTCTTTGTTACTTTGCCAACAAACTCATAAATAACATTTATACTCTAAACATACTGGTATACCATATGACAGTTAAACATATTTTGTAGAGTTTTTTTCGGCTTTTAATATTTGTTTGTTTTGTGTTGGTGTGTTTTTTTTTTTATTTTTAGGGGAACTTGTCTATGCACCCACGATACACATTTATAATTTCTTTTTGCAAAATGTTTGTCTAATTAAAATTCTTTGAACCATGAAACATGTATGTTCATACAGGACCAAAATAAAACTTTCTTTGATCAAATTTGCTTTGTTGTTATTTTTGCTTAATAACCTTGATTTTTTACCGAAAAACTTTACAAAACTGCATGGCAAAAAAGTAAAAAATGTCAACAAAACAAAAGGACAATTGCAAAGGACTTCAATTGACGAAAGAGGACATTTAAAAAACAACAAAATATAAATTTAAAACTTATAAAACAAAAGGAGAAAAATAGAAACAACTAAAATAAAAATGTTTAAAACACCCCGCAATAGGTCAAGGATTGATATTTCCGTGTAACAAAGAATGCAAAATTAAAACAAAAAACTTTAAAATTTCACAAATTTGTTTCTGTGATTTGTTTTGTTTTGTTTTGCATACAACTTTCACTTTTCATTAGTGTTGCTGCTTATGAAGGAATTTCTTACACAAACACTGAACGTTTTAAAATTTTTCTTTATTTTTTCATATTTGTAACATAAAATTTAACAGAACACTCACTAATTTTTCGTCCTTATTTTGCTTTAATTTTTATATAAATCATTATTCTATTGTTCTTGTTGTTGTGTTTTCCTTTGTTTACTTAGTTGAGTAACAATATTTGCATGTTCACTTTCAATTTATACTTTTTATTTTTTCTTTTTCCTCGCCTATATTTTCTTTTTTTCCAGCATATACTTGTAAGGCTTTACAATATTTTCCGTTTTCATTGGTTTTTTATGCAAAGGAAGTCAATGACGTATGATGATTATTCTATGACTCCTGTCTAACTATGGCGGCTGTTTATACTTATACTTATTTATACACTTGTTTAACGTGCACATCGTACTACAACTGAATTTCATTCTTTGTTTCGCTCTCAGTTGCTCAGTCGGTAGCTTTACTACAAGTCAACTGTCAAAAACTCAAGCAACAGCTGTTTGTCAAAGTTTGTGGCTTTCTTTGATTTTCTTTTAAACTCTTATTCTAGTTGTTTGCCTGCGATGACTTGTTAAGTTAATTAAATACCAAAAACTGTTGATTTAAAAGTTATATTAAAGATTTCATAACAGAAACTTCAGCCTTGAAGCTTTTATATACAAATGGAATTTAAACACTTTAAAAGCTTTTAATGTTTTATATTAAGCTTTTATGGAGAACTGTTAGCCAATTTTAACGCCACAAAAACTTTGAAAAAGAAAATTAGATAAAGGATAAACATTAATTATTTAAATAGCTTTTGTAAGGAAGTTTTGGCAACTCGAGTTCGAGGAAGTCTAGATAATGGTCTTACACTATAGACCAAACTGTAGATTATCTGCCTAATTTATAAAACTAATTTTCTATGGAAATGCGATTTATTAACGCATATAATAATTAAAAAAAAAGTCATCAATAGCGCTCTAGGGAGTGTTATGCCAAATGTTAAACTTTTTGGTTATGTTGATAAGTTCTTCTATCTCGCTTATAGTAGTTTAGATTACAAAATATAACACGGACTAGACCTTAGCTTAGAATATATATTAGATTAATAGATTATATGTTCTTTTTTAAGTTCATATTTACAATTAAATTGTAGCCTAGATTACAGAATATACTATAGCTTAGACTATAGCACAAACCATATATGTATTCTTAAACTTAACTAGACCATAGAATAGACTTGAACGAGGTAATTTCTATACTAATAAATTACACCATAGATAAGAATATAGCTACTAAAACTAAAACTAATAAAGAACTGAACCAGAACTAAACTTGAACTTAAATAACTTCAACTAATATAAACGTGGATTTAACAAGAACTGAACTAGAGCTCAACTAGAATTGAACTAAAACTAAACTAGAATTAAACTAGAACTGATCTAGTGCTGAACTAGAATTGAACTAGAACTTTTCTAGAACTGAACTAGAACTGAACTAGAACTGATTTAGAGCTGAACTAGAACTGAACTAGAACTGAAGTAGAACTGAACTAGAACTGATCTAAAGCTGAACTAGAACTGAACTAGAACTAAACTAGAACTAAACTAGAACTGAACTAGAACTGAACTAGAACATAACTAGAACTGAACTAGAACTGAACTAGAACTGAACTAGAACTGAACTAGAACTGAACTAGAACTGAACTAGAACTGAACTAGAACTGAACTAGAACTGAACTAGAACTGAACTAGAACTGAACTAGAGCTGTACTAGAACTGAACTAGAACTGAATTAGAACTGAACTAGAACTGAACTAAAACTAAACTGGAACTGAACTAGAACTGAAGTAGAACTAATCTAAAACTGAACTAGAACTAAGTTAAAACTGCATTACAACTGAAAAAAAATAATTATAGAACTTAATTATAACTGAAGTAAAGCTAAACTTAAGCTGAACAGTACTTAAGTAAAATTAAACTTAAATAATTTTTTTTTTTTTTTTGTAAGAGTAAGTGCTGTTGGGACTGGAACTACAACTTGATGTAGTACGTGTTTTAATCGTTGTTGACAGTTTTCGTATACAGATTTTTTCTAGTTTAAAATCATTTACCCTGACCATAAACAAAAAAATCATTTAAAATATTATCGAATTTAAACATTTTTAAACCAAATAAGGTTTACTATAAATCATTTTTAATTTGGCTCAAGTTCATTTATTATACTATTTAATTTTTTAAACATTTTCTAAATCAAATTAAATTGTAATCATTTTAAATATATTTTAAAAATTATTCCGGTATTAGCCGAGTTGAATGCAGTTTCGAAATAACCTACGATTTCATCATCAGCACTCTTTATCGGTATACTCATATGTAATTTAAAATTTTTATTCATATTTCAATTCAATGGAATAAGAATTTGGGAATCATTGGACTTATTTTCAAATTTATCTTTTTTTTTTCTTCTCCTTTAAAAAAAATTATCAAAATGATTTACAGTAAATTTATTAAATAAATTTCGAATAAAATATTAATATACAAATAAGCTTTTATTACACACATGTTTTAAGACATATGTCTAATCGAAATGCCGATGAAAATATGAAAAATATTTCTGTAACAACTTACACATTAACTTTTTATTGATTCGTTTATAGCGCTGTGAAATTGAAAATTACTACAATTGGAAAAATATAGATTAAAATTAAAGAATTCTATTTATTTATTGTGGATTTCTTATGTTGCGACAAAAACTAACTTTTTTAAAATTATGTGATAGCTTGATTGTTTTTAAAAATTAATTTTTTAATAAAACTTAATTTTTCAATTTTCAAATAGGCATTTAAAATATATATTTGTATTGCAAAATTTTTTTTTCTGTGGTTAAAATATATTTCTATAAATCTTTCAATCTTATGGTAAAATTTTGACTCCTTTTTTATTTTTTTTAAGTCCATGAATATGTTTCTTGAACCTAAATTTCCAAGAATTTAATAAATAAATATTTCAAAACTTATATTACACCCCTCGTTAACTTAAATTTATCGAGTTTTACAATTTAAACTCAAGATGAACTGTTTCTATAATTATTGGCAATAATTCGTCAATAATAACTGCATTATAGTTGCATTAATCCGTGGAGCTTTTAAAGCTCTTGCTGTCACACTTCTTTAAGACCACCACCAAAAATACGATGAGGTGGTATATTCAATTTGTCATTCCGTTTGTAACACATCGAAATAATCATTTTGGACATTATAAATTATATAATATTTCCGAGTTGGTTTCATTTTAGGACGATCTAGAAATGTCCGCCCGTCTGACAATCTGTCCGTCTGTTCAAAGCACTATAGAGCTTGAACAGAAAAAGCTAGGGGCCTGGCCAGAATATTTCTAATACACCAGAAAGATATTGAAAATAGCTTGTTAGGAAGAGAGTTATAGCTTGTGATGCAAGAGTAGGTCATAAAAAATGTCTTTCGGAAAAAACCCATTTGCGTCTAAACTTAATGACGTAGAGTAATAGAATTTAACATTTATAATTATTAAGTAAAAAAATATTTTTTACGAAAATTTTTGTATTAGGGAAATAAGTTAGACATATGGGTCATTTCGCCTCAAGTGTACCAACTTTTGAAATCGATGTCTTTCGATCGGGTTGAAATCTTTTTTTTTTTTTTGTTTGTCACTTGGATCTAATGTGATTAAGAAGACATCGATTTCAAAAGTTGGTATACTTGAGGCGAAATGACCCATATATCAAAATGTATGAAAACTTGGCTCACACAGAGTCGTTTTTATACTATTTAACATTTAAGGGTTTATTGCCTCTGCCAAAATTGAATATTCGATTCTAAAATTTCGATTTTCTGTTAACAAAAATCTTTAAAGAATAAAGAACTCTATCATTCACTATATAAGTTGAAGGCAGCTTTCACTTTGACATGACTACTTTAATGTTGATTTCTCACATTACCTACTATTTATACAGTTTAAAGACTCATGTAAGCAACAAAGTTAGATATGCGATGCTGTAATATCGAGTATAGCGCTTTGGTCAATGAAACTATAATATTAAAAAAAATTAAATAAAACGCCCACTTTAACGCCTACTTAAACGATCACTACAGAACAGCGACTATAGTTGTTAAAAAACTAATAAATTTTGTGGTATAAAAGTACTGTACAAAATTGGATGTGTGTATCAAAAGTTCGGCACAGCCGAATGCGGTGCCCTTACTTGTTTATTCTAAAATTATCTCTACTGTTATGTCCCTATTTTTTAATCTAAGTAAAGGTACCATTCAAACTTGTTATCATATATTTTAAAGTTATATTAAACTTAATTAAAATACAACCTACTCAAGTTTCAACATATTGGGGTGTTTCTTTATAAAAACTTTGGAAGAATTAAAAAAAAAGTCATACATGCGCCTTCCTCTGCCATAGGATGTGTATTTGTTTAGCCCACATTTATTATGTATGTATTTTTTTTTAAATATTTGTCATGAAAAAAGAGCTTTTTGTTGTGTTTATATTCCTTTTGCAATAACAACAAAAAACTAAACAAACAGTTAAAGTAAAAAGCCATGCCCACCGTTGATTGGTTGCAAGATTTATATTTTTACACTAAATTGTATTTGCATTTACATCCGTTTTTATTTTTTCTAAAGAAACTAAACAAAAAAGGAAAGCTTTTTTTATTTAAATTAAATATGTACATTTGTATGTATGTGCAAAGAAATATGTATTTGTCAAGTTAACAACAACTAAACAAAACCAAATGATACAACCTTACACACAAATATTATTGGGGGTATCACTAAAAAACATATAAGAGGAGACCCATATTAGAAGAGAGATAAAGTTTTTAAAAAGCTTTTGGTATCATGTATAAATGATATAAACAAACACTAAGAAGAAAGCTTGTAGTGGTGTAAAATAAAAAAAGAATGCAAAAGAAGTGGAGAATATTTGTACAAGTTATAAGAGAGGGCTTGTTAAATGTCTTACTACATTATGCACACATGCAGGCTACTCGTAGGACGTATTTTAGTGCCAACACAAATAAATGAAAAAGCTTTTATATATTTGCACGACCTCCTTAAAAATACTGGGAAATTTTAGTATTTCGTTAAGTGAAAAGTTTTTTTTAGAGCGTTAATTTAAAATAGTAATTTAAATTGTATACGTTTAAATATGTGCACCAATGAAAACCTTTACTATTTAATATGTTTTAAACAAATTTTCGCACTATGTGGAAAGGTAATGAACGAACATAAGAAATAACACAATTAGTTTTTTAAGATTATAGCATGTTTCCACGGCAACGATATTTGTAATTTGATGTCTAATGCAAAATTTTCAAAGGAAATTACTGTTTTTGTGGGTAATTCATTTAGAATTACCATTCGCATTATAATAAAATCTCAAATTTTTATCAGCAGTTTATCGTATCCAGCTGTCAAAAAAAAAAACAAAGCAAAGCGAAAAGCAAGAAGAAAAAAATTTAATTTCATATACAGAAAATAAAATGGAAGCAAAAAAAAAACTTTTTTAAAGAAACTTGTTATGTCTTGAAGACTATTGGCCACATAAAAATTATTGGATAAGACGAAACTGTGTTTAGAGTTTGCTGGCTGCATTGGTCCTATTTTCTTGAACTTTTTCTATTTTCTGGTTATTAAAAATATAATGATATTATTTGCATACATCAATGTTTCTTTGAATTTACAATATTATTACTGTTATTACTTACTTTTTGTCTCCATTGATAAAATAATAATAATTTTCTATATACAATTTTATATTTCTTAATTTTTACCGCCAAAAAAAAAAACGATAATTTAAATAAAAAAAACAAGAAGAAGAACTTTCAAATCAAATTAACAATATGTCGTGGAAACAGGGTAATTCACTTAAGTAATTTAAAGAGCGAATTAAGTAATTGAATGTGTCGTGGAAACATGCTATTAGTAACATTAATTTGAACTAGTATTTATATTTGTGTAATTTACTTTAGACGAATTTAGATTTTATTTTAAAACTTTGGCAATCTTGAAATTATAAAAAATTCACACTGTGTAGTATACTTTCAGGCTGCAAATAAAAAACTTTTTCTAGAATTTACATTGTTTGGAAAATTATCGATCTGGGGCCAAATTACGGCATACGAACGTGATCGAAATTTGAAAAATCTTATTAGAATCGCTATACCTTAAGCACAGCGAACTCGATCTTCCGAGTAAAATTTCGATCGTGATCGAATGCCGTAATTTGGCCTTTGGTATTACACTTTTAATATAGGGAAGCTACAGCAAGTACTAGTTAGTTGTTCATAAAGCATACATAAGAGAACACCAAGTTGAATCAAATAATAGTACAATATTTAATAAACTATTGCAATATAATCTTTCCAAAAAGGAAAAAATATTGCAAGAGTGGCTAAAAGTTTAAATTTTTTTAAAAAAGAACTAAAAAATAATTCAATTTTCTATAAAAAAAATGGAACTTTCGACAATCTTCCTCGGAAAATGGTAGGAAAGACAAAATCTGCCGATTATAGAATAATGGTTCAACTTCTACGAAGATAAGGGCACAAATGGAATCAAAGTATAAAGTAAATATACTAAAGTTTACAGGATAATTTTCTAAACGGAAGAATTGCTTAGCGAAAACCAAATGTGTCAAAAAAAATTCAAAAAAAGAATTTATTTCGCTATAGGACACACACAAAAACCATCGAAATTTTGGAATGGAGCGACAAATGTAAATTTGATGTATTTGGAAATAATGGTAGACCATATGTTAGACGTCCTCCTTTGCAGCAGTTAAATCTGAAGTACACAAAAAAGGCGTTGAAACATGGCGGGTCATCAGAATCATGTTTAAATAAAAAATTTTGGACAGAAGCGGCAAATACGCTGTTTTTAAGAAGTTAAAGTTAAATTGATGCAATGGTAAAAGTGATAAATTCAAATTGTGTTATTTAAAAAATTATTTTACTTTTTTATTTATTTAAAAAATTTAATTAATTTTTTCCATGCAAAAAAAAAAATAATAATAATTATGTTAGAAATTTGTAATTTTACAAAAAATTCAAATTTTTATCGTACCAGAAAATTAAAAATAAATAAAAAATGTATAAAAAATAATTAGTCTATATATATAAAAGTGAAACTGTGTGTGTGTGTGTGTGTTAGCTATAGACTCCGAAACTGTAATACCGATCGGGCTCAAACTTTGGTAAGTTGTTGTACACATACCAGGGAGTGTTTATGGGTGGAAAAAAGTGGGCTCGGCCACGCCCATAAAAAATTAGTTATCATTTTAAGCTACTTGCACATGACCGAAATTGCTGAAACTTTGCACACATATCGAGCTCTCATGACTAAATAATTTCGTGGTTAAAAAAGTGGGCGGGGCCACGCCCATAAAAAATTTTTAATTTTGAGGTACTTGCAATGGACGGATTTTACTGAAACTTTGCACACATATTGGGCAGTCATGACTTTATAATTTCGTGATTAGAAAAGTGGGCAGGGCCACGCCCATAAAAAAAAGTTATAAGTTTGAGGTACTTGCACTGGACCGATTTTTCTAAAACTTTGCACACACACTAAGCTGTCATGACTTTACAATTTCGTGGTTAGAAAAGTGGGCAGGGCCACGCCCATAAAAAATTAGTTATCAGTTTTAGCTACTTGCACTGGACCGAATTTTCTGAAACTTTGCAAACGTACTGAGCTGTCATGACTTTACACTTTCGTCATTAGAAAAGTGGGCAGTGCCGGGCCCATTAAAAAAAGGTATCATTTTGAGGTACTTGCACTGGACCGATTTTTCTGAAACTTTGCACACATATTGAGCTGTCATGACTATATAATTTCGTGATTAGAAAAGTGGGCAGGGCTAGGCCCATTAAAAAAGTTATAATTTTAAGGTACTTTCACTGGATGGACTTTTCTGAAACTTTGCACACTCATTGAGCTGTCATTACTATACAGTTTCGTAATTAGTAAAGTGGGCAGTGCCACGCTCATAAAGAAAAAGTTATAGTTTTTAGCTTTGCACTTGATATTCGATTAAAATTTAGAATGCGATTAAAATTCATGAAGGGGCGTAGCAACGCGCGCCGGGCTTTTCTAGTTATAAATTAAAACGAAATTTTTTTAAAGGCTTTTTATAAAGCAGGCCCAACAAACAAATAATTTATGATGATGTAACAAAGAAATGATTTTTCAGGAGTGATAAATTGATTTAATTAAGGTGCAACTACTAATGATTTTAACACTAGCGTGTTATTGGCGACCATGTGCTTATATGAATATATGTATTAATGAACTGAACTCAATTCTATAAAGAGCATAGACCTCATGCATATTTGTTTAAAAGCAATCGATATTTTATGAGTTGACTTTGTTTGTTAACATGAATTGTTAAGGATATTTTGCATGATGTTTTAATAACTTTCAAGTACATCATTTATGATTAAGATTCATTTAGAAGTTCTGAAAATGAAACTCACATTGCAGTAATTCAAAATTTTTTTGCTGGGGAAGAAGTAATGATCTCTCGGTAATAAAAATAGAATTGTGAAGAGTTTAAAATTAACAGGTAAATATCATTGCTAAGATATTTAGTAAGAATATAATGATTTTTATTTTAAAATATACATATTTAGAGAATAAGAGACTTTGATTTTTATAAAATGCGAAGTTCTTATAAATTATTTTGCTAAAAATTTAATTAAAAAATATTTAATAAAACGTAATAATAAAAATCACAATATTTAAAAAAAATTCACAGAAATTTAAAAGAAATCACATAGGCTTCGTAAATTTAGCAAGAAAAATCAAAAAATATATCCAATGATGCAATTAGAAAAATTAAACGTTTTTTTGTAAACAAAAAGTGAAAGAAAAATTTTAATTTAATTAAAATTGAACATGCAAAAATACCTGCAGAACTAGCAAAAATTCGACATTGACCTGCTATTAATAACATACCTTTAAATGACTCCAACTAGCGTCTGTATTATTGAGAAGTAATCCGCGAAGAAATTATTTACATAATTTTAAGTTTTATTATAATATTGTTACTGTTATTGCCATTATAAAAATATTGATGTTCTCCCACTTGATATATCCATCCGTTAATTATTTCATTACACTAACAAAACATATACAATATAACATTTTCACTCAAAGTAATTGTTCGGATCGCTAAAACAGTATACAAATTTAACATAAGTAGATATGAAGTATATTTTAGTCTTTATTTGTAAGTGAGCGTAGTAAGTACTTGTACTTGTAACATTTCTGTGGTAAAATAATTTTGTTAAATGCCAAACTATAAGTACTGCATTTTAATATTTTCAACTCATTACAATGTAATAACAAATTTTGTTAAGTATTTAAGCTAAAATTTAAATTTTTTTTTTTGTATCAAAGTGTATGTAAGAAAGTCTTTTGACACACTAAACTCCTAAGAAAAATGACATACAAATATCTTTTTTGAAAATAATTCGCGTAGGTTAGAAATGGTTGAAACAGAGGGGCACTAAAATCCAACGCCATGACAGGTATGTACGTTTGCTCAATCATCATTTTGTGTGTTCTATAAGAACGAAATTCGCGCAGTAAAAATTTTAATTTCAATTCAGTTAATTATAGACTAGGTTGCCTAAACAGTACTTATAAAATTGTTAAAATATTAATATGTAGTAAATACATATGTACATATGTATCGATATAGAGGGACATAAATATGTATGTACGTCCATATTCAAATTATTTTCTTTGTTAATAAAAAGCCGCTTCTTTTTTTATATCTGCATCTTAACACTGCATTTATGTACATATAACATATTTTTGTTGTTAGGAAACTCTTTAATGAGCCACCTTTAACAGTTTAATTTTACTAATATTTCTTGAAGAGAATACGTGTTGCTCTTAAATATGACAATAATATTTTCTAAATAACAACAACGTATTACTGCGAAAAAACACGTGCTTCAAGCAATAGGCGGCATTTTTACTGTTAAACCAGAATATTACACATACGCACTAACACTTAAAGCAAGAGAGTACTCTTGCAATTTACTCTATAAAGTAGACGAAAACCAAAATAAACAGAGAGTTAATACTAGAAAAAAACATGTAACGGTATTTATGTGCTATTTTCATTGGAATGTATTATAAGTTTGTGTGCTGGTTTTTAACATGATACTGTAATAGTATGTATTTCATGTTCGTATTGTGTTGATTTTTGGTCCATGTTTTAAATGTTGTTGCTGTTTTATTTTTAAATTTGCAGTCGTTTTTTTTTTAATTTAACATCTGATGTTAATAATGACAATGTGGCTTTGTAAAAAAAATAAGTTGGCAAACACACTCGCATACAAACAAGTGTATTAACATGTTTAAAAAAAATAAGAAAAAAATGTCTGTAAGTATATATCGTAAAAGTGTGTGTGTGTGTGTCAAAATTGCTACAAAGTAGACGAAGATGAAGAAGACAAAGACTTCCTCTGATTGCAAATAAAAAAGATTTTAGTAATAA
Organism: Phyto melanocephala; assembly: GCA_941918925.1. Lineage (NCBI taxonomy): Eukaryota > Metazoa > Arthropoda > Insecta > Diptera > Rhinophoridae > Phyto > Phyto melanocephala. The sequence continues at coordinate 20,549,223 of OW799236.1, read as the reverse complement.
AACGAACGTTGGCGAACATGGCTGTTTGAAAACGGTAAAATATTAGTATTCTAATGAAAACAGGAAACGGAAGTGTAATTTAAATAAAAGAGAAAAAATTAAAAAAATGATTATTATGAAAAATAAACAAAATGTATAAGTAAATGTTAAATAAGAAAGTATAAAGATTGAAAAAAAAATATAAAAAAAATAAATAGAATATTAAAAATGGAGTATTTTTAAATGCAACTTAGAAAGTCATGTGTAAGAGAATAGTTTAAAAACCCAAAATGTGTTAAAAATTCTCAAAATTTAAATAAATTAAATTTTATTTATTAAATTAAAAAAAAAACAAATGATTAAATAAAAAAATTAAAAAAAAAATTTGTGTGAGAAAAGTGCATTTGCATTTAAATATTAAGAAAAAAATTAAGAAACTATACAATTTTGAAATCATATAAAAAATACATTTAGTATTTTAAAAGTACATCGCTTCGATACAACCAGGATTATCAAAGTGGGTTTTCAATATTATGTTTACTATTTATATACATAGATTTCAAAATATTTTTTTAAATAAAAATATCGTGTGAATTGTTTGATCTTTATATTAATAACTTCTTCTTTTTGTTGAGCTTGAGAATAACTATTGTTAAATATGTTACTGATTTAAATTTTTTTCTGTCTTCAGAATTTGTATATTTACCCTTAAGGTGGGTAGTGAAATATTGGTTGTTAATAAACAATTTTTTTATAAAAAAAAACAAAAAGTGATCTTAAGCTCAACAAATTTTTTTTTTTAATTTTATTTTGCTCTTAGGGGATATTTTTTTATCAGCTTATCAAAGTTTAGAAATATTTTTTCCTTATTTTTTTATATATAGGTAAATAACGAGAGAAGAAAGAGAATTATTTTTCTATTTAAGAACTTTGGCAACAAAAGTTCAAGTAACTGTATTAAAACTCAGCTGAAGATTTAACACAAGCTGATAGATTTGCTTTGGTAGAAACAATAATATTAGATTGTTTTAATTTTAGTGAATTTAGAATTAAAAATATTTAAAGCTTCGAATTTATTTTTACATGCAAATGATTTCGTATTTCTCTTAATGACTATCGGGAGCATAACAAAGTGTCAAATTAAGCGTGGTTTATGTTGTAATGGTGCTTAAATTTTAGATATATGTTAGTGTGTGTTTTTCACAACGTTATACGCTGATAACTTCCATATTAAATTTTTTTTTATCATTTTGAATTCATTAAGTATATAAGTTTTTCTCCATGCATATTTAGCACTTTTTGATGCGCGCAATAAAGGATATAAAATTTACTTTTACATGACTAACTCCTATTGGTTCTTACAAAAAAATTGCTCGTGGTTTGGTATGATAAACTTTTTCGACCCACCAGAACTACATTTTAATGTATCATCGATAATTTGCCCGTTCTCGATAACAAATACATTATATTCTCTGTTTATGTTTTTTTAATATTACAGTTTTCTCTTTAGCAAAAACAGTCTTGCCACATATTCCAATTTCGTAATTGCAATTTCGATCTTTTGAGTTCTGTCCCGAATACTTGCTTTTAGTGTGACCAGATTTAAAAAAAAAAATGTAAATATAAATCAGGTTTGAAATAGAGCTAAAAAAATTAATTTAAAGCCAAAAATAAAGCTAAATTTTTGTATTGCTTTTCAATTATATAAATTAATTATTTATATTATAAACAACATATATACATATGTACACATACAATGTAAAAACCTTTTTTTTATGAATGAGTCAAAATTTAACAAAAATATCGGCCAGCTCATGGAAATCGAAATCACGAGAAATTGAAATCGATCAAATTTTGAAAATTCTCCCGCATTCAAAGTTCATAAAAATATTTCCTTTTATATACCTCATACTTTGAAGAGCACTTTCTTATACATAAACTACTTTTGAAATCAAGAAAAGCTGCGTCCATTTTTACAAAAATTCAATTGAAAATATTCGTCGATTTCAATTTCACATGATTTTGATTTCCACGACACGGCCGTACACTTTCAACCAGTAACAAAATCAAACTATATTTATTAAACAAAAATATCTTCATAAGCGTTTAATTCAAAATACATATGTATGTATGTACGAACATTTTTTAGTTTTGATCCTTTTGAAAATGGTTTGTCAATCAAAAAGGTACTTTTTCGCATTTTTTTTGTAGTTTTTATATTTTATAGTTTTATGAACTTAGATTTTTTGAAAATAAGTACTATTGATCCAAGTTAAGATAGAAAATTAGTTAGATATTAAAAAAGGGACTCTCTCCGAATATTTTGATACTTTTTGTATTTTCTACGTTTACGAAGCTGGAACTTGGAAATAATGACTATTTATTTGAAGTAAGACTGAAGTCGATATCGGAGAACTTTTTTGTATTACTTATTCCACTATTTGTATTTACTATAATTTTGAAATTAGAAACTTTTGATCTAAGGTTAGACTGAATATATTTGGTATACCAAAAATGTACTTTTTCGCATATTTTTGGTTCTACGTTTAAGAAGCTAGAATTTTGAAGTTAGTAAATATTGATTGAAAGTGGGACTAAAAATTTAATTTTTTTTTATTTTGTGGTACTTCTTGTGTTTTCTACGTTTTTGAAAGAAAATTTTTTAAATTACTATTGATCCGGTTTGAGACTCAATATATTATGAGCGGGCAAAAGCATAATTTTTGTCATTTTAATTGCACTTTTTTATTTTTTGTGTTATGAAATATAAAAAAAGACAAAATGTTACATTTGTTACTTTGATAGGAATTTTCCGTATTAATGAATCTAAAATTTTTAAACCCTGAAGCATTGATATCAGATAGAAGATATATCACCGATATATCCTACCAATATGACTTTATTTTATTGAACCTTCTTATTTTTTAATATTTAATATTTAAATCACTGGATTGCAAATAGTTAAAGGCTAGAAAATGCCAAGTGCACTTTTGCAAAAAGCTAAAAAAAGAGCTAAACGCTAAATGAAATATATCAAGCTAAATAAAAAAAATAGCAAAATTTAGCTTGAAAAAAGCTAATATGGTTACACTCCTTGCTTTTAAGCACAAATACTTGCATTTTTAAGGGGTCACTTTATATATTTTTACATACAACGTTTATGGAGCATAAATTGATTAAATAATATAAATAGAAATTTATATTAATTTTATACTAACTAAAAATGGTTTTAGGTTTTATTTTACTTTTTCTAAAGAAACAAATGTGAATTCAATTTCACTTTCGAACGGAATTTATTACTATGAATATTTTTGTTTTACTTTCTTGATTTTAAGCCAAAAAACTTTTTTTGATTGCTTTAGAAAGCTTTATGTTAACAAATGCAAATAAATTTTTATGTTTTACTGATTGAGTAGATTTTTTTAATTTTTAATAAAAAATAATTTATGATAACAGAATAAAATTTGATCGAAATTTCTTTGTAGTGGTCCCTCCTTCTCAGGCTGTAGCTAGATTTAAAAAGATCATTGAACGAACCGTTAGATAAAAAATTAATTTAAGTTTTTGCGAATCCAATAATATATAAATATTTTTACTTTTATGGTCGACTAAAAATTAAATTAAAAAAATAAAAATTTTATTAAAGGAAAATATGTCAAAAATTGTCTGATAGAGAAAAACGAATAAAAAATTGCTATTGAAAATAAGAAAAACTATTAAAAAAATATTTCAGTTTAAGAAAAATCTATTGAAATTTCCATATCAGAAGCAAATTGGTAAAGCACTTAAAGATTTGCTATTGAAAATAAGAAACACTATTAAACAAATATTTCAGTTTAAGGAAAATCTAATAAAATTTACATATAAGAAGTAAATTGACATACATAGCATTTAATGAAATAGTTTTTAAACAATATTTTTTTTTTAAATAAACTTTATACTCTTACAATATTTATTTTAATTAGAAAATTAATTTAATATTTTTATAATATTAAAAATATTCCTTTAAAACTTGCCTTAAATGGCCCATCAAAAAATACATTCAACTTGTTGTTTGTTTGCTTTTTCCTCATTTATATTGGTTTATTTTATCCCTTTTCGCTTCTTGTGCAGTTATTTTTAGTTTTCCCTTTTGTTTTTGTTGTAATAATTGCAATGACTGACTCCCCTTTTTTCTCATAATATTTGATCTTCGTCTGCATTGTTTTCCTTTCATTAAGATGTAAAACAGAATTTTTTCAAAATAAAACAATAAAAAAACGCAAACAAAAAAAAACTCACTGTTCTATAGGGAATTAAAAAAATAAAAATAAAAGAAAACGTAAATGTATAATCAATTCATACGGCATTAAGTATGAATGTAACATTACTTTTGCAAGTGAGTGCATGAGTGTTTGTGGTTGTGTGTGAGTTATTTAAAACCACTTGAGTATTCGCTCAGTAATAATAAATAATAATTCGTTTGAGTGTGGTTCGCGTACAAATGTGCGTGTCGTTGTTGGTGGTTTTTATAATGTGAAGAAAGCTACAATAACAAAATATAAAAAAAAAACTATACATAAGTATGTTGAATCCATGCACTCTCTAAACTCCTGTTGAGTAAAGTACTGTAACATTAAGCAGAGTGTATGTGTGGAACTCGCATTGGAATTGCAACAAAAGTTTGAATTGTTTTATGTTAAAATATTACACATACAATGGAGGCACGTTGTTAACAATGCTTAACATTTTGTTGTTAATATGAGATATTTGAAAAAAATTGTATTAGTGTAGTTGCAATCATATACATATTTATTAAGTCCAGGTAGACTTAAGTCCACAGCTGATCATTACTTTGTTTATGCATTTTTCTTCTCAATTGTCAAAATTTGGTTACCTTTCTTTGTTCGTTTACACACCTTTTTTTTTGCTAAGCGTGTGTGTATCATAATTAATTTTTATTTTCTAACATTTTGCTATTTTTTTTATCAGCTGTTCAAGTGTTTGTTTTGACATTAAGGAAGTTTTTTGTAGCAACAAAATACACCTTGTTTATTTAGGTAAGATCTATTCCAAAAGTACTTTTAATTTAACAAAAAAAAAAAAATAATATATTAATTTGTATGTTGAGCTCTGTCTTTGGTCAGTACTAATAGGTAAATTTAAAAAGTTGCTTTTAACGTAGAAAAAGTTATCGCGCGTTAATCTGCGCAATACTTAAATGCTTTAACGAAAAAGACTAACCTTTTATACAGCTAACAAAATACCAATTCGAAAAGGACTATCTATTAAGCTACATGTGTGTTAAACGAATATGTTTTAGTTAATTTAGAAAAATTTTCGTATGATATTGTTAAGAACAGCTGTTTTATTTTAACAAAAAATTAAATAAAAGTACAGATTTGAATTCATTCAGTCAAATTAAATGGGTTCTGACCCATTAATGTGGGAAATCAAAAAGTGAAATAAAGTCTAAGTATTCGCTTTAATACTGACAATTTGATAAATTAAAATATTGAAGAAGTATTATTTGGTAGAAGAAAAATTACCATTAAACTCTTTATTTGATATTTAAATATTTGTTTCATTTTGTTGTTTTCTTATTTACAAACGATTTTACTTCAACTCCGCGAACTCATTTTTATTTTAATACTAAAAAAAAACGAAGATACCCAACTATTAACAAGAATTTTTCCTTTTCGAATCTCTGCCTAAGATTAAAAAAATAATCTTAAAAAGTTTAATAAATATGCTGTCTTTTTATAGAATGAAAATATTTTAAAATTGTTTTATCTCTTAATTTGAATATTTTTTTTAAATATATTTATGTCGCTTGCTACGTATGATTAATAGTAATTTAGACAAATTTAATGTTTTTGTTGGCTTACCTGAGTACCAAATTTTATTTAAAATTTATTTAGTAGTTTTTGAGTCAATCGAGTTCAGGATGACACACAGAAAGACAGAAACTCCAATTTTAACTATATACACCGATATAAAAATTTTAAAAATATTTTCACAAACAGACTAGAGCGCTGCATGAACACAGCAAAAACTGTGTTTGAAGACGCTCAATTTAGTTTTTTTGTATTGAAATCGTTTATGTTTATTGCCAACAAGTACAAATGAGGAGACAAGTATGTACACTAAATACTAGCAAACAAGTATGATCATGAATATGAACACAAACAATCATATGTGTTCGTAAACATTAAGACGGGTGAATACAAATAACAGTTTAGCGTAGTTTAAACAATTACAACCTAAAATTTTCTGTTCGAACAAGACCTTGTATACAAAAATACTTAAACAATTTCGTTGAACACACAACAATGTGATTAAGACACAAACAACCAAAAACTGCTGTTAAACTTCGAACAAGCATGTTAGCTACTTTGCTTTCAATGTTGGATGTTAATTCATTAACAGAAAAACAGGATCACTGTATGGGGTTGTTTACGCCACTCTTAAGTACTGACTTAGTTTTTTTTTAAGAACTTATTACATCTACTTATATAAATAAAGATCAAATGTTGTTCGTTAGTAATCGCATCTCTTAAGAACGACTGCACCGAATTTGAAAATTTTTTTAAAATGTTCAAACTTAAGCTGGATTCACCCATAAAATTTTAGTTCAGAACAAATTTTTTTTTATATTGAGTTTGATGTTTTACTTTTGAGAGAGAGATTATTTTGTTCAGAAAGTTTTTTCTTAAATTGGTTTAATTTTAATTCTTTTTCAGAAGAAACTGAATTCGGATGCCATTTTTTTTCAATATTTACATGAAAATTGAATTTGGTTGCCACATCACACAGTGTCAGTACATTTATTATACAAAAATTGTTTTTGCCGAAAATTAACAATTAAAATAGAATTTAATGAAAATATTGCTCAAAAATTAATAGAAGAATTAAAAAACCAGGAAGAGAATGTTTGTATTACATGAGCAATAGTTTTTCTCACTGCGACTCATTTTATTTCCGATTTTTTTTTATAAATTTCTTTTGAAAACAAATTGACTTTATGCACTTCAATTAAAAATAATAATTTTAGTTTTCTTCTATCCGACATTTTCTTCACATATATTTTATTGAAATAATTTACGTTTGTATTTATTTACATAGTTTGCTAGCGGTGCTGCCACTTTGTACAACTTTTTGCATTTTTATATTATATGGCAGCTTTGTTTTTTCGGAAAAATTTTCTTAAATGGGTGAATCGTTCTGCAGAAAACTCTCAGTAAAAAATGTTATTCTCCGAAAAAACTTTTTTAGCATAACTTGACCATGTGCTTAAAGTTTACATTACATTATGTTATAATTTTCTAATTTAAGAGAATTTTTAATATAGCTTGGAGCATTTGTCTGACAGCTTTTTTATTTTACTAAGTGATTCAGGAACTGGATCTTTATACTATCTATAATATACTATCTGTATTGACAATCTAATGTATGCATGTATATAAAAATGGTTCAGAAATTAGAAACACAAATTTTATTTTAACATTTTTCTTGTAGTTATTATAATTGCCTTCCTAGCCAAGTGGCACAGCGTTTCAATCATTGTTTTAAATTAGAATTTACTTGCAATATAAGTGCTTTTAATTTCATTTTATAATTTTGATAGCCTTAAAATGTATTGCACCAAAAATTTAGTTTTGGGCAAATCTATTACATTTTTCTAAACTGTTTTGATTTTTCGATTTAATTGTACTCTTAACACTACTTCTTTCTCTCCATTCTTTTAAACATTGTTGCTGCTATTAAGTTTTCATGCTCTTCTTGTGGTTCTCTTAAGAAACACTTTTTTTTAATTTTTGTTGTTGTTTTTCTTACAACTGTAAGAGAATTCTTTTATAATTTTTGTTGTGTTTTAAGTATGTAGTTGTTGCTTTTAATTTATTTAGATTCATGTTGTTTTCTATTTTGTTTTTTTTTCAAGGAGTGTGCGAGTAAGCTTAATGGGTTTAATTAATGATTGATTAATTAGCTGAAGCAGAAAAGTTTGTTGTTTTATTTATACTTTAGCGTTTACCTTTGCAATTTTCTTACATTTCCTTTATTTTTGCATTTAATTTGCGGAAGTTTTTTGTGTGTACCACCTACATAAGTATGTAGGAGAAAAAATTGTTTGTTTTTAGAAATCGAATATTAGGAAGTACTTTGTTGTATGACTACTATAAAACGAAAGAAAATTTAAAAGTTTGATATTTTTATATTGAAAATTTTTTTAATATTTTTATACAGAAAAAATTTTAATATTTGTATATAAAAAATATTAAGAATGTTGGTATTAATTAAAGTTTTCAACACCAAAAGTTTGCCAATAAATTATAATTGTCTTATTCATAAAAAATATTCTATTTAGGCCTTTTGTAAGGCTTATTTGCCAGATGCTGTACCGAAATTTGTCAAATAAGCCTTCAATTAATCTAAAATATTTTTTATTAATACGGCAGTAATTTTATGTTATTCAGAATAGGCTCTATAGTTAAACAATTTATTATATTTCTTTTTTTTAATTTTGAGAGATCGTAGTTTTTTAAGTAGTTAATAAAAAAATAATTTTGTACGTCTTTTTGAAATCTTTTGATACTAAAAATTTTAATAATACGTTTGAATGCGATTGTTGAACATTTTTTTTCTGTTTCAGCTTTGTTTGAACTAGTTTCAAACTTTATAAATTTTTAAAAAGTATAATTTAAGTTGATTTTAAAACATATTTTTTTTAAATAATAATTATTTTTAATAACAATAGTTTTCGTATAAAGTCTAAGATTATTTGGTATTTTAGAATATTCAATATAAGGTCTTCTTATAGTTTTTAATTTCTGTGTAAAATTATTATTTTTGTATATATTAAGGGTACTCACGATTGAACCCGTGCAAATTAGCACAGAGTAAATTTGCTGTGCATATTACAGCAGGTCGTGAGCGTCCTTTTTTAATCCGAAATACACTCAGGTCTTTTTTTATGCGGTATTGTTTTATGCGAATTTGAATTTATGCGGTTTTTAAATATTCAAATTTTTTTTATATAAAAATAATATTTAGATAATTGATAACACTGGGCTTTGATATTTCTGTAAAGGTTTGTGCTTTCTGTAAAGTTTGTAGATTTCTGTTAAGGTTTGTACTTTCTGTTAATTAATGCGTTTCATGCGAACACGAGCAGCGATTATTTGAAATTCGGGATTTCCCCTAAAAATTTTGTAAGCAGGCGACGAACAAATATTCTAACGTACGTTTGCAGTTTAGTAAAAAAATTAAAAAAAATTTTTGGATTCGATTTTAAGAAATTGATATGGAGAAAAAAAAAAGAAAAAACGACAAACGATTTCTTTAGACACCAAAATCAAAATTTTGGACCGCTTAGCAAATGGAGCTAAAAATAAGGCTCTGGCAGACCACTTTAAACTAGGCGAATCATCAATCAGAGCCATCAAAAAAAAAATGAAATTTCTTTCTTTTTTATGCGAATTTGGTACATTTTTAATACTTTAATTTCAATTTATGCGATTTTTTTAAATTCCGGAACGCATCCCTAGTTTTTGTATGGAGCTAGAGTCTTTTTTTATGCGATTTTTTTTTATGCGGTTTTATGCGGAACGCATCTACCGCATAAAAAAAGACCTGAGTGTACATATTTACTTCAGCCATAGTTACTGTCTGAAAAATCTGGCAACTTTTTACTGAATTTTTTGAATACTATTTTTTTCAATTCTATTGATACTAAAAGATATTTCTTGTAAATTTACTTTTCTTTTACATACAATTAATGGCGGTAGAAATATCAAAAACAGCAGTTGTCACTTGTTTGCTTCTGAGCATATACATATACACAGCCAATTTTGCTCAAGCTTTTTATAGTGCAAATGAAGTCAAGTGAAGCAAATTGCAAATGCATACATTTTGTTGTTGTGTTAAAAAAGTAGCGCACTTTTGCAATCATTTACATCGTTTGCACAGTTTGCACTACCCTATGTGAGTACCCTTATTAATTATAATCAATATTTTTTGAATATTTTGTTAGCTAGGTTCGAAAATTTTGTTAGATTATTTTTCGCACAATGAAATTTAAGTTGAATTCCAAAAAACCAAAAACTAAACTTCCGCTCAAGTAAAAACACCGTGTCGTTCAATTCAATTAGTTTATTCTTTTCTAACTTAATTTTTTTCAACGATTAAAAAAGTTAAAAAACAGAAGGTTCTTTTTAACGAAAGCTCAAAGAAGAACTAACAATATCTGCAATATTTTAACGATCTAATGTAATAAAAAAACATAGAATTATTACTACTACTAGAACAGAGTTGTCAGCATTTGAGTTGTACTAAGGTTGTAACGATTTTTTCAACAATCTCCCCCTCAAGTCAAATGCTTTAAACAAGAAAATTACATTTCAATTTTTAAAAGATTACAACCATAAATATGTTTTTGTTTATCTAAACATTTCGTTAAAATGTCAGCCGCATTCTCGTTAGAAGTAACATACTGTATGTCGATAGCCTTTTCTTCATATTTTTCTCGGATGTAATGATAACGTATATCAATGTGTTTACTCCTCTTGTGAACGGTTGGATTCTTCACCATAAAAGCAGCACCTTGATTATCACAAAAAATCGGAGTAGGAAGCACGGTGTAATTTTCAAAACCCATCTCCTTTAATAGACCACGATGAAAAACGACTTCCTTCGTACCTTGGCAAAGAGCAATATATTCAGCCTCCATTGTACTTAGAGCCACCACAGATTGTTTACGGGACTCCCAGGCAATAGGACCACCAGCCAAGAACACCACATGACCAGAGTAGGATTTTCGATCATTAGGTTCACAACCCCAGTCTGAGTCTGTGAAACATTCAAAATTTTTTAAATTAACAGAAAAAGTAATTTTACCTACAGGATTTTTCTTCAGGTATCTCAGAACATATTTTGCAGCTTGAAAATGTTCTTTATGTGGATGTGAATTAAATTGGGACAATTTAGACACCACATGAATGAGATCAGGTCTCGAAATTACGACCAGGTACATCAAACCACCAATTAAACTTTGGTAATTTTTTGTGTCCAAATCTTCACATTTAGCATTACATTTTCTCAAAACAGTACCGCTTGACCATGGAGTTGCAGCTGGCTTACAGTCAGTCATACCCCATCGTTCGAGTATTTGTTCGGTATATTTCTGTTGATGAAGAGTTATGTCGCCTCGCAGACCATCACGATTAATTTCCATCCCCAGGTAGAATGATATTGGACCACGATCAATAGCTTCTACATATTTATTCAATTTTGAAATAACATTTTTCATTTCCAGCTCACTTGAACAAGCTAGCAACATGTCGTCAACATAAATGGCAATCAGGCAAATTTCGTCTCCATTTTGTTTCATATAGACGCAAGTATCTGATTTACACCGCATAAATCCCATTTCCAACAAAATATCATTTACCTTTTTGTTCCATTCTCTTCCAGCTTGTTTTAAACCGTATAAGGCCTTGTTTAATTTGCAGACTTTGTTGGGATAATTTTTGTCCTCAAACATCTTAGGCTGCACCATATACACCTCATCTTCTAAATCGCCATTTAAATAAGCTGCCACAATGTCAATGTGGTTTACCAACAATTTGTGTTTTGCCGATAAAGCCAACAATAATCTTATTGTTGAATGTCGTACCACCGGAGCAAAAGTTTCTTGATAATCGACATTATGCTTCTGCGAACAACCATGAGCCACTAACCTAGCTTTGTATTTTTCTACGGAACCATCAGGTTTGCGTTTTAAGGCGAAAACCCATTTACAACCAATAACATTTTTGTTATTTGGCTTATCCACCAACTGCCAAGTTTTATTCTTAAGCAATGAATTATATTCAATTTGCATTGCTTCTTTCCATTTTATTGAATTTCCAGAATTCAATGCCTCAGCCACAGTATTTGGATTTTCAACAATCGAGTTTAACATTTCCGGTCCATCTTCAGTGCAATAAATTTTTCTTGGTCTGCCTTTACCACCAACTCTCACTAATTTTGGCCTTCCACGCTTTCTTTTATTATTACTGACAGGTGTATCTTCCCTCTCAGTTTCACTGGATTGAGAACTCACCTCATCTTCTTCTTGATTTTCAGCATTTACACCATTAGTTTCTTTACCACTATCATCTTCAACAGCCTCAACATCATCAGCATTTAATTTAAAAAGATCAGCATAAAATATTTCATTTAAATCATCATCATCAATATACAACGTTTCAAAAGATTGCTCAAAAAATACTACATCACGAGCAATTACTATTTGTCTTGTACTGGGATTGTACAAACGATACCCTTTTGTATAAAGTTGATAGCCAACAAATTTAACTTTTTCACCTTTAGGAAGGAACTTACCACCTTTAGGTTTGGGACCCTTCTTAAGCATAACAGCATCACAACCAAACGTTTTTAAGTGTGATACAGACGGCTGTCTACCGCACCACCTCTCGTAAGGGGTAACATTTTCAATAACTTTTGTTGGAGCACGATTTCTTATATATGTTGCTGTGTTTATGGCTTCACCCCATAAACTTTGCGGTAATCCGGATGATCCAAGCAAACACCTCGCCATTTCAACAAGGGTTCTATTTGCCCTTTCGGCAACGCCATTCTGTTGTGGTGAGTAACCCACTGTGGTTTGGTGAATAATACCTTTTTCAGCAAAATGTTGTTTAAATTTAGAATTTACAAATTCTTTACCATTATCGCTACGAACGATTTTTATTTGGCGGCCTGTCTGCGTCTCCGCAATCCCAGAAAAATGGATAAATGCATCAAAAGCATCACTTTTATTTTTTAAAAAATACGTAGAAATGTAACGAGAATAGTCGTCTATAAAGGTTATAAAATACGACGATCCACCAACAGATTTCACACCAATAGGTCCGCATAAATCCGTATGCACCAATTCTAAAATATCTTTGGTTTGCACATTTGCATAAGTTTTGTACGGTGTGGCAGAAATTTTGTTAACAGCACAGGAAACACAATTAATAGTTTTTGGCAATTTTACATTTAAACCTTTCACCATATTTTTTGTATTTAATTTATTGAGGTCATTTACATTTATATGACCGTATCTTTCATGCCATTTTTTTACATTTTTTTCATCAATAGCAGCATTTATTTTTTCATCTTTTACAATTTTTTTCAAATTCGCAATAAACATATCACTAGTTAAATCAGCTGTCAAGATATTTTTATTTTGTTTACTTTTCATTACAGCTTTATTAGCAGCGAATTGGACAGTATGACCAGCTTTAACAATTTTATTTATTGACAAAAAATTTGAGTGTAGTTGTGGTACGTACCATACGTTGTTTAGTGTGAGATTACAAAAGTTTGTTTTTATTTTGACGTTTCCAATACCTTCAGCATAGATGCTCTCACCAGATGCTAAAACAATTTTCTGCTTTGATTCTGCCAACGTTTCGAAATACTCTTTTGTTCTGCACATGTGTGACGTCGCGCCACTGTCAAGTATCCACATCTCATTTAAACTAACTTTGTTTTCATTTAATGAACAAGCAAGGTAATCTTTTTTTTCTGTCTCTTTGCATTGTGATCGTATGTGGCCCTTTTTACCACAACGATAACATTTGATGTTGTTATAGTTTATGCATACATTACTATTTGTGTTTTTCTTTTCACCCTGCTGATTGAATTTAGGCTGCATACTCTTATTATTGACATTTTTATTATTTCCGCTGTTATTAAAATTCTTTTTGTTTCTTTTGCAGTCATTTCTTGAATTTGCCGCAAAAACAGTTTCATGTTGTATATTATTTTTGTTACCTTGTCGCATTTCTTCTTCTAAAATTTTCGATATTAAATTTTCATATTTTGGTAAGTTATCCCGGCTTTCTATAGCCACAACAAAAGATTCCAATTCATCGGGAAGACTGCACAATAGCAAAATTGACAACAAATCATCGTTTAAAGTGATTCCAATTTCTTTCAATTCATCCACAGTACAACAAAAATCATTTATTTGTGGAGAAAATTTTTCATTTGCATTTAATTTGAACCGAACCAATTTTTTAAATAAATTTACTTTTCTGGATGCAGTATTTGCCTGGTATAAGGAACTTAAAACATTCCAGGCACTTTTAGCTGAGACACAATTCTTTATATGAATTAATTCAGTGGTTTTCACACTTAACGTAATGGTGGCCAGAGCCTTGCTGTCGTCTGTAGCCCATTTTAAGTTGTCACCAGCAGGACGACTCCCAACAAGTGTATGATACAGATCCAACGTAATAAGCAAGCTCTTCATTTGTATGCACCATGTTGCATAATTATCACCATTTAATTTTTCAATACTAGCAAGAGTACTCGCCATTATTTTGTTTTTTAACACCGGCTAAAACAATGAAACCAAAAAACGACACCAAGCAAATATAACCTCACTTTCCAACCGGTAAGTTTAGAAACAATTTAGCAAAAATTATTTTAATAACTGGATTTTGGATTTCCTGGTTAGGCTGGGCCCATAACCTTTGTTAGATTATTTTTCGCACAATGAAATTTAAGTTGAATTCCAAAAAACCAAAAACTAAACTTCCGCTCAAGTAAAAACACCGTGTCGTTCAATTCAATTAGTTTATTCTTTTCTAACTTAATTTTTTTCAACGATTAAAAAAGTTAAAAAACAGAAGGTTCTTTTTAACGAAAGCTCAAAGAAGAACTAACAATATCTGCAATATTTTAACGATCTAATGTAATAAAAAAACATAGAATTATTACTACTACTAGAACAGAGTTGTCAGCATTTGAGTTGTACTAAGGTTGTAACGATTTTTTCAACAAATTTCGAACGATATTCAAATATTTCACACATATTTACTTGGTTACAAGATCATAAAAAATATGTTTTTTAACCTTACATTTAATTGTTTCGTTCTTCTTATATTCAAAATGTCCAGAATTAAGAATTTGCTTAAATTGGCTGCAGAGTTTATATTTTACAACAAAACAATTATTTTAAAACTTTTTGACAATTTTAAATTAACTTAAAATATGTTTACAAAATTTCGAACTTATTGAATTTATATTGATGAACAAAATTCTACTAAAAAATTTAAACTTTTGTCGAAAATAATTAAATTTACGATGTGTATTAGGACAAAGATTTTTTTAAGTTTTTCCACAATTTAGGCTTTATTTGAATTTTGTTGAAATTTTAAATATTTTTACAATATTTCGAACTTATTAAATTTATATTGATGAACAAAATATGACGAAAAAAATAAAAATTTTTTAAAAAATTTCTACTTTTACGATTTGTAGTGCCATTAAAACAAATAGGTTTTGTAGTTTTTCCCCAATTTTGGCTTTATTTGTTGAAATTTCGAATTATTTAAAAATATTAATGCAACTCAAAAACTTTGTTAAATTAGTACTACATCTATATTTCGTAGCAGTTTTGAAAAGTTCAGAATAATTTTAAACACTTTAAATATTTTTTAGAAAAATTTAAAATTTTCAATAATGATATTTTTTTAAAAAAATTTTATAAAATGTTCTGTTTTGTGAAAAATTTCAGACATTAAATAATAAAATAATTATGAGCATTTTGTGTGAGAAACTTTATAACTTTATGTTTTTATGGATATTCCAAATTTCGAATTTAAGCAAGCATTAACATTTTTAAGCATTTCGATGATGTTTGATATTTTCGTAGTATCTTCTATGGTTTTTTGGATATTCGAAATTTCGAAGTTTTTAAATTGTTAAACATTTTTATTTTAAAAATGTGTACTTTTTAAATTTTGTGGTGAATTTAAAGGATGTTTGATATATTTGAAACATCCAAGCAAGAACTAGATAATGACTTGCTCCTTCTAAACAACATACCTTTAAATGACTGTTACGTGTCGTTTGTCTTACTAAGAAATATGTTGAGAATGATTTGATTTACAATGTGATATGAAGGTACTTATTTTCAGACATTTGCTTAGATACACACACAATACAATTTCTTATTGCGAAATTTGCTAAAAGCTTTTAAAATACATAACTTTTTATAATTCTCATTAAGTTTAACACGCTTAAAGTATAAGTAAATAATAATGATTTTGACAACAGCGGTAAAGCATTTCATTAATCACTAGCCAAACCCGGCGCGCGTTGCTACGCCCATTAATGAATCGAAATGCATTCTGAATTTTAATTGATTATCAAGTACAAAAAGCTAAAAATTATAATTTTTTTTATGGGCGTGGCATTGCCCACTTTTCTAATCACGAAATTGTAAAGCCATATCAGCTCAATATGTGTGCAAAGTTTCAGAAGAATCGGACTAGTGCAAGTACCTCAAAATTATAATTGTTTTTATGAGCGTGGCCCTGCCCACTTTTCTTATCACGAAATTGTAAAGTCATAACAGCTCAATATGTGTGCAAAGTTTCAGAATAATCGGTCCAGTGCAAGTACCTCAAGATGTTACCTTTTTTTATGGGCGTGGCACTGCCCCCTTTTCTAATCACGGAATTATTTATTCATGACAGCTCGATATGTGTGCAAAGTTTCAGAAAAATCGGTCTGGTGCAAGTACCTCAAAATTATAACCTTTTTTTATGGGCGTGGCCCTGCCCACTTTTGTAATCAAAAAATTATATAGTCAGGACAGCTCAATATGTGTGCAAAGTTCCAGAAAAATCGGTCCAGTGCAAGTAGCTAAAACTGATAACTAATTTTTATGGGCGTGGCCCCGCCCACTTTTTTTCACCCATAAACACTCCCTTGTGTATGTACAAGAACTTGTCAAAGTTTGAGTCCGATCGGTTTTACAGTTTCGGAGTCTATAGCTAACACACACACACACACACACACACACACACACACACACACACACACACACACACACACACACACACACACAGAGTTTCACTTTTATATATATAGATAGATGTGATGGCTTGTAGATTTTCACTGATTTTTAAATTTCAAAGTAACGCAACGCAAAATAATCAAACCGAATTTTCGTCCTTAAGAGAACCGAACAGCTTCTGTAAGTCCATAATATTAATGGGTTATTTAGGTTATTAAAACCAAGTACTTATTTATTGCTATAAAAGTAAGTACTTATTTAAGTCCCTATTTATAAGCGACCGTAATAAGTACTTATACGATTACCTATCTGTAAGGGAGGGTGTTTAGTCCCTACTTGTAAACGAGCGAAGTAAGTACTTGCCTCCAATGACATCGTCATGTTAAAATTATGGATTTAGATGCCAAATTGTAAGTAGTAAAGAACTGTTTTTTTAGTAAATTTAACTCATTATTTTGTAATAAGAGTTTTTACTGGGATCTTACAAAAAAATTAAAATCAAAATATATTTTGTTTGAATAAAATTTATGAAATGTCTATTTTTAGTTTTATTTCAGATTGAATAGTTATTATAGTTATTTAACTCATTATAAAACTACACACGTAGACTAGTAACATTTGAATATATTTTTGCAAAAAAAAAAATTATTTTCTTAAGTACGAAGAAAATCAATTTCTTACGACAATTTAATTTCCCCTAAAAACCTTGAAAAGTTTCAATTCAACTGACATTTCAAACTAAATATGTGAAACAAATTTTTTCATCAATATAAAAGTAAAACGAAAATGACTTAAGACCGTTCAATGCAATTTGGTTTCAAAAGTTTGGAAAAACAGGAGCGTAAAATGAACCAGGAAAGAAAGTTAAAGTACAACAATAATTATTAAAGGAAAACAATTTAATGCTAACAATTGTACAAGAAAAATAAAGTCAGGTGAAGAAAGGTTTAACAAAAAAGAAAAATTAAATTCTCTCAGTTTCGTTTTACTACCATATTTCAACCTTAATATTTAAACTTAAGGCCGACTAACATATTTAAAACCATAAAACTAGCATTACTTTTTCACACCCAATATCACAGTTTTCTAAATAGTACTTAAACTAAAATAATATTTTTATTTTTTCTTTTACACTATTTATTATAATGTTAAACAATTTAAATAAATCCGTTTTATAACTTTTCACCTTTTTCTATTATGCACATTTGTTTTGAACTTTTTTTGTCCACACATAATCTGTTTTTAAATGCATATAGAATTAATTATATTTCACTCTTTTTTTTTGTGTGCTCATATCATGTTCATCATAATTTGTTTAAAACTAGAAAAATAAACGTGGCATAAAGTAAAACTTTTTTCAAACTGATAGAATATTTAGACAAAGGGCTAGGGCGGGAGAGCATTAATTAATTTATTTCCATGCTAGCAGGAAGTAAAGTGAAATAAGCTAAAATAAATTAAAGCACTTCAATTTAATATGTTTTATAGCAAAAAGTTAAATTTAATTATTTTTTAAATTTAAACAAAACATATGGTTTTTGTAAATATATTATTAAAAGAATTTTAGTTTTTTATAATTTTTTTTTACCTAAAAAGAAAATATTTGAGAGAAAATTTAAAAAATATAATTGAAACTCTATATTGAAAAGAATTTAAAAAGATTAAAGTGTCGTAAGGGAAAATGTTGATTTTGCTGTAATTAATATTAATCATACGCAAGGTGGGGCTTAACGAGAGAATTTATAAAATGCTGGAAAGTTGATAGAAATATGAAAGAAATTTCTTTTAAAAGGAAAATTAATAAAACAAATTATTTTCAAAAGTATTTTAGAAAGTCTTATTATTATTTTGTTTCTTTGTAAATTTAAAAAAATTTCAAATGCATATCGTTAGCTTATGGTGTTTCCCTTTGTAAACAAAATATTGCTATAAGTATGCATAATAATTTTATCAATCTGCACACACCTTAATAAGGTTGTCCATTTTTTCTTGTTTCAATGGAACAGACAAATTTCTTGATTTTACACAGGACATTAAAGCTAAAAGTTCACACCACATATTATACGCTTTTTCGCATCGTACGCCTCTCTCAAAAAAGTTGCATCAATGTAGTTTTATGTTGTAAGTTACAGGGCACAAAGTGTAGGTCGCTCTGACGCATACAACGCAAGAATTAGGTTTACTTTCTACTTTCGAGTGTCATGAGCGGCGATAGAACATCACAACTGAGTTTAAATGCCAGAGATGACTAATTACATTTTATTTTTAATTTTATCGATAGTTATGTTTGTATTTGGGGAATACAGGTTGAGACTATGCTGGGTGCTGTGTCACTCCAACATAAGCGGCAAAGAGATGGCTGATGAACTGGCAAGACTGGGCTCGGAAATAGTAGATCCTGATAGGGTGGAGGCGGTTAGGCCTCCATTGGGTTTCTATTTTGGTAACATTAGGGAATGGGTGCTGAGCGAGACTAATCGAGACTGGAGTAACTGAACGGACTGAAGAGTATCGCGGACATTGTGGCCGATGCCAGTAAGTCTTATTCGGATTTGGTTCTTGACAGCGATAGGGACTGCGTGAAAACTATAATAGGGATGATTACGGGCCACTGTATGCTGAACAGGGTGGCGGTATGAGTGGGACTGAAGCTGTCGGATATGTGCAGGCTGTGTGAGAATCCGGAGGAGTTGGAGACAGTTAAGCACATTCTGTGCCAATGTCCCAGACTGAAGATTACCAGGTAGCAGATTCCATGGCAAAATAGGAGATGTCTCTAGCTGTGGACTCGAGAAAATAATAGGATTCGTAATGGGAATGACCTGGCTTCATAACAGGAGACTTAGAATAGGTCAATTGAAGGGCTTTGGCTCTTTGTGGCATTAATTTGATATCCACTACTTCAACACTTGTCTATCTTCTTTTCTTTTTTCTATTCTTGTTTTCTATTCTTATTCTAATCTTCTCTATATTTTTTTTTTATTTTAAGGCGTCACAATAGAGGGTGTGAGGGAAACTTTGCACCAGCCTTACTTGCCTACCTATTAGGGTGATCGATTATTCGACTTTTTTAAGAAACCGGGTTTCAAATAGTTTGAAATATAGAATTAAAAAAAAACTGGTTGATATTTAAAAAATTGAGAAAAAACCGGTTAACCGGTTCGAATATATAAAATATAATTCCTTAAAGAAAAAATAAAAAATATTGTAAAAAAAGGTTATAATAAAAATTATATCCAAATATAAATTTTTACAGTTTATGTACGTTTGGCTGCACAATTACGCAATAACTGACATGGATGCATTTGACTTATTTGGTTTTAATTAGTTGAATTTAAGGACAAAAGGTACTGTTTACAAGTTAAATAAATAAATACAATAAATTAATACATAAATAAATAAGACTTTTTATAAGGCTGTTATAAATTTTTGTTTCTCTTTGTGTACATTTTTTAAATGTTTAATAGATCTTTTTAACTAATATGCACTAACGTATTTTGTTTGAAATGATTTCTGTAATTTGAAATACATTTTAAACGCTAGAGAGAAAATCTTTAAAATTAAATATTAAAAATTCTTTCTTATACCCCTGACAGACATACAAATATAGGCATAAACTAGTTTGTTCGATGGTTTAATTGAAATTTAAGTTGACAGACACTCAATGCCATTAATTAAAATTAGGATCTGGAAGGACGGATTATTGGTTGGTAACTACACTTTTTACCTAAAAGTGATCGATCAGCTAAGTTTATGCTTCAATTACCTTTAACTTTTAACGTTAGGTTTATATCCTATAAAAAAATAATATTTAAACTTAATTATTTTTCTTATTTTACATTTGTTTTTAAAACAACAAATAAATTTCTTACAATTTCTTAATAGTTTTTATTTAATTTTCGCATACTAAATATACTTTGGTACGATTGGTTACAAAAATATATGAAAATAAACTAAAAAAATAAAAAACCGGCTATTTTGGATAAAAAACCGGTGTATTCGATATTCGAAAAATCAACATTTAGAAAAAAACCGCCAGCTGAAAGAGGAAAAAACCGGGTTTTCCACCGGTTGTAAAACCAAGTCGATCACCCTACTACCTATGTTTGTAGTGTGTATTTATTTTTTTATATTTTTGTAAAAAAAAATTAAAAATATAAAAATTATTTCGTAATAAAGTTTATTGGCAAATTATTGGCAAAAATGAAATATAATTATTTAGCAAAATTGTTTATGAACAAAATTTGCATTTTTGGTTATTGATGACATTGGCATGGCACTCATTACCATCTCTGAATTTGTGTTATTTGATGCGCAAAAAGCGTGGTATTTAACTTGAAATGCTGAAAGCGTATGAGGTAAAAAATGCGTAGAATGCGCTGAAGCGAGAAAGCATGGCATGGACTTTCAGCTTAATGTATATATAGCGATTCAAAATTTCAGCCTACAAAAGGGTATTTTGTTACACTGAAATATATTTGGTGGCAAGGTTTGACACACTCTTGCCAGTTATTTGTGCAACATGTTAAAAGAAAAAACGGTAACTGTTTCCATTCTTGCATGTATTTTTGTAATAGAACATAAACCCGCTTCGGATGGTAGCATAATTGTAAAATTTTTGTCAGAAAGGATAACACCATTAGTGTGCAAACTGCCCAAGTCCAATTTTTACGAAATTAAGGTGTTGATGTTGTAAAATTCCAAAAAAATAACGTATTGTCGATTCATACCAATAGTTTTGCTATAGTATGGAATTGTGCTAAGTCCCTTACTAAACAAACGAACATAAAAAAATGTGCCAAGTGCAGTTATAAATAAAAAAAAATATTTTTTACTTTAGTTTTTATTGTCGAAATTTTTGTTCTAAACTACACTATTTACCGCTTATATGCACGTCGGTTATTTGCATTAAACGCTTACATGCATCTGAACATAAAATTTTTTTTATTGGTATTTAAAGCCTATTTATTTTTGTAAATGCATTTCTCGCTTCTAAGAACAAAAGCGGTGCAAAATTTGAAATACATATTAGCGAGAAATACTGCATTATTTTCCAACTTTTTTCAGGCTTGATTTTATTTAAAATTTTTGTTTATTTATATAAACAAATTTTTTTGAAAGATATTGTGGAGTGTAATAAAAAATTATCACAACCAGCTCTCTTTGATCAGTGATTAAGTGTTTGATGTATATATCATCTATGTAACTCACAGGTTTTTAGTGAAATGAATTCGATAACAAAATATTACGTTGTCGTTTTCATATTTTCTTGCCACAACGAGTTAGTTACCAATGACAGCAACTCTTTTTGTTGTGTATGTTATTTATTTAATAGCAATATTGAGAGGATTGAAATGTACATTTTTAATTACTTGATATGACGACATTTTTTAGTGTTGGCCATTGTACATTCGAATTATTGTAGACAAGCCCTTTCATTTGATCTCCATATCAACCTGTTTAAATACCTTAAAAAAAATAGTTAAATAGCTTAATTATCATTTGTAAATTTGAAGAAGAAAGCAGTTGTATTTTGGTACTTATACTATCTCAGTTAGTTTCGAGTTTCGATAGTTTTCTGGACATCACTTTGAAGTACTACGATTCATATTGTTACGTTTATACCTTTTATAAAGGTTGGCTTATTTCCTTTAAATAAACCTTGAGTTCTTTTATTGCAATCAAAAACAGTTGAAATTAGTTATAAAATTAAGAACACTTTATTTATTTAAACACACTCAGATATTGTTTTTATGTCTCTTTAACTTATGGTTATACACTTACTATCCAACTCACTTTGAAACTTACTTTACAAGCTCTACTGTAGTACTGATCATGGTAGCTGTGTTTTTCGGCTATTTATAGTAACATAGTGGTGTTCTGTAACATTTGACAAAGTTCTCGTATGTACATTCATTCGAAAACCATTACATTTAAATTAAGACGTAATGGTAATGTAAAGTAATATGCAGGAATAATAAAAGTGCCTAAGAGTATGCTGCACATAATAACTCACCTCGGCTGCATACAACTCAACATCATGTTCGTACAACCAGCGAACCAAACGAAGTTAAATGTACCTAAACTAATGCCAACAAAACTATTTCAACCCAAACCAATTATTAAATATAACTAAAACTTTAGCGTGTCCAAAAATTAACTAAAAGATTTGAAAACTTGTTATATTTTAAAAAATTTTAAATTTTTTTAAAAAATATATATTTTTTAAAATTATTTTTGCCTGCAGCTTTGCCGATTATTTATTCACTTTTTCAAAGTATTTCTTATAAAAAGTTATAGAGGTACATTTCTTAAATTTAAACAGTAACAAATATGTAGATAGATTATTTTAGGGCTGAAAAATATTAATTTTTATGGTAAAGTATTAAAAAAAACCCAGAGGAAGTTGTGTTTATTTGCTCATATCTCATAAAGTTATGGAGCGATTGTGTTGGATATCAAAAACAATTTATTGCCAAATATTTTCAAAATATTGTAACCACATACAAATCTGTGCAAATTGTAGGGGCTGGTAAATTTTGATTTAAACCAACACAAAAACAGACGGACAAATTAGCAGACGGACAGACGGACATTGCTAAATCGACTCCCATATACATAAGCTTTCAGAAAATATATACTTTATGGGGTCAGAAATTAATATTAAAGAAATAGCAAACGGAATGATAAAGTTATATAAACCCTTGCCACCACAATTGAAGGGAGTAATCTTACCCAAGGGGGATGGGGGTTCAAATTAAATAATCTTATAAAATATAAAAAATTTTGAAATCGGCTTAATATTTACCAACTGAATAGCAATTTGGTATTTCCCTATGAACTTGTTAAAAAAATTTATAATTGTGAACTTTTTGTTTTTGCTTCAAGATCACTGAAACAGCCATAAATTAATTGAAAATTATTGCCAATAAACCAAACAATTAATTTTTTTCCCGCAAAAAATATTTACTTACTTAAAGTTATATTAAATTTTTTTTTTATTAACTAAACTTTTAACTTTAACTTTTAGGAAAAAAAAATCTTTAAAAGCAATCAAGTTTAAAACAACAATCAGTTTGAGTATAAGGGAAACCGCATAACATTTTATATAATTTTTTCTAATGAAAAAGAAATTGAAATGAAACTTTTCTTTTGTTATTTTACTAGAGTAAAGAAATGTTTAAATGTATGTATAAAAGTATGTACCCAAGTATATTCATATTCTTACAAATAATGTATGAATTTGTATAAAAGAACTGAGCGTAGGGTGAGAAGAGTAAATGGTTCAGCAAATATGAAATTAATTGACCGTAAATTCTTTTTTAAGTTTTCTAATTATAACTCTGTGTGCCACACACTGACACTGCAAATTGTAAATTGTAAGATGTAATCTTGATAATGAATTAAACAAACACCCAATCAGATAGTGGTGCAAAGAAGTGTTTCAATATTTATAATGTTAACAATAATTTTATGAGTGTTTGTGAAAGAGAGTGAGAGTGAAAGATTACACGGAGAGTTATAATCATATACATTAGCACGTATTAGATTTTTGACATAAGAATTTCTTAAGATAATTTGTTTAGGAAATCGTTGCTGCAGAAAAGTGGATTATTTCAATCGCAGTGTGAAAGGTAGCGCCGTCTTTCTGAAACCATATGTCGTCCACATCCATGCCGTCCAGTTAAGGCCACAAAAACTCTGTTATTATGTTCATCTTATATTCAAAAAAGTAAGGGCCAATCACGCCACATGAGGATTTTCTGAGCCCCAAATTCGATTATTAGATGATAACCCGCTTTATTAAAGAAGATGACTGTTTTCTAAAAATTGTCATTGACTTTGCTTTTCTCCTTTATCCATTGAACGAATTACCAGAGCTTTCCATGTTCTGCTGGTTTAAGCTCTTGCAGAAGGTTGAGATCTTTTGTTTAATTCGCTGCGAAGTGCTTTGTGAAATTTAAATTTGTTGTGAATGATGCCGAGTTGATATAAAGGGTCCGCCATCTAACTTTTTTTTTAAACTAGTGCTTATTTCGTGAATGGTAACACTTAGCTCATGTCTAATTTGACAGATTATTAGTTTTATCCTTCCGCTGAAGGATATGGTTGTGTATACGCTTAAACAACGCTGGGAAATATTGCGACATTACTTTGGCCGATTTTGCCAAAAAAATCATCTTTTCAGGTGAAGCTTATTTTGATCTTGGCGGGTATGTAAACAAGCAAAATTGTCGCATTTGGGGCACAGAAAACCCGCACGTATACATTGAATAGCCGATACACCAAACACGGGTCACTGTTTGGTGCGAATTTCGGTCTAGAGGCATAATTGGGCCATTTTTCTTCGAAAATGAGCAAGGAGTGGCCGTAGTCAATGGCGATCGTTATCGGGCCATGTTGAACGAATTTTTGTTCACAAAAATTGAAGAGGAGGATATTGGCAACATTTGGTTTCATCAGGACGGCGCTACGTGCCACACAGCCGAAGCAAAATTTTTTTTATAGCAATTTCAAAAAAAAAAGTTATTTGGCGGACCCTTTATTTTGGGTTTTTTGGTACACTTTCTTTTACAGCTGCAACGTTTCCAAGAGACCGATTGTACTGGAGTTTTACTGTCCATAACAGTTTTAAGTTCTTAAAATTTGTTGACAACTCTTCTAATGGTTGACACACTAGCTGTATTTTCTCGACTAAAAATTCTCTGAAACTTAGAAGGAGTCTCAGCATAACTTTTAAAATTTTTAATAGAAATTTCCACAATTACAACACATTGTTAATTCGTAAAGCGTTCCATTATTTGTTGCGCCATCTTGTTGAATTTAAAGATACAAATTTAGTTGAACTTCAAGTTTATTCTCAGCCTAATCACCGACAACTGAAGGTTCACTGGCGAAAATTGTTGCCTCAGTTGGATCTTATATGGATGTAGTACAATATCTTTCTATCTTGAACGGCCAGAGACCGAGCTGCTGATAACAGCGACGTATCAAAAAATTTGAGTTTATTGTCACACTCGTGTCTACAGCGTTGATGGCTTTTCTTAACGCACGTCACGATCTTGATTTGAATGAATTAAATTGAGCATAATCTACACACTTCATTATTATGACAGCTAAGTTTACAGTTATCCGTTTCGGAAGTTTTATACGTCTAAAAAAAATCTCCATAGAATAATTTAAGCAAAAAGAATATTAAAGAAAACTTTTCGTAAAATAAAAAAATAAATAAAAATTTTAACTGAAATTTTACAAAAGTCACAAATTTTTTATAAAAAAAAAATTTTAAAAATATTTTTATAATTTAAAAAATGAAGTCTCAGAAGGTTGTCTAATAAGCGATAATTTTTCGAGTCTTGTAACAATAACAGAAGATTTTTAAAAAATATGTATTTAAACTGTCAATTCAGGCAAATTTTAAGCATTACTTCAATTTTGTTAAACACACACACAGACACACACAAGTTAAGTGTCTATTCAGACAATTAGTTATGAATGCACACATCGTATTATGTCTGCAATTGCATGACCCTTTTAATACCTTCATAACTGTTAAACTTTCATTCATGTGTTTCTTGTAATAAGACAGTTATATACACTGGTATACAATTACAAAAATAACAAAAACTTTATGTATGTATGTATGTATGTAATTGTATATTTAATAAGTTCATTTATAGTTACAGTTTTTTTTGATATTATTAGACTTTTTTTTGTTTTTAAAGCTTTTTTTTTATTTGCTCTCTTTCATGGCTACACTTGTATGTATGTATATTAACTTGTATTTTTTACAAAGTTTAAACTTCCTTGATGAATTTGCTTATATCCGTTTTTGCTTATGTAATTTTTATCTTCTGTTTTTAAATCATTTTACATTGTTTGCTTTAGTTTAAAGCAAAAATAAAAAACAAATACACACAGCAGCAGTAAAAAAACTCAACTAAAACTAAACTTAACTTTATATGTATACGCCTCAAAGAATTTTTATAAAAGACAAAGTCAACGGTTAATGTTATAGTTTATTTTGTTTGTTGTTGTTGTTGTTATAATAGTTGTTATACTAGTTGTAAAATGGAAAATTTTTATTTCAAATCCAGTTACAGTAATGGTTGGTTGAGGTAAAATTTTAGTGTCCACTACTTTTTTTTATACAATCGAAATGGAGTCACTAATTAGAGTGATGTTTAGGAGAATTATGTGCATTTTCTTGACACGTTATGCATCAATTAAAGTTGTTTATTTTTGTTAATTTTGGATATTAAAAATTTTAATTTATTTGTTGAACTCTTCTGTTTTTTAAATTAATTTATGAATTTGTATTCAGGCTCAAGTTAGTTTTTAATATGACAGATAATAACGAACTAAGAAAAATGAATGTTGTTGGTAAATTTCAATATATCTCGTTTTGGTAAGAAAATATGAAAAAAAGAATAAGTTAGTTACGGTATAAAATTAACTTAAAAAACTAGGAATTAAATAGATGATATTTACATGCAACACGCACCCAGAAAACATACAGTAAAATTCAGCGATAATAGAATAATTCAGTTCTTGCAATCGAACTTTTTTATTCGTCGTTATAGAAATTCTATTCTAAATATTGTATTGCAACAAATGAAATTATATCTTAGTGCCGACTATTTACATAACCCGTAACGAAATTCTGTAGATACAACCTTAAAATTCTACTATTAAAGCTGAACTATTCGATCACTAACTAGCAAAGTTATAGGCAAGAATAATTTAGCAAAATATATATTTATTTTAAATTTATCAAGTTACTAAAGCATGTTATAAGTAATTTATTGGACATGACAAAGACATCAGAATTTAAGTCGTAGTCTTTAAAATTATTGCTTACTTGTCGGAGTGAAACTTACAGAGATATAAGCACCAAAACAAAACTACTTCGGTGTTCTTTTTTTAATTTTCAAAAGACATAAAAATCATCACCAGTTTCCGGACAACCAAGAGAGTCTATATAGCAAATAGAAGGAGTTAAATAGCACAATATCAGACACTTAAATTAAATTAAAATTAATTAAATTAAAACTCAAAGTGGCCACCACTACAAAATGGCGTACAATAATAAATTTATATTTGGGTAAAATCTAGTAATTAAAAATATAACCCCTTAAACCTACACAATATTAATATCAGATAAAAGGGCTTGAGCAGCAAAATACAGCAAACTATGAAAAATTAAATTCCAAAATGGCGTCCTTTACAAAAAAGTGGATATATGAGCCAAATAAAGTAATGCTTTGTCCACTTTAACTATTAAAATATTGTTATCCAGTAAAAAGTCTTGATTGCTAGAATACAGAAAACTATAAAGAAATGTTAAATCCAAGATGGCGTCCACAACAAAATAGCACATAATTTTTTTCTTAAGACTATTAATATGAGTTTAAGGGCTTGACTAGTAAATTAAAGTTAATTGTATAAAATTCAAAGTTAAGGATAGCGTCAGAAATTATTAAGCTAAATGGCGTATAATATCAAATTAAAAATCCAGGCTAAAGCTTGTTACTATATCGATTTTTATCAGATTCAACACGTCCGAACATTAGTATTTGTCCCATCAATAATGAATAAGTCAGACGCGTCTGCCCATAACTTTGCATGTTTATCTAAATAACAGGTAGCACATGAATTAATCTATAATTATATTTATATCTGTTTGGGAAATACCATTTAGTTTCATTTAGCCGTTATTGCATGATTGAGTAACAAAGATAGCGTAAAGGAGAGCAATTTTTGTCTCTTTTTTATACCCTTCACACAGTGAAAAAGGGTATATATAGGTTTGTCATTCCGTGTGAAATTTCTACAATTTTCATTTCCGATCATGAAAGCTTATGAATAGGGGAGTCGATTAAGCTCTGTCAGTCTGTCCGTCTGACCGTCTGTCCGTCTGACCGTCTGTCCATGTGTATGTTGAAATCAACTTTTTGAAGCCCCCCGACAGCGCTTGGACCCGGGTGAGGTATTAAAATATCAGAAATATTCGGGAGTAGATCGCTATTGAAAATCAGAAACATCGGTACATAAACAACTGAGATATGAGCAAAAACCCACGACCACCTCGATTTTTTTTTCACAAAAACAACATTACAACAACAACATACATACATACAAACGTGTATACTGGTTAGAGAAAACTTGGCATCGAATCCCAGCTGAGCCAAAAAAAAATTTTTTTTTATATTTAAAAAATTTTTTTTTAAATTTTTTTTTTTAATTTTTTAATTTTTTATTTTATTTTTTTAATTTTTTATTTAATATATTATTTATATTTTTATTATTTTTTTTTTAATTTTTTTTTGTTTTATATTAACTATATATATTTTAATTATTTTTAAAAAAATTTTTTTTTTAATTTTTTTTTTAAATTTTTTTTTTTAAATTTTTTTTTTTTATTTTTTTTAACATATATTCGTAAATTTATAATTTTACAATGGGATGTTTTTTATATATGTATATTTTTTATATGTATGTACGTATTTCATATGAGATGAATGGTGATACAAACTACTGTTATTGCATGACTACACGTTGTGAAGGGTATATAAGATTCGGCACGGCCGAATATAGCGCTCTTACTTGTTTTAAAATGGAGTTTGACAATTCTTGGCACTGAAATCTCTTTTTTTATGTAGAGTTTGACAAAAATTGGCTCACAAAAAAATAAACAGCTGGGCTGGCACCGCCACACAGTGTTGCGAAACCAGAATTTTTTGGAAATCATATTGCCTAAACTGTAATTTTAATTGTATCGATAAGAAACGTCTACAGATTGGTCAGAATAAAATCCCAAACAGAATGAGTGAAAACAAATTTACACCGAAAAAAATTGTTGGGTCAAATTTTCAACAAAAGTCAAAAATAAAAAAAAAATTGTTCGAAAAATTTAAAAAAAGTTTTATTTTAATTCTTCTTTTATTTCTGATAAATACCCTATGATTAGTTTTTAAAATAAATTATAGGGTGGTCCGGACAAGAATTATAAACGTCAAATTTTCATGATTTTTCGATATATGTTGAATAACTCGGAAATTTTACATAAAACCAAAATCTATTTCATTTCTTATTTGAAAGGTGGCAATAAAAGCTTTAATTTGATACCGGTTTGAAGTCAATAGCTTCAGTTTTAAGAGAGTTATGACGGAAAGTCACCCGTAAACCAATATGATTAAATTATTCAATAAGTGATTCCGAGAATTTCCGTTCTATTTCTATGGAATAAATACTGAGAGTGATATACTAAAATCGCTATAACTCCCAGGAGGGCAGGTATGGGCAGCTGATTTTTTCACAGTTCGTTGAAAACAAATTATGTAACATTTCTGTAGTAGTTTGGAACTGGGACTCTCTGGGACTTTTTAGATATTGCTTACCTAACCCAAATTTTAAGGAAAAATGGACTTTTAGTCGGGTTTTCGCTCTAAAAAAGCTGCATATGAAAATGTCTCAAACAACATTCCTTTTTTTTTACAGAAGATACTTGTCCAAAGGCAGATTTTTTGAATACAGCCCTGAAATCCCCTCTTTTCGTGAAAATTTTGTATATTTGACTTCTAAAATCAATTAAAAATCAACGGGCCAACATAAAAATAAGCTTTATGTGTTTTTTGTTTACTTGGAATGTCTGTGAATGTCTGTGTGTGCATCATTAAAAACACTGAAAAAAAATAATCGGAAAAAAGTTACTTTTCCACTAGCCGCAACACAGTGCGCCACCTGTATAAGTGTACCCTGATTGGCAAATCATATCTCATGAGCTACTTTTCTCTTTTAAGCTCACATGTACAACTCACACGAATTGATTGAAAATAAACAAAAAGTTAGTCTCGCTTAAGCTAAAGCATAATGGTTTTGTTGACGTATGTTACTTAAATTGCTATGTAAAATGTATATTAATTTTTTTTCTGTACATTGTGAGAGCAAAAGAGTGCAACTCATATATGCAATCGCAAAATGTATTATGTTGCCTATCCTTGATCTAATGATTCAAATTTATTAACAATAAATATAATTGTAACTTCAAATTTATTCTGGGGATAGCAAAAGATTAAACCGTGTTTTCTTGCAAAATCTTAACCAGAGTTAATTTTTTATGTACATTAAGTACACATAGTTATTTTTTTTTAAATTATATGGCAAGAACAATTCTGCATTACACAACAGAGTTTTACCAGAAATTTTTTAATATTAATTTCTTCTTTACAAAGCACCTTTTTAAAATTTCGATTCGAATAAAAAAATTAGCCTTATCATTTCAGCAGTTCTCACGTGATGCAATTACATAAATAAACCGTTTCTTTTTTTATATGTATGGATCCTAAATTAAATATTTTTAATAAAAATTTGATATTTTGTTTTTTTTTTTTGTTCTAGAGTAAATTTCTTTAGTTTTAGTAACTTTATAATAGCGGAAATCACCCTTCGTTGCAAACAGATCATGCAAATGTTGCAGATCTGTTTACAACGAAGGG
The DNA here is from genome assembly GCA_941918925.1 of Phyto melanocephala. Classification (NCBI taxonomy): domain Eukaryota; kingdom Metazoa; phylum Arthropoda; class Insecta; order Diptera; family Rhinophoridae; genus Phyto; species Phyto melanocephala. Next base: position 20,517,906 of record OW799236.1, on the reverse strand, counting down.
TGATTTCCGCTAATGTTTTTATTTTTGTTTATAATTTTAAAAATTATATAAATTCGACTCAGCCATAAAATGTATTTTTTTGTGGTGCATTTTTTAAATTCTGCATGTAAGAAAAAATGTGGAAACATCTCTTAAGCGTTCAAAAACAAAATTAATATTTCTGTGGCTGAAAGTAATAACTGCTCAAGTCGACTTAAGGTAAAATTGTGGTAATAAAACTATTGTAATTTATCAATTCCAAGCTACCCATCAGCGAGTTTTAAAATTTTTTTTGAACTAATTTTATTGAAATTATAGCATACAAACTTTTCGTCTTATGCAATTTAAAGTTAACTAATAAACTTTCGATCAAACTTATTTTACAATGAATTTTTAAAATTAATCTTAAACTTTAAAAAAGTTTTCCTAAAAATCAACAAATCAGTCATTAGTATTTTTATGTTTTTGTCATAGATTTAATTAAAATTTATATTTCGTACAAAGAAAAAAAAATAATAAAAATAATTTTTAAAAAGGATTCGAAACACAAAATTGTTATATCGGCCCTCTTAAAAAAAAGGATTCGAAACACAAAATTGTTATATCGGCCCTCTTAAAAAAAAGGATTTTTTATAATATACCAACGTAATGTTTAAACTTTACATAGTAAATATATTGTGTAGGGCTTATAAAAGCAAACTAAGCAACAATGTTGATGTAGTTGTTAAGGTTGAGATTCATCTCCTCCAACTTGTTTTCATTGCATTAAGTACTCTCAAGGCTAGTTTTTTTTCTACTTCTTTCTCTCTCTCTCTCTTACTTTCTTCTTCTCTTTATAACTTGTTGTCATTGTTTTGTTAAACATAAAGTTAACAAGAATTAATTTAATTATTGTTAAAGCTTTAGTGGTTAACTTTGAAATTACAACAATAATTGTTACTGTTGCTGTACAGTCAATGCGAGTATAAGATATAAGATTTTCTTTCCACAAAGAATCAACTAAAAGGAAATAAAATTAAGTGGATTGGATGAGAAGGTAAAGTATAGAATTTTAAATAACATGTTTTACAAGTATAATTGAAATGTACAAGATTTTTTAATAATAAATTGTATCATTTCCAGGATGAAATGCAATTAAACTTAATAACAGTAAAAAGGCTGGTCAAATTAAAAATAAGAAATGTAGAAATTTTTTATTAAATTTTAAAGATTTTCAGAAAGTTATAGACACCTATAAGGCTTTTATTTGAGAGTTATGAATATTATTATACATCATCCTTAAAATATGCTTTGCTTTTCTCCAACATAATTTAATTTTGATTAAAACTTAATTTGCCAACAACAATTATTGCTTAAATTAAGCTCAAATTTTCTATAATGTTTCAATCAATTTTCACTCGCTATTGCTAGCAATAACGAAAATAAAAATGTTCCAATTTTACCAAAATTTCCTATAATATTTTGCCTTTTATTTTCTGCCCTATAATTCACTTTTTAAATAAATACTTTAAAATACTATTTCTCTTCCTATTTAAAGTTTTTCTCCGGAAAATTTTAAATTTATATTCATGTTTGTGGGGTTGTGATATAGAAATACAATTTTTGCTTAATATTTTTTATGCAAAATTTGGCACTCAATTGGATTAGATTTTGTTTCTGTTTTTTTCATGTTGCTATTAAATGTGAAAAGTATTATAGATTTTATACTATTCAGTATAGTACGTAAATATATGTATATGTATGTGCCATGCACTATGTTTGTGGTTTATTTTTGAAAATTTGTACTTCTGTTACTATTCATGCTAAATGCTTGCTATTCATGTTAAATGTTGTTTTGTATTTTCTTTAGCATTTTTTTCTTCTCATTTTCGTTTTGGCATCAATTTAGGTATTTTGAATTTAAATTTATAAAGTCAAGGTTATGGCAAAAAGGTTTTTATATGTTGGGCTACGGCTATCTGTTATATTTGCTTTAGATTTTCAAATTAAATTAATTGTATGGAAAATGTTTAATACATTTTTTGTTATTTAAATATGTGAGTATTTGTAAATAAAATATATTTGTATGAGTAAATTATACAATAATTTTCTTAAACAGCTGGCTAAAATAAATTTCACGTAACAAAAATATTTACGTATATAATTCAGCTACCTGAATACGGTTTGTGATAAAATTTTTATGAAATTGGGTAAAATTTATTAAAAAAAGTTATAAGAAGAGAATTTTTTTAGCAATAATTTAGTTATTTAAGATGACGTCATACAGATACAAGATATTCAGCTTGCTGAATACGGTTCAAAAAACCACCTGAATATATTCAGCTATCCGAATTCGGTAAAAAACACCCGAATATATTCAGCTAACTGAATAGGTTTGATATAAAATTCATAAAAAAAATGTGACTTATTTTGTGAATAAAGTTATTTAAGATATTCAGCTAGCTGAATAGGTCAGTAATAAAATTCTTTAAAAATTGTGTCTAATTTTGTAAATAAATTTATAAGAAGAGTATTTAAAGCAAGAATTTAGTCATTTAAGATGCAGTTATACAAAAATTAGATATTCAGCTAGCTGAATAGGGCTTAAAGCAAGCATGTTATTTTGATAATGTTCTTTTAATTATTAAAAAACTAACATCCACATTCCTAAAAAATTTTCAATATAAATTTAAGACAGAGATATTTTATTTAGAGTTTTTATATATAGATTTTAGTAAGAAAAAATTATTTTCATAAAAATTAAGCTAGCTGATTTAGTCTCTCGTAGTTTTAAAGACTATTTCTTTTAAAAACATTTAAAAGTTAAGAACTGAACTATATTTTTAACTACAAAAAGATTATGTAAGCACTTCTCATCTCAAGTGTGATATTCAGCTAGCTGAATAGTGTTTAACACAAAGGTTTTTTTATATGAAATAATATTCTTCAAATACAAATGATTAAAAAACAATATTGTTTATAGTTTAATCTATCTTATTACAGGTTGTAATATACTATAAACTGAACTTTATTTTTGCAAATTAAAATATTCAGCTAGCTGAATAAGTTAAATGATAATTTTTTATTTATATTTTGTATTATACAATTACAATTAGCTAAAACAAATTATTTACAAATTTTGTTTAAAAATTTTATTTATTTATTTAAAAATATTGCTGGTTGAATAGCTTTTTAAAAAGTGTCATTTGAATTACTTTTGCTTTATAAAATACATTAAATGTAAATAAATAAATATAACTTCAAATTAATTATTAATGTTTAGTTTAAACAACATGGAATATTTAGCTAGCTGAATAGGGTTTAACATAAATATTTTATTATATGAAATATTTTTTGCTAAATAATTTTTAGTAAAAATTATTAAAAACAATAATACAATGTAATGTCTTTAAAAACTAGGTTTTTGTATAATAGAAAATTAATTATATTTTGATAATAATTTTGGTAAGAAATATTTATATAAATCAAAACAAAGCTAGCTGAATTAATTTAAAAAAAAATTATTTCTGTGAAGCATTTAAAAAATTTTATATTCAGCTGGCTGAATGATGTTAATAATAATAATTTAGTTAACTCTATGAGAGCTTATAATATAATAAGGGTGTTTCATCGTGAGTTCTGTTTTTCAGTGGGTTATCTTAGACAGATCACTTAGATGAATCATATAAAACTGCTTTTTCATATTTGTTCAGTATCGTTTGGCAAGTCATCATAGATAGATTCACACAACAACAGCATCTCGAAATTGTTCACCTGTATAACGAAAAACAGTGTTTTGCGAGAAATTGTTTTCGCGCATTTCGAGGAACTTATGTTACGCATAATCAACCTACTGATAATACTATTGTCAATACAATTTGCAAATTATATGAGTGGACTGGTTAGACCACATCACGTAGTAAAGATAATAAAGCAGCTATAGCTGATAGTGTATTCGTAAACCGAGGCGAACCGATTCGTCGTCATTTTCATTAGCTTGACGTATTTAACCTAAGGATTTCGACCTTAAAGCGTACAAAGTTCATCTTGTGAAAGTATTGAAGACATTTAATTAACATTTAAAATTTACTCAGTTTAAGTTATTGCTAACCCCAGAAAAAATCTGTAGCTACGCCAATGTGCAATAGTTCAGCAAATCCTTATTCATGGTCTCTTTTCAAAATACATTCTCCCTTTAATTAGTTTGATTGAATTTATAAAAAAACTAGTTTCGAAGGGGACCTATTGTAAGTTATAAATTTTATCTCTTTGTCGCTTTAATATCTTTGCAACAATTTTTTAAAGCATCATGCTATTTACGACTTCTTTCTAAATAAATAGTACACGTCTACATGTTTACTCTAGTTCTCTAATGTAATGTCATTGTTTCTTTACCCAGTACACTTTTCTTTATGTACCAACAAAAACTGCATTAACTTTGTTTAAAACCTCCTCAAACGAACTCAGCTTACCTACCACTACCTCTATGGCCTATCATTTTAAATGACTGTTGTTGTTAAATTTACTTTTGCATTTTCCGTGTATGTGTGCTTGTGTGTGTGTATATAGTGTAGTTTAAAAACCTGAGGCATTATTTTTAGCATTTTTTTTTATCTCAAAAGACATTTGTCATCATAACTTTAAGTATGAATGAAAGTTGTTACAAAGTATGTACGTATGTATGTGTACATGTATCTTTTTTATGTCATCAGAGACTGTGGTGACTTTTACTCTGTTTTACTGTTTTATGGTAGAATAAGTAGATTCGTGGCGTTTTACTCTAGCTCCAGTTACGTTGTATTATGATTTTGTTAGTTAGCAAAAACCATGTATTGTTTCTTTTTCAATACCTTTGCCCATGTTTGACGTTCTTAACGTACAAATCTATTTCCTATAGATTTCTACGCCACATAAGGTTACGATACATATTAGATTACCAGTAGCCTGTAATGTTTATATGACATATGTTTAACAGTTGAGCCGTAACATCACAATACAAATCTATTTACTAACTCTACCATAAGAGTAATTTTCATGCATGTGTATGTTTAAGTGAGTGTGTGTAAAAATTTTTTTTTGTAACTTTGCTATTCATATGGGTGTGAACAACTAATGTACAAAAGTTTAGTTTAAAGCCATGAATTATGCGACTTTGTGGTTTTATTGCCAACATTGTACTATGCAAAAAGAAAATGACAGTAATAATACATACATGCAACTGAACTCGCTCTAACTCTTTGATGTTTAAATTGTGTGCACAGAATTGCATACGAAATAGTGCAAGTAAAGGCTTACATGCTATAAAAAATAAGGTTAGTTTTTTCAATGAAAGTAAAATGGGCGAATAAATTCACTTTAAAAATTTTAAATTTTTCTTGTTCTTTGTTGCAAAGATGATTTGATTTAAGGGTAAAAGTTAGTTTTGTAAAGGTTCTTTATAGATTTTAAAATAGCTGAATGGCAAAAATATTGCATAATTTTTAAAAAGAACGTACTTAAACAAATCTGTCGTAATATAGAACTGTATTCAGCTAGCTGAATATCAAAAATAATATTAATTTTTATTTAATTTTAAATAAATTTTTGCTTAAAGTCACTAATGGCATATGATTTTTGTTTTGTGTTCAATTCAGCATAGGAAATGCTGGAAAAATATTGCAGAATTCCATTTAATATTGTCTTTAAATAGCTAATATGTATAAATGTTACAATTCTTATTAAAACAGTTGTTAAATAATTATGTAAATATGAAAAATATTACTTATTTTGTAAGTAATTTGATTAAAGTTACGAAATTCCTATTTTAACTTTAATTCAGCTAGCTGAATAAAATAATTTATAGCTTTAACAAATAAATAACAACTATTGGACCTTATTCAGCTAGCTGAATGGCAAATTTAAAAAGCATGCCGTTTAATGAGGCAACTTAAAGAAAATAAAATTTTTAATTATTATTTTTTTTTACTTAAATATTAAGCTGGCTGACTACTCACATATTGCATACACTTTTACTTTCATAAAAGAATTTTGCTACAAATATTGTTATTATGAAATCAAAATAATCAATTTTCAACTTTATACTTGTCAATTGTAGCCAATCTTTAAATCTCTAACAAATCCGCAGTCTTAAATTTCTATAAAAACTCAAATCACAACATTTTTAAATTTTTTTATTTCTCCCTTAAAAAAAATATTTCATATAGAAAAATAACTAAATTTAAGTGTTTGCAAAACTAGTTGTCATCATGAATCCTAAAAAAAATATGTTAAAAAAAACACAGAAGGTCATAAAAGTTTATAAAAATATTAAAAGCAAACCACTCATATTTGTGTGTAATGGTAGATTTATTGTAAATGTGTAATATTGCATGACGATTTACACAAATCTACATTAAATAGGGGGGGGAAAAAATAAATAAAAATAGAAAAATGTTGTAAAAATATAATATTTGTAATAAAAATCAAATGTAAGTACTAAAAACAACAACATTATTGCTTTGACAAAAATAGATTTTGTTAATGTTTATTTTTGTTTTTGTCAATGTCATGACAAATTTATAAACCACTTACATACACATAAATATTTGCATGAAATTTAAGCAAAGAAATAGAAAAAATTCAATGAGGAAATTTAAATTTGATGGATGTAGGGAATGAGTAAAGGGAAAGATATTACTATTCCATATTTTGTAATTAAATTAAGTTTAAAGTGATGTTGGTAGCATGTTCTATAGTAATGGGTGTCTTGAAATGCTTTTTTACATTTTAAAATGTCTCCCAAATCTAGTTTTTTTCAAACAAAAAATAAATTTTATTGGCGTTATGGAGAAAAATGTCTAAATTTTATTATGCAAAAAATCAAAGTTTCAAATTTTATTTTCTCTTGCAAAATTTCGCACTTTTTTCTTAACGCTTTGCATTAAACGTTGGACACACGTTTTACCGAAGTGTTTGATAGTTTTTTTTCCAAATAAATCCATTTTTTTTTACATTTGCAGAAGCTTTGAACTTTGTTCTTAGGTACTGCTTAATTATAGCCCAATAGCTTTCAATAGGCCTTAGCTCTGGGCAATTAGGTGGACTCATGTTTTTCGGTACAAAATTTATTTTGTTGGCCTCATACCACTCAAGGACGTCTTTGCTGTAGTGGCAGCTTGCCAAGTCGGGCCAAAACACTGTAGGTATATTGTGGCTTCTGTATAATGGCAATACAGCCTTTTTCAGGCACTCATTAATATAAAATTGGCTGTTCATTGTACGATTCACAATGATTGCCTTTGAAGTTTTCCCACATATTGCTTGCCATATCATATATTTTTTGGCGAATTTTGAAATCTTTTTATACTTAAATTTATCGGAAACATTAGCTCTTTTATTAGAAACATAAAAACCCTGACGAGGAAGCTCTGAATAGTTAGCCTTACAATAGGTTTCATCGTCCATTAAAATACATCCATTAAAATTATTTAATTTGTGACGTAGCAACTGTCTTGCTCTTATTCTTGCCGTTTTTGTTCCATTTTCGTTTCGGTTTGAGCTTTCTTGACATTGAATGTTCTTAAATTTTCTTTTTTCTTTATTTGTTCTACAAGCGACTTCGAAATATTTAGTTTTCGTGCGATATCGCGAATGGAAATGTTTGGATTTTGCTTCCAAAGTGCCTTCACCTTTTTAACGATTTGAGGGTTCCTAAGACCACGAGGCCCTCCACCTTTCTTGTGCCTAATATACAAGTCTTTGTTGAATTTAAAAATAACGTTACGGGTAGTCTGACTGGACATTTTTGCCCGTCGCGCAACTTCAGCGTAAGAAAGTTGTTTATTTTCATTATAAATATCCACAATATTTTTTCTCACTTTTTCTCTATTTGACGACATCTTAAATACGGATTAAATAATTTGAATAAACTTATTAACAAAGTATTGTTTACACTTATAACTATCACAGAGTGGAACAAAAAAAATTAATTAAATAATAATTGTTTGCGTAGTGCCCTGTAAAAAATTTAAAAAAGCATTTCGAGACACCCCTTATGATCTATTTGCTCTTCTATTTTGATACAGATTCGACTAAAGACTATCTATAGGATACATTATATAGTAGATGAGACAGTAGCTATGCTAGACTGTATTATAGGCTAGACTAAAGGTTCGACTATATTATAGGCAGAACTATGTTTTCAGCTACACTAAAGACTAAACCATAGACTTTACTTTAAGCTAGACTAAACAATTTTTTCCCTTAGGTTGCGTACTATTCGAAAGACATCATCAAGTTCGTTACGTGACATTCAATATGTGTGTATGGCCTAGTTGGTTGGTGTCTGAATGACACCATCTTGTCAAGACGACATTACTTGCCGGATTCTGTGACTCTTAGAATATGTTAAAAAAAAGGGGGGTACTAGATCATTCCCGTAGCCGTAAGGTATCTCAGCAGATCGTTCTGTCTGACATCAGATTTCTCACAAAGGTCATCAAGTATATATTAGCCTAGGATCCTGTATCTTTTGACAGTTAGAACAGAACATGCGCAGAGAAGTTAGAAAACCAATTCCCTTTTATCTTAATCAAGACAGCGTGACAATGGTCTTTAGAAGGCAATTCGAGTCGGTTCGCGTGTTTTTCTTACATCCAGTGAAACATCAATACTGCTTCCAGTCTCGAGATGACTTTCTGACCTCGAGTCGTAAGTTGCGATGTACGCCTGATATCAGAAAGGGCTACGAAAGTTTGGCCACTCTACATGTATTTAGTTAACGGCACCTGTTTTCGGTTTTTTTAGGAAAGTATCTTGAGTGCCGCTTGAGTTTCTACAAAAATACTTATATTCTTATTGATATTCCTGTAAATCAATATCCTACATGCCTGCCAGAATATTTCAGCCGGAAGTACGCTGCATTCATCCGGATGGCAGAAAGAGAGCTTTATCCCTAGTTCACCAGAGAGGACCCCAAAATCCAACTCCACAGCCCACCTCCGAACCGTTTTTATAAATTCTTCGAAGTACCTACAAGGTTAGCATTAACCCACTCACTCCTATAGGGAATTAAGATTTTAAAAACTGTGACAGATTCCATATAGGGGTGACATAATCAAAACGATGGCTCCGTTAATCGAAGGCAACCTACCTGAAATGTATTGCGTACTCAACAAACCGGCATCCCAAGCTTTCACCACATTTTTTGTGGGACTGTTTGAAGGTATTACTTCGCGAGTATGGTCAGCAATTAAGTCTTCTTTACTTTTGTCATCTGCTCTCCTATTTGCATTAAAAATACTGTTACGTATGTGAAGTTTCTTAATAACTAAGTTAATTCAGTTATGGAGTATCTTTTGTTTTCTTTAGAGCTTAACTATATCTCAATTCGATTATTTGGGGTAATGTTGTATCCAAGATAAGTATTTTATCCGAAAATAGACAGAATAGTAAAGAATAAACAGTGGGACAATAACAGCACCGAAATATGTGGTACTAAAAGGGTTAAGGTCAGAAGGGATATAAAATTTTTTTATGTATAATAATATCGGGCAAATGCTCGCCGCGGCTTCGTTGACATACTTCTATTCTATAATTCACATTTCCAATGACACTGATACACAACTGCGGTTTAATGGCGTTAGTGCGACGAATTATCTCATCCTGTAGCTCTTGACGTATACTTTTTCTTTTAAATATCCCAAAAGAAAAAAAAAAAAATCCAACGGTGTAAAATCACATTTTCACGGTTGTCAATTAATATCGAAACGACGTGAGATAACACAGTCATTGAATTTCTAGCGCAAAAGAGCAATTGTTTCATTGGCTGTGTGTGCAAATGGCTCCATCCTGTTGCAACCACATATCGTCTCGGTCGATATTCTTAATTTCTTCCCTTAAGATGTCCTTTATTATCTCGCCATAGCAAGCACCATTCACCGTAACTGCTTTGCCGTCCTCATTTTCAAAGAATCGGCTTTTTAAGAATCATTTGTGGATTTCCATTTACCCAAATGCGGAAATTCTGCTTGTTTTTGAATTCACTGAAGTGAAAGTGTGTCTCGTCGCTGAAGATGATGTTCTTTGTAAAGTCCCCCTTCACTTGTGTCGGTTCAACCAACTATTAGGCGTATTTACGGCGCTTGAAATGGACAGGAGGCTTCAGCTCCTGAGTCAATTGAACATTGTGAGGGTGTTAATTCAAAACTTAATTCAAAATTCACATCAGTGATGTTTGTGCGATGCTTAGTTGTTGGGCGCGCCGACGAGTAGAGGTAGACTGCTATTCTGACACACTAACGCGAACAACAGCAATGTTTTCCCCAAAATAAGGTGGGCTAGCATATGCACAAGTGTTTTTACATTTAAATACTACAGAAGCGGTTGGTTGACATTAGCGCACAATCCTCCCGATTGAGACGCAGTTGGTTGATAACTTATGCTGACTAAAAAAAAAAAGGTTAAGGACTCCAAATGCATTTTGATTTGAACGCCTATTTTCGTAAAAGATTCCCACAATCTTAACACGCTGCTCAATGGTGTACCTCTACGAATTAAGTTGAACAAAAACCTTTCCACTAAGGTGTGACTCACAATCAACATCATGCTTTATGGTAGGACCACCGTTTATAAAAACAAGTAAGAGCACTATATTCGGCTGTGCCGAATCTTTTATACCCACCACCAATTTTGTGTACATTTAAAGCACAATATTTATTATTTTGTTAATCGCTATAGAATAGTCTCTTTATAATAAAATATGTATCACTTTCTTTGTAGAGGGTGGTCAAATTTTAAGGGCCCATGTTGAAGGTGAACCACACCTAAACTTCAACTTTTTTCTTGCATTTCATTTGACATTTCTCAATCTCAGACTAACTCAATTTGAACCGTGGAAAGATACGCAATCGAGAGACGCTTTTAAATATTAAAGATTTTTATAAAAATGGGCGTTCAAATCAAAATGCATTTTGTGCACTTTGTGATTATTTTGGTCAACAAAATCGTTCGAATTCGTCCACAATCGTGAGAATTGTAAAAAATATTTAAATGTCTGCAAAGCAGGTCTGTATGAAATGTGAAAACATCTGTGAATGCCATCTTAGTTCGTTGAATGGGAAACATTGCATTTTTTCACGGTAACGTGGCAAAAGAGCAAGCAACCTCGACTCATCAACGTGCCCAACAATTGAGCATCAACAGTGTCATTGAAAATATGGACTATCGGATCGAGGTGTGCCGCCTAGGTTGGGGGGGCCATTTGGCCGATATTTTGTTCCATACATAATTGAAGCATACAAATATTATCGTTATAAAAATAAATAATAATAATTTCATAATAATTTTATTCAAAATCAACATAGTCCCTTAAAATTAAACCACCCATTATAACTTCGGTATGCTAGTAAAATGTTTTCGTAAATTTAGTCTTTCAATGAAAGTGGCCGTTAAAATTCGCGTGTCAATAAAGTTTCTGCTAATAAACATAACTTAGATATTTCCATATAGTCCTTTAGTATTCCAAAATCTTTATTCATAGAGAATTTACATGAATTTAAGAGGAAAGTTTTATCTACGAAATAGTGCTAATTTATATTTGTTATCTTATGTTCTCCTGAAGTTATGCTCTATTAAAAATGGGAATTTAGGAAAATTTTGACATAAGTAAAAAAAAAATTATCTCTAAACATCATAAACAATTTATATTCATGTACTAATGGCTAACAAATTTTAAAATTATACAAAACTTATTTCGTTTGAAAATCTTTTAAAAGCAAAATGTTATAGCAGTTTAAAAATCAAAATCTTACTAATAAATTTCCCGTTTTAGCAAAATGCTGAGAATGTATATTTTGAATCACCGTGTGATAATAATATAAAAATATGTATCACTTTCTTTGTAAATGTTGGCTTAATTGTAAGGGCCAATTTTAGAAAGTCTGTGAATGCCTTCTTAGTTCATTGAATGGGAACCACTGCTGGTTTTTGCGATAGTGTGGCAAAAGAGCAGTCAACCTCTACTCATCATCATGCCCAACAATTGAGCATCAACATTGTCATTGAAAATTTGGACTATCAGATAGAGGAGTGGCGCCAAGGATGGGGGGGGGGGGGGGGGCATTTGGCCGATATTTTGTTAAATGCATAATTGAACCATACAAATATTATCATTATAAAAAGAAATGATAATAATTTCTTAAATAATTTGTGTTTTATTTAAAAACAACATCAGCCCTTAAAATTTAATCACCCTTTATAACTTCGATATGCTACTAAAATGCTTTTGTCAATGTAGTCTTTCAATGAAAGTGGGCGTTAAAGTAGGCGTGTCAATAGAGTTTCTGCTAATAAATACAACTTAAATATTTCAATATAGTCCTTTATTTTCCCAAAAACTTTCTCAATAGAGAAATTACATGAATTTAAGATAAACCGTTATATGGGAGGTAGGCGTTAAAGTGGGCGTGTCAGCTAAACTTTTTGGCACAACAATTACATTGATTAGAAGGATATACGTAGCAAATTTGATCATCATACCTCTAATTTTAACGGTTTTATGAGCTTTTAAATTTCATTAACGGTAGATAACTTGAAAAGTGGGCGTTATAGTAGGCGTGTTAAAGTTATTTTTGCGAATGAGTACAACTTAGGTGTTTCAATATAGCCCTTTATTATTCCAAAATCTTTATTAATAGAGAAATTATATGAATTTTTGGTAAAACGTTATATAGGAGGTGGGCGTAAAAGTGGGCGTGGCACCTCAATTTTCTGGCACAGTAATGATAATGCCCAGAGGGTTATACGTAGCAAATTTTATCATCATACCTCTAATTTTGGCGGTTTTATGAGCTTTTAAATTTCATTAACGGTAGATAACGTGAAAAGTGGGCGTTATAGTAGGCGTGTCAAAGTTATTTTTGCGAATGAGTACAACTTAGGTGTTTCAATATAGCCCCTTATAATTCCAAAATCTTTATTAATAGAGAAATTATATGAATTTTGGGTAAAACGTTATATGGGAGGTGGGCGTAAAAGTGGGCGTGGCACATTGATTTTCCGTTACAAAAAAGCGTCTCACCAAAAACCAAAGTGTGCAAAATTTCAGAGTCGTACATTAAGTTTTGTTGCTTTTATGACGTTTTTGTTTTTAAATATACCGAAAAATACACTGTGCGGTATAAATTTTCGTACATTTTGATCGATAACTCGTCTCCTAATACATAGATTTAGATGATTTTCGGGGGACAATATTATTTTTACTCAGGAAATATATATTCGAAGTTTCATGAGTCTACGTTAATGCATTTGGACACAATTCCGTTTTATTCGATGTTTGAAGGACGCGGTTTTTTCGACCTACTCTTGCTTTTCGAGCTATAACTCTCTTCCTAATACCCGATTTAGCCCATTTTCAATACCAAACAAACCTTGTCTATAAGAAAGATTCTGGCAAAATTTGAGCCCCCTAGCTTTTTCGGTGCGACCTCTATCGTGCTTTCAACAGACGGACAGACGGACGGACTATGTAGATCGTCATCAAATCAAACCCTGATTCAGATTTTTGACATCAGAAATTCTTGAGATAATATGTTCTGGAAATTGTTGCTGCTGAAAAATGGATTATTTCAATAGCAGTGTGGAAGGTAGCGCCGTCTGGCTGAAACCATATGTCATCCACATCCATGCCGTTTAGTTAAGGCCACAAAAACTCTGTTACCATGTTCATCTTATATCACGCCACATGTGGATTTTCTGAGTTTATAAAAATTGTCATTGACCTTGCTTTTCTCTTTTATCCGTTGAACGAATTGCCGGAGCTTTCTATGGTCTGCTGGTTAAAGGTCTTGCAGAAGCAAAATTTTGTATGCATAAAGGTTGAGATCTTTTGTTTAAATTCGCTGCAAAGTGCTTTGCGAAATTTAAAGTTGTTGTGAACGATGCCGAATTGATATTTTTGGGTTTTTGGCGACACTTTCGTTTACAGCTGCAATGTTTCCAAGAGACCGAGCATACCGGTTGACCTACAACAGCCTTATTGTTCAATACCGATCCAGGTTCTTAAAATTTGTTGACAACTCTTCTAATGGTTGAAATATTAGCTGTACTTTCTCGATTGAAAATTCTTTGAAGTTAAGGAGGAGTCTCAGCATAACTTTCAAAATTTTTGTTTTAAATTTTTACAATTACAACATATTTTTATTTCGTAAAGCGTTCCATTATATGTTGCATCATCTTGTTGAAACCATTTTTTGTTCCATTTGATTTGTAATCACATGAGGGATAAAAACATCACGAATCAAATGCCTGTAGCGTTCACCATTCACCGAAATATTGGTATCGGTTTCGGTTTCACAGACAAATAGGCCGACAATGCCTTCGGCATGTAACCCACACTAAACAGTAATTTTTTAGGGATGTAGTTTAGTCTCATAAGGCTTGTGCTCTTTTTAGGAACGACAATTCTGTTTGTTTACATACCGGTTATGTCAGATATACGGCTCATCGCTGAATATGATTTAGTGATGAAAACCTAGTTCAACTTTCAGTTTATTCTCAGCCCAATCACCGACAATTAATGGTTCGCTGGCTTAAATTGTTGCACCAGTTGGATCTTATATGGATGTAAGGCAATATATTTCTATCTTGAACGGGCAGAGACCGAGCTGCTGATAACGGCGTCGTATCAATAAATTCATGTTTATTGTCGTGTCTACAGCGTTCACGCAAAGAAAAAATATGGTTGTGCTAACCATAATCGAAGAGAAACATACTATGATTGAATTGTATGATTATCGTTAAAATATATAATGGTTACCAGTTATCATTATTATGTTTAATTTAAGCATCATTCAATAATCATATATATGACTGCAATTGAAAACGACAATCTTTGCTTTTTTACGGCAAATTACTGTCTTTTGCTGTAACATACACATATTAATTGTACTTACCAATTTAATTGCAATTTTTAAACGAATATTTTTTTTTACATTTTTTCGTTTATTTTATAAATTTTCTTTAATTTTTCAAAATGTTTGTTAATTTTTTTGATATCTCAAACTTTTAAAATAATAAAAATTTATTCAGCAAGAATAAGAACAGTTGAAATCAAATTATTATTAAAAAAATCAAAGCTTGATTAATTTGTAATCATACTGTTGTCTTACCAATTATTTAAAGATTATACCGTCGTGATCATGTCGTAACCATAGGCTTTATTTGCGTGTTGATGTCTTTTTCTGTACGAGCTTGCTTTGAATAATTAATATTAAAGCAGCTATTTAATACACGGTATATTTTTGACATCCGACTTGTAAAATTCCCCACTATATGTCGTGTGTTGGCATTAAAACATTACTTCTGTAAAACACATGTGCTAAGTCATCTGACATCATTTCAATTAGAGCGTGCTCTAATTTGTGCTGATAAATCACCTGACATCAGCTATTGGCAGAAATCTCTGATGCTAGAAAAAAATCAGCGGCGTTTGAGTGTTAAATAATAATTTTGACAGCCATAAACAATTACATATGGATAACAATTTACCAAGTTAGATGTAAAAAACATGCCCTGTATTAGCTGCTTAAGTATTAACTAACAGATGGACGATTATGCGCTTCGTAAACCTGACAAAGTGCTCTATAAGTTTGACGAACATAACGCGAATTTCGGAAATAAATTTCTGCGATTTGTAATTTTTTTTCCGGTGTAAGTCTTTGTATGGTGATTTGCTAAAGTGTAGTGAAAAAATTCAAACACACTTCATTATTTTGACAGCTAAGTGTACAGTTATACGTTTCGGAAGTTTTATACGTCTAAAAAAACTGGCTAGAGAATAGTTTAAACAGAAAGAAAATTATTAATAGAATAAAAAAGTAAAAAAAAATTATGCTAAAATTTGATATAAAAATATAAACAAATATTTTATAAAAAACAATATTAAAAATTTTTTTAAATAAAAGAAAAATTTGTTGGAAAAGTTAAAAAAATTTTTTTTTAATTAAAAAAAAAATAATTTTTAGAACTGTGTCTAAAAGCGATAATTTTTCGAGTCTTGTAAAGATAAGAAAAAATTTTTAAAAAAATTTCTTTGAACTGTTAATTTTGAAATATTTTTAAACATTACTCTAATTTTGCTACACACACATAGTTACGCACAACCAGTATTATGTCTGCAATTGCATGCATAGCTGCCAGATTTGACGATTTATCGTCATTTTGACGATTTTACATGCTAAAAATTACATGTTGACGATTTGACGATTTATGATATGTTTTTGACGATTTACAAAAATTCAAGTTTGCAACTTTTTTCATTACTTTTATATCAACCTTAAACTTAATAATAATAATTTGTAACGTTTTTTTTATATTATTAATAATAGAACAGAGTAAATGAGACAAGTCTATCATTATTATCTATCATTTAACATAGTATATGCCACATTATCAACTGATACCTACAACACAAACAAATATAAATTTGGAAATGCGTTTAAAACAATTTAAGTTTTTTAAGTAAATTTATTTAAAAATAAGTGACAAATTAAAAGCTTAAATACTTAAAAAAATGGTACAAAAAAATGGTACATTAAAACCCTGAAAATCATACATTATGTTTGCAATAGAGAACCAAGATGATAAAAATTGTAGCAGCCTTTCCTCTGTAAGAAGAAACTTTTTTATACAAAACTTTGTAGTAGCTAAAATGAAATTTTATTGCTGTTTTTCACAGGTAACCAAAAAGAAGAAGAAAATTAAGGAAGACTGGTTTGCAGATCCAGAACTAAATTTAAGGGCTGAAAGCGAAACGATGTAGTTTATTTTGGCGTTGTGCTCGTCTTACGCTTGTCTAAAGCTACCTTAATCGGTAAAAACTTTAGCCATAAAAAAAAAAGATGCAGCCAATTTATTCTTTTTTTGTATTTATTTTTCGAAATGAATTCTAAATTGTATTAAATTTATTTTCATGTTCTAATAAAACCACTGGTCGATCTAGATTTAAAAAGTTTGTTATGTTATACATTAAATAAAAAATATATTGTTTTGAAAAATGCGTTTCTTTACTTTGACGTTTTTATGACGATTTGATTAAGAAATTTGACGATTTTGACGATTTTTTTCCCTAAATTAGACGATTTTACCACCATTTTATCTGGCAGCTATGATTGCATGACCCTTTTAATACTCTCATAACTGTTAAACTTTCATTCATGTGTTTCTTGTAGTAAGCCAGCTGTAAACACTGGTATACATTTACAAAAACTACAATAACTTTTTCTCTGTTTATGTTTGTATGTAATTGTATATTTAATAAGTTCATTTATAGTTACAGTTTTTTTTTTGATATTATTAGACTTTTGTTTGTTTTTAAAGCTTTTTTTTTTGATTTGCTCTCTTTCATGGCTACATTTGTATGTATGTATATTAACTTGTATTTTTTACAAAGTTTAAACTTCCTTGATGAATTTGCTTATATCCGTTTTTGCTTATGTAATTTTTATCTTCTGTTTTTCAATAATTTTACATTGTTTGCTTTAGTTTAAAGCAAAAAAAAAATAAAAAATCCACACAGCAGCAGTAAAAAAACTCAACTAAACTTAACTTTATATACGCCTCAAAGAATTTTTATAAAAGAGAAAGTCAACGGTTAATGTTATAGTTTATTTTGTTTGTTGTTGTTGTTATAATAGTTGTTATACTAGTTGTTATTGTAGTTGTAAAATGGAAAAAAATTTTATTTCAAATCTAGTTAAAGTAATGGTTGGTTGAGGCAAAATTTTAGTGTCCACTACTTTTTTTTATACAATCAAAATGGAGTCACTAATTAGAGTGATGTTAAGGAGAATTATGTGCATCTTCTTGATACTTTATGCTGAAAATAAAGGTGTTTATTTTTGTTAAATTTGGATAATACATATTACTAAAAATTCTGTATAATTTTTCAATTTAAGTTAATTTGTTGAACTTTTCTGTTTTTATACCCGCCACCAAAAAAATGGTGGGGGTATATTCATTTTGTCATTCCGTTTGTAACACATCGAAATATCCATTTTAGACCCCATAAAGTATATATATTCTGAATCAGGGTTTGATTTTATGACGATCTAGCTATGTCCGTCCGTCTGTCCGTCTGTCCGTCTGTTGAAAGCACGATAGAGGTCGCACCGAAAAAGCTAGGGGGCTCAAATTTTGCCAGAATCTTTCTTATGGACAAGGTTTGTTTGGTATTGAAAATGGGCTAAATCGGAATATTAGGAAGAGAGTTATAGCTCGAAAAGCAAGAGTAGATCGAAAAAACCGTGTCCTTCAAACATCGAATAAAATGGAATTGTGTCCAAACGCATTAACGTAGACTCATGAAACTTCGAATATATATTTCCTGAGTAAAAACAATATTTTTCCCCGAAAATTATCTAAATCTATGCATTAGGAGAGGAGTTATCGATCAAAATGTACGAAAATTTATGCCGCACAGTGTATTTTTCGGTATATTTGAAAACAAAAACGTCATAAAAGCAACAAAATTGGATGTACGACTCTGAAATTTTGCACACTTTGCTTTTTGGTGAGACGCTTTTTTGTAACGGAAAATCAATGTGCCACGCCCACTTTTACGCCCACCTCCCATATAACGTTTTACCCAAAATTCATATAATTTCTCAATTTATGTAGATTTTGGAATAATAAAGGGCTATATTGAAACATCTCAGTTGTACTCATTCGAAAATACAACTTTGACACGCCCACTATAACGCCCACTTTTCACGTTATATACCGTTAATGAAATTTAAAAGCTCATAAAACCGCCAAAATTAGAGGTATGATGATCAAATTCGCTACGTATATCCTTTTAGGCAATGTCATTACTGTGCCAGAAAATTAAGGCGCCACGCCCACTTTTACGCCCACCTCCCATATAACGTTTTACTTAAAATTCATATAATTCCTCTATTAATAAAGATTTTGGAATAATAAAGGACTATATTGAAACACCTAAGTTGTACTCATTCGCAAAAATAACTTTGACACGCCTACTATAACGCCCACTTTTCACCTTATATACCGTTAATGAAATTTAAAAGCTCATAAAACCGCCAAAATAAGAGGTATGATGATAAAATTTGCTACGTATATCCCCCTAGGCAATGTCATTACTGTGCTAAAAAATTGAGTTGCCACGCCCACTTTTACGACCACCCCCCATATAACGTTTTACTCAAAATTCCTCTAATTTCTCTATTAATAATGATTTTGGAATGATAAAGGGCTATATTGAAACACCTAAGTTGTACTCATTCGCCAAAACAACTTTGACACGCCTACTATAACGCGCACTTTTCACGTAATCTACCGTTAATGAAATTTAAAAGCTCATAAAACCGCCAAAATTAGAGGTATGATGATCAAATTTGCTGTGTATATCCTTCTAATCAATGTTATTGTTGTGCCAAAAAGTTTAGTCCCATACAACGGCTTACCTTAAATTCATGTAATTTCTCTATTGACAAAGTTTTTGGGAAAATAAAGGGCTATATTGAAATATCTAAGTTGTATTTATTAACAAAAACTTTAATGGCACGCCTACTTTAACGCCCACTTTCACTAAAAGACTAAATTTACGAAAACATTTTACTAGAATATCGAAGTGGTTAAATTTTAAGGGCCGATGTTGAATTTAAATAAAACACAAATTATTTAGGAAATTATTATTTCTTTTTATAATGATAATATTTGTATGGTTCAATTATGTATTTAACAAAATATCGGCAAAATGGCCCCTCCCATCCTTGGCGCCACTCCTCTATCTGATAGTCCAAATTTTCAATGACAATGTTGATGCTCAATTATTGGGCATGATGATGAGTCGAGGTTGACTGCTCTTTTGCCACACTATCGCAAAAAACAGCAATAGTTCCCATTCAACGAACTAAGAAGGCATTCACAAATTTCCAACATTTTCTAACCTGTTTTGCAGAAATTTAAATATTTTTTACAATTCTCCCGATTGTGGACGAATTTGAACGATTATGTTGATCAAAAGAATTACGAAGTGCACAAAATGCATTTTGATTTGAACGCCCATTTTTATAAAAAACCTGAATAACTTTAAAGCGTTGCTCATTTGCGTATCTTTCCACGGATCAAAATGAGTAAGTTTGAGATTGAGAAATGTCAAGTGAAATGCAGAAAACAAACTTAAAGACTAGGTGTAGTTCACCTTCAACATGGGCCCTTAAAATTTAACCACCCTCTACAAAGAAAGTGATACATATTTTATTATAAAGAGATTAGTCCATAATGATTAACAAAATAATAAATATTGTGCTTTAAATGTACACAAAATTGGTGGTGGGTATAAAAGATTCGGCACAGCCGAATATAGTGCTCTTACTTGTTTAAATTAATTTATGAATTTGTATTCAGGCTCAAGTTAGTTTTTAATATGACAGATAAAACGAACTAAGAAAAATGAAATGTTGTTTGTAAATTTCAATATATCTCGTTTTGGTAAGAAAATATGAAAAAAAGAATAAGTTAGTTATGGAATAAAATTAACTTAAAAATCTGGGAATTGAATAGATGATATTTACATGCAACATGCACCCAGAAAACATACAGTAAAATTCAGCGATAATAGAATAATTCAGTTCTTGCAATCGAACTTTTTTATTCGTCGTTATAGAAATTCTATTCTAAATATTGTATTGCAACAAATGAAATTATATCTTAGTGCCGACTATTTACATAACCCGTAACGAAATTCTGTAGATACAACCTTAAAATTCTACTATTAAAGCTGAACTATTCGATCACTAACTAGTAAAGTTATAGGCAAGAATAATTTAGCAAAATATATATTTATTTTAAATTTATCAAGTTACTAAAGCATGTTATAAGTAATTTATTGGACATGACAAAGACATCAGAACTTAAGTCGTAGTCTTTAAAATTATTGCTTACTTGTCGGAGTGAAACTTACAGAGATATAAGCACCAAAACAAAACTACTTCGGTGTTCTTTTTTTAATTTTCAAAAGACATAAAAATCATCACCAGTTTCCGGACAACCAAGAGAGTCTATATAGCAAATAGAAGGAGTTAAATAGCACAATATCAGACACTTAAATTAAATTAAAATTAATTAAATTAAAACTCAAAGTGGCCACCACTACAAAATGGCGTACAATAATAAATTTATATTTGGGTAAAATCTAGTAATTAAAAATATAACCCCCTTAAACCTACACAATATTAATATCAGAAAAAAGGGCTTGAGCAGCAAAATACAGCAAACTATGAAAAATTAAATTCCAAAATGGCGTCCTTAACAAAAAAGTGGATATATGAGCCAAATAAAGTAATGCTTTGTCCACTTCAACCATTAAAATATTGCTATCCAGTAAAAGTCTTGATTGCTAGAATACAGAAAACTATAAAGAAATGTTAAATCCAAGATGGCGTCCACAAAAAAATAGCACATAATTTTTTTCTTAAGACTATTAATATGAGTTTAAGGGCTTGACGTAAATTAAAGTTAATTGTATAAAATTCAAAGTTAAGGATAGCGTCAGAAATTATTAAGCTAAATGGCGTATAATATCAAATTAAAAATCCAGGCTAAAGCTTGTTACAATATCGATTTTTATCAGATTCAACACGTCCGAACATTAGCATTTGTCCCATCAATAATGAATAAGTCAGACGCGTCTGCCCATAACTTTGCATGTTTATCTAAATAACAGGTAGCACATGAATTAATCTATAATTATATTTATATCTGTTTGGCAAATACCATTTAGTTTCATTTAGACGTTATTGCATGATTGAGTAACAAAGATAGCGTAAAGGAGCGCAATTTTTGTCTCTTTTTTATACCCTTCACACAGTGAAAAAGGGTATATATAGGTTTGTCATTCCGTGTGAAATTTCTACAATTTTCATTTCCGACCTCATAAAGTATATATTTTCTGAAAGCTTATGGATAGGGGAGTCGATTAAGCTCTGTCAGTCTGTCCGTCTGTCCGTCTGTCCGTCTGACCGTCTGTCCGTCTGACCGTCTCTCCGTGTGTATGTTGAAATCAACTTTTTGAAGCCCCCCGACAGCGCTTGGACCCGGGTGAGGTATTAAGATATCAGAAATATTCGGGAGTAGATCGCTATTGAAAATCAGAAACATCGGTACATAAACAACTGAGATATGAGCAAAAACCCACGACCACCTCGATTTTTTTTTCACAAAAACAACATTACAACAACAACATACATACATACAAACGAGTATACTGGTTAGAGAAAACGTGGTATCGAATCCCAGCTGAGCCAAAAAAAAAATTTTTTTTATATTTAAAAAATTTTTTTTTAAATTTTTTTTTTTAATTTTTTATTTTATTATTTTTATTTTTTATTTAATATATTATTTATATTTTTATTATTTTTTTTTTTAATTTTTTTTTTGTTTTATATTAATTATATATATTTTAATTATTTTTTAAAAATTTTTTTTTTAAATATTTTTTTTTTAATTTTTTTTTTAAATTTTTTTTTTAAATTTTTTTTTTTTTTTTTTTTTAACATATATACGTAAATTTATAATTTTACAATGTGATGTTTTTTATATATGTATATTTTTTATATGTATGTACGTATTTCATATGAGATGAATGGTGATACAAACTACTGTTATTGCATGACTACACGTTGTGAAGGGTATATAAGATTCGGCACGGCCGAATATAGCGCTCTTACTTGTTTTAAAATTAAGTTTGACAATTCTTGGCACTGAAATCTCTTTTTTTATATAGAGTTTGACAAAAATTGGCTCACAAAAAAATAAACAGCTGGGCTGGCACCGCCACACAGTGTTGCGAAACCAGAATTTTTTGGAAATCATATTGCCTAAACTGTAATTTTAATTGTATCGATGAGAAACGTCTACAGATTGGTCAGAATAAAATCCCAAACAGAATGAGTGAAAACAAATTTACACCGAAAAAAATTGTTGGGTCAAATTTTCAACAAAAGTCAAAAATAAAAAAAAAATTGTTCGAAAAATTTAAAAAAAAATTTTATTTTAATTCTTCTTTTATTTCTGATAAATACCCTATGATTAGTTTTTAAAATAAATTATAGGGTGGTCCGGACAAGAATTATAAACGTCAAATTTTCATGATTTTTCGATATATGTTGAATAACTCGGAAATTTTACATAAAACCAAAATCTATTTCATTTCTTATTTGAAAGGTGGCAATAAAAGCTTTAATTTGATACCGGTTTGAAGTCAATAGCTTCAGTTTTAAGAGAGTTATGACGGAAAGTCACCCGAAAACCAATATGATTAAATTATTTAATAAGTGATTCCGAGAATTTCCGTTCTATTTCTATGGAATAAATACTGAGAGTGATATACTAAAATCGCTATAACTCCCAGGAGGGCAGGTATGGGCAGCTGATTTTTTCACAGTTCGTTGAAAACAAATTATGTAACATTTCTGTAGTAGTTTGGAACTGGGACTCTCTGGGACTTTTTAGATATTGCTTACCTAACCCAAATTTTAAGGAAAAATGGACCTTTAGTCGGGTTTTCGCTCTAAAAAAGGTGCATATGAAAATGTCTCAAACAACATTCCTTTTTTTTTTTACAGAAGATACTTGTCCAAAGGCAGATTTTTTGAATACAGCCCTGAAATCCCCTCTTTTCGTGAAAATTTTGTATATTTGACTTCTAAAATCAATTAAAAATCAACGGGCCAACATAAAAATAAGCTTTATGTGTTTTTTGTTTACTTGGAATGTCTGTGAATGTCTGTGTGTGCATCATTAAAAACACTGAAAAAAAATAATCGGAAAAAAGTTACTTTTCCACTAGCCGCAACACAGTGCGCCACCTGTATAAGTGTACCCTGATTGGCAAATCATATCTCATGAGCTACTTTTCTCTTTTAAGCTCACATGTACAACTCACACGAATTGATTGAAAATAAACAAAAAGTTAGTCTCGCTTAAGCTAAAGCATAATGGTTTTGTTGACGTATGTTACTTAAATTGCTATGTAAAATGTATATTAATTTTTTTTCTGTACATTGTGAGAGCAAAAGAGTGCAACTCATATATGCAATCGCAAAATGTATTATGTTGCCTATCCTTGATCTAATGATTCAAATTTATTAACAATAAATATAATTGTAACTTCAAATTTATTCTGGGGATAGCAAAAGATTAAACCGTGTTTTCTTGCAAAATCTTAACCAGAGTTAATTTTTTATGTACATTAAGTACACATAGTTATTTTTTTTTAAATTATATGGCAAGAACAATTCTGCATTACACAACAGAGTTTTACCAGAAATTTTTTAATATTAATTTCTTCTTTACAAAGCACCTTTTTAAAATTTCGATTCGAATAAAAAAATTAGCCTTATCGTTTCAGCAGTTCTCACGTGATGCAATTACATAAATAAACCGTTTCTTTTTTTATATGTATGGATCCTAAATTAAATATTTTTAATAAAAATTTGATATTTTGTTTTTTTTTTTTGTTCTAGAGTAAATTTCTTTAGTTTTAGTAACTTTATAATAGCGGAAATCACCCTTCGTTGCAAACAGATCATGCAAATGTTGCAGATCTGTTTACAACGAAGGGTGATTTCCGCTAATGTTTTTATTTTTGTTTATAATTTTAAAAATTATATAAATTCGACTCAGCCATAAAATGTATTTTTTTGTGGTGCATTTTTTAAATTCTGCATGTAAGAAAAAATGTGGAAACATCTCTTAAGCGTTCCAAAACAAAATTAATATTTCTGTGGCTGAAAGTAATAACTGCTCAAGTCGACTTAAGGTAAAATTGTGGTAATAAAACTATTGTAATTTATCAATTCCAAGCTACCCATCAGCGAGTTTTAAAATTTTTTTTGAACTAATTTTATTGAAATTATAGCATACAAACTTTTCGTCT
The DNA here is from genome assembly GCA_941918925.1 of Phyto melanocephala. NCBI lineage: Eukaryota > Metazoa > Arthropoda > Insecta > Diptera > Rhinophoridae > Phyto > Phyto melanocephala. The sequence continues at coordinate 20,493,011 of OW799236.1, read as the reverse complement.
TATGCAATTTAAAGTTAACTAATAAACTTTCGATCAAACTTATTTTACAATGAATTTTTAAAATTAATCTTAAACTTTAAAAAAGTTTTCCTAAAAATCAACAAATCAGTCATTAGTATTTTTATGTTTTTGTCATAGATTTAATTAAAATTTATATTTCGTACAAAGAAAAAAAAATAATAAAAATAATTTTTAAAAAGGATTCGAAACACAAAATTGTTATATCGGCCCTCTTAAAAAAAAGGATTCGAAACACAAAATTGTTATATCGGCCCTCTTAAAAAAAAGGATTTTTTATAATATACCAACGTAATGTTTAAACTTTACATAGTAAATATATTGTGTAGGGCTTATAAAAGCAAACTAAGCAACAATGTTGATGTAGTTGTTAAGGTTGAGATTCATCTCCTCCAACTTGTTTTCATTGCATTAAGTACTCTCAAGGCTAGTTTTTTTTCTACTTCTTTCTCTCTCTCTCTTACTTTCTTCTTCTCTTTATAACTTGTTGTCATTGTTTTGTTAAACATAAAGTTAACAAGAATTAATTTAATTATTGTTAAAGCTTTAGTGGTTAACTTTGAAATTACAACAATAATTGTTACTGTTGCTGTACAGTCAATGCGAGTATAAGATATAAGATTTTCTTTCCACAAAGAATCAACTAAAAGGAAATAAAATTAAGTGGATTGGATGAGAAGGTAAAGTATAGAATTTTAAATAACATGTTTTACAAGTATAATTGAAATGTACAAGATTTTTTAATAATAAATTGTATCATTTCCAGGATGAAATGCAATTAAACTTAATAACAGTAAAAAGGCTGGTCAAATTAAAAATAAGAAATGTAGAAATTTTTTATTAAATTTTAAAGATTTTCAGAAAGTTATAGACACCTATAAGGCTTTTATTTGAGAGTTATGAATATTATTATACATCATCCTTAAAATATGCTTTGCTTTTCTCCAACATAATTTAATTTTGATTAAAACTTAATTTGCCAACAACAATTATTGCTTAAATTAAGCTCAAATTTTCTATAATGTTTCAATCAATTTTCACTCGCTATTGCTAGCAATAACGAAAATAAAAATGTTCCAATTTTACCAAAATTTCCTATAATATTTTGCCTTTTATTTTCTGCCCTATAATTCACTTTTTAAATAAATACTTTAAAATACTATTTCTCTTCCTATTTAAAGTTTTTCTCCGGAAAATTTTAAATTTATATTCATGTTTGTGGGGTTGTGATATAGAAATACAATTTTTGCTTAATATTTTTTATGCAAAATTTGGCACTCAATTGGATTAGATTTTGTTTCTGTTTTTTTCATGTTGCTATTAAATGTGAAAAGTATTATAGATTTTATACTATTCAGTATAGTACGTAAATATATGTATATGTATGTGCCATGCACTATGTTTGTGGTTTATTTTTGAAAATTTGTACTTCTGTTACTATTCATGCTAAATGCTTGCTATTCATGTTAAATGTTGTTTTGTATTTTCTTTAGCATTTTTTTCTTCTCATTTTCGTTTTGGCATCAATTTAGGTATTTTGAATTTAAATTTATAAAGTCAAGGTTATGGCAAAAAGGTTTTTATATGTTGGGCTACGGCTATCTGTTATATTTGCTTTAGATTTTCAAATTAAATTAATTGTATGGAAAATGTTTAATACATTTTTTGTTATTTAAATATGTGAGTATTTGTAAATAAAATATATTTGTATGAGTAAATTATACAATAATTTTCTTAAACAGCTGGCTAAAATAAATTTCACGTAACAAAAATATTTACGTATATAATTCAGCTACCTGAATACGGTTTGTGATAAAATTTTTATGAAATTGGGTAAAATTTATTAAAAAAAGTTATAAGAAGAGAATTTTTTTAGCAATAATTTAGTTATTTAAGATGACGTCATACAGATACAAGATATTCAGCTTGCTGAATACGGTTCAAAAAACCACCTGAATATATTCAGCTATCCGAATTCGGTAAAAAACACCCGAATATATTCAGCTAACTGAATAGGTTTGATATAAAATTCATAAAAAAATGTGACTTATTTTGTGAATAAAGTTATTTAAGATATTCAGCTAGCTGAATAGGTCAGTAATAAAATTCTTTAAAAATTGTGTCTAATTTTGTAAATAAATTTATAAGAAGAGTATTTAAAGCAAGAATTTAGTCATTTAAGATGCAGTTATACAAAAATTAGATATTCAGCTAGCTGAATAGGGCTTAAAGCAAGCATGTTATTTTGATAATGTTCTTTTAATTATTAAAAAACTAACATCCACATTCCTAAAAAATTTTCAATATAAATTTAAGACAGAGATATTTTATTTAGAGTTTTTATATATAGATTTTAGTAAGAAAAAATTATTTTCATAAAAATTAAGCTAGCTGATTTAGTCTCTCGTAGTTTTAAAGACTATTTCTTTTAAAAACATTTAAAAGTTAAGAACTGAACTATATTTTTAACTACAAAAAGATTATGTAAGCACTTCTCATCTCAAGTGTGATATTCAGCTAGCTGAATAGTGTTTAACACAAAGGTTTTTTTATATGAAATAATATTCTTCAAATACAAATGATTAAAAAACAATATTGTTTATAGTTTAATCTATCTTATTACAGGTTGTAATATACTATAAACTGAACTTTATTTTTGCAAATTAAAATATTCAGCTAGCTGAATAAGTTAAATGATAATTTTTTATTTATATTTTGTATTATACAATTACAATTAGCTAAAACAAATTATTTACAAATTTTGTTTAAAAATTTTATTTATTTATTTAAAAATATTGCTGGTTGAATAGCTTTTTAAAAAGTGTCATTTGAATTACTTTTGCTTTATAAAATACATTAAATGTAAATAAATAAATATAACTTCAAATTAATTATTAATGTTTAGTTTAAACAACATGGAATATTTAGCTAGCTGAATAGGGTTTAACATAAATATTTTATTATATGAAATATTTTTTGCTAAATAATTTTTAGTAAAAATTATTAAAAACAATAATACAATGTAATGTCTTTAAAAACTAGGTTTTTGTATAATAGAAAATTAATTATATTTTGATAATAATTTTGGTAAGAAATATTTATATAAATCAAAACAAAGCTAGCTGAATTAATTTAAAAAAAAATTATTTCTGTGAAGCATTTAAAAAATTTTATATTCAGCTGGCTGAATGATGTTAATAATAATAATTTAGTTAACTCTATGAGAGCTTATAATATAATAAGGGTGTTTCATCGTGAGTTCTGTTTTTCAGTGGGTTATCTTAGACAGATCACTTAGATGAATCATATAAAACTGCTTTTTCATATTTGTTCAGTATCGTTTGGCAAGTCATCATAGATAGATTCACACAACAACAGCATCTCGAAATTGTTCACCTGTATAACGAAAAACAGTGTTTTGCGAGAAATTGTTTTCGCGCATTTCGAGGAACTTATGTTACGCATAATCAACCTACTGATAATACTATTGTCAATACAATTTGCAAATTATATGAGTGGACTGGTTAGACCACATCACGTAGTAAAGATAATAAAGCAGCTATAGCTGATAGTGTATTCGTAAACCGAGGCGAACCGATTCGTCGTCATTTTCATTAGCTTGACGTATTTAACCTAAGGATTTCGACCTTAAAGCGTACAAAGTTCATCTTGTGAAAGTATTGAAGACATTTAATTAACATTTAAAATTTACTCAGTTTAAGTTATTGCTAACCCCAGAAAAAATCTGTAGCTACGCCAATGTGCAATAGTTCAGCAAATCCTTATTCATGGTCTCTTTTCAAAATACATTCTCCCTTTAATTAGTTTGATTGAATTTATAAAAAAACTAGTTTCGAAGGGGACCTATTGTAAGTTATAAATTTTATCTCTTTGTCGCTTTAATATCTTTGCAACAATTTTTTAAAGCATCATGCTATTTACGACTTCTTTCTAAATAAATAGTACACGTCTACATGTTTACTCTAGTTCTCTAATGTAATGTCATTGTTTCTTTACCCAGTACACTTTTCTTTATGTACCAACAAAAACTGCATTAACTTTGTTTAAAACCTCCTCAAACGAACTCAGCTTACCTACCACTACCTCTATGGCCTATCATTTTAAATGACTGTTGTTGTTAAATTTACTTTTGCATTTTCCGTGTATGTGTGCTTGTGTGTGTGTATATAGTGTAGTTTAAAAACCTGAGGCATTATTTTTAGCATTTTTTTTTATCTCAAAAGACATTTGTCATCATAACTTTAAGTATGAATGAAAGTTGTTACAAAGTATGTACGTATGTATGTGTACATGTATCTTTTTTATGTCATCAGAGACTGTGGTGACTTTTACTCTGTTTTACTGTTTTATGGTAGAATAAGTAGATTCGTGGCGTTTTACTCTAGCTCCAGTTACGTTGTATTATGATTTTGTTAGTTAGCAAAAACCATGTATTGTTTCTTTTTCAATACCTTTGCCCATGTTTGACGTTCTTAACGTACAAATCTATTTCCTATAGATTTCTACGCCACATAAGGTTACGATACATATTAGATTACCAGTAGCCTGTAATGTTTATATGACATATGTTTAACAGTGGAGCCGTAACATCACAATACAAATCTATTTACTAACTCTACCATAAGAGTAATTTTCATGCATGTGTATGTTTAAGTGAGTGTGTGTAAAAATTTTTTTTTGTAACTTTGCTATTCATATGGGTGTGAACAACTAATGTACAAAAGTTTAGTTTGAAGCCATGAATTATGCGACTTTGTGGTTTTATTGCCAACATTGTACTATGCAAAAAGAAAATGACAGTAATAATACATACATGCAACTGAACTCGCTCTAACTCTTTGATGTTTAAATTGTGTGCACAGAATTGCATACGAAATAGTGCAAGTAAAGGCTTACATGCTATAAAAAATAAGGTTAGTTTTTTCAATGAAAGTAAAATGGGCGAATAAATTCACTTTAAAAATTTTAAATTTTTCTTGTTCTTTGTTGCAAAGATGATTTGATTTAAGGGTAAAAGTTAGTTTTGTAAAGGTTCTTTATAGATTTTAAAATAGCTGAATGGCAAAAATATTGCATAATTTTTAAAAAGAACGTACTTAAACAAATCTGTCGTAATATAGAACTGTATTCAGCTAGCTGAATATCAAAAATAATATTAATTTTTATTTAATTTTAAATAAATTTTTGCTTAAAGTCACTAATGGCATATGATTTTTGTTTTGTGTTCAATTCAGCATAGGAAATGCTGGAAAAATATTGCAGAATTCCATTTAATATTGTCTTTAAATAGCTAATATGTATAAATGTTACAATTCTTATTAAAACAGTTGTTAAATAATTATGTAAATATGAAAAATATTACTTATTTTGTAAGTAATTTGATTAAAGTTACGAAATTCCTATTTTAACTTTAATTCAGCTAGCTGAATAAAATAATTTATAGCTTTAACAAATAAATAACAACTATTGGACCTTATTCAGCTAGCTGAATGGCAAATTTAAAAAGCATGCCGTTTAATGAGGCAACTTAAAGAAAATAAAATTTTTAATTATTATTTTTTTTTACTTAAATATTAAGCTGGCTGACTACTCACATATTGCATACACTTTTACTTTCATAAAAGAATTTTGCTACAAATATTGTTATTATGAAATCAAAATAATCAATTTTCAACTTTATACTTGTCAATTGTAGCCAATCTTTAAATCTCTAACAAATCCGCAGTCTTAAATTTCTATAAAAACTCAAATCACAACATTTTTAAATTTTTTTATTTCTCCCTTAAAAAAAATATTTCATATAGAAAAATAACTAAATTTAAGTGTTTGCAAAACTAGTTGTCATCATGAATCCTAAAAAAAATATGTTAAAAAAAACACAGAAGGTCATAAAAGTTTATAAAAATATTAAAAGCAAACCACTCATATTTGTGTGTAATGGTAGATTTATTGTAAATGTGTAATATTGCATGACGATTTACACAAATCTACATTAAATAGGGGGGGGAAAAAATAAATAAAAATAGAAAAATGTTGTAAAAATATAATATTTGTAATAAAAATCAAATGTAAGTACTAAAAACAACAACATTATTGCTTTGACAAAAATAGATTTTGTTAATGTTTATTTTTGTTTTTGTCAATGTCATGACAAATTTATAAACCACTTACATACACATAAATATTTGCATGAAATTTAAGCAAAGAAATAGAAAAAATTCAATGAGGAAATTTAAATTTGATGGATGTAGGGAATGAGTAAAGGGAAAGATATTACTATTCCATATTTTGTAATTAAATTAAGTTTAAAGTGATGTTGGTAGCATGTTCTATAGTAATGGGTGTCTTGAAATGCTTTTTTACATTTTAAAATGTCTCCCAAATCTAGTTTTTTTCAAACAAAAAATAAATTTTATTGGCGTTATGGAGAAAAATGTCTAAATTTTATTATGCAAAAAATCAAAGTTTCAAATTTTATTTTCTCTTGCAAAATTTCGCACTTTTTTCTTAACGCTTTGCATTAAACGTTGGACACACGTTTTACCGAAGTGTTTGATAGTTTTTTTTCCAAATAAATCCATTTTTTTTTACATTTGCAGAAGCTTTGAACTTTGTTCTTAGGTACTGCTTAATTATAGCCCAATAGCTTTCAATAGGCCTTAGCTCTGGGCAATTAGGTGGACTCATGTTTTTCGGTACAAAATTTATTTTGTTGGCCTCATACCACTCAAGGACGTCTTTGCTGTAGTGGCAGCTTGCCAAGTCGGGCCAAAACACTGTAGGTATATTGTGGCTTCTGTATAATGGCAATACAGCCTTTTTCAGGCACTCATTAATATAAAATTGGCTGTTCATTGTACGATTCACAATGATTGCCTTTGAAGTTTTCCCACATATTGCTTGCCATATCATATATTTTTTGGCGAATTTTGAAATCTTTTTATACTTAAATTTATCGGAAACATTAGCTCTTTTATTAGAAACATAAAAACCCTGACGAGGAAGCTCTGAATAGTTAGCCTTACAATAGGTTTCATCGTCCATTAAAATACATCCATTAAAATTATTTAATTTGTGACGTAGCAACTGTCTTGCTCTTATTCTTGCCGTTTTTGTTCCATTTTCGTTTCGGTTTGAGCTTTCTTGACATTGAATGTTCTTAAATTTTCTTTTTTCTTTATTTGTTCTACAAGCGACTTCGAAATATTTAGTTTTCGTGCGATATCGCGAATGGAAATGTTTGGATTTTGCTTCCAAAGTGCCTTCACCTTTTTAACGATTTGAGGGTTCCTAAGACCACGAGGCCCTCCACCTTTCTTGTGCCTAATATACAAGTCTTTGTTGAATTTAAAAATAACGTTACGGGTAGTCTGACTGGACATTTTTGCCCGTCGCGCAACTTCAGCGTAAGAAAGTTGTTTATTTTCATTATAAATATCCACAATATTTTTTCTCACTTTTTCTCTATTTGACGACATCTTAAATACGGATTAAATAATTTGAATAAACTTATTAACAAAGTATTGTTTACACTTATAACTATCACAGAGTGGAACAAAAAAAATTAATTAAATAATAATTGTTTGCGTAGTGCCCTGTAAAAAATTTAAAAAAGCATTTCGAGACACCCCTTATGATCTATTTGCTCTTCTATTTTGATACAGATTCGACTAAAGACTATCTATAGGATACATTATATAGTAGATGAGACAGTAGCTATGCTAGACTGTATTATAGGCTAGACTAAAGGTTCGACTATATTATAGGCAGAACTATGTTTTCAGCTACACTAAAGACTAAACCATAGACTTTACTTTAAGCTAGACTAAACAATTTTTTCCCTTAGGTTGCGTACTATTCGAAAGACATCATCAAGTTCGTTACGTGACATTCAATATGTGTGTATGGCCTAGTTGGTTGGTGTCTGAATGACACCATCTTGTCAAGACGACATTACTTGCCGGATTCTGTGACTCTTAGAATATGTTAAAAAAAAGGGGGGTACTAGATCATTCCCGTAGCCGTAAGGTATCTCAGCAGATCGTTCTGTCTGACATCAGATTTCTCACAAAGGTCATCAAGTATATATTAGCCTAGGATCCTGTATCTTTTGACAGTTAGAACAGAACATGCGCAGAGAAGTTAGAAAACCAATTCCCTTTTATCTTAATCAAGACAGCGTGACAATGGTCTTTAGAAGGCAATTCGAGTCGGTTCGCGTGTTTTTCTTACATCCAGTGAAACATCAATACTGCTTCCAGTCTCGAGATGACTTTCTGACCTCGAGTCGTAAGTTGCGATGTACGCCTGATATCAGAAAGGGCTACGAAAGTTTGGCCACTCTACATGTATTTAGTTAACGGCACCTGTTTTCGGTTTTTTTAGGAAAGTATCTTGAGTGCCGCTTGAGTTTCTACAAAAATACTTATATTCTTATTGATATTCCTGTAAATCAATATCCTACATGCCTGCCAGAATATTTCAGCCGGAAGTACGCTGCATTCATCCGGATGGCAGAAAGAGAGCTTTATCCCTAGTTCACCAGAGAGGACCCCAAAATCCAACTCCACAGCCCACCTCCGAACCGTTTTTATAAATTCTTCGAAGTACCTACAAGGTTAGCATTAACCCACTCACTCCTATAGGGAATTAAGATTTTAAAAACTGTGACAGATTCCATATAGGGGTGACATAATCAAAACGATGGCTCCGTTAATCGAAGGCAACCTACCTGAAATGTATTGCGTACTCAACAAACCGGCATCCCAAGCTTTCACCACATTTTTTGTGGGACTGTTTGAAGGTATTACTTCGCGAGTATGGTCAGCAATTAAGTCTTCTTTACTTTTGTCATCTGCTCTCCTATTTGCATTAAAAATACTGTTACGTATGTGAAGTTTCTTAATAACTAAGTTAATTCAGTTATGGAGTATCTTTTGTTTTCTTTAGAGCTTAACTATATCTCAATTCGATTATTTGGGGTAATGTTGTATCCAAGATAAGTATTTTATCCGAAAATAGACAGAATAGTAAAGAATAAACAGTGGGACAATAACAGCACCGAAATATGTGGTACTAAAAGGGTTAAGGTCAGAAGGGATATAAAATTTTTTTATGTATAATAATATCGGGCAAATGCTCGCCGCGGCTTCGTTGACATACTTCTATTCTATAATTCACATTTCCAATGACACTGATACACAACTGCGGTTTAATGGCGTTAGTGCGACGAATTATCTCATCCTGTAGCTCTTGACGTATACTTTTTCTTTTAAATATCCCAAAAGAAAAAAAAAAAAATCCAACGGTGTAAAATCACATTTTCACGGTTGTCAATTAATATCGAAACGACGTGAGATAACACAGTCATTGAATTTCTAGCGCAAAAGAGCAATTGTTTCATTGGCTGTGTGTGCAAATGGCTCCATCCTGTTGCAACCACATATCGTCTCGGTCGATATTCTTAATTTCTTCCCTTAAGATGTCCTTTATTATCTCGCCATAGCAAGCACCATTCACCGTAACTGCTTTGCCGTCCTCATTTTCAAAGAATCGGCTTTTTAAGAATCATTTGTGGATTTCCATTTACCCAAATGCGGAAATTCTGCTTGTTTTTGAATTCACTGAAGTGAAAGTGTGTCTCGTCGCTGAAGATGATGTTCTTTGTAAAGTCCCCCTTCACTTGTGTCGGTTCAACCAACTATTAGGCGTATTTACGGCGCTTGAAATGGACAGGAGGCTTCAGCTCCTGAGTCAATTGAACATTGTGAGGGTGTTAATTCAAAACTTAATTCAAAATTCACATCAGTGATGTTTGTGCGATGCTTAGTTGTTGGGCGCGCCGACGAGTAGAGGTAGACTGCTATTCTGACACACTAACGCGAACAACAGCAATGTTTTCCCCAAAATAAGGTGGGCTAGCATATGCACAAGTGTTTTTACATTTAAATACTACAGAAGCGGTTGGTTGACATTAGCGCACAATCCTCCCGATTGAGACGCAGCTGGTTGATAACTTATGCTGACTAAAAAAAAAAAGGTTAAGGACTCCAAATGCATTTTGATTTGAACGCCTATTTTCGTAAAAGATTCCCACAATCTTAACACGCTGCTCAATGGTGTACCTCTACGAATTAAGTTGAACAAAAACCTTTCCACTAAGGTGTGACTCACAATCAACATCATGCTTTATGGTAGGACCACCGTTTATAAAAACAAGTAAGAGCACTATATTCGGCTGTGCCGAATCTTTTATACCCACCACCAATTTTGTGTACATTTAAAGCACAATATTTATTATTTTGTTAATCGCTATAGAATAGTCTCTTTATAATAAAATATGTATCACTTTCTTTGTAGAGGGTGGTCAAATTTTAAGGGCCCATGTTGAAGGTGAACCACACCTAAACTTCAACTTTTTTCTTGCATTTCATTTGACATTTCTCAATCTCAGACTAACTCAATTTGAACCGTGGAAAGATACGCAATCGAGAGACGCTTTTAAATATTAAAGATTTTTATAAAAATGGGCGTTCAAATCAAAATGCATTTTGTGCACTTTGTGATTATTTTGGTCAACAAAATCGTTCGAATTCGTCCACAATCGTGAGAATTGTAAAAAATATTTAAATGTCTGCAAAGCAGGTCTGTATGAAATGTGAAAACATCTGTGAATGCCATCTTAGTTCGTTGAATGGGAAACATTGCATTTTTTCACGGTAACGTGGCAAAAGAGCAAGCAACCTCGACTCATCAACGTGCCCAACAATTGAGCATCAACAGTGTCATTGAAAATATGGACTATCGGATCGAGGTGTGCCGCCTAGGTTGGGGGGGCCATTTGGCCGATATTTTGTTCCATACATAATTGAAGCATACAAATATTATCGTTATAAAAATAAATAATAATAATTTCATAATAATTTTATTCAAAATCAACATAGTCCCTTAAAATTAAACCACCCATTATAACTTCGGTATGCTAGTAAAATGTTTTCGTAAATTTAGTCTTTCAATGAAAGTGGCCGTTAAAATTCGCGTGTCAATAAAGTTTCTGCTAATAAACATAACTTAGATATTTCCATATAGTCCTTTAGTATTCCAAAATCTTTATTCATAGAGAATTTACATGAATTTAAGAGGAAAGTTTTATCTACGAAATAGTGCTAATTTATATTTGTTATCTTATGTTCTCCTGAAGTTATGCTCTATTAAAAATGGGAATTTAGGAAAATTTTGACATAAGTAAAAAAAAATTATCTCTAAACATCATAAACAATTTATATTCATGTACTAATGGCTAACAAATTTTAAAATTATACAAAACTTATTTCGTTTGAAAATCTTTTAAAAGCAAAATGTTATAGCAGTTTAAAAATCAAAATCTTACTAATAAATTTCCCGTTTTAGCAAAATGCTGAGAATGTATATTTTGAATCACCGTGTGATAATAATATAAAAATATGTATCACTTTCTTTGTAAATGTTGGCTTAATTGTAAGGGCCAATTTTAGAAAGTCTGTGAATGCCTTCTTAGTTCATTGAATGGGAACCACTGCTGGTTTTTGCGATAGTGTGGCAAAAGAGCAGTCAACCTCTACTCATCATCATGCCCAACAATTGAGCATCAACATTGTCATTGAAAATTTGGACTATCAGATAGAGGAGTGGCGCCAAGGATGGGGGGGGGGGGGCATTTGGCCGATATTTTGTTAAATGCATAATTGAACCATACAAATATTATCATTATAAAAAGAAATGATAATAATTTCTTAAATAATTTGTGTTTTATTTAAAAACAACATCAGCCCTTAAAATTTAATCACCCTTTATAACTTCGATATGCTACTAAAATGCTTTTGTCAATGTAGTCTTTCAATGAAAGTGGGCGTTAAAGTAGGCGTGTCAATAGAGTTTCTGCTAATAAATACAACTTAAATATTTCAATATAGTCCTTTATTTTCCCAAAAACTTTCTCAATAGAGAAATTACATGAATTTAAGATAAACCGTTATATGGGAGGTAGGCGTTAAAGTGGGCGTGTCAGCTAAACTTTTTGGCACAACAATTACATTGATTAGAAGGATATACGTAGCAAATTTGATCATCATACCTCTAATTTTAACGGTTTTATGAGCTTTTAAATTTCATTAACGGTAGATAACTTGAAAAGTGGGCGTTATAGTAGGCGTGTTAAAGTTATTTTTGCGAATGAGTACAACTTAGGTGTTTCAATATAGCCCTTTATTATTCCAAAATCTTTATTAATAGAGAAATTATATGAATTTTTGGTAAAACGTTATATAGGAGGTGGGCGTAAAAGTGGGCGTGGCACCTCAATTTTCTGGCACAGTAATGATAATGCCCAGAGGGTTATACGTAGCAAATTTTATCATCATACCTCTAATTTTGGCGGTTTTATGAGCTTTTAAATTTCATTAACGGTAGATAACGTGAAAAGTGGGCGTTATAGTAGGCGTGTCAAAGTTATTTTTGCGAATGAGTACAACTTAGGTGTTTCAATATAGCCCCTTATAATTCCAAAATCTTTATTAATAGAGAAATTATATGAATTTTGGGTAAAACGTTATATGGGAGGTGGGCGTAAAAGTGGGCGTGGCACATTGATTTTCCGTTACAAAAAAGCGTCTCACCAAAAACCAAAGTGTGCAAAATTTCAGAGTCGTACATTAAGTTTTGTTGCTTTTATGACGTTTTTGTTTTTAAATATACCGAAAAATACACTGTGCGGTATAAATTTTCGTACATTTTGATCGATAACTCGTCTCCTAATACATAGATTTAGATGATTTTCGGGGGACAATATTATTTTTACTCAGGAAATATATATTCGAAGTTTCATGAGTCTACGTTAATGCATTTGGACACAATTCCGTTTTATTCGATGTTTGAAGGACGCGGTTTTTTCGACCTACTCTTGCTTTTCGAGCTATAACTCTCTTCCTAATACCCGATTTAGCCCATTTTCAATACCAAACAAACCTTGTCTATAAGAAAGATTCTGGCAAAATTTGAGCCCCCTAGCTTTTTCGGTGCGACCTCTATCGTGCTTTCAACAGACGGACAGACGGACGGACTATGTAGATCGTCATCAAATCAAACCCTGATTCAGAATATATATACTTTATGGGGTCTAAAATGGATGTTTCGATGTGTTACAAACGGAATGACAAAATGAATATACCCCCACCATTTTTTTGGTGGCGGGTATAAAAACTTGTGTGTGTATATTTTTTTGCTTTCCGTATGGTCTTACGACAATCTCTGGTCCTTGTTGCTATTCGTTTCATTTTAACGACATGATAATTTTATTATTTAATAATTATATTAAAAATAATATTAAATTAACTTTTACGCATTTCGTTACAGATTAATGTCATCAACAATAACTGCAACAGAGACAGCAACAGCAACCAACACACACTCAGTCGCACAAATAAACATATGGCGTGTGGCAAGCAGGCAGCTGGTATTGTTTAAACAATAAACGATTGAATGACGGGCTGAATAAACGATTGCATGACACAGCATGAAACATTTAAATAAACAAAGAAAAAACAAAAATGTCGTTCAAAACTATGAAAGAGAATACATGACTGAAGTCAGTTTGAGTGCATAGAATGAATGGACCCATAGTGATAGGCTAGTCATTTATGGTATTTATGAATAATGTTAAATGAACAAATATTTTAAAGCAATTTTTGCTACACTAAAATAATAATAATAATAATAATACAAAATAAAAGTTTAACTTATACACACGCATGCTTTCATAATGTATGATGTGGGAATAAAGGTGCCGCCTGCAACAATGTTATAAAAAAAAGTGTTAATTAATTGATAAAATATTTAAAAACACACACGCACAATAAAAATCATTATTAAAAATAATAACAAAATAAAAGAAGTTAAAAAAAAAAATTATTAAACTGACACAATTGGCCATTTTGAAATAAGTGGTAAATTAATTAAAAATAGTAAAAATTGTGTAAAAATTTAATAAAAAAAATATTTTTTTTGTTTTTAAATTATTAAAAATAACTACTTGTAAAAATTTACACAGTGTAAATGTAAATTAATAAAAAACTTTTGTAGTCCTAGTATTAGTGTATAGTTTGTTTGCTTTGAGTTTTGCTTTATTTGGCTGATATCCCGTTTCCGGTCGTTAACACTTGAACACAAATTAAAAGCAATTTAAATTGTTAATAAAATTTTAATTTAATTAAATAAATACATAGTTGATAAATATAAGTGTTATTTATAAACAAAAACCCCTATTAATTATAAAGAAAATGTTTATACATTTTAAAAACCGTGTTTACACCAGAGTGTTCGCAAGCGATATGTCTTTGCTGTATCATATCTTCATGGCGGCCAGTTGGTTCATGCTGCTGTTTTGGCATATATCGCATATACAAGCTGTGGCAGCTGGTGGTTCCACATCATCCGCTTCTAGTTCGGTAAATAATGGTAAGTGAATATGTTTTTAATTCTAAAACTAAACTAAAAAAATTCCCTTAAATATTTGAGAGCAGTTTTCGGTCAGTGAACATTTTTTTGCTAACAGTGACAGTAAATTATTAATAGAATGTTATTGAATTATTATTAAATTGTTTAATACAAATATTGTGTATCACTGACATCGACTATTCTTTACCTAAAATAAATTTTTTATAAGTGATAAGAATTGTCTGAAATGTCTGAATTGTTTTGTCAGTGACTCTGACAACGATTTTTTTTATATAAAAGTTTTGTCAGCGACTATAGGTAAAATTTTCTTATCAAGAATTTTTCTTACAGACAATTTTCAATCAGTTACAGAATAATTTTTACAAGAAAATAGAAACGAAAAATATCCTAAAAACAGGCAATACTTTGTAGAAAAATTTTAGTCAAGTTTACTCTCGCATTATTGTCACCAAGAATGATATAAAAGGAGATTACGCCATGCGCATGTTTTGCCGTTAGATGACGTAGCTTAACCCAAGCTAGGGTTACCTATTCTATGTATTTCCAAAATATTTGGGGCTATATGTGTATTCTTGACTATTTTCATGAGCTTGAGGTTATTTTTTTTTATTAATTTGTTTTTTATTTTTTAACTTCAATATTTCGGTATCACTTTGTGTATCTTCTTCAGGAAAATATTTTGGTTGTGATTTTTGATACAATTTTATAAAATTGAGAACCAAAAATTGAATTGACAACTTAAATAATAACATTAAACCTTATACATAATGCACTTTATATAAAAGAAAATAAAGAAATAAAATCAAGTAAACTAAGACAAAAACCTAATTCTATATTTTTAGTTCCTGATTTT
This sequence comes from Phyto melanocephala, assembly GCA_941918925.1. Classification (NCBI taxonomy): domain Eukaryota; kingdom Metazoa; phylum Arthropoda; class Insecta; order Diptera; family Rhinophoridae; genus Phyto; species Phyto melanocephala. The sequence continues at coordinate 20,477,629 of OW799236.1, read as the reverse complement.
GGCGTTTGTATGTATATTAATTGTATGTATATTTGCTTTATCCACAAGAAATATTTTATGTTTAATATAGGCTTATTTGACAAATTTCCTACAGTTATCCGTCAATTAAGCGCTTAATAAACATTAAATGTTTTTTCTGAGTAAGGCCGATCCAATGTGGGTTTTAATAATTTCCGACATTACTAACATGTACATATGTTTTTGATAATTTTCTATATTCAAATTAAAAATACTTAATTTAGTTTACGCAATCTCTTGCAATTGTAATGATAGCAGCATTGTGGTTTTTCTTTATCTAAGGGGCATTATTTGTTCATGTAGAGTCTCGAAATATTGAAGTTAAAAAATAAAAAATATATTTGAAAAAACACATAAAACTCAAGAAGAGTCAAGAAAAATCAAAAATTAGAAAACCTTTAATTATATTATTAATATTAAAGATCAATATATTCTGGATTTATTCCTAAATTTGTTCGAAACAATGTATATGTTATGTGAGACTTGGTAACCCTGAAACAAAAATCACTTTGACAATTCTCCAAAAATTAATTTATCATATTTCGTTATAGCTCAAGAATATTGTGTTTTAATCTATTAAATATTATGTAAAAAAATAATTATTATTATAATAAACGTGTGTGGAGGCTGTTTAAAAGCTTTAAGTGTAAACAATTCTTGTTTAAAAATTTGAAGCAAATTGTAAACATGAAGTGAACAGTGGGCAAATGCATGCGAAACGATAGAAAGAAATCAAGTGAGAAATTGTGTTCATACCTAATTTTGTGCGTGTTTTTAATATCCATATCTTATCTTAGATGTGTCCTTTTACACTTTTCAAGAAAACAATGAGCAACAAAGAAAGCTTTGGATAACATTTTGCAAACGGAAGGACACCATAAAGATACTTATGGAGAGACTTTGCTCATTGCATTTTAAGCCGGATGATTTTCAAAGAAATTTTTATTTTGAAATGGGTAAGTTAGTTTGCGCAGTTCTTTATTTAATAACTGTGTACAGGATGTAGTAATAGAGCAACTTTAAAATTGAAACCGGGAGCAGTTCCGACTATAGATGCCACTGATATAGCTACTGAAACGGAAATAATATCATGTGAAGAGGAAGCGGAAAAAGCCAATTGTGACACAAATGAAGACAGTTCGTAACTTTACATGAACAATTTAAAAGTTAAAATGTATGTACATATCATACTAGATCCACAAAAGGGTATTAAATTTTCATTTGAAGTCAAAAACTGTTTGTACTTACATTTGAAAGTCCAACTTCATAACAGTAATCAAAAAAAAAAAAAAAACTACGAGTAATATAAAAAAAAAATTTCTTATAAAATTATTTATGGAAAACATTAAGAAATTTTTCCACTGTCATGTTTAAATGTCAGACTGTTTCGTGACGTCATTTAACCCACCTGCGCAGAACATTAACTGCCTGTTCAACGATGTCGAAAGAAAACACAAGCGAACTTTTTTTCGTACAAATACGTTGAAAACAAAAACAAATTTTTAGTTTTTGTTGGTGTTTTCAATATATTTGTACGAATGAAAGTTCGATTGTGTTTTCTTTCGACATCGTTGAACAGGCAGTAAATTTTTGAGTTCGAGTTGTCGTAGTCTTTCTTCTATCGTTCTTGATTGTCACTGTCATTGGCAGACAAATTTCTAAAATAAAGTCAGGGTCGTTGACAGACAACTTGAATAAGATTTTATTTTATTTTAATAAAATTTTTGTCAGTGTCGGTATTTGGTACTAGGCAAAAACTGTCGCTATCACCGGTCGAAAATTGTTTATTAGAAAATCATACACGCTGTCACTGACACACCAGAATTTTAGTCTCTGTTATTGACAATGGCAAAGAAAACAAATGATTATATAAAAATCATAGTTTTTTTAAAAAACTATGAACTAAAATTTTGTTAAACTTAATTTTTTTTAAGAACATTTTAGTCATGCTCACTTTCGCAATATTATTGTCAGTGTCACTGTCATTGGCAGACAAATTTCTAAAAGAAAGTCTGGGTCGTTGACAGAAAGCCAAGATAAGAAAGATTTTATTTTAATAAACACTTTGTCAGTATCGTTTGTCGGTATCTGGTACTGGGCAAAGATTGTCGCTATCACTGATCGAAAATTGTCTTTCGAAAATCATACACGCTGTCACTGACACACCAGAATTTTACTCACTGTTATTGACAGTGGCAAAGAAAACAAGTGCTTATATAAAAATCATAGCTTTTATAAAACAAGGAACTAACATTTTTTTCAGAAATTTTTTAAGAACATTTTAGTCATGCTTTCTTTTGCAATATTATTGTCAGTATCACTGTCATTGGCAGAAAACTTTCTAAAAAAATATCATTGTCGTTGACAGACAACTAAGATAAGGTACAAATTTTAATTTCAATCATGTTGTCATGTTGTCGTTATTATTATCAATTAGAAATAAAACGCTGTCACTGACACAACAGAATTTCAGTCACTGAAAAAAAGCAGCACTAAAAAAAATCTGTAGAAAAATCATAGTAAGTGTCACTGACAAAGAACTTTCTATAGTATGCAAGTATCGATGACAGATAGACTATTTTTCGTTTCTAAATTTTTTTTTGTAGAAATTATGCTGTCAGTGACACTGGCTTTAAATTCAATCAATATGCCTCCTCTTGCATGTGTCTTTCGCAAAGCACGACTTGGCCTGCCCATGATAGATTGCACTGTCCTAGTTATTGGAGTATCGTGAATCTCTATATCTCTTTGGCCGACCAAGGCTTCTTGAGAATTGAGGACTCTACTCTTGTTATACTATTAGAATTCTTTCTGATAGTATGTTCGAACTATTTACGTTTTATTTTTCTTTTATGTTTTGGTTCCTTGTTGGGTGGCCCGGTGGAATAGTCAGTAGTGCGCTGGTCTGCTAGTTTGGAGGATGCGGGTTCGATTCCCGCCAGAGACTCTGGACTGGTCTGCTTCTCTTTCTCTTCTATTCTAAACATTTATATTCATATTCAAAGTCACAATGGGCCGTAATGGTCTCCGGGTGAGCGTGTAAGGGTAACTTTGCACCAGCCTTACCTACCTACCTACCTTGGGTTCCTTGTTGATATGGTTCCAGAAATTCGCGTCACCGATATTGTTACTCTAGAATATTCTGCATTTGATTCAGAGGCACTTGTTGAATTTCATTGCGCTATGCGCTTTGCTTTTCGTGTGCTATAAAATTTAGTCTGACTAAAATATTCTTATAAAATACTATGAACAAGATTTTCATACAGACAATTTTCTTTTACGATGAATTTCTTTTTATCAGGGAGTCTGAATAAAATTTTCTTATACAAAACTGCGAGGTAGTGGTATGGCCCATGATTTTCTTAAAGAAAATATTACGTCTGTCAGAGCCATTAAAGTTAAATTTCTGTCGGTGATTCTAAATGAAATTTCGTTATAAAAAATTGTCTGTCTGTCTAATTGTCTTTCTGTCACTAGGCGTGGATCTAGCTTACTTAAATTATTTTAAATTATTGAATTTTTTGTTTAATGGCTGCCAAATCTATAACTTATCAAGAGAAAAAAAATTTGATTTTGTGGTTTGGTAGTTGGGTGTTTTAAATATCCTTTTTTCTGCCTTCCTAAATCCGCGTTTGGCTGTCACTGAATAAAAATTGTTCTAGCTGTTAAAATATCACCATTAAAATATTTTTTTATTCTTGGAAGGTCAAGAGAGAAGTTTTTATCAGACCAGTAAACTTCTAAGTATCAGCTTAAGTAACTCGAAAATGTATTTTTGTATGATGTTAAGGATAGTCTTAGAAGTTTCATGTTTAATCAGTTTAATTAAAAATAATCTAAGACATTAATTTTAGCTCAGTATGATGACTTAATATGACGCCCATGTTTATTGGAAATTTAGTTACCTGACTATAATATATTATTTATTTATTTATTTATTTACTGTCTATAGATTATATATCCTTATAGACTAGTGTATGTAAAATCACAAAACAAAATTAAGGTTATCTATAAAAAACTATTCTGTACAATTCAACGATTTAAATATGAAATAATATTTCTTTTTACAATTTCTTTACTTTCATTAACACCAATAAGGTGATAATAGTTATTAAACACATATGGACATTTCCATGAATATGTCAACTACGACTGTAAAAAGAAAAACTCTTGAAAGTTTTTCAATATAAGTTTATTGATAACAATCATCTCTCAAATTTTACTATGCGCAGGTATTAAGAGCTTATTAAATAACTTTGGGACCAATAATAACAGTTTAATCTTATAATCTCTTTGAATTATTTTTAAGAATTGCAATCAAATATTTTTTTAGCAACTGAATTGTAAAAAGAAATTGTAATTGTAAGCATACTTTCAAAATTAGGTAACAACAACAATTAACAAGATCCATAAGAAAAAAGAAAATATAGAGTCCAATTAGCGGTTTTTTTTTGATTTCCCTTGGATGTTATTTTAATGTCATGTACGTAGTGCAAAAACATTATTTGTCTCCGTCATTCGTATTTGTACAGTCGCAAGAGCACCCAATTTAGAATTCAACTTTTTTTCTTCATATAATATAAATTTTATTACCTATGAATACTATTAGAGAAAAATCTGTCACGTACGATATGTCACGAACGGTAATAAATTTAATTTATTATAAAATCACTAGAAAAGCCCGGCGTGCGTTGCTACGCCCCTTAAAGAATACAAATGCATTCTGAATTTTAATTGAATATCAAGTGCAAAAAGTTAAAAATTATAATTTTTTTTAATGGGCGAGGCACTGCCAACTCTTCTCAGAAAAAATCTCAGAAAAATCGGTGAAGTTCAAGTAGCTAAAAATAATAACTTTTCTAATCAATAAAAAAATGTATACAATGTGACAACTCAATATGTGTGCATTGTTTCAGAAAAATCGATCTAGTGCAAGTAGCTAAAAATGATAACATATTTCTTATGGGCGTGCCACTGCCCACTTTTTTAATCACGAAATTTTATAATCATAACAGCTCAATATGTCTGTGCAAAGTTTCAGAAAAATCGGTGAAGTTCAAGGCTGAAAATGATAAATTTTTTTATGGGCATGGCACTGCCCACTTTCTAATCACAAAATTGTAAAGTCATGACAGCTCAATATGTGTGTGCAAAGTTTCAGAAAAATCGGTGAAGTTCAAGTAGCTGAAAATGATAACTTTTTTTATGGGCATGGCACTGCCCACTTTCTAATCACGAAATTGTAAAGTCATGACAGCTCGATATGTGCGCAAAGTTTCAGAAAAATTGGTGAAGTTCAAGTAGCTAAAAATGATAACTTTTTTTATGGGCGTGGCACTGCCCACTTTTCCAATCACGAATGTGTAAAGTCATGAGAGCTCAATATGTGTGCAAAGTTTCGGAAAAATTGGTCAAGTGCAAGTAGCTAAAAATGATAACTAATTTTTTATGGGCGTGGGTCCGCCCACTTTTTTTACTCACATTAATAATAGAATGCGTCACATAAATTTAAAAAGCTTTCCCTGCGATAGTACTCAGGATATGTGAGATTAAAAATTCACTTTGTATGGGAGCTACCACGCCCACTTATCCTATCCCGCCCATTTTCGGCATGGCTACTAACATTAATAATTGAAGGCCTCACATAAATTTAAAAAGCTCTCCCTGTCATAGTTCTAAAGATATATGATATTAAAAATTCACTTTGTATCGCAGCTACCACGCCCACTTATGCGATCCTGCCCATTTTCGGTACGGCTACAAATAGTAACATCGAATGATGTCGCACGAATTTTCGAAGCTCTCCCTTTCATAGTAATCAAGATATATGATGTTAAAAATTCACTTTGTATGGGATGTGCCACGCCCACTTCATTAAGGAGTATAAAGGATAGTTATAAACCTATTCTCAGACCTATAGAATGTGTATGCAAAATTTCATTGAAATCGGTTCGGCCGTTTCGGAGGAGTTTGGTGACAAACACTGTGACACTCGAATTATATATATATAGATTTAAAGATTGTTTTCAATTAATTAATGATCGATTTTAAATGAAAAATATTTGGTTTAGTGTAAGAAATTAAAAAAAGAAAAAATACCTCCCATATTCATATTTCCATATATTCCTTAAAATCTCTTCAGTTTTATGTCACGTACGATATATTCTTATTTTTCTGTATTTTTAAGACAACAGTGATTCGAATATAATTAATTTTTTCTTCAGATAAAGTACCCTTTGAATGGAACATAAAGATCTAATTTTGTTTAAGTTACTCTTACTATTGCCAAAATTACTCCACTTTATAGGAGTACAAATGTCACGTACGATGACATGGAAATGCCCATTTTCGACGAAAAGGATCATTATTAGCATAGTTGGATCTATAGTATTTTAAGTGGAGAAGACGGAAGTTTCAAGTTGGTCTGGTTGGAACATTAAAAGATGTTTTACTTAGTAGGTATTCAGAATCGATATCGCCTTGATTTACGCCCAGTACAAATAAAAAACTCAACATTGAACGACGACTTTTTAAAGTTGGTAATTTTATAAGACAGACTCTGCTTTCGTATGAAGGTAGTAAAAACGAATTCCATCCAAGGCCACGTAGACAAAATATTAAAAACATCTTTTGTACAAACTCGATACTATCAATATGAATGTTACAGTAAGGATCCCATATAATTGATCCGTATGCTAGAATAGGTCGAACTAGCGATGAACGTAATTGTGTAATAAGTATAAACAATATAAAAATTCTTGGCACCACCTCTTCATAGATCCAACTACACCATTTGCTTTGTTAACAATTAACGAAATATGGCCACGAAAATTTACTAAGATCAAGAAAGTTCAAAACTTTATTCAGTTTACACTTATATGTATGTTTGACTGTTACATCTGACCTCTTTATTAGCTTTAGTTCCCTTTCTAAAGTTCCTAATAAGAATAAAAAATTAAGATTAAAACCATTGGCCAATAGTCTTGGCCCCCACACACTTCCATTATGAAATCTGTTGATGTATATTATTTCCTCCTTTTGTAGCACAGTGTAATATTTTAAGCATTTACCTATTCGGCATGAAATAGTTTCCTCTTTTTATTTGTACAACATTATGAATTGTTTTAACGCTCATTAACTCGTTCTGCAAGGATCAAAATCCAGTTTTAATTATTTTAATTTATAATTCTGATTTATTAACAGCTCACCAAAGACAATAAAATGGTTGTGGTTGCATTGAAGCCATTTTATTGTTATAACGGTTGTTATAATATTTTTCAAGCCTATTTAAAGTATTTAATAATTAATGCACTCATATATATGGCAAATAGGGAGAGGAAGGTTTTTAAAGCATTTTTAGTTGGAAAATAAGCGTCTAAAATTTTAAGAAAAAAAAAAATTAAAATAAAAAAATTAAAAGTCACTTAAGCATAGTTTCTTTAACATATAAATTTCAATATTTTTTCATATGAAGAAAATGTGTAAAAAAGTACTAACTCAAAAATTAACAAACAGCTCAATAATTTGTATTACATAAGAAAATATGTGTGCATATATGTAATGGGTTATTTTTTATGTATTAAATGTCTGTAACTCTGAGCAATATTATCAGTGTCTGCCTCATAGTTAAGTCTAAAGGGCATGACTGACTATCAGATTTAGTCGTTCGATATGTCAGAAATTGTATGTGTGTTCAGAAAGTGTGATAGTGTGGACACAAAGTGCACATGTGTGACAGATTTTTTGACAAGTGTGTCCGATTTGATAATATTTTGAAAATTTTCATAAAACAATAGTTTCTGTGCGATCAGAGTTGCTTTTTCTAAGGAAGTATGACAGTGTGGCATCCAATAACACATTTTGTTGCGATTTTTTCATGTAGGACAGAAAACTATCAGATTTTTATTTGACATAATCGCACGACTTTGTAGGATAGTCAGTCATGGCCTTAAGTGTTGACGGTACATTAATAATTTGTAATATTTGTAACATAAATCTACGCTTATAATTAATTTCCGTGTTTAAAACTGAAACATTTTCAAAATTTGGAAACTGATTTAGTTTAGAACAATGAGAGGATAATACTATCTTTTGTGAATTTATATTATCCCTATGCCTTTGATCTGACTTATGTACATAAATTCTTGTTTTTAGTTTATTTTTAGTCATACCTATATACACTTTACTACATTTCTCACTATCATTACCACCACAAGGTATGCTCTATACTAAATTAGATGTATCCCATTTTAGTATTCTGTCTTTTGTCCTACTAAATAATCTATCTGTTGTATTAAATGTTTCATAGACCATCCCATATCTATCAGTGTCAAAAACTTTAGATATTTTTTTTACCTTTCCGAAACTCCCGGTACATAAGACAATGACTTGTAAATTTTCGGCTCAACAATCTTTCTTGAATTATTATCATTTCCATTGTCAAATTTACCAATTAATTTATAAATTAATCTAATTGGAAAATCATTATCCTTAAGCTTAAGCTAACTTATCGTAAGTACTCTATCTATAAAGTTCTTTGCCGTATTAATAAAAATAGAAAAATAATAAAAAAGTCTCCCTGAAGCAGTTGGTTTTTGATACCAATCTGTTATTAAATTTCCACCTCTTCTAATTAGTAGTGTGTCTAAATAGGGGAGTTTTTATTTTCTCTCTCTCTCTCTCTCTCTCTATGGTAAATTTAATGCATGAATCATTGTTTATTGGCTGACTGGCTGAAATAAAAACTAAAATTTAAATATTATTAAGCGGAATACACAGAATGTATTAAATATTGAAATGGCGCTTAAAAATAAGCGGCATTTGTATATAAATCCTTGCCCCAATAATGCTTGCATGCATGTAAGTATGTTTGTATGAATCTGCCTGCTATCACATGATGTGTTGATGATTACAATCAACATTAATACACTGGTATTATTTTAAATATTATTTTCATTATTATATTTAAAAATACATATTATTCTGATTAATAAATGAAATGAATATTAAAATAACACCAATAGAAAAGGATAATGATAATGGAGAGTGAACTGGAGAAAATTTTCAAAATGATTTTTAAATTTTCCACATAAATAAATGTCACAAATATTAAACATAAAATAAATAATAAAAACAATAAGTTTGGCGCATGTTTTTTATTTTCGCTAGACATCATTTTCCATTTAATATTCATGCAAGTGCATGCGCTTATTCACATAATATTGTATTTTTTTTGTTTTTTTAGTTGTTTAATGAATATTTTCCGAATTTAATGAATTAATGTTTAGGTTTCCGGGAATATATTTAACAAAATTTGCATTAAATTATATTTGCAGAAATTTACATAAAATAAGCGTGAAATTAAATTCAAAAATTTTAAAATATTATTATTATTTTTAATCAATTCTCTACGAAGAGAAAATTTATTGAAAAATTAGCGGTGGAAATTTTTGTTTAATATAATTTTTTGCAGAAAATTTTTTATTCTTTGTAAAAAAAATAAAATTTGTTTAAAAAATAGATTAAATAAAAATTTTCTGTCAAAAATAACTTACTAGTTTTTTCGTTTATATATTTTTTTTCTTTTAAATATCCTTCACTTGAGAGTATATGTGGGTATATAAAAGTTTGTCATAATAAGTAATTAATAATAACTATATTCTAAGTTTTTAAATAGAAATTGATTTAGCTAAGCACGATTGTCCGTCAGTCCATGTGTATGTTGAAATTAACTTTTTGGAGCTTCCACACATACTTCTGATTCCTATAGGGTATTAACTTATCGGATATGCTTTCAAGCACTCTGCTATTGACACTTTTAACGTACTCTACTGTTGCTCATAAAAACAAAATTAGAGGCAGGATGATGCAATTTCGTACATAAGGTCAATGTAATTCTTATGCCATAAAATGACACGCCCACTTTAATGCCTACCTTCTATATAACGCTTGATCTTAAATTCATATAAGTTCTTTATGGGCAAAGTTTTTGAAAGAATAACGGACTCTGTATTGAAATATCTAAGTTGAATTTATAAGCAGAAATTACTTTGGCACGCCTACTTTAATGCCCACTTTAATTATATGATTTAATTTACGAAAACATTTGACTAGCATATCGAAGTTATACAAAATAAGTAAGAGTGCTATATTCGGCCATGCCGAATCTTATATACCCTTCACAACGTGTAGTCATGCAATAACAGTAGCTTGTATCACCATTTATCTCATATGAAATACGTACATACAAATAAAAAATATACATATATAAAATAATCCCATTGTAAAATTAAAAATTAACGTATGTATGTAAAAAAAAAAATAAAAAAAAAATTTTAAAAAAAATTTTAAAAAAATTTAAAAAAAAATTTTAAAAAAATATTAAAAAAAATTTAAAAAAAAAAATTAAAAAAAAATAATTAAAATATAAATAATAAATCTAAAACAAAAAAAAATAAAAAAAAATTAAAAAAAAATAAAAATATAAATATTAAATAAAAAATAAAAAAAAGTAAAAAAAAAAATAAAAAAAAATTTAAAAAAAAAATATAAAAAATTAAGAAAACAAATTTTTGGCTCAACTGGGATTCGATCCCACGTTTACTTTAACCAATATACAAGTTTGTATGTATGTATGTCGTTGTTGTAATGTTGTTTTTGTGAAAAAAAAATCGAGATGGTCGTGGGTTTTTGCTCATATCTCAGTTGTTTATGAACCGATGTTTTCTGATTTTCAATACCGATCTACTCCCGAATATTTCTGATATTTTAGTACCTCACCCGGGTCCAATCGATTTCGGGGGGCTTCAAAAAGTTGATTTCAACATACACACGGACAGACGGTCAGACTGACAGAGCTTAATCGACTCCCCTATTCATAAGCTTTCAGAAAAAATATACTTTATGGGGTCGGAAATGAAAATTGTAGAAATTTCACACGGAATGGCAAACCTATATATACCCTTTTTCACTGTGTGAAGGGTATAAAAAAAGATACATACATATTTTAGTATAAAGAGATTATTCCATAGCGATTACTGTTAATAACAAAATAATAAATTTTGTGCTATAAAAGTACACAAAATTGGTGGTGGGTATTAAAGATTCAGCACAGCCGAATATAGTGCTCTTACTTGTTTTTTTACTAAGTTAAGTTTCCGTCATTTGTAAAATAGAAACTATCACAATAAAGGTTTGAGTTTATGCTTTTGACGTTTTGATATACTATCGATATTATTTATTTTGAATAAATGTATGAATACATCGTTAGTAACAGGTAGAGCCATTTAGAATGGAAACATTAAAATCGGTGAATATCTGCAGAAAGTCACAGATTTGCATTTTGTTAAATTCAATTGCATCAGATTTACCGTACATTAATAAAATTAAGCATATATTGATAAAAACTGTCCTTATCTTTTGTAATCCATGAATTAACCTTAATATTATCAGCAAACAATAAAATATTTACACCTTGGGACGATCGTTTATCTATATATATAAAAGTGAAACTCTGTCTGTCTCCAAAACCGTATAGCCGATCGGACTCAAACTTTGGAAACTTGTTGTACACATTCCAGGGATTGTTTATGGCTGGTAAAAAGTGGGCGGGGTTACGCATATCAAAAATAAGTTTTAATTCTTAGCTACTTGCACTTGACCTGAAACGTTGCACACATTTTGAATTCTCATAATTATACAATTTCGTGATTAGAAAAGTGGGCAGGGCCACGCCCATAAGAAATAAGTTATAATTTTTAGCTACTTGCACTAAATCGATTTTTCTGAAACTTTGCACACATATTGAGCTGTCATGACTATACAGTTTTGTGATTAGAAAAGTGGGCAGTGTCACGCCCATAACAAAAGTTATAATTTTGAAGTACTTCCACTGGTCCGATTTTTCTAAAACTTTGTACACATATGGAGCTCTCATGACTATACAATTTCGTAATTAGAAAAGTGGACAGTGTCACGCCCAAAAAAAAATTATATTTTTCAGCTACTTGAACTTCACTGATTTTTAAAAAGTGGGCAGTGGCATGACCATAAAAAATAAGTTATAATTTGAATCTTCTTGAACTTGATATTTAATTCAAATTCAAAATGCATTTTTATTCATTAAGGGGCTAGTAATAAATAAAAATAAAATAGGGCCAAGATGACTTCCCAGTGGAACATTAGAAACAGTCATTATAAAAAACATATTGTCTCCGATCCCTTTAAATGAAATAATCCATTTTAAATGGTTAAACGGAAATTTTAAGGTATTGAGCTTCACTAACAGTAAATCATGATTAATCTTGTCGAAAGCTTTACTAATGTCAGTATAGACTACATCGGTTCGTTTACCATAACAACATCCTGCATTAATAAGTATCCTTTTTAAAAACCATGCTGCACTAAAGAATGAATGGTCGACATTAAGATATTAAGGATTTTCTCAAACAGTCTGGTAATGAAGTTAAGCTTAGCCATTTCTTTATAATTTGTAATATCACTACGGCTACTAAATTTAGGAAGTGGGATGATAAATAAATTTTTACGGCAGATAGGAAATACACCAAAGTTAAGAGAACTATTAAATAGATGAGTGGTGGAATTAATCAAAATGTGAGCATACTTTTTTAAGGCGCAGCTAGGAATACCAACAGGACCAGGATTATAAGGATGTTTAAAACTCACAATGTAACTCTTTTAGTAAAATTGCTTGTATTTTTGATACTATTGCTTTTAAGTTTTGTGTTAAGGTATGTTTGTGTGAAGTGTATAAGAAACACTTAAAAACTTTATTTCATAAATAGGAGCCTTTCTCCTTTAATATGTGTAAGTAAACATTTTATTTTGTACGGCACAAGAAGTCGAACTTGACTTATAATTTTCCTAATTTAAGAAAAATTTTTATTAAGGCAACATTATTAACAATTCTCTATAAAAACAAAATTGTTTAAATTTTATAGGGAATTTGTTCTCAATTCAAAAATCGTAACATTTTTAATACCTAGAGAAAGCTTTTAACTATAATCAGTGACATGTTGGCTTGTCAGTACTTTCTTCATTTTCTAAATCCCTAATAGCAGTTATATGTTTTTTTCTAAATTGCATTCCTCCTTAAATAAACTCAGCAAATCTTACATATTGTTAGCATAATTATTTGCTAATGATATTTTAACACTTGTTTAGAAAACAGAAGTATAAGGGACTTAAAACACAAGTACTGAACCCCTTAAACAAACAAGCCAAACACTCAACACAAATTTATTCAGTCAGTCAGCCAACCAACCAACCAACCATCCGTATATTTATGTTAATGTATACAAAAATATTATTTGCCATACAACCCTCAAATTTACAAAACAAAACCATAAAAATATTTCCGTTTCCTGTCAGTACCCCGCCCCACTTTACAGCCACAAAAAAGGTCTGTGTTGCTTCTAGAATGCAAAAAAAAAAAGAACATCGTAAACAAAAAAGAACAATGAACAGATTTTTCATGTTAAGTGTCAGTTTTTGGTATGTAAAGTATCATGTAAAACATATTTATAAAGCCTAACACACACACACACACACACACACACACACACACACAAATAAACTTAAAAAAAATAAAAAAAAACATTTCAAACTTATATTGTTTGTACAAACACTTTTAAACGCAACATTCATTCATTTCATTGTTAAGGCCAAATATACATTCACACACTTACACATACATATCCACTGTCTGCTCATTTATAGCCATGCATGCATGAGTATGTACGAACATACACACATACATACATACATACATACATATATTATTTTGTATTAAAAACACTCCTGTGCCAAATTAAGTGTAATTTTTATAATATTTACAAGTTTTTCTAGCTTGCAAAATTAAACAATAATTTTATGTGTTTTTTTCTATAAATGTCAAGTGATTATGTATGTAGCTTTTGTGTTCTTGATGTTGTTGTCATTGTTATTATTGTTAGTAGTTGCTGTTGCTTAACTGTTGTTGTTTGTCATAAAGTAACTTATGCGTACGTGTAAGTGGGTGGCTGGTGTAGATATTTATTTCAAAGTTAATGTAGAAAAGGACAACTGAAATCATAATATTATTTTTCATAATGTAAAACAATGATGCCTCATAAATTTATGGTTTATTTTTTTAGAGCAGACAATGGAGACAGATATATTAAGGAGTGTCGCACTGTATGTATGTATATGAATTAAAAAGAAATATTTTTATTTATCTCTATTCGGCGACACTTGATGGTGCAAATTTTAATTACTTTGGACTTTGGATTAGGAAAATGTAGATGGTTATCACTAAGTGTTTGAAATTTTCCAAAATATTGATGTAATGTTAAGTGTAAAGGAAAAGATTTATTTGTACAATAGCTAGAAAACGATCAGAAAAAAACGATATATTAAAAACGCTTTTACATAATACGCCTACAAACACCAGCTGGAGCTGTGTGAACAAATTGCCTGCTAACTATGAAAATAATAAAAATTTTACTGTAACACTTTGTAAAATATAAACAACTTTTATGGAAATCTAGTTCTTTTAGAAATCTCTATTGACATTTTTATACCCTTCACAGAGAGTGTAAGAGTAAATATAGTTTTGTCATTCCGTTGAAAATTTCAACAATTTTCATTTTCGACCCCATAAAGTATGTATTTTATGAAAGCTTATGAATAGGTGAGTCGATTGAGCACTATCCCTCTGTTTGTGTGTATGTTGAAATCAGTTTTTTTAAGTCACCCGACATCGGCAAGACTCGTGTAAGGTATCAAAATATCAAAAATATATGAGAGCAGATTGGTATTCGAAATCAGTACAATCGCCTTATAACTTTCTGAGATATGAGCAAATAAACACGACTGCCTCTGTCTTTCGATTATTTTTACCATCGAAATTAAAATGTTCCTACCCTAGAATAATTTATAGACACAGTTGTTACTATTTATATATTTAGTATGCCCCTGAAGATATTCGTGAAATATTTTGGACAAATTGGTCACTAATCGGCAAAGTTATAGGTCAAAAATTATTTGAAATATATATTTTTATACCCTTCACACAGTGAAAAAGGGTATATATAGGTTTGTCATTCCGTGTGAAATTTCTACAATTTTCATTTCCGACCCCATAAAGTATATATTTTCTGAAAGCTTATGAATAGGGGAGTCGATTAAGCCCTGTCAGTCTGTCCGTCTGTCCGTGTGCATGTTGAAATCAACTTTTTGAAGCCCCCCGACATAGGTTGGACCCGGGTAAGGTATTAAAATATCAGAAATATTCGGGAGTAGATCGGTATTGAAAATCAGAAACATCGATACATAAACAACTGAGATATGAGCAAAAACCCACGACCACCTCGATTTTTTTTTCACAAAAAACAACATTACAACAACAACATACATACATACATACAAACGTGTATACTGGTTAGAGAAAACTTGGCAACGAATCCCAACTGAGCCAAAAAAAATTTTTTCTTAATTTTTTAAAAAAATTTTTTTTAATTTTTTTTTTATTTTTTTTATACCCTTCACCTGTGGTGCGCAAGGGTATATATAGCTTTGTCATTCCTTTTGTAATTTCTACAATTTTCATTTCCGACTCCATAAAGTATATATTTTCTGAAAGCTTATGAATAGAGGAGTCGATTAAGCCCTGACCGTCTGTCCATCTGTCCGTCTATCCGTCTGTCCGTCTGTCCGTCTGCCCGTCTGCCCGTCTGTCCGTGTGTTGGTTGAAATCAACTTTTAGAAGCAACTATATGTTCCTCAGATCTGTATATGGTATCAATCTCTTGGAAATATCCAGGAATGAATCGCTATTGAAATTCAGCACAATCGCCCCATAACTTTCTGAGATATGAGCAAAAAACCACGACCACCTCGTTTTTTTTCACAATTACAACAACAACATACATACATAGATACACATTTATTCTAACCAGTATATACATATGTACGTATTTTATATGGGATGAATGGTGATACAAACAATTGTTATTGCATGACTACACGTTGTGAAGGGTATATAAGATTCGGCACGGCCGAATATAGCACTGTTACTTGTTTTATTTTTTATTTAATATATTATTTATATTTTTATTATTTTTTTTTTAATTTTTTTTATTTTTTTTTTTAAATTTTTTTTTTATTTTTTTTTTGTTTTATATATGTATATTATATATATTATAATTTTTTTTTTTTAAATTTTTTTTAAATTTTTTTTTTTTTGTTTTTTTAACATACATACGTGTACGTATTTCATATGGGATGAATGGTGATACAAGCAACTGTTATTGCATGACTACACGTTGTGAAGGGTATATAAGATTCGGCATGGCCGAATATAGCACTCTTACTTGTTTTTATATCAAACTTTTTTAAATTCCTAAATAATTTTTAAACACGCTTAAGATACCAAATTATAAGCTGTAATCTCAGAAGATATTTTTAAAAAAAATCCAACAAATTGGGTTGAAACCAACTGAGATATAAACATCAGAGTACAACATGCTTTGAAATATGAAACTAAAAGATGCATTGATGACATAAGCAAAGTGTTCATGCAAAAACTGCTTTAAAAAAGTGAGAGAAAATGAATTTCTAAGCAAATTTACTTCATAGCTTTATATATTAGAGCTTTTACAATATTTTTTTTTGTATTTTTTACCACTTTTCTTTTATCTTCTAATATTTTTCAAAAACGGAAATATAATACAATATAGACAATAATTTCCTTAGTGTTCTTTTTCTTAAAAGAATATCTCATGCTGGAATAAAAGGATTTTTCGAAGTGTATGGCAAGATGCGCTACTTCTTGTTAAACTGTGATTAGCCTTAATACAATTTAAATGACTTCTGTTTTTATTCCTTTTAATGGGGGAGGCATAAATTAGTTTTTGACAAGAAATAAAAATGTATAAATAATTTATAAGATAAAATCAAAAACAAACAGCCAAAAAATAGGAGTTAACGAGTATAAAATACATTTTTAATAATATACACATGCATATGTATGTAATATAATGCCTAAAGATCGCCCCCAGATAACAATTATAAATAATTAATTGAAAAAAATATGCAAAAGAGAAATTTTATTTGAATGTGGAGTATATGTTGTAAAAAACTTTTCATTTCACATTTTCACACAACATAAATTGTTCTCATGAAATTATAAAAAAAAATAATTTTTATATTGCATATTTTAAGGCGTTTTAACTACTTCATTTTCAGTTCATTGTCCAGTTTCAAGATTGGTAAAAGATTAACTTTATTTGTTAATTGTCTTGAGTTTTCTACAATTTACAATAATTTTAAGCAATTTCATAATATTTATTTGTATAGCTTTGGCATTTAAAACAGCTTAAATAGACATTTAAGCAAGATTTGGACAAGATAAAATAAAACAATTTTTATTTTGTAGCCAGAAGTGTTATTGTTATATTAACTTTAATAATTACCATAGCAATAAATACTGCAAAGACACACACACACTCATAGACACACGCACAGATGTAAGAACACATATACAAAATATATAAATGAATCAGCATGTACTTTTAAACCACATGCATTTCTTTCCCTGCTGTTCTGAAAATTGGTTACAAACATTTTTATAAATCTTACAAACAAATCTGGGTCAATACTAATTTAAAAGTCGCAAGTAGAATAGAGAATAAATTTAAATTGACTTTAATAGAGATTATGAAGAAACTCTAAGATGATAATGGATCACTTATTCTTAGGCCGCATGTGGGACATAAAAATAGGAAATCTAACAAACAGGCTCTATTAATAAATTGAACTAAAACAAGTAGGAGTGCTATATTTGGCAGAGACGATAATAACCTTCTCGATCAGGTAAATATGTATAATGACCACATTGTAACGTAGCCTAGATTTAAGATTTAATGTAATACGCCATTTTCTTTATTATTTCCGACGTCTGGATGTAATGTTTTTTCTTTTCTTAAAATGCTTCTGGTTATTACGGATCCGTTGGAATAAACATCAGATTCATTGCTGAACAGAACTTTCTTCTAAAGAGTGCGAAGAGTTCTTCAAACTGATTCTTGTAAAAACTCTTTACGAATATTATTCACGATGAAATGCAAAACCAAAATAAACACTAAATAACACTATTTCCCATCTTTGATTTTGAATTTTATTAAGTTTCTATTTTCTATTAGTCAAGACCTTTTGATACGCATATTGTTTGTTCCGCCATCTTGTTTAGACGCCATCTTAGATTTAAAAATTTTTTTTTACAGTTTTATACATTGTACTGGTCAAACCCTTTTGTATATGTAATACCAATATTGTGGGGGCCAAAAAAATTTTTTCCGCCATTTTTTCAGACGCCATCATGGATTTTAAACTTTTACATTGTTCTGTTCAAGCCCTTTTATATAATACCAATATTGTGGGGGTTAAACAAATTTATTTCTCCATTTTGTTTTAGACGCCATCTTGGATTTTACACTTTTTTTAATAGTTTTCTACATTGTACTGGTTAAGCTTCTATATTTGATACCAATATTGGGCAGGTTAAATGGGACAAAGCCGTGACTACTATATTTGACTCATATATTCACCATTTAATCTAGGACGCCATCTTTGATTTTTTTTATTTCATAGCTAACTATATTTTAAAACTTAAGCAATTTCATTTGATCTCCATATTGGCTCTGTTGGTTGTATACAAACTGACAAATACCGATATCCGTTTGAAAATTTTAGGAGAAACACTGAAGCAGTTGAACTCTGGCGCTTATATCTCAGCTGGTTCCAAGCCGATTTCTTAGTTTTTCCTAGAAATTATTTCTAAGATTACTGCTTATAATTAAGTAACTTAAGGGTAGTCAAAAATCATTAAACAGTTTGAAAAAATTAGATATATTTAAAAAAAATTTATATTTTTTAATTTATTTTTGCCTATAAGTTTTTCGATTAGTGATTATCGAAAATTGTTCATGAATATCTCCAGAGGCATATAAAATCTGTGAGTAGTAACAATCATGTCTATAAATTATCCTAGGGCGAAAAATTTAAAAGTTTTTTTTGTAGAAATAAGTGACAAAACAGAGGTAGTAGTGTTTGTTTGCTCATATCTCAAAAAGTTATAGAGCGATTACGCTGGTTTCTAATACCGATATGCTCCCAAATATTTCTAATATTTTGATACCTTATACGGGTCTTGCCAATGGCGGGTTGCTTGAAAAAGTTGATTTCAACATACACACGAGCAGACGGATAATGCTTAATGGACTCCTCTGTTCATAGGTTCAAGGGTTGGAAATAAATATTGTAGAAATTTTACATGGAATGAAAAACCTATATAAACCCTTACACTAACTATAGCAAGTAGTATTGCCAACTTTAAATTTTATTAATTAAAAAAAAAATTCACCATGAGTTCAAAATTAATATTGTGGAAATCACAAAAGAAATAAAAAACCTTTGTATGGCGCTTGTCGCTTATGGCAAAGGAAACGAAAATTGCATGTGTTTGAACAAATTTGAATTTACAAATTTCCATTAGTTTATTGTAAATTTAAATAGAACCTCACAGATTTTAAAACATGTATGGATATTCATATGAGTCCATAGACTAATGTTTTTACAAACACATTTAAGCATTTAAATGGTAATTTATTTTAACTATTGTTTGCTGCTAATAAGTATGTGTGCAATGTTTCAGTTAAAGCATCTTTAAGGCATTAAAGTTTTTTAATTTATTTTTGACATCTTCATGTGGGTATTTTGAACAGCCTAGATAGTATAAGTTTACTTGATTAAATCTCTTTGTAATATCAAGAAAAAGAGATTAAAATAAATTGACGGCAGGCAATTAGGAGAGAATATTTTTTCATATTACTTTCTTGGCAGAAGTTTTTGTTTGACTAACACTATAAGGATTTATCCTTGACCCTTTAATTTACATTTAGTTTACATGGACTAAAATGATCACCTAGACTTAGTGAGAAAAATACACAGTAAAGAAAAGTTTACAAGTAGAATGAATTTCCATTAGAAATCAATTGTTTTATTTCTGAGCACTTTGTTTTGTTAAAACAATCTTTTCATTTTATATCGTTAAACTTTGCCTAATTGAATAATCTCGAAAATCAATTAAAAACACTTTTTATTTTATTTCTGTGGCCGAAATTATTTTTAAAACTGCCATGTTTGTTGATAAACTGTTATACCTGAAAATCCTGGGGTTCAATTCTCGTTCCGAGAGACTGTTAAATAAAAATTTTTTGTAGAGCAAAAGGTGTAGTGGCAGCAAAAAAAGAATTGGACCGATTCCCGTTCTTAAAGAATCCAAAGCATATTTTAAGGCGATTAAATGTACTTTGGAATAGCTCTTTGGTTAGGTTAGGATGAAAAGGAGGGGCACTTAAAGCCCAACCCATATGTGGAAACGAAATTTTGACTAATAAAAACCATAATCATATTTTCTTCATAAAATCGACTAGTTCAGGATCTCAGCTCCCTCAATATAATTCCCTTTGGATCTCTAGTTCGAGTTCGTTAGGTATTCCAAGTTCGGAATAATATCAATGTCAAAATTTTTGCGTCTTAAACGCCCGAATGCAGCACAATGAGAAAGGTAGTGTTTCAAGGTCTCATCCTTTTCCTCGCATACTCTACATGTCGTTTCCTCCGACAATCTCAACTCCATGTGATCTGTTGTTACACTAGTTATTCTCCTAAGTGTTGATCTATTCAGTTTCTGATTTTCCTTCAATTTCTCAACATTTGGGTTACTCTATAGTATGTTCGTCACTTTCCCGATCTAGTGTTTTGCCATTTTCTAACATGTTCTTTCATCGCCCAAACTTTAAGTTCGTAGCTGAATCGTTGAAAGGGTTTAGCATTTTCCAAAGTTACAGAACTTAAAAATGTTTCCATTTTAGATGATTTATCGGCCTTCTCGTTTCCAATTATGCCCTAATGGCTTGGTATCCATATTATCTCTAGACGTACACAATTTGCGTGCGAGTTAATTTCGTTCTTGCATTGCAGAACGTTTCGAAATTCAACTTTTTCATTCATTAGTGTCCTGATTACTGACTGGCTGTCCATAAGGATACGAAGCAGGGCCCTGTTATGAATATCCCTTATTAATTTAATACCTTCCCTAATTGCCCTAACCTCAGCCTCAAAAACAGTGTTGTAATCTGTTAGACGGAAGTATTTACCTCTGTTTCGGTTGATGTCATATAAACCCGTTCCTGTTCGGTCATCAATCTTTGACCTATCCGTATAAAGACTTGGGTACTTTTTACCCTAGTTACTTCATCCCATTCTACCCCTTCCGGTAATATAGTGGGATTATGTCGCATGTTAGCTGGTAACTGTAAAGATTAATCAAAGTCTATTGATAGTTACAAAGTAAACCAACATTTCCTGAATTTATTTATATTATCATTCTCATCTTAATCGTTTTTAAATTTAAATACCTCGTAAGTGCTAATTTTTAGATCAAAACTTGATCAAAAAATTAAAATTAAAGAGCAAAACTTTTAGAAATATTATAGTGTCTATGTTAAATTCAGGAGTATTGGCTTAATAACATAAAGTGAATAGTAAGTAGTTACCGTTTAGTCAATTGTAATAAATATTAAATTTTCAATGCTGGAGGCTTTTATACTAGTACACATACATGTGTGTCTTTTTTTAAATGTGTGTATAAAAAGACAACTTTTTTAATTTTTGTTAACTGTGGGGCTGGTTAATATTTTTTTTGTAGCTGTTTTTGACCTTCAAGACTTTTCAGCCTGCTTGTGTGTCGGTGAAAGTTAAAATGCACAAAATAACCTGAGGTCATTTGTGTAATAAATATTACAACAAAAATTAAAAAAAAGGAAAAATAAAACTTAATGATAATATTGAATTTCATGACATTTTAATTGCAGGACAATTACGGGATTATTAACAAAAGGAACAGGAACAAAAAACTAACAGAAAACATGAGGAGGAAAAATGACAATAAAACAATGAATTAAAATTTATCCATAATAAAATTTTCGTTGAATTTAAGGCATTAAAGTTGATCAGGTATAAAACGGTCTCTTGTAACGCATTTTCTCTGGAACCAGAAGAGGCTTAAAGATTAAATTTTTTTCGTTGGTTTAATTTGGCTTTTGTATTATTTTGGATCAGATAGCTGATGTTGCTGTCGAGGTCTTAACGAATTTTATGTTCATAAACCAATATAACTTATATTCAGGATTTGGATAAATTCTCAAATCTTGGACTTTCTGGGTGAAGTTGTAGTAAAATTTTTTTGATTTATTCATGTATGTATCAAAATATCTCTTTTTTATATTTATTCAAAACTTTGTCTCATAATTGGTACAGGGAAATTTTGGACTGCGAAAGGTAGCGTTGTATTATAAGCAAATTCAAAATGTATGTGCACCAACAATGAAGATTTAAATTTGTTTATTAAACGTCTGCTATGCATAAGGAAGTGTCGAAGAAATTTTGTTGAGAACTAAAAGGTTTTGAAAATTTATTCGAGAACGACATTAATCGACTTGACAGCTCTCAATTGTTGGGAAAAAAGTTGCCAAGGTTTAGGCCACAGTCTCATCGAGTATGCTTTAAATTTGATATATAGAGTAAAGGAAACATTTTGAGTAATGCAGAATGGTTAGAATTTATTTAGAGGTCCATGTGGTTCATTGTGTATCCCATGTTCCCATGATCTAAGCAGCCGGCTATTGCTTATATTCCTTCATAGTATTAGTCCACGCATATACAAATAACTTGATGGTGCAAACCTTATAGTCAGCGATGAGCATTACATAGACATACTTTAATATTGTAGTTATGTGGTTTCAGTAGGACGGGGTCATACAGCGGGCGAGGCGAAAAGTGGCCAATATTTTTAAAATTCTGTTTTATTTATATGAGTATTAATATAAAGTTGATATGAAAACAAATGAGCCCTTGATTTTGAAAGTGGTATAAGTCAAAAATTTTTAAAATCTAGTTTATCAGCTATTTCATATCAAATCCTAATAAAACAACATAATCTGAAGAGATTAGTAGTATGCAATGCTAGTGGTATAAGTCAGTCTGTTTACAAAGTTTGGCAAAATAATTAGTAATTTTGCCATGTTTTCAGACAGTGGTGAAGAGAAATAGTGGAGAGGAATATGACCCAAAAGTGTCTAAGCATGTGAGTGGTAAATTTTTCGAGAATAAAGATTGCATTTGTTCCAAAAAATGTATAAATGGAATTGGATATGAAGACAGGAAAGCTAATTTTGATTCTGTTTGGAAATTAGCAAGTTTCGAAAAACAGAATTTGTTTCTAAATAAAAAATACTAAAAATACAATGGATCAAATTTCTAAAAAATGCTCCATATAAGATATTGTATAAAACTTCCTTGGATGACAATTCCGAATTCAAAGTATTGGACCTCTCTTCTAAAAGACGAGGACCTAGAATATACCAAAATATTGATTTGTATCCATTTTACACAACCATTTGACCAATTACAGAAAAAAAAAACATAAAGATATGATGGATTTACTACCCTATAGTGCACCATTTTTTCACAAACACTTTTTTTCCCTAAATACTAATAAATAATTTATTTGGTTACAATGAAATGAGTGTAAATAAAATGTCAATTACTAATAAAAATGTTTCCTTGTAAGTCATTTATAAAGTCATGCAGTTAATTTTGAAAGTGGTATAAGTAAGTAATTTTAACCTTTCAAAACCACATTTCCTTTTATAAATGGTTATAAATTTCACAATCATAATAAATACTTGTTTGTTAGCCCTACTTTACTGTCGAATATTCCATAGTACAAAAATATTTTTTAATCCTTTTAAATGCAAACCTCTAAATATCTCTAAACAAGGAAAATATGACTTATACCACTATCAAAATCAAGGGCTCAAATTTTGGAATATGATTTTGGAAAAATTTTGAACTCTATCACACTTTGGCAGCACTCGATCTTTTCATACAATTTTGAATTAGTGACAATGTTGAGCTTATGACATCAATACATTTGCGAATTTGATCTTTATGGGTATTAATTGTTTGCGGGTTATATATGTAAACCACGCCCCTGAAATAACCTTTAGCAAAATAGTGAAGCAACTTTGAATGACAATCAGTTAATTAAGTGATTACAAACGTGTTCGTTCAACAACTGAAATAGTTGGTTGTCTGTGTTAGCCTTATTGAAACCAGTTATGTCTGCCAACGTTATTCAGTTGCGGCAACGGAAAATCACTTAATATGTTTTGGTATCGTAAAAAATTCGCAGTGAAGGCATTTTATTTTTTATTGGCGTCAATGTCTAACACTTTGATGTAGCGAGACTATTTTTGTCACACTATGACCACTACGACACTATTGTTTTAGTCTATTGTCGGTTACGATACCGTGAGACTTCAACTTGACAGTCAAGTTACGCATAACGGCCTACGGCCTCTGAAGGATTCCGATTACCAGGAAATGCTGGTCGAATTTAACGGATTGATCTAATAATTTTTTTTGTTTTGTGATATGTGTTGTTTCCTAAATAAAGCTTTAAAAACTTATTTTTATTATAGAAGCCTTTGAATCATTTCTCTTATCTAAACTTTGTTTTTAATGTCTTAAGTTTCAATGATTTCGATTTTTATTGCCAAGATCTCATAAATAGTTAGTTCTTTATCCCTATAATTCTTTATTAAGAAGTAAAAATGCTATGTTTGGCCGTACCGAATCCAATACTACCCTCTGCCATCATGTATATGTGACCACATCGTGGCTTAGTCAAGCCCTTTTATTTGAGGAAAAAAAATATACGCAATTTTGCTTAGGGCGCCATTTTGGAATTTAATTTTTTCACAACTTTCTGTAATGGAGTAAGACCGTTGGTACTATATTTGTTTCTTATAGCCTCCATTTTACTTCTGATATTTCAATAGCGATTCTTTCCCGAATATTTGCTTAAGATTGATACCACATACAGATCTGTGTAACTTTGGAGGCTTCTAAAAGGTGATTTCAACCAGCGCACAGACAGATGGACATATGGACAGATAGACATTACTCAATCGGCTTCCCAGTTGTAAGCTTTAAGTAACAATTTACTTTATGGGATGGGAAGTTAATATTTAAGCAATTACAAACGGAATGACAAAGCCATATGTATATACCCTAAGCACCACACATGGAGATTATAAGAAACCTACTCACCCCTTTAAGTTGTTTTTATACCCTTCACAAAGTGAAAAAGGGTATATATAGGTTTGTCATTCCGTGTGAAATTTCTACAATTTTCATTTCCGACCCCATAAAGTATATATTTTCTGGAAGCTTATGAATAGGGGAGTCGATTAAGCTCTGTCAGTCTGTCCGTCTGACCGTCTGTCCGTGTGTATGTTGAAATCAACTTTTTGAAGCCCCCCGACATAGGTTGGACCCGGGTAAGGTATTAAAATATCAGAAATATTCGGGAGTAGATCGGTATTGAAAATCAGAAACATCGGTACATAAACAACTGAGATATGAGCAAAAACCCACGACCACCTCGATTTTTTTTCACAAAAACAACATTACAACAACAACATACATACATACAAACGTGTATACTGGTTAGAGAAAACGTGGAATCGAATCCCAGCTGAGCCAAAAAATTTTTTTTTTTAATTTTTTTTTTTAAATTGTTTTTTATTTTTTTTTTTTTTAATTTTTTATTTAATATATTTTTAATATTTTTTTAAAAAAATTTTTTTTATTTTTAATATTTTTTTAAAAATTTTTTTTTATTTTTTTTTGTTTTATATACATATATTATATATATAATAATTTTTTTTTTTAATTTTTTTTTAATATTTTTTTTTAATTTTTTTTTTTTTGTTTTTTTTAACATACATACGTGAATTTATAATTTTACAATGGGATGTTTTTATATATGTATGTACGTATTTCATATGGGATGAATGGTGACACAAACTACTGTTATTGCATGACTACACGTTGTGAAGGGTATATAAGATTCGGCACGGCCGAATATAGCGCTCTTACTTGTTATTTATATTTTGCTTGTCAATTATATTTTTATATATATTTTTTTTTTATTTAAACGCACATCTCAATAAGTTCGGTTGTTAAGACTACCACTCTAAATTGAAGGGTGGAGATTATTTTGTGAAAAGCTGTTTGTAATAACTTACAAATGAACACAAAAACACATGTTGTTAACAATATATTTTCAAGTGGCTTAAGGGTATTAGACATGATTTAAACATGAGAACTTTTTATTAAATAAAAATAAATAATCGAAATAAAAAATATACAAATCAAATTGCTAACAATCAGGATTTAGCAATAAAGAATATATTATTTGTTTATATAGTACACACATACATACATATATGTATTGTTGATATTTAGATTTTTTTACTTTTTATTTAAATACATGTGTATTTAAGGAATTTATTTAAATATAAGGCATTTTGAATTTTTTTTGCAGCCGCACCTGTTTGGTTTCGCTTAGAAAAAATAATAATGAAATGATATGAATAATCAAATATATTTTTTAAATTGCTTGCGGCTGAAATATTAAAATAAAATGTTTAAAAAAAAATTTAAATAAATTTATAAATATACTTTTGCTAGCAATTTGAAATTTTGTTCAAATGTCAACTACATGAAATGTATGACAAAATTTAAGTTCTTAAACTAAAGTATTTAAAACAAAGCTTTTGTAAAAAGTCAATTTAAATCATAGTTTGAATTTAGCTAAAAGTATCAAAGATTCTTCATAACTAGAATTTCAAGTTACAGTTACAAAAACATTAACAACTAACAAGATATGAGAGCGTAAAGTGCGTCACCATAATACCAGAGTAGGAAAAATGTGGTGAAGTAATTAGGATAAAAAGTACCCAAGTCATTGATCTTTATATGGATTCAACATAGATTGGACACCGAACTATAATGAGTTCAAATGACATAAGCTGAAACTGTTTTCCAGGCTGAGATTATGATAACTACGGAAGGCATTTAATGGATCAAATGGATTGATAACGGGGCTTCAGTTCCTATCTTTACGGTTATCCAATCAGTAATCAACACCTTAATGATCGAATATGTCGAATATGTTGAATATGTCCTCTTATGCTAGAGTGAGACAAACTTACATGCCAGCCGAATTCTTATAGGTGAAATTATCATTCCAGCATAACTTTACGTCTAGATGAGCCATCAATTTGTTCAGACTAGAACAAAACGTCGGCAGAGCCACTGTCACAAATTGTTCATATTCTTTGATATGAAGAAAACGTATGAAGTGTATTTTGTTGATATTTTTATGTGTCGTCTTTTTCATATTCAAAATGCCTTTTAATATCAGACATCATTGTTCGAACAAATGTTCTGATAACGCTGTTTAAACAAGAACAAGACATCGACAACAGCACACCAGGCAAATTCATGTGCGCACAAAAAATTGTTCGTTGTTCCAACAAATCGATGGCTGGTGTGGACCGTACGTAATGTCAAAACTTGTAGAATTCGCCTGGATTTCATTTACTTATGCAGAGATGGAAAATGAGATTTTGGTTGCGATATTAAACAATTAACTTGAGTGTACTCTTTTGATAATAGGTGTACCAAATTTAAGTATATTTAATGCTTTTGCACCATTTGTCTCACAAATATAAAACCTTTTTTAAATTAAATTTTATTAAATTAAACATATCATAACAACGTTTCCATCTCTGATATACGAATTGCCCTTTACAGAAAAATTCCCTTAAAAAGTTGCTTTGTTGTAATAATTCGCCGTTGCATATACCTGTATGAAAATGCCTTGCTTGCATTTAAATTGTGAACATGTAGAGGTATTATGGATACCAGGCCATCAAAGTATAATCGGAAATGAGGAAGATGACAAATGACCAAGAAATCGGATCATTTTTTAACAGTATTACCTTTTAGAATGTCAAAACCTTTTAGAGCTTTAAAAATTAACTTGAAGATTTAGCGATGCAAGAATACTTCTGAAAGCAGCCAAATACTATTGTCGGTAAGGTGACGAACATACTAAGGGGTGACCCAAACATTGAAAGATATTCTGAAACTATATAGGCCAACACTTAGGATATATTTAATTGCGGAAGCAGGTCAAATGGAGGTCAGAACTCTTTCCGCTCACATGGGACTGTCGGATTAAACGACATGAATAATATGCGAATAAAAGAAAAGGACTTTGGAACACTACCTTTACAAAAGTCTTGTATTTGGGAGTATTAGTATTTAACGCGGACACTCTGCCAAAATCTGGAATAACTAAAGAATTCAAATTGGAAATCCCTAAGGAACTACATCGAAGGGACTGGGTTCTTGAATTAGTAGAAATCTTGGCTGAGCTTAGGATTACAGTCCTGTAGGGTAATTTTTCATTATTGTAGAGCGCTCAACATGCCAATTGGTCCCACTTGTTTACCTGTCATAGGTTTGGGCTTTTAGTGCCACTGTTTTTCCATCTAACCTAAAAAACTAACTCTAATACTTCAAAACAACGCAACAACATTTTTCACTTAAAAAAATTCCGTTTATTTTTTACTATTAATATGACTTTTGTCTTTTCAAGGCCAAACTAAAACAGCCCTTTTGTGAATTTTTTTAAAAGTTTTTTTCCTAAAACAATTTTTGTTTACAAATGCCTCTTCAAAGTGGACTTTTTTATTAAAGTATTTCTATAAACAGCCCAAATGTATGCTTTGCAATTTGTTTCAATGTTTGCTTTTTATTTAAAAGTTTTTATAACACAAACAAAAGGAAATATTTTATTACAATTATAAACATAACTGCAATTTTGTTTTGTATCTTTTGCTAGTTTCATTTTGTAACATTTTTTTTTTGGTTTCCTTTGTGTATAGACATCCAAAAAGTATGCTTTAATTTTATTTAAACTTTTAACCACTTTACCTTTTAAGGGGTTTAGTTTCTTGTTATATAATGCATAAATTTTGTTTTATAAAAATGTAGAAATGTAAAAAAACTCTTGGTTTGTTATTTTTGTTGTTGTTGTTGCCGTTGTCTTCTAAAAGAAACTTTTCCACTTAATTTAACCTATTTGCTGTTGAAAATCAAGGATGTTTAATATAGAATGTATTTACTTGGTAGTAAGTAAATGTTTCTTGTTAACTCCACAATATCTCTTAATTTTTATAATATTTGTTAACATGTATGTTCAAGTATTTTAAATGACTTGACTTTTTTTATCTTTTGTTAAATGTAACAGAAGCACAGCATGTGAAATTTGGAGTAAAAATAGAATAAATTTAGATTTTAGTATTGTATTATACTTAGAGCAAACTTAAAAGATTATCAGATAAATAGAAGTCATCAGCCAAATGACAATCTACAGTAACTGTTCATTACACTGTTAACCTACTGGAGGCTTTATTTTAAATTGGTTTCCTTACAGCTCTAGTTCAGATTTAGTTTAGTACTAGTTGCGTTTTAGTTCGTTCCTAGTTTGATTTAGAGTTTAATTCTAGTTTGGTTTGAGTTAGATTTTAGTTAAGTTCTAGTAAAGATCTAATTTAGTATTGGTTCAAGTTCAGTTCTAGGTTAAATTTCAGTTTCTATATTTTAATAACAAAAGAAAACTTACAAATATATCATAAAAAAGTAAGGTAGAAGAGGAGCTCTACAGACTATATGGACCCATGTGCGCAAAAATATCGTATGTTCCATAAACAAAATTTTTCAGGAAAGCGTTTTTATTACTTTTTGAAAAAAATATAAAAACGTAAATAACACTGCTACATACGATAAAATGTACACAGTGTTATCGACATACCTCAAACAGTTATCGCTATAATATTTTATCAGCAGATGGATTAATGATGTAGAACTTGCATAAAAAAGTCGATTTTTAAAAAAACGTAACATACGATTATTTCGCGCACAGGGGTCCATATAGTCTGTAGAGCTCCTCTTCTACCTTTACTTTTTTATGTTACTGCTATATAATAGACACGGTTACATGTATTTTTAAATCATACAGACATGAAAATGTACTTTAGCAGGAACGTAAACACTATTTCATATATACCCAAATACGAGTACATATGTACTTATCCTGCTTATAAAGTTATATGTGGTGAGATATATGCTAGTTACTTTTAACTTCATATCTGCCCCTTTATCATATATCAAACAACCGATTTAAACATTAGGTTATGTCGTAGGAGCCCAACTAGTTCATTTGTATATAGTTAGCCAGGATACACTTATACAAGTGATGGTGCCAGCCCAGCTGATTTTTTTTTTGTGTCCCAAACTCCATATACAAAAAAAGAGAGTGACAAAGTACTCTCTATCCGCGCTATCACCTTATGTCCCTACAAGAAATGAATGACTGAAACTAACACATACAAAATGTTGTACTAACACTATTGTAGCAATTTAATATATAATTGCTGCTACAGGAAAAATAATGCGTATGCAAGAAAGAGACAAATAATGTATGTAGAAAATAAATGACACAGAACACTTCTTTGTTTAATATGTATTTATTAAAATGAGTTAAAGCATTCGTTTGTCCGTGTTGTTTGCGTGTTTGTCTACAATTAAACTCTTCTGTCTTGTCCGTCTGCGCAGCAGCCTAAGTCGTTCCCATAAGTAATCTGTAGTTATCGTCAGTCAAGTCCGGCTTCGTATCACCCAACATGTATGTTGATTTCTTGGCGTTTAAAATTGGAAAATTATTGTGAAAAATTTTTAATTCAGTGTAACAAAAAGTAATTTTTATTAAAAAATTTACAGTTCTTTCGACGAGGTTTTTTTTATAAAATACTCAAGAAATAAAAGGTAAGTACGAAAGGTAGCAGCCAAACATAAATATATACTTATATGCTTTTGCATATTCTCATAATTTTTACTTTTAGCAATTCCAGCCATGATACCAATGACGCTAATACCATGGATAAGGATTAAATTGAGCCCATCCAGAAAAAAGTGAAATGAACGTATCAATGGTAATAAGAAAGTTAATGTATTGAAATATATAATAATAAATAATATAAAAGATAATAGGGGGCGTTGCTATGCCCCTTAATGAATAAAAATGCATTCTGATTTTTAATTGAATATCAAGTGCAAAAAGCTAAAAATTATTACTTTTTTTAATGGGCGTGGCACTGCCCACTTTTCTAATCACGAAGTTGTATAGTCATAACAACTCAATATGTGTGCAAAGTTTCACGAAAATCGGTCTAGAGCAAGTACCTCAAAATTATAACATTTTTATGGGCGTGGCCCTGCCCACTTTTCTAATCACGAAATTATATAGTCATGACAGCTCAATATGTGTGTGCAAAGTTTCAGACAAATCGATCTAGTGCAAGGAGCTAAAAACTATCACTTATTTCTTATGGGCGTGGCACTGCCCACTTTTCTAATCACAAAACTATTTAGTCATGACAGCTCAATATGTGTGTGCACGGTTTCAGGAAAATCGGTCCAGTGCAAGTACCTCAAAATTATAACTTTTTTTATGGGCGTGGCCCTGCCCACTTTTTAAATCACGAAATTATAAAGTCATGACAGCTCAATATGTGTGCAAAGTTTCAGAAAAATCGGTCCAGTGTAAGTAACTCAAAATTAAAACTTTTTTAGGGGCGTGGCCCCGCCCACTTTTCTTATCACGAAATTATTTAGTCATGAGAGCCGATATGTGTGCAAAGTTTCAGAAAAATCGGTCATTTGCAAGTAGCTTAAAATGATAACTAATTTCTTATGGGCGTGGCCCCGCCCACTTTTTTTCACCCATAAACACTCCCTGGTATGTGTTCGGAGTCTATAGCTAACACACACACACACACACACAGAGTTTCACTTTTATATATATAGATTTGATTAGAAACAGCTGTGGTGTAAGAAGTCCAGATATATGTTTTGCAGTCGACAGAAGTAATAAGTAAGAGAAAGACGCAAAATCACATGTACACAAAAGTTTCAGTCATTTTTTTCACATTGCCCTTAAGAAACTAATAGAAACTTTAACCGATATATCAGTCACTAATACCAGTCATATAACCGGTCAAATGACCGACACTGTTCTTGTAGGGGTGGTAACACCATGTCTCTGACGAGATTTTAAACAGGGTCTTTTGGTTTTGAAATTTCAGGCTCTAAACACTACACTATTATTTAAAACTGATATTAATAAGATTTTTGTTTAAACTCTTAGATTTTGTGGTTTTCGAATGATGAATTTGTTTATTTTCAGTCATGGATGTTAAAAGATCTGTCACTTTTGCTACGGTCTAAATTACAACTACAACTAGTTATGTGACTGGTCCAAAACGTAACTCTGTAAAAATTAAGCTACAGAGTAAAACACACCCAACCAAAACTAAAACACTTTAACAAATAGTTGAAGATTAAAGACAATTTTGTCGTTATATCAAGTTGTCTTGCGAAAATATACCCAATTTGTTAGCACCGACATAGAAACAATACTCATACGAGTAAATAGTGCGAAAGACATACCTATAATCGTTAATTTTAAGTGTCGGAAAAAAAAATGAAAACAGCTTGTGTAGGCAGCATAAAATCTATGAAATTTTAAATACAACATATGCCATGTTACTTGCTTAGACAAGTAATTTGTGGAAAATACTTAAAATTTCCCCCAAAACTATAAAGATGTTGTAGTTGAAAATATGTAAAATTTATTCAAATTATTATGTCTTAACTAATCATGCAGAAAAACAATACGAATAATAAAGATAATTTTCAAATTGTTTTATATATGAACATGTCTACAAGACATTTTAAAATGTTTATACATAACTAAAAATCTTTTAAGACTTGGGGTGGGGTGGAGTTTGGTCTGGGGCTTTAAATTTTACGGAAGTTAGAATAAAATTCTACATACGTAGGTTTGATAATAAGGTTTGCTTTATACGACAACTAGTTAGACCCGGTTTACTTCGGTGGAACTAAACTAATCTCAAAGAGCGTGGAGAGTTATATATTTTTAAAATTATGTATAACAAATTCATTTTAAGTAAATTTATAGTATTTTACCAGCTCCCTGTGATAGCATATGAATACTATGGAAATTTTTTTTTTTTTTTTTTTCAAAACTAGCCGAGTGGAATACATATAAATAGAAATAAAAAAAAGTTACTCTAAACATGTTTGTGCGTTAAATTATTTAAATGATTTTTCTTACAGAGAGTAAAAGGCAAAAAAAATTTCGGGAAGGTAACCCAGTTAAAAAACTATTTTCTTTGTACTAATGCTACTTAAGTAAGTTAAGCTTTTAAGAATTTCTAATTCGGTTTACGTTATGTCTTTCGCTAGTTTTGTCTAAATTCGTAAATAAAATTTTTTGTTTAGTCCTGATTTATGTCCTAGTTTTGTTTCCCTAGAGTTAAAGGGCGACTTATAAAGGCTGATTTTTTAGCTATTATCTATTTGGCAACACTGGCTTAAACAGCTGACGCACGTTTCGTGTTTTGTTTCACTGTCAAACATCTTCAGTTTGGTCTATAATTTAACCATGAATCTTACAAACGAACAACGGTTGCACATTATTGAATTTTATTATCAAAATGCGTGCTCTGTTAAGAAAGTTCATCGCGCGCTTCTTATCGAAAAATTGTGTTCAGCGACGAAGCTCATTTTTAGCTCAAAGGGTACGTTAATAAGCAGAATTGTCGATTTTGGAATGAAGATCAGCCAGAAGCATTGCAAGAGCTACCAATGCATCCAGAAAATGTTAGTTTGGTGCGGTTTATGGGCTGGTGGCATCATTGGACCGCACTTCTTCAAAGATGATGCGAATCGTAACATAACTGTGAATGGTGAGCGCTACCTTGAGATGATATCCAACTTTTTTTTGCCCAAAATGCAAGAGCGTGACTTGCATGACATGTGGTTTCAACAAGACGGTGTCACATGCCACACAGCACGCCTAACAATGGACTTATTGAGAGGCGAGTTCGGTGAACATTTTATTTCACGTTCGGGACCGGTCAATTGGCCGCCTAGATCGTGCGACTTAACACCTTTAGACTATCACACATGCCCGCTTCAATTGACGCATTGGAAGACAACATTGAAGCATTTATTAATGAGATAGCGGCCGAAAGGTTGGAAAGAGTATGCCAAAATTGGACTAAGCGGATGGACCATTTGAGGCACAGTCACGGTCAACATTGAAAAAATTTTTAAACATTAAATTATATGGACCGTACTATCGATTCAAATAATGATTTCATGAATTTTTCTGAATTTTATGTGTTTTTTTTTTATTTGGACAAAAACTGTAATATGCCATACAAGATTACAAGTTCTGTTCAAATTTTAAACTGCAGCAAGTGAAATTTGTTTCTAATGTAATTTGCGTCACTTAATTCAAATCTACACTCGATTTTATTATAAATTGAGCGTATGTTTTAAGTTTTAATGTCAAGTATAAATCGAGGACGTTGCATACAATATTGTTACAGACTATATTTGATAAAAATTTTTACAGGCGATTATCATCATTACGTTCCTTGTCACAGACAAGAAGCAAACGTGCGAATAAGGGTTAAGGTTTTTTCAAGGCAGCGTGATTCATGTGTTTTTTATATTATTATATACCGCTTTACCGATGTTGGTAAAACAGCGTCGAAACAAAAAATTATTAATGTACTGGAACAGCAGTACTACAACAGATTGTGTTGTGTGTATATCAAATTGAGTTTTATAATAAGGTGTAATCTAGTAATGGAAATAATTAATAAAGTATAAGTTTTAAAAATCAATAAAATGCCCTTCGACTTTTATATCGTAAATTTTAAGCGTTATATTATGGCAATAAAACGAAACCATATTTATTTCAAGGACATAAACCAACGTTGTGCAAGGTTTAAACGTAAAAACATGTGAGAATAACTCTGGAATCGTCAGTAAGATTTTGTTAAATAGAAAACCATTTAGTTTGTAATAAAACTGATTTAATTAAAAAATTAAAAATTTTTGTTTTTTAAGATGTAATAAAAGATTAAAATATATTTCAAATAGAACAAGTCATATTTCGTCTTGAATCTTGGTAGACTCCAACAATTTAATGTTGTTGCATCTTTGCATATAGAGGTGTTACCAATCTAAAAATTAAAAGAAGGGATTGAGTGAGCCTCTAGAAATTGTTTTAGACTGGTTATTGGTCGAGAGCTCGTTGGTGATCATACGGTGGCTTTCCAATTGGGAAACAGAGACCAGTATCGGACTTTGGTCAAACACTAACGTTTCTGGAAGCATTTGTATTGCAACAGAAATAAAGATCGTTGTTTAAATGGCTAATTCTAGTCCTGGTGATAGAGTTTGGTCAGCCATTAACCTCTCGGGTCGCTGTTGCATTTCAATAGAGTTGCTTAATTGGCTATTCGTTAGACGAGAATTTACTTTGTTTTCCTTAGCATATTAAAGCCGATTCTGTCGCTGATTAGCCTCCTTCCTCGTAAAAAAATAAGATGACCATATATAGCCGTGATAATACTGTACGAAATACGTGCTCTCAGGTGGCTGGGCATCAGAAACTAAATTTGGTGGCAGGACCATCCTCAGATTATGGCATTCGGTGCCGGTGCTGATGTTAATCACACTACATTCACCGTTTTACAAGATTAAGAGCGCTCTGATATAGAAATGAGATGAAACAAGCCTATTGATATCATCAGCTGGCTTCTGTAGTCATCTATACTTGCGTATTTTCATTAATTGTGCGCATGATGTGTTTTGTGCCCTCAACGATAACTCTACGTTCATTTTAGTAAGGAACCAATACTACGTCGAGGTATGAAGAAAAATTAATTTAACATTACTGTTAGTAACTTTGAATTTGGATTGATGAATCAATATTTGATGGCCTCCAGAATTTATTAAGGATTCCGAATGATTGTTTAGCCTAAGCTTTTGTCAGAATGTTCTGGATATTCTTGGCATCTCCACCGAAAGTAGCAAAAATACTACATCTGCGTTTTGGTCTCATTAGCGTGAAGATATTCCTACTTGTAACAACTCATAGCTTTGACGGCGGCAGATAATTTTCGAGCAAGCTGCCGACAGAAAGTGCTAGGCACAGGTTTTGGTACATATGTTGCAAAACGTCTATTGCGGCTTTTGCTATGTGACACGTAGTGCAGTTATCTCAAAGATATTGTTTCACAGTGATAGCTAGCGCTCGTCATTAATTAAAAGTAAATCTTGTTGGAGTTCCAAAAATCTGCACTAAATAGTAATATTTGATATAGTTGTGTCCCATAACTGGAAATTCAGCTTGTTACTAATTAATGGCCAACACAACCTGAAAATAAGTTTCCCGTCTTTTTTAAATCCGCTATCAGTCCAGCTATCGTTCACTTTTATCTCCTTTATAGTGAGTTTCAATCAAGTTCAGTTCTAGCCACAGTCTTATTTTGATTCAGATCTTCTTCTTAGTCTTACATCCCCTTTAAAATGCTTCGTAGAATTCATGTTTGTTTGGTCTGTTAGTTTGTCTGTTCTTTTGACGTGTCTACATTTCAGCCAAAATATGTATGAATATAACATTTATATTTTCTTCTTCTCATTTGCAGTCCGTTTTGTTTTATAAATAAGTTTATTTGTTTACACTCTATTATAAGTTTATTGTTGTTTTTGTGGTTTGCTGTATGTGTGTTTGTGAAAAAGATTTTCTTTTGTTTTGTTCTAACCCAGTTGTTTTTGGGTTTTGCATCAACAAAGCAAATAATAACAAAATATTGTTAACGCTTCAATGAATTAGAAGCTTTTTTTGTTGTTGTTTTTTTTAATTTTTTTTATTGCTGATGATTTGTGTGAATTTGATTGTTAACCTTATTGTTAGTGTAAATGAACAGCCATCATAAAGATTTATTTAAAACAAGAAAAATTTGCTTTTGGGGTAATGAAATCGTTCATTTGTTTTATGGGTCTGTTCGAAGAGTTGCGGCTAAAGAGTGTTTTACATGAAATTAAACATCATTAAATCAAATGAACCCTGAAAATATGCTTTGATTTAGTTAAAAACAACAAACACAAACAACGATAACAATAAAATTAGCAAATAGCCTAAAAGTAGGCTATAGTTTCTTATTGTTATAGATTTTAAAAACGAGGGATATATTGTTTTGGCTATTTTATTTACAACATTTCATTTAAAAACAAATCATACTTAAAGGATTATTTTGATGAAAGTTAATAAAGGATTTTAATTCTAGGGGTTATAAAGGTTGAAATTTCAATTGTTAAAATTGATTTAGAAATATCTTACACTTCAAATATTGGTTTTAAATTAAATTAATTTCTTAATACTTTAAAACCTGTTCTAATTCCTTTCACGTTCCTTATTATTATATAATCATTTTCTAAAATCACATCTGTAATAGCACTTTCACTGCTAATTTAACCATACTATTACTTACAATTAATTAAGACTACAGCTAATTTTCCATGACAAATCCTTACAAAAGCAATCATTATGAACAAGCAACTCTTACAGCCTAACAGCCATACACTTACCGTCTTTTGGTCGGCTGTCTGTCCCAAAGCTATTTGTCCTATTTCTGTGGCTTAAATTCTTAACTCTTTAATTTTACCCCATGTTAATCATAACTAACAAACTAGCACCTCTTAATGACTTAGAGTAACTAAGATGCCACAAAAGGAAGCAAAAAATTAAAGAATTCGAGCAGTAAGACATCTTTAGGAAACTGTTGAAATAAAAAAAGTTTTTGTTCTTAACTAGTTCTCAGCGTAATTTTTCTTTTTATTGCGTGTAAATCCCAGGCAATTGAAGGCAGACAAAAAGACAAACAAAAAAAGTTTATATAATAAATGGCTTTTACAGGCAATATTCAACTTACAAGACCATTACAACCACAATAGAGAAAACGAGGAGAGGTAGAGAAACGATAACTATTTAATACTATAATTTATAAGAGCAGTGATTCTTAAGGGAAACTAGACTAGAGATAAATTGTAACTAAATTAGAATTTTACTGAATAAGAACTAATATAGAACTGTTGTAGAACTGAGCTAAAATTAAACTAAAATTTAACTAGAACTGAACTAGAACTGAACTAAAACTAAGCTAGAATTGAACTATAACTGAACTAGAACTGAACTATAACTGAACTAGAACTTAACTAGAACTGAACAAGAACTGAACAAGAACTGAACTAGAACTGAACTAGAACTGAACTAGAATTGAACTAGAACTAAAAAAGAACTGAACTAGAACTGAACAAGAACTGAACTAGAACTGAACTAGAACTGAACTAGTACTGAACTAGAACTGAACTAGAACTGAACTAAAACTGAGCTAGAACTAAGCTAGAACTGGACTATAACTGAACTAGAACTTAACATGAACTGAACTAGAACTGAAGTAGAACTGAACTAGAAGTGATCTAGAACTGAAACAGATCTTATTTAAAACTGAACTAGAATCGAATTTAAAATAAAATTAAAATAAAACTGGACGAGAATTTAATTTCAACTGAACGTTAACCAGAACTGAATTGGAATTTAACCAGACCTGAAAGAGAACTGGAATAGAATTGAACTAGAACTAAACTAGAGCTGAACTAGAACTGAATTAGAACTGAACTAGAACTGAGCTCGAAGCGCAGTAGAACTGCACTAGAACTGAGCCAGACCTAAAGCAGAACTGGACTTTAATTGACAATGAAGGGTATTATTTTTTAGTTTTATTTATTTACTAGAACTTAGCCATAACTAAACTGAAATTGAATTATAAACTAAAACTGAAATGAAATTGAACTAGAACTGAACAAGAATTAAGGTAGAACCGAACAAAACTAGAACTTTACCAAACCTAAACTACAGTTTTACAAAATGTAAACCAGAGCCAAACTAGGACTATACTGAATTTTAATCTAACTAAAACTATATTTTACATTTAAAATTTTCGCTTAAGACTCACTGCCCTAAAGCACATATACAATATATACATTTACAAATAAGTAAAGTCATATATGTATGCAGGAAACTGTTTAACTTTCCCGCCTGCAGACTTAAGGGTTACTGCACCGAGATAATTACAATATACATATAGAAGCAGGTCGACAAATCAATTTACAAGTGTTAAAATGGCAAATGATATTGTTTTTTTTACTTGTTATATTGCTGGGTATCGTATTGAATGTGGCTGGAGTGAATGTGGCCGGCCTAATGAAGCTAGAAAAAACGTCTCACCGAAGATACGCTTATTTATGGCCTAGAGTTTTTTAGTTTATTTGGGTAGAAAATAGAAAGAAAAATTTTACAAATATAGACTCCTTGGGAGGAAGAGAAAACTACTTAAAGACTACAACTTTTTAAGACCAACCAAATGAGAAGTGAGAGCATAAAAAAATCGATAGTGGTTTACAATGTAAAAGTAAATGGAGAAAATTTAAAAATTGCTTAATTGTCAATTTATAACATTATCGCAATTAAGGGCCTTATTGAGCTCAATTTACAATAATAAAAATTATTTTTAAATTGAACAATATATACTTAATTGTTTCACTTATTGTCTAAAACTCGAAATACAACTCTTGAGAAGTATGTTCAGTGAGAAGAAAATTCTATAGTTGGCATTTCTAATGTCAAACAAATAAATATACAAAAAATAAAAATTAAGAAAATGGAAAATGTTTTATGAAAATTTTAAAAAAATTATAAAATAAATTCAAATACATACATATAAATATATATATGTATAAATATAATTGTAAATATATTTTATCAACAGCAGAAACACTAAAGAGAAGGCATTATTTGATTTTTACAGCTATCAAATGATAATGGAGTAAGATAAATTGCGTATGTGTGAACACTTTTTTTAATTGCTCAATCAACACTAAATTTAAACAATTAAAAATATCTGTCTGAACAGGGTATAAGAGTACCTTACACAAGTAGCTTAAAATGATTTCAGACTACACCTTTTGAAGTTGAAATGGACAAAATATAAATTAACTTTGAGATAATACAAATTGAAATTGAGAAATGCAAATTAATATTGAGAAAAAACAAATTGAAATTGAGAAACACAAATTAATATTGAGAAACAACAAATCGAAATTTAGAAAAAACAAATTGAAATTAGGAAAATAAAAATTAATGTTAAGAAAATACAAATTCGAATTGAGAAAATTAAATTTAAATTAAAATTTAAAAAAGTGAAACGATTTTGACAGCTTATTGCGGCAATAATTGCTCAAACAATCAACAAAGCAATGATTGCGCAACAAGTTGCTATACATGGCAATTTGCAGTCTACACGTCACAATTTCTATGGAAGCAATCAAATTTGACAATTGAAGCAATAAATATTGTTACGTGTAGACCCCGGGTCTGTAAAAATTTGTTTGACCTCATTTTAAGAAATTTTCTTTGGTTCTGTACAGTTTTTTATTGATTTTTTTTCTGTGATACTTCTAGCAGTTATAGTTGTGCTTTCCTTTTGTTTATGAATCTTTGGAGGGAGATTGGGAAGGTAAGGCGGCCTATGTTCCTTTAAGGAACTAAATGATTACATTTGGGAATATTGTAAGTTTTTTAGTTGTTACAGCAGCAAAAACAAGTTTTAAAAAAATATTACAAAAAAATTAATAATAGTGTTTCTACTTTTTTTCACTAAATATAATATACTAGCATATAACTCGCTACTTCGTTAGCGCAGTTCTTACTATTTATTGAATACTCAGTTAGTTATTAAATATTTTTGGTACAATTTATGAAAATTTGTATCTCTGATTCAGTTTACTTAGAAAAATAAAAAGTAAAGTAAGGATATATCGAGCATATATTTTCTACCTAAACTCAAGATCAATGCTATTGAGTTTCAAAAATTAAGATTCATAAATTCAGAATTTGCAAAAGTGACCCTAATAATAACAAAATCAATAGTCCTTGATTGTACAATCCTATCTTTATAAACGTAGAAAATACAAAAAGTACCATAAAAATTCACAAAAGTACGTTTTTTAGTCGCCCATAACATTTTTAGTCTCACTTGGAATCAATGGTCCTCTATTGTACAATACTACCTTAATAAACGTAGAAAATACAAAAAGTACATAGAAAAGCGAAAAAGTAAATTTTTGGTTCAAGTTCCAAATTCCAAATTTAAAATGTTCAAATATCTATGTAACAAAATAATTTGATAGAAATTTTTTTTAAAAGTAAGTAAATCTACTTTTTTTTGCATAAAAGTAATTATGTTCTAAAAAGTACCAAACTCTTTTCCCGATTTTTCCCCTTTCTAACCTGTTATGAATGTGTTTAAATTTTTACTAAATTACATAATTTTTTATGTCTGGTGAATTCCCCATTTAAAATTTTGTGAGAATTGGCCGTCCAATTGGAAATCACATACATTTTCCGGAATTTTCCCCTTTTTGGTACCTTTTTTTGTCCTCAAAAAAAGTTTCAAAAAATTTCACCTGAATAATTGTCCCTATTCTATTAGGCAATAATAATAAAAAAATTTTGTCCCAATAATAATAATAATATTAGAAAAGTTTCTTTTAAAAAAAGTACCGAAAAAAGGGAAAATTTTTACCCCTTATGCATGTGAATTTGAAAAAATTCCTATTAATATTTTTTCACGGATTACTTAATACAGTATAAATTTTTTTCCTAGCTTTATTTGTTTGGAAGTTGCATAGGGTACCAAGAAAGTACCAGATTATAGTTTTTACCCGTTTTTTCCCCTTAGGGGTTGAAAATTCCAAAAAAGGCCAGACACCTGTCAGCTTATTTTTTGTACAAATTACAATACTTTTTCAATTTAATTTGTATAATTTTTAGTTTAGCAGATATAAGATTACCGATTTTACCCGTTTTTACCCCCTTAAAGTATGAATTTTCGAAAAACCCTTCTTAATGGAGCTATTGAACCGAGGAACCGATTGTCGAAATTTAATGTCTCTAGCTCTTTGCGTTTGGGCTGTGCGATGATGAATCAGCCAGTCAGCCAGTCAGCCAGTCAGTCACGTTACTCTTTTATATCGGGTGTCCCAAGTAGAACGCAATTTTTAAATTTTAAATAAAACACAGATATTTAAAAAAAATCGTGAAACTTTATAATATCGTAAAGTAGACAGAATGAGGTTATGTATGGAACAATATATCGTGCAGATGGCCGCCGCGGCTTTGCTGGCACACGCGCGATCTTTTA
Organism: Phyto melanocephala; assembly: GCA_941918925.1. Taxonomy (NCBI): domain Eukaryota; kingdom Metazoa; phylum Arthropoda; class Insecta; order Diptera; family Rhinophoridae; genus Phyto; species Phyto melanocephala. Next base: position 20,435,360 of record OW799236.1, on the reverse strand, counting down.
ATGAAATTTTTGCATAAATGCTGCGGTATTTCATTAATGCAGCGTCCAATTTCCTCTTTTAAGGCTTGAGTCGTCGTCGGCTTATTCGCTTTAACCATCAACTTCAAAAAACCCCAAAGAAAAAAATCTTAAGGTGTTATATCACACGATCTAGGCGGCCAATTCTACAAAACGCGAAATAACACGACCGGGAAATGACTGATGCAGCAATTGAATTGTTTCTCTGGCTGTGTGACATGTGGCGCCATCTTATGAAACCACATGCCCTCCACATTCATTTCTTCAATTATAGGCAAGAAAAAACTTTGGAGACACCAATTTGCTGAGCTCGGTGTCGAATTGAGGTGGATGGAGTTTGAGCGACATCGTCACGTACAGCACGACATTTTCGGTCGATCGACCTGGTCGAAGGCGCGTTGTTGTCTTTACATCACTAACAGACCCAGTTTCGGAAAATTTATCCATTAATCTCTTTACAGTTGACTCTTTTGGAGCATTATTGTGACCCCAAATTGATCGCAATTTGCGAACTGTAGCCGCAAAACTTTCATTATTTTGGTAAAACAATTTCACAATGAGAATGCGTTGCTCATTCGTGTAGCGCTCCATTTTTACTAACCTCGTACCTTCTACTAGCAAACAATAACAATTGTTTAAATGTCAAACAATGACACTTCGAATGGCGCCAAATTTAAAAATTGCGTTCTAGTTGGGACACCCATATAGATACATTTTTTATGTTATGACCGCTGCTCTATATGAATATTTCATTTGTGCATTTTTGTTATGATAAAGTAAGCATAAACATGTGTAGAAGTGTATATATTTGTTTCTCTCAACATTAATGGAACCATAAGTCAAGGTCCTTTATTGTATTATCACTATTTTATGGACTTACATAGATAACAAAAATAAAGTACAAAAAAATAGTATAAAATTAGATATTTGTCCATATGTAATATGCACTTAGAGTTATAACTACGTGGGTGGGCTTAAAAGTACATTCAAAACGAAATATTCAAAGAATGGTGTTACAGATGAAGTACAACTTAAAAAAAAACGTTTGAAATCTACGTGGAAGTTGTGTATATATAAAAAAATTATCTTCTAACGACCCTCCATTATGACCTTGTTTAAAACCAAATGCTTGGTTAACAAAATTTTACCATAAGAAAATAATAATAAAAAAAGTTAAACTAGTATTCTTGGCATTGCCTGCTTTTATATGTATATTTTGTGTTTTACCTGTAAATGAGTTTTTTTACACAATAACACTACATTATGTGGGTTACCTGCCACACAAAAGCCAAACACAATCTCACCCATACAAAGATAATCTTAAAACGCTCCCTACACCTGCATACATTAAAAAAAAAATACTTTGCAATTATCATTATTTCTCGCATTAACCATGATGCAGGGAATCATGGTGGTTGTTTACTAAAAGCAGTAAAAATTAAACAATTCCGGAAAAAAAATAATAATAAAAAAAACAACAATTCATGTGCCGTGATTTCCGTTTTGTACCCATAGTCTACACGAGTGCAAAAACAGTAACAGCGACCAGACCAAAACACAAATGTTGGTAGAATGAATATAATCATGGCAAATTACAACTGTATCATGTTGTGATAATGTTCTAGCCATGGTCACTTGTGTGTCACACACACAGCTAATGCATGTCCTGTTACCTTCTGCCCACACAATTTAATAATGAACCTCTAACAAATTAAGTTGAAATGTATTAGAAGTGTTGAGAGCTCTCATTGACTTTGTGATGTTGTGTATGAATTATTTGAAATTTTACAAAGTGAATATAAATAGCCCTGGAATATGTACAGAAGTCACACAACCTTTTGAAATAATTAAGTAGCAGATTAGCTGGAGAAACGTTTTTGTTATTTTTTTCCTAAAGGAATAAAAAGATTTGGTTAAAGGGATGCTAATATTGAAAAATATTCAGTTTTGCAGAGATAAAAAATCTACTGTATTTTTTCCGTAAATTTGTAAACAAAAAGTTTATAAACTTATATAAATTTTTTTTAGTAGAAGTTTGTAGCCAATTATGGCCTAGAGGCTTGCTTGCCAAAATTTAAATAAATAAATAAAAAAAGTGTAGCTTCGGCTGTGTGGCACGTAGCGCCGTCCTCTTGAATCCAAATGTTGCCAATATTCTCCTCTTAAATTTTTGTGAACAAAAATTCGTTCAATATGACCCGATAACGATCGCCATTGACTACGGCCACTCGTTTCGAAGAAAAAAAACCCAATAATGCCTCTGGTCTAAAATTCCCATCAAACAGTGACTCGTTGTGGCTGTATCGGCTTTTCAATGTATGCGTGCGGTTTTTCTGTGCCCCAAATGCGACAATTTTGCTTGTTTACATACCCGCCAAGATCAAAATGAGCTTCATCTGAATAGATGATTTTTTTTTTTGTTAAAAGCGGCCAAAGTAATGTCGCAATATTTCCCAGCGTTGTTCAAGCGTATACACAACCATATTCGATTAGCGGAAGGATAAAACTAATGATCTGTCAAATCAGACATGAGCTAAGTGTTACCATTCACGAAATAAGCACTAGTTGAAAAAAAAACGGTAGATGGCGGATCCTTTACAAGTTTTTTTTTTCTATTAAGTATCAGTATATATAAAATATACTCAGGGTTATAAACAGCATCATTCAGGCAAATCTTAAGAGTTGCAGGCAAACCAAATTTAAGTTTTCTATTAATTAAGTTTTAAGAACTTCTAGTTAACTTTTAAAGTTGTTTTTTTTTATAATCATTATGGATTTTGACTTTATTGGCTTAAGGCGTAAACAATTTAAAAATCCCCACGTAGAAAACTTCTTCAGATCATACTTATATCTAATTCCCAAATTTTTTCAGTGATTAATTCCTTGGAGCAACTAAGATACCACTAACGGTCATCAGCATACATATGTAATTTAGGAAATAGTAGTTGTTGTGGTAAATCAATAGCATATAACGAGTTTGGCAACGGTCCAAGTATGGAACCGTGGTGGAACACCTCTTGTAAATTGAAGCTGACGTGAAATTAAATCACCGCTTATAACCGATTGCGATGTACTAGAAAGGTATGAGGAGATCAGTCAAACAGCAAGCGATGAAACATTAAATAATTTTAGGCATAACATTGAATGATGCACAGTATCAAAGTCCTTATAGTGGTCCAATAATACCAAAAATTATATTCTTTACTCATCTAGATTACTACGAATAACCTTCATGACATCAGATAATGCTGTGATAAAACTACGTTGAGGTCTAAATCCTGATTGACGATCACTAAATAGTTTATTGTCCCTAACATATTCATATATTTGTAAATGTTATTAATGTTTAAAAACTTTCGAAAAAGAAGAAAAAATTGCTTTTGGACGATAGTCAATTCCTGATTTTGGCACCGAAACAATTTAGACACCGAAACAATTTTGGCATACTTCCAACAAATTGGAAAAAGATTGGTTGTAATTATTGTGTTAAAAATGTGAGTAACAAATTTGATTATCCACGGCAAAATATTTTTTTATAAAGTTAGGGTTTATGCCATCAAAGAGGTTTTATGTTTTGCCTCAAAATTTCAACCTTTAAATTTTTTTTTTGTTTGAACTCATTATTTATTTATTGGATCTTTCTATATTAAGAAAATTACAATAAGTATTAAAATCTTAAATTAACTAATTTCTGGATCTATTGCCATTGCAATAGAGACTCCAATTTTCATTGCATAGTGGTCATCATTCTAACATGTCCGCGAGGGCCAATGTGTCGATCCTCCTGAGTCGAGTATGTCCATTAAAATACAATAGATTCTGTGCGAGAGGGTTTGGATGAGTTTCCAGTTTTCGTACATATTTTGAGCAGAAGGTTTTTATTTCGTCGCGAACAAATGGAATATTGAGGTCCTTGTGAATATTCGCGTTACTAATGTACCACGGGTCTCCAGTAATAAGTCGCACTATTTTGTTTTGCCGTCTTTGTAGAAGCAGAAGCTGTTCCCCATAGTTGGATTCCAAAGATCCATATTGGCTTAATGATAGCTTTGTAAAGTAGAACCTTGTAGCTTAGGTTGAGAGCAGAATGAGAACAAAGAAGCCACTGAAGTTGTAGTGTTTTGAGTTTGAGTTGTATAGATTTGGATTCGATATGTTGAGACCAGGTAAGGCGTCGATCAAGGTATTTACCAAGATATTTTATATGATTTTGCTCTGGGATAGTGATGTTATTTATCTTCAGGTTAGGACAGTTTCCCTTTTTCAAGGTGAAAGTTACATGTGCGCACTTTGCTGGGTTTACTTTTATTTTCCATTGGTTAAGCCATTATTCGAGTTCTTTAATATGATCCTGCAGGCAATTAGAAGCAATTACTGGATTTTTATCTATGCTTATAAATGCTGTGTCGTCTGCAAAAGTTGACCTGTGTATCAAGTTATTAGTGGGCATATCTAATGTATAAATTATATACATGAAAGGACCAAGTATACTGCCTTGGGGAACTCCTGCTGCGATTTTTCTTGAGTCTGAGATATAGTCTTTATACTTTACTACAAATGAACGATCCAATAAATAATTTCGTAGTAGTTTGTGGGTATTTTGGGGTAACAAAGAACCTATTTTATGTAGAAGCCCATCATGCCAGACCTTGTCAAAGGCTTGAGAAATGTCTATGAAGAGTGATGAGCAATAATGTTTGTCCTCAAAAGCCTGTCTGATAAGATTAACTGTGCGATGAACTTGTTCTATTGTGCCATGATCTTTTCGGAATCCAAATTGATGAACGGGAATGATGTGTTCGTTTAAATATGGGGTCAACGCATTTAAAAATATTTTCTCAAAGAGCTTTGATAAAATTGAGAGTAAGCTTATCAGGCGATAAGATGACACTTTGCTAGCGTCTTTACCTGGCTTAGGTATCATAATAATTTCTGATATTTTCCATGATTTAGGGTAGAAACCGGTTCTTAAGATGGAATTGAATATGAATTAAATCAGCTTTAGGGCAGATGTTGGTAGTTCACGTATAATTTTTCCTGAAATTTTGTCCATGCCAGGGGATTTATTTGTTTTCAGTTTTTTGACTGCTGAAGTTAGGGACGAGAAACGAATTTTCATTGGGGAAACAACAAGAACTTCAATATCTGGTAAAGTTGTGCATGAGCTGGAAATATTAGGCGTAAATAATTTTTCGAGATGATTAGCAAAAACTTCAGCTTTGTCTTTATGGGACCAAGCCCAGTTACCATCGCTAAGCCGAATTGCAGGTTCGCATCTAATTGGGGTTTTCAGTCTTTTGGTGGCCTTCCAAAGACTATAATTCGTGAATTTTGTTGCGTCTAAACCTTCTATATATGCTTTTAGAGCTGATTGTTTGTTCTCCAAAGGAGAACTATGAAGGGTTCTTTGACAGTGATTAGGTTGTATTTTCAAGGTTGGCGAGCGGTGTAGTTGCCACTGTCTTTTAAATGTTATCTTTTATAAGTTAACAAAGACCGTGATTCAGAAAAGTTACAAATTGTGTGATATCTCTTCAAGAACCATTAAATGCAAAGATGGGATAAAACGATATATGTCAGACTCTATTATAAGACTTTAAAATATATAAAACCCTATTTAAGTAAGTTTGATTCTAAATACAAGTTTGAAGGCAGAAAGAAGGGAGGACACCCTCCAGCGGCACTCTATGCCACTGTTTTTGCTGTTTATCTCGGAGACAGAGGTATTAAATATGAAGTGTAAATTGGATAGTAATTGAAGTATGCAAATCTTTTTCATAACGGAATTTATTTAAGCTGCTTCCTATTTCTCCTCTTATCCGCTTGACTACCTACGGTTTCTAACATATTATTCAAATATGAGTTGGCTACTCTATCGCGCGTGTAGCTGAAAGAAATTTGTGACTTTCTGAAATACTTATCTATATTTTTAATGTCCCAATTGGTCAATGCTTGCATCCTTGGCTGTAAGTACAATAAAGAGCTTCGTGGAGCCAGATATTTTTTATTTGATAAAGCACTGGTAAAGACTTCCTTATTAGGGCTATGGCTAGACTTTGAAACTTTTTTTTGCTACCAGACTTCTGCACTATTCTGCCATAATGGAACACAAATCTTCTTGACCCTATAACCCTAATAAGTCGAGTTAACCCATTAACAGTTGTGACGTTGTTTACATTAGGTAATATAATAACGGGTGTTATGACAGTATAGCCTGTCGTATACCTGCTTCAAACAGTCAGAGGTCGTGGGTCTTTTTAGTGGATTACAAGAGTAAAGATAAGACTTTAACAAGCTTAAGAAGATAAGTTCCGTAAGCTTTCGTTGCTTGACCCTTAACGCTGTTCAGCTTCAGTTAGTTTTCAATCCGGTTCTACTTCAGTTTTAGCTCATTCGTTCATTTAGCTTCAGTCGAATTTTATTATATTAAATCCGCTTGGGCTCAGATAATTACTTTATTATACAGATACAATATTTTTTCCCCTTTTTATATGAAATTGTCAAGTACTTTACTTTCGATTATACTCTTGCATTGTCCATCTTCATCAAAACGTTTTGATACATTTGCGTTCGTTAAACACCGGCAACTGTTTAATGATGGGATTTTATATTTTCATCTTTTGGCAATGCCCTTATAATGGGTGGCAATTATTTTGTATTTCACTACGTGCGAAACGTCAAGTGGAGTCTGTACGACACCGTTTTTGGTGCCTCTAAGGATCACTCTAAGAAGAAAGCAGTAGTAGATCCACACCGTAGTCATGAGATATCTCAGTAGATTATATAGCTTGATCTCAGATATCTCAGAGAGGTCATAATTATTTGTTTGTTTGATAATAGAAAATCAATATCGCCTTCTCCAAATCCCTACAGCTGCGAAAATCATTCACGGTAAGTCCAAGTCGACTTGCATGTTTTCCTAACATCCAGTGACCGGCGAATACCCACAGCAACTTCGACAGGTCCTTGCGAGTTCGACTGGTAAGATGTGAGTGGGACTGATCTTTAAAGAGGACCACATAAGCCTGGCCACTCTACGTATTTTTAGTGCACGCCATCGGTTCTAGGCTTTTCCAAGAAAGTGTCTGGAGATCTTGTTTTTGATAATCCCTAACGGCATGGCGACTGCATTTGTGTAAAAGATATCCAAAGCGAAAACTGGAAAATTGTTTTAAACAATTTATCTTATAGAGACAAAAATGCATTTAACTCAAATTTACATTTGTTAAATGTTTTGATTTTAAAGAAAGTTTCATTTTCTTTAAAATGAAATGAAATTCTTTACAGGCAGTTCACTATAGAGAAGTTTGACTGTAATTTAATTTCTTCCACCTTAACACTCTATTTATTTCTTAAGTTTATAAATCTTAAATTAAACTAAAATAAATCATAAAAAGACTCTACTCCATTTTTATAATAAACTAAATATTTTATAAATACATGAACGTAGCTTGAATATTGTACTAGAGGGGGAAGGGAGTGGTAACAACAGAAGACATTAGTAATAATATATATGAAATCTTATGTGCAAAATATTTATAAAAAAGCGAAAGGGGGGCTTAAATTTCTAGCAGTTGGATGCTAAACATGCCTACCTACCCCACGGTACAAATAACTCCTTTCGGTTAGACAAAAAAAAAACAGATTTTTATGTGTTTGTCACAAGTTCAGAAAAAAAATATGTATAAACATAAAAGAAACAAGTAAGAGCGCTATATTCGGCCGTGCCGAATCTTATATACCCTTCACAACGTGTAGTCATGCAATAACAGTGGCTTGTGTCACCATTCATTCCATTTGAAATACGTACATACATATAAAAACATACATATATAAAAACGTCCCATTGTAAAATTATAAATTCACGTATGTATGTTAAAAAAACAAAAAAAAAAAAAAATTAAAAAAAAAATATTATGTATATAATATATATAAAACAAAAAAAAATTAAAAAAAAAAATAATAATAAAAATATAAATAATATATTTAATAAAAAATAAAAAAAAAATAAAAAAAAATAAAAAAAAAAATTAAAAAAAAAAATTTTAAAAAAATTAAAAGAAAAATTTTTTTGGCTCGGCTGGGATTCGATGCCACGTTTTCTCTAACCAGTATACACGTTTGTATGTATGTATGTTGTTGTTGTAATGTTGTTTTTGTGAAAAAAAAATCGAGGTGGTCGTGGGTTTTTGCTCATATCTGAGTTGTTTATGTACCGATGTTTCTGATTTTCAATACCGATCTACTCCCGAATATTTCTGATATTTTCATACCTTATCTGGGTTCAACCTATGTCGGGGGGCTTCAAAAAGTTGATTTCAACATACACACGGACAGACGGTCAGACGGACAGACTGACAGAGCTTAATCGACTCCCCTATTCATAAGCTTTCAGAAAATATATACTTTATGGGGTCGGAAATGAAAATTGTAGAAATTTCACACGGAATGACAAACCTATATATACCCTTTTTCACTGTGTGAAGGGTATAATAAAACGAAGAAAATAAAACAAAATATAAAAAAAGAAACAAATCACTAAATCTTTTAATGAATTATTATATGATCTTTAAACCCATAACTTGTTCAAGCTTTCCATGATAAATAGACTAATAAAAATCATAAAAAAATTTGTTATTGGCCATAAACATCCTGCAGCAAAAATAAAGAAAAAGGGTTCATAAAACAAAACCAGGCACACAAAACAAAAAATGAGACAAAACAAGAAGAGTCGAGTGGATAGAAAATGATAGAGAAAAGGAGTAGCGTGCAACCAGCTACAATGGCTGGTTAAAATGAACTGCAGCAACAAAACTGAAATATAATGGCACTAGAGCTGTAATGGAACTCATTTATAACTGAACTATTTATAACCGAAGTTAAGTAGAATAAATCTTGAAGTGTATTACAGCTAAATCTAAACAAGAGCGGCAAGCTCAAAAATTCTCATGTTCATAAAACTGGTATGAAACATACCGAAATAGCGCGGCGGCAACGCTTTGCCCAGTTCGAAGAGAATCTTTTTATTTCTATTTTAATGTATGAAGTTTGACATTTCAAATAAATAAGAGAAGAGAGAAAATTGTTTTTTATCTAAAGACTTTGACAGCTGAAATTTAAAGTAAGAGAAGAAAAAAAATAATCAGCTGACAAAACAAGACTACCTGATGTCAAAATATTCCTTGGCTTTGCCCATGGTGTTATTACATAAGGTGATAGCGTAAAAGAGAGCAATTTTTTCTCTCTTTTTTTATGGCACTGAAACCTCTCTTTTTATATAGAGTTTGACAAACAGTGGCTCACAAAAAAATAATCAGCTGGGCTGGCACCATCATCTGTTCAAGTGTACGTACCCTGGCTTTGCCTTTGGAAAATCCAATTTTGACAAGGCGGTAGGTAGCGAAGTTGGCTGCAGTACTACTGATGTTTTTTTTTCTTTTTTAATTGTTGAAAAGTAATGTCATTTTAGGTTAATCTAGTTAGTGAGTTTTGTTAAAAAACATAAGTGAAAATTACTGTTCATTACGCAACGTTGTAGCTCTCCGTTACGGCCCAGCAGAATATTACGCAACGCCTGCCACTCTTGTTTAGGTTGGTCTGTCAAAACTAAATTAAAATGGAAAATCAAACTAGAAATAAAAACTTCTGTATGTACTGTAGGGTACTATAGCTTTGAAATATTTATGAGTCATAAACAAAATTAATTTAGATAAATTCTGTTTTTGGAACAGGACTTTAAGAGCACAAAGGAAATGGTAGCTGTGATTTTAACACAATAAAAAAACACTTGTTGTTTGTTAACATAAACGCCTTGTATCCTGTAAAGAAATTACTTTTCTTTTTCTTTAAGAGAGTTTGTCAACAAAATCAACAAATATTTTTAAAAACTTTTTTTATTCAGAGAGAGAGACACTGAAGAAGAATTTAAATTTTCCAATTTCTATGCAAATTTTCTAGTGTTTCTTTTTTTCTGTGGTCTATGTATTTAAAACAAGTGTATTTTTACTTGTTGCTGTCTATTTTTAAGTGGTAAAAATTTTTTTTTAATTTTTTTCTTTAAATTGTTCCAGTAGTCAGTATGTAAATGGTAGTAAGATGGTTGGTAAAATGAATGTCTATTTGACTTGCACCATTTGTTTTTTTTATTGTTTTTTTTTTTTTTTTGATTAAATATTTTTGTTTTCTGTCTAAATGTTTTTGATTTCTTAGCCAAGTTGCCGTTTTAAATTTTTTCTATTTAAACTTTTTTTGTTTTGAGGTTTATTGATTTATGTTGCGAGTTGTTCAGTGTCGGTTTGAGTTTTTCTGTTGAAAACTCTTTTGGCACTTTTGGTGTCAAAGTGGGTTTTTGCTTAAATTTTTATTTGTTTGATATTTTTATTTCTTGAACAAGTGGTTTTGACAGATTTCTGAATTTCTTGGTGACCGCTCTATACATCAAAATTGCATGCTTACACATTTACATTTGTAAAATTGTAAATTCAATTACCATGTTGTTAAGAATTTCAAAATAAATGGAATTGTTGTACAAGTTAAAATGCTAATATTTAAATTTTTTTAAATGTTAATTAAATTAGTTTTAATATAACAAATAAACCAAAAATATTTATAAGGAGCTGTTAAGTTAAAAAAAAAAAAAAATATAAATTTATTTTTTTAAATTTTTTTTTAACTTTTTTATTGTAAGACTAATGTTTTTAATTTATTTTGGTTTAATTTATTTTTTTGGTTTAATTTTATTTTTGTATGAATTTTTTAATTTTTAAATTGTGTGAAACGAACTTATAGCAAAATAAGTTGAATACATAAACATTGCTTATGTTACCCTTCGCACGGGATTGTAAAAGGGAATACCGTTGGTCACAGGTAGGAATACTCTAACTCAAATAATTGTAATTGGAGAATGCTAAAACGTAATAGAAACTGTATTTTCATAATGTAAGTAATTTCTTTTGTAAAATTGTTTGTAAAACTATTACACAGAGCAACAAAATAACACTTTTTTTGTTGCATAAAGTTTTTCCACTGTTGTTTACTAATTTGGGTGCGCTGATTTCAAATCTACCTTCAGATTTTTTGTAGCAGCTCTAGTTAGTGGGATACAGGTACCGTCCTAAATTTACATAAGTAGTCGATAGTTTATATCAATAGCGCTGTAACTTAACTAGTTCCTTTAATTCATTTCAGTATGTCTTCCTCAAGAAGCACGTGTTTGAATAATCCTGATTGTTTATGTTCCAAAAATTTCGTTTAAATGTATTGGACTTTGTAAAAAAGGCATACTTGGACTACTTTGGGCTTCCGTTGCCGTCAAACTCTAAACCTTGGATACCAAGTTTGGTATGTAAAACATGTGTTGAATCTTTGCGACTGTGGGCAAACAAAAAAAGACTCACTTTTAAGTACAAAGCTCCTATGATTTGGCGTGAACCATCCAACCATCATGACAACTGTTATTTCTGTGTAACGCAAATCATAGGAATAAACCTAAAAATTGCTCTAAGTGGATATATCCAAACTTAAAATCTGCCATAAGACCAGTGTTGTGTATTAGTGACACATCAACACCACAGCACCCATGTACATCTTCGCAAAATTCAGACCAGTGCAGCGGACAAACCGAAAACGACGACAGTGGTACGGACAGTGATTTTTATTACTAGGTAGTCCCCGACCACTAAATCAAGATGATCTAAATGACTGGATCAGGGACCTTGGACTTTCTAAAACGGCATCAGAAATTTTAACTTCCCGATTGTTACTACCGTAACAGTGAAAAGGATTTACAGCCGAGCTAAAGCTGAGCACTGGACAAAAAGAGATTGACCCTCTAGAGAGGCTTTGATTCCCTGCAAGCAAAATGTCATTAATGTTCCACTAGTATCAAGATACCGATTTATATTGCCTCCTTTGCATATAAAACTGGGGTTGATAAAACAGTTCGTAAAAGCTCTTAACAAAGATGGCTCATTTTTCAAATACATTGTAAAAGTGTTTTCAAAATTGAGTAGTGAGAAAATCAAAGGTGGTATTTTCGATGGCCCACAAATCAGAAAGTTGATAGATGATAAAATTTTCATCAACCATATGATAGCTGTCAAGAAATGAGAGTTTGTTTGGGTAGTGAGGAATTTTTTTGGCAATAGGAAATGTGACGGCTACATTCAGAATGTTTAACAGTTGCAGATACACTTCCAGCGGCCTATCTTCACAGCCATCTAGACTATTTTCCTGAAAATCTCGGTGACCTAAGCGAGGAACAAGGAGAGCACACTATGGAGGAGAGGTATCAGGGGCACTGGAATGAACATATGATGGCTGATTATTGTTGGAGCATTCAAAATAGTCAAAACAGCTTACTCTAGAAAATGCAAAAAAAGGAAATTTTATTCAGAATAAATATATAATATAATAAATTTTTTAAACTTAAACTATTTATGTGCATTTTCAATGAAAAATCCTGTCACTTCATAACTCCAAAACAAGAGCTGCTACATGAAAACGGCATATATTTTTTTGAAATCAGCGTGGAAAAACTATTCAGATTCATGTTAAAGCTCATGCTGTTTTCCAGTGTTATTTTTGAAACTATTAAATTAAGTTTTTGTGTCAAGGTGTATTTGTGTGAAATTTTTTTAAAAAACAAAAAACTTAATTTCATTAAAAATACGAGTTAGGGCCTTTCTACTTGTAACCATAAATATTTAAGTTTGTCATTCCATTTGTAAGTTCTACATTATTATTATTTACGATTCCCTTAAGTATATATGACTCCTTATGGGGAGAGAAGCAGTTTTAACAGTGTCTGTCTGTCCGTCTTTCCGTTCATATGAACGTTGAAATCAATTTTTTTAAGCCAACATAGATTCCACAGACTTTGTTGTAGTATCAGTTCATAAAAAATACTTTAAAAAATGTTGGTATTGGAAATCAGTAATTATGACCAACAGTTACGAACAACAAAATTCTCTTGAAAAAAAGCCAAATAGCACTCCTTCTTATCATGTTAAAATATATTTAGATAATTCATAAAGTCTTTAAATATTTTACTCATTTTTGTTACACACGAGTATTGTTATTAGGGGCCACATTATGTCCTCTTTAAAGACATTGTTATAATGAAAATACACTTTTTGACATCTTTGTTGTTTATTTCCATTTATCCAATTTCCTAACATTTCACTTGTTGTTTAAATCAAAAATTTATAAAATACAAAAACAAAATTAGGACCATAGTGTATTATATGTAACCTTCTACGCCAGTGAGCTACAACATTTGTATTCATGCAATTTTATGGCTTAAGAAATTTTGGCGAAAAAAGGAAATATAAATAAACTGCCTTATTAAATGATTTATAAAGATTTATAAAGATTAAAGATTTATAAAACTGTCCTTATTTTTAATGAACATTTCACAGGAAAATATTTTATAAATCTTAAATAGTTTTCATGAACAAAACACAAAAAATCTGGTAAAAAATCCCCGGAAATCCCCCCGGTTACATACACACACAGTCAAATTTAACCCTTTATCTGGCAACATGTCATTTAAAGTGCAAATGGTATTTTTCTATTACTCGTACTAAAATAAAAACTTATATTTATTCAGAAATTTTTAAAAAGTTTGTGCTTGTTTATTGTAAAAAACAGTTGTGTTACAGAAATGTTACATTGCCTGAAAAGTATTTAATACTATATGATAGATGAAATACACAGCGGCAGATATTATTTTTATTATGACACAATATAACACCACATTTTTCTTATAAAATTTGTGACATGCATTAGCAATTAAGCATTTTGCACCGCATTCATTTTTCCGCCCATAAGAAGTCATCCGATGTTGCTTGACTCTCATTTTTTTCTAAATGAAAAACTTCGATTATGTTTTTTGATTATGTTTACTTGAACCTTAAGAATTTTATGGGTCAAGTCGAGAAGACTATATCGGACAAATGAGCGCCGTCACAATTGATTGATATACGGGCTCGTTTTATGGCATTTTTCATCACTTCGGCGAGAACTTCGGGCGACAGATTCTTGCAATCGTGTCGATTGTGGGCTTCCAGGGTCTCGGGCTTTTTTTTTTAATATACAACACTCAGGGGATGTCCCCTATTCATGCATGCATTGTGTTGGTATCAGGAAAATAGGTTATGGGGAGGAGGAGAAAGGGAGTAGTGTTTGTGGACATTTGATTTAAACTTTTCCAGATTGTAAATGGCTGGAAAAACTTCAGCGGGGAGTCTGTTCCACATACGTTCACGCAAACACGGGAGTTCAAAAGACCCAACACAAAAAAGTTTAAAACGATTGAATCGGATGATTTTGCGGGCCAATGTAAATAGCCATAACGAGAGATGAGGCGACCCGGTAAAGCCGCCTTCAGAATATCGGTTGTGACTAGCGCAGTATATGCCATAGCTCCGTCCTGTTGAAACTACATGTCCTTCAGTCATAATTCGTTCAATTGCGGCAGGCCACCGTCCACTGTTGTCATTTGACCAGCGGCGTCCTCGAAAAAAAATGGCCCGATGACTCCTCCAGCATGAACAGCGCACCATGCAGTCGCTTTGAGCGGGTGTAATGGCAATACTCGTGGAAGCGATAGCTTTGCTTATTCACGTGCCCGCTGAGGTGAAAGTGAGCCTCATCGCTCATTATGATTTTGGTCGAAAAATCTTCCACTGCGGCCTCGAGATTGAGGATGTCCTGGGCATAGGTTACATCGTTTTATGTTTGTTCACTTCTATTCTACATTTGTCTAGTTCAAAAATATCAAAACAGATTTGACATTGGCCGCCGTTTGCAACAATAAGATCATCTTTCAATAGGGTGATTTCTTTTGGCCCACCTTGTATTACTTAGCTGCACTTTTCTTTTTGTACAAAAGTCATGAGTTAAGAAGTGGTAAAAAAATCGAACTTGCCACCTTTTACTATGGAACTGAATTTTGTATCTCCCCGTAATAGCGTCAATGAGATCTACACTTCTCATGTGCGCATTATATTTGCCAACAATAGAGGGACGTTTCACTTCAATATGCTTTTTTTGAGCTTTGTCATACCTTTTTACTGGACGTTTTTTGGAATTTCACCAATGAAAGTAGAAATCAGAATTAAAATGTTGTCTTTTTATTAGACTGTTGAAATACTAATTCCTTCCACTCTACTATGAATCAGTCTTATCCGTTTAAAAGTAGAATCAATATATTTTAATCGAGCTAAATGATGGTATCAACATTAAGTAGGCAGTAAAGTAACTCTTATTGTTTTGGGCATGAAAATTCAGTACGATGTAAAGAATTGGTGATACAAAATAATTATAAAACAACTTTTGGTAGAACAAGTAAGAGTGCTATATTCGGTGCCGAATCTTATATACCCTTCACAACGTGTAGTCATGGAATAACAGTAGTTTGTATCACCATTCATCTCATATGAAATACTTACATACATATATAAAAACATCCCACATCCCATTGTAAAATTATAAATTTACGTATGTATGTTAATAAAAAAAATAAAAAAAAAAATAAAAAAAAATTTTAAAAAAATTAAAAAAGAATTTTAAAAAAATTAAAAAAGAATTTTAAAAAAATTAAAAAAAAAATTTAAAAAAAAATTTGAAAAAAAAAATTAAAATAAAACAATTAAATTATAAATAATAAATAAAAAACAAAAAAAAAAAAAAATTTAAAACAAAATAAAAATTTTAAAAATATATATAATAAAAAATAAAAAAAAATTAAAAAAAAAATAAAAAAAAATTTTTTTGGCTCAGCTGGGATTCGATGCCACGTTTACTCTAACCAGTGTACACGTTTGTATGTATGTCGTTGTAATGTTGTTTTTGTGAAAAAAAAAATCGAAGTGGTCCTGGTTTTTTGCTCATATCTCAGTTGTTTACGTACCGATGTTTCTGATTTTCAATACCGATATACCCCCGAATATTTCTTTTATTTTAATTTCTCACCCGGGTCCAGGCGATATAGGAGGGCTTCAAAAAGTTGATTTCAACATACACGCGGACAGACGGACAGACTGACAGAGCTTAATCGACTCCCCTATTTATAAGCTTTCAGAAAATATACACTTTATGGGGTCGGAAATGAAAATTGTAGAAATTTCACACGGAATGACAAACCTATATATACATATATGTATATTTATATGTGTGAAGGGTATAAAAACAGCAAGAGCATAAATCACAATAGTTTGGGAAACACGGAAAGTGAAAAGAAAAACTAAATGATTTTGCAAAAAAAAGAAAAAAAAGAAAAGAAGATATATATACTTGTGCTAATAATACAAGTGTCAATAGTTGTAACAAATTGTGTTATTTTTTATATACAATATAAAACATATGTCCTTTATATTTTTTGTTTGTTTCCTAAACAACCGTAAATATTAAGGAACAATGGAAACATACCCAAACGTACGTGTATAAAAATCTATCGTTTCTGTAAAGGAAAAGTCAAGCATTCATATGAAATTACAACATACATACATACATGCATATAAATACATATAAATGATAATAAAAATGTGTCATATATATGTAGGTATTGTAAGTATTACAAATAAATACATATAATGTTACATATAGGTGTAAGATATGTGTGTTATTTGTGTTAAACTTATGTGTAATTTTGTGTGTGTGTGTGTTTTTTTTAAGTATGTATGAATACTGAGATAAGCATCTTAAACAATAACTATAATAGTAGAAAAAAATATAGAAAAAGACATAAGTTTTCTACCAAAAATATTATAAAAATTTTGCTGGAGTTGCTATTTTATTGTTATATAATACCCTACACTATGTTGATTAGGTGAAGCCATTAAGAAGAATATTTGTTAAGAAATTGTGGTGAGTTCTTATAAGTCCAACGAAACTTAAGGTTTTAGTAAAATCTAAGATATTTTAAATTTTTTTACATATTGTCAAAAAAAGGAATAAAGAGTTTAAAGTACTTCAAATTAATAGAATAGTAAAAAAACAAACTTTTAATAATACTAGAAGAATCTGCAGAAAAAATCATTAATCAATTAAAAATTTGATTGTTTTAAAACTTCTAAGCTATTTAGTCTGTAATTCACTACATTCAAACGTCTGAAGGAATTTAAAGGTATTAAATGACTGTAAAAAAGCTAAATTAGAAATAAATAACTATTATTAGCAGGCGTGGATCCAGCTTAAGCTTTGTGGGGTGGGGAAGTACAAGTGAAACAAAAATTTTTAATAGTTAAATAAAAAGAAATATTTATAATTTTATATAAGTAATTTGTGGTTCCTGTTGCTGCAAATTTATTAAGCACAACCTCTTGATCAACTCCGATTTGGTTGTTTCCTCTGTCATGGTTGATCTCAGCCACGTTTTAATGCAACGAAGAGTAGAAAATTATCTTTTGACCGAAGCGTTATTTACCGGCACTGAAACAAAAATGGTTAATATGTTTCTTAAATTTGGATAAAAATCTAAGTTACACATAATTAAAACATCTACCACATTTTCTGGAAGTTCTTGACAGATCTTCCATTTCTGCTGCCAATGCAAAAGTTCAGCTTCAAGTTTAGATTATAGTAGATGTTAAATTATTTTAGAACGTCGTTTGAAAAACGTATTTTTAAGACCTGGAGAACAGAACTAATAAGGGAGATGTATCCCTTTATGCGGTAGTACTCTCTTCTACATCTTCTATATGATGATTTCGTTCAAATATTGGCCTTTCAACTGGAATTTCCATACCAAAGCAAATCTTCTGTGATTCTTCAAAAATTTAAATTTAAATTATTTTTCTAAGATATATTATTTAATTTTTTTATGAGTTTTGAACTTCTTTTTAAATCTATGTCCTGTTTTTGTAGCATTACACTAAGCGGTTATATGAGAGTAAGTATGTTATCGAAAATATTTCTTATATACAATAAAATTTCTGTCAGTGAAAATCTTTCTATAGCTAGCTCTGTTATCAAAAATCTGTTATCGAAAAATTGTTTACAGCTGGAATGTGTTTTCGTAAAAATTGTCTATATAAATTTTCTGAAATTTTTTAATATAAAATTTATGTTATAGAAAATTTTTCTGTATATAATTCTGTTATACAATTTTTTCCTAAAAAAAAATTTTTTATTCAAGACTGTTCAATAGAAAAAAAAAAATAATAAGAGTAAAGAATAATAGCTTGCAGAAATATAAAGTTATCGAAATTTTTTTAGAGCAATATAGAGTTATCAAAAAATTTTATATAAAAATAGTAAGATATCCGTAATTTTTCTAAAGAAAAATATTTTTCGAAATTTTTTATATAGAAAAGTTGTCGATAAATTTTCGATATTAAAATAAAGTTATCGAAAAATTTTCTATGAAAAGATAGTTATCGAAAATATTGCTATGGAAAAACTAATGTATCGAAAAATTTTTTATAGAAAAATCAATTTCTTGAACAATTTTCTTAGTAGAATTAATTTGTCGAAAAATTTTTACTGGATAAATTAAGTTATCAAAAGTTTTTGTATAGAAAAATTAAGTTATCGATAAATTTTCTAAAGGAAAATAAGTTATCGAAAATTTTTCTATCAAAAAAATATTTTATGGATAAATTTTCTATAGAAAAATAAGTAATCGAAAATATTTTTATAGAAAAATTAAGTTATCGAGAAATTTTTTATAGCAAAACAAGTTATGGAAGGTGTTTATAGACAAATTAGGTTATTGAAAAGTTTCTTATTGAAAACAAAAATTTTAGATATAAAAAAAAATTTATCGAACATGTTTGTATAGAAATAGATCGAATATATTTCTATGAAATAATTAATTTCTCTAAAAATTTTTGATAGAAAAATTAATTTTTCGAACAATATTCAATATAGATCAAATCTCGAAGAATTTTGGTTCGAAAAATTTTCTATAGAAAAATATTTTATCGATAAATTTTCTATAGAAAAATAAGTTATCGAAAAATGTCCTATAAAAAAATAATTTATCGAAAAATTTTCAATAGAAAATAAGTTATCGAAGATCTTTATAGAAAAATTAGGTTATTAAAAAGTTTTTTATAGAAAACAAATATATTAGATATTAAATTAAAGCTATCGAACATTTTTGTATAAAATATAGATCGAAAATATTTCTATGAAATAATTAATTTCTTAAAAAAAAATTTTAATAAAAAATTAATTTTTCTAACAATTTTTACTAGAGAACAAATATCTCGAAGAATTTTCGTTCGAAAAATTTTCTATAGAAAAATAAGTTATCGAAAAATTTTCTATAAAAAAATATGTTATCGATAAATTTTCTGTGAAAAAATAATTTATCGAAAAATTTTCAATAGAAAATAAGTTATCGAAGATTTTTATAGAAAAATTAGATTATTAAAAATTTTTTTATAGAAAACAAGTATTTTAGATATTAAAATAAAGTTATCGAACATTTTTGTATAAAATATAGATCGAAAATATTTCTATGAAATATTTAATTTCTCAAAAAATTTTTGATAAAAAATCAATTTTTCTAACAATTTTCAATAGAAAACAATTTTCTCGAAGAATTTTTGTTCGAAAGATTTTCTATAGAAAAATAATTTATTGAAAGAATTTTTAAAAAATATATGTTATCGATAAATATTCCATAGAAAAATAAGTTATCGAAAAATTTTCTATAGAAAAATTAAGCTATTAAAAATTTTTAAAGAAAAATTAGGTTATTGAAAAGTTTTCTATAGAAAACAGAAATTTTAGATATAAAAATAAAGTTATCGAACATTTTTGTTTTAAAAGATATCGAAAATATTTCTATGAAAAAATTGATTTCTCGAAGAATTTTTTTTATGGAAAAATTAAGTTATTGAAAATTTTTGTATGGAAAAATTAAGTTATCGAATAATTTTCTATGGAGAAATAAGTTATCGAAAAATGTTTCTACCGAAAAAATGAGTTATTGATAATTTTTATAGAAAAACAAGTAAAAGTGCTATATTCGGCCGTGCCGAATCTTATATACCCTTCACAACGTGTAGTCATGCAATAACAGTAGTTTGTGTCACCATTCATCCCATATGAAATACGTACATACATATATAAAAACATTCCATTGTAAAATTATAAATTCTCGTATGTATGTTAAAAAAACAAAAAAAAAAAAAAAATAAAAAAAAAATGTAAAAAAAAAAATAACTTAAAAAAAAAAATTTAAAAAAAAAAATTTAAAAAAAAACTTTAAAAAAAAATTATTATATATATAATATATATAAAACAACAAAAAAAATAAAAAAAAAATTAAAAAAAAAAATTTAAAAAAAAATTATAATAAAAATATAAATAATATATTAAATAAAAAATAAAAAAAAAATTTTTAAAAAAAATTTTAAAAAAATTAAAAAAAAATTTTTTTGGATCAGCTGCGATTCGATGCCACGTTTTCTCTAACCAGTATACACGTTTGTATGTATGTATGTTGTTGTTGTAATGTTGTTTTTGTGAAAAAAAAATCGAGGTGGTCGTGGGTTTTTGCTCATATCTCAGTTGTTTATGTACCGATGTTTCTGATTTTCAATACCGTTCTACTCCCGAATATTTCTGATATTTTAATACCTCACCCGGGTCCGAGCGATGTCGGGGGTCTTCAAAAAGTTGATTTCAACATACACACGGACAGACGGTCAGACGGACAGACGGACAGACTGACAGAGCTTAATCGACTCCCCTATTCATAAGCTTTCAGAAAATATATACTTTATGGGGTCGGAAATGAAAATTGTAGAAATTTCACACGGAATGACAAACCTATATATACCCTTTTTCACTGTGTGAAGGGTATAATTAGGTTACTGAAAAGTTGTCTATTAAGAAATTTTTTTTTTCGGTATAAAAATAAAGTTATCGATAATTTTTTTATTGAATGTAATTATCAAAAAAATTTTTTTAAAATCATCAAAAAAATTTTATAAGAAGTTAAGCTTTCAAAAATTTTTATAAAAAAATGTGTGTAACAAATATAGTTATCGAAAATGTCAATCAATTTTTTTCAGCAGAAAAATCAAGTAGCTGAAAATCTTTCTATAAAATCTCCAGTTATCGGTATATATAAAATAATATGAATATTTTATTTCCCTATAGAATCAAATATTTTTATTTTTTTTTTTTTTTGAAAACTAACACTTTTGGTCGACTCTGCTCTATTAAACACCTCAAAATTTTAGATTCTCCTTCTACGTGGTGTTCATGCCTGACCCCCTCTTCATGGTTTCCATAGAAATCTCTCGTTTATGCTGAACATTATAGGACATCATCTTCATTGTTATGTCTTTTTAACTAGCGGGCATTTATTGTGTGTCGTTCTTTACTGTATTGTTGCTGTGCAATTGTTGCTCTCATACAATTCTTTTTAAGATCATAATTTTGTCATTGTCCATAGTTTTATTATTTTCTTATTTTCTTGCTTTTTTGTTCTCTTTTATACACTTGTTCATTTGTGATATTATTGGCATTCAATTTGAGTTATCTTTCTACGGTTCAGACTATAATATACTTTGCTATTGTTATGAATGGAAGAAGTCTTATTATGCCATTTCCATTTTTTTGTTAGTCTATTCTTAAAGTAGAATAAAAATTGTTGAATATAATATTAATGTTAACATTTCATTTGGCTGCTGTTTTATCGTACATTTTTCCTTTTTTCTTTCAAATGTTTCTGCATTAAATGTATTTAAGTGATTGCGAATTCATTGTGTTACATAAAAAACAAAAATGATTTCATATCAGAAATAAGAGTCCATGCATAATAGTTCCTTTTCCTTTTTATAGGTTATGAGGTGTATTGTTCAAAATATTATTAGATTGATTGTATTTTTATGAATTTTTTAAGTTTAAGTTTATAAAAAATTTGTAAATTTATTTAAGTTTTTAAAAAAAAAAATTATTTAAAAAAAACACAGATCTAGTTTTTTGAATATTTATTTATTAGGTTAACGAGTTTTTTTTTAATCCTCCAGCCGGCCATATAAAAATAATGAAATTTAATCCAATTGTATAGTGACCGAAAAGTCACCAGAGCGTAGGCTTCACACGCCATAATGTCTGCTTCGGGATCAAACAGACATGACCGATTCTCGTGTTTCCTTATAATATTTTACCGTCTTCTGATGGCAACGTTATGAGCCGAAACATAGAGAAACATTTACGCCTACCAGATCACAACATTGTTTTTGAGGCTGGAATTTTAACATCTACAGAGAGAGGGTATTGAATTGCTAAGAGAAATTGATAATAAAACTTCGATTCATGTTTTTATGAATTATTTAATAATTGGACACAAATTATATAATACAAAACTATTCAAGAGCAAGATTATATTAAACTAGCTGGGACCGGTCCGCGTGGCTGGTCCCAAAACTAAATATTGAACCATCTGTCGGACGAACTTCAAACTAAACAGAAACACTCCTCACGGCCCATAGGACATGCATATAAAATTTGGTCAAAATCAAGGTAGAGATAGGGTAAATAAATCCGAAAGTTTAAGGCTTGATTAATTGAAGAGCATGTCAGAAAGTGGCAGAATTCTGCCATAAATTTTCCCAATTAACAAGAGAACAAATGAAAGACTTAAATTAAGACAACATTTAGGTGGCTGACAAGTGTAATAGCAGAACATATTAAGGTGCCCATTTCACCAAACAATATTTTTTTCCCCACCTCTTTTTTTTTAATGGTCTTTCATTTAGTCGTCCATGATACCGCGACGAGTGCACATGCTTATTGGCTGTGTTGATATTTATTCGAACACAGTGCGTAAAAAAATTGTGATGAAATTAGAAAAATATTTTATTTTTAAAAAATCAAATTTAAACCTGCAAAATAGAAATAGGGATTAGAAAAATAAAATAATTTTATTTATTTTTTTTTTTGAATTCTCATTTTGTTAATGAGAATTTAAAAATATAACTTATAAAAATTTTAAACTTTTTCAAGAATTTGGGTAAAGGTTTACTGATGATCTGGCATAAGCACCAGTGAAATGCATATAAACCAGCTTAAACCCAACAACCAAATAAATATAATTGAAAAATTATGGGAGCATATCCTAAATAATTTAGTAAATTAACTGCAAAATTTATTGGAAATGTTCCATCTTAACAAGTAAAAAGATAAAAAATTCAGTGTTTACGGTATTTTCATTAGTTTTTTTTACACCCAAAACAATTTCTTGTATTAAATTTTAATGGAAATCTTTATGCTTATTTTTTTCTTTTAACTAAAAATTAGCAAATTCAGGGTGAACTGCATTATTTTATATTTTTAAAAACAAAAACAATTTTTTGTAACTAAATTTTGATAAAAATCTGTGATCTTACTTTTTTATAGCACTGTACTTTAAAATGAACAAATAAGGCTGTAAAGCATTTTTGGGCATCTATGTAGTAGAAGTAGTTTAGGGGTTAAAAAATTATTTAGCATAAATAGAAGTGTTTGATCGACCACAACATTCAGACTATCCGAGAAAGGGCGTTAAATATTGGAATACTTTGTCAATGACCTGCGTTTAAAATTTCTAGATTCGAATACTTAAAATATAATACGGCTTTGGGATAAAAATTTTAGAGGTGAACTAGGTTCCTAACCTAGACAAATGTTGGAAAACTTTGTCAATGATCTGCGTTTAAAATTTCTAGATACGAATACTTAAAATACCTTACGGCTTACGAATAAAAAGTATAGAGTTGAACTAGGTTTCTAATCTGTTCTGTTTTTTTCGGATCATTCATAGACCTGTGTGAATAACTTACCTAATCCAGAAGATCTATTTTTGAAAAGTAATCGTTCGTATCACGCTTTGTTTGGTATGCACTGCTAAAATAACTTGCCTGAAACATTGATAACACAGCCCGACAAAATTAAAAAAGATTTTTGCTTCTTTGAATTTATCAACTGATTCTAGTTAATTTGGGTGCGCTGAATTCAAATCTGTAATCAATTTGTCTCTATCAGCTCTAGTATGATATATGATATAGCTTTTTTTTACCCTCCACTGTAAGTGAGGAGGGTATATATCAGTTTGTCATTCCGTTTTTTCCGAAAATATTATTTTTTGTTAAATTGCTAGCTGATTAACGGGAATTTTATTTGTGTAATATTATTCAGAACGTTATTTTTTCTTTTTGCACTCCAATTGCATATCGGAAGTTAGTTGCTTCTAAGAAGTGGTTTATTGCAGTTGGCAAAGTTTATTAAAAAAGTGTTGATCTAAATAGAAATGACTTCCAATAGAAGATGTTGTAAAAATAACGCTGACACATTTTGTTACATTTGTGGAGAATACACCTTTAAAGAAAACATAAGACCTATTTCGGAATGTGTTAAAAAATCGTATTTAGATTACTTTGGAGTTGATCTTGGTGACCAAGATAAAAGCTGGGCTCCACACAATGTATGCAAAAATTGCTGTGTAAATTTGCGACAGTGGACTCAAGGAAAACGAAATAAGCTTAAGTTTGGTGTGCCGATGGTTTGGAGAGAGCCCAGAAATCATTTGGACAACTGTTACTTTTGTTTAGTGAGTATTGCTGGGAAAATCGAAATAAATGGCAGTATCCCGATTTACCGCCAGCGCGCCGTCCGATTCCCCTTTCCGAAGATGTTCCCATTCCAAAATTGAATGATTCTTCAGAGCTGAGTTCGGAGTTTTAACATAATACCGCTAATGATCTAACTGATTGCGACAGTGTTTTCGAAGACACAGAAACTATTCCTCAACGTTTTAAGCAATGCGAGTTGAATAACTTAATTCGAGATTTGGCCTTATCAAAAGAAGCGTCTAAAGTGTTAGCTTCGAGGTTAAATGATAAGAATTTGGTAAAACGTGGAACAAAAATAACTTATTACCGCACTAGGGATAAAGCTTTTTTAACATTTTTTACTAAGGAAGACAATCTGGTGTTTTGTAATAATGTAAATGGTCTTTTGCAGGAAATGGGGCTATCGAAGTATCTACCTAGCGATTGGCGCCTCTTCGTGGACAGTTCCAAGAGAAGTTTGAAGTTCGTCTTATTGCACAATGACAATGTGTATGCATAAATTCCAATTACGCACTCCACAACAGTGAAAGAAGAATATAACAATATTGCATTAGTAAAATTATTAGTGAAATTATAATTTCTCTATACCGCTGATATTTGACTGTAACGTTCTGATCATTATGAAGTCTTCATTTTATAAAGACTCATGAAGCAAGAAGCTTATTTAATGGTGACTTTTTGTAGATGAAATATTGTTTGCAAGTGTTTTTCACTCCTATTACGGCAGTTTTACTTAGTGACTTGCCTATTGGGCCAAAAATTAGCTTCATTACTGCACAGAATATTACAAAAGGCAACATTTTCAAACTGAACCATGGTTTTCGAAGTAAATTCGAGCACTTTTAAAAGTTGTTTTGGCATTAATATATTCATCATTAATTAGAAACTTACCTCAAAATTGCTGTCCATAAACACAGTATTTCGCCATTAAAAAAAATCTTCCCAATTTCATTTATAGCTGCTTTAAATAAATCAGACTAATATTGTCGCACCTGGCCTAAACTACCACTCTCTTCTTTAATTTCTTAAAGAAAACATTTTCTTCTACCTGTAACAATATCAATAGTACCCTCATTAGTTAAAAAACTTTCTGTGCAACGCACTATAAACTACAAGGCCAACAAATTATCATGAAAAATTTTTTTTACAAAAAAAAAAAAAAAAAATTCCCACAATATCTGGAAAAAGTTTTTGTTTTTATATTATATTCCCCTTATGGAGTTGTTTTTTTGAATTTCACTTGAATTTCACCTTTTTTCTTTGATAATTAAAATTGTATTCATAGTATGCAGCAAAATTCTAAAATTGTTCTTTTTTTCGCTAAACTAACGTTAAATGAAAAAGAAAAAAATAGCAAAAACAAGCATATGTATGTACGTATGTAATTTACAAGAATAACTATGAACTTTTATTTCTTTCCTCCCTCGCCCAACACCCCAGTAATCTTTTTAAAAACTTTATTTTTTTCCCCAAAACAATTGCCCTCAGGCGTACAATTTATTGTATTAAAGTGGTGGCAAATAAATTTAATGAGTTTAAGTAAAACATTATGGTTCTTTTTATAGAGGGTTTTAGCAACGATATGGGGGTTTAAGAAGGCAAAAGAAAAGGAAGCACTTAAATAAGTAAGTTATGTGAAAGAAGAAGATAAGAATCAAAAGTTAAGAAGGTATTTGGGGAATACAATTAATTGCAGTTTAATTTTATTATATGAAACAAGCATTAATTTGATAAGGAGAATGTTAAATGTTTCCTAAGCAAGACTAGTAGTAATTTATAAAACTTGCATTAGGCTACGTCTACCACTAGATTGCTTCTTTAGGTAATTGAGGAAACCTTCTAGATCATTAATGGATTTATCAGTCATATGAGATTTAAAAGAAATTATGATTTAATAACTGGAATATAAATTGTTCTAAGGCTGGTCAGCAGCATATTACACCTCATAGTCATTTTGGAGAATTCCGTTTTGACGTTTGTCTAACCATGCAATATCTTACTTCTTTTTCTACTTTCTTAAAAACTAACTATTCTGATTAGAAAAATATTCGCCATCGATATTCTCTCATTTGTTAACCTGTCAAAAATGTATACAGAGAGTATACCGATGGTTACAAGTTGGAAGGCCCTAACTCGATTTTTTTTTTCAATAATTTTTGAGTTTTTCAATAGTTCAAATATATTTCACAAAAATACACCACTTCACAAAATTTTAATTGAAAAGTATCAAAAATAACATTTTTACAGGCAATTTTACAAAAGGAGTTACATTGTTATCATATATAGGTGATTCACAAGGTGTCTTATCATGTCATATTGTTTTAAAATTTTACAATGGTTTAAAAATGTTGTTGTTGCTTTTCAAACAAAAAGTGTCTTATAATAATAGAACTTTGTACGCTATGTTTATTGTGCTGTCGTATTTAATAAGCAGAGACCTGTGCTAAACGGCTAAGCCAAGCCGTAATAGTTTTTGTAAAACGTCGCCGTTCATTGTATACTTTTATCGGGCCGACATCCAAATTTAAGCGCAGTGGCTAATTTTTGATAACAGATTACTGGGGCGTCAAATAAGATCGGTTAAGGACTCTGCTGTTTTTGTTTATCAAACAAAATGTAATTTATTTGTGATTTATTTACTTGAGTCTGCCATTACAACATCTAAAATGTACTTTTCCCACAAGCGTACTATTATTTTGTTTTTTTCACTTGTTTTTGGCATTATGAAAAAAAAATATTTATTTTTACAATTGTTTTACATCAACTGATTTAAATTCAAAATAGCACACTTAATTATGAGGGATTGTTCACAATAGTCTTAATTTTTCATGCTATTATTATAGGACATATGATTTTATGACACTACTGTGAATCCCCCAATAGTTTTTATGGTTTTTTTACCTTCTCCTGTAAAATTACAATTATTCGAGTTAAGGCTTTTCTACTTGTGACCAACTATATGAAAAATGTGTTAGGTTGAAAAAGGGGGACATTAAGGATACAGTCTCTTTAATGTTATACTTTAGGAGTTTCCAATTCGAATTCCTTAGGTATTCCAAGATCGGCATTGTGTCCACGTTAAAGATCTCTCTTCTAATACGCCCAAACGCAGGATATTGAAAATGGTACTTAAGTGCTTGTCTATTCAGTTTAAGAATCTCCTTCGATTTCTCAAGATTAAAGTCGCCCCATAGTATGTTCTTCATCTTAGCGACAGCAGAATTTTTCCACTTTCTGATATTTTCCTCCGTCGCCCAAACTTTAATTAATTTTTGAACCTCTAAAAGGGTTTAGCATTTTCCAAGGTAACAGTACACATAAATTATTCCTTTTTGGATAATTGGTCGTCTTCTATGTTTTAGATTATGCCGTGCTTTTCGGGTTTTCATATTATTTCTAGACTTCCACAATTCACATGCGAGTTTATATTATTCTTGCATTTCAGGACATTCCCGATTTCAACTTTTTTTCTTTATTAAGGTCCTGATAACTGAGTGGGTATCTGTATAGATACTAAATCAGAACTTCGATGTAAGTGTCCTCCATCTATTAAAGGCAGAATATTCGACACAATCACAGCCTAGTAAACAGCATTGCGATTTGGTAGATGAAAGTATTTACCTCTGGTTTGGCTTAGGTTAGGTTGAAAAGGAGGGGCACTAAAAGCCCAAACCTACGACAGGTATACACTTATGCCCAGTTGGCATGTTGTGCGCTCCATGTGTGAATCGGAATTCCGGAATTGGCTTATGTCATATAAAACCATTTCAGTTCGGTTACCAATCTTCCATGCCTTGAGTATTTCTTACTTCAGGCAATTCCTTTTTTTTCTACTTTTGTTATATAAATGCATTCGATCACCAATCTTGGATCCTTCCATGTAAAGATCGATGTCTTGAGTATTTCTTACTTCACTTAATTTCTTACTTTCCTGTATTATGATGATGCAGTTGCAGAGGAATTGATTTCGCTTAATTCGTTTCTCCGTGTGAGTGTTGAAATCAGCTTTTTATAGCCCCTACTTATAATTCAGACTCTTATATAGTATAAACTTATCAGACATGCCTGCGATAATTTTGCTATTGAAAATCAGTTATGTGGGTCTATAATAAGCTGAGATATGAGCGAAAAAACACAACTGCATCTGTTTTTTACCCAAACAAAGTCAGATGTTGCAGTTCCTATGGAACTTCTTGCAGCGTTTAGCTCTCATATTTAAAATATGTACCTTGTCTAATGTTAAGGGAAATCTTGGTTCATTGGACAAAAAATATCAATTAAAAGCTTAAAATATAGATTTCTTTAATAAAATTTGGTCACAGTTGCAACAAATAATTGTCAGTTATGGACATCACATGATGGTAAAATCTGTATGAAGGGTATATCAGATTTGGTAAAGTCGAGTACAGCGATCTCACTTCTTTATGTCTGGAATCGTTTGTGTGCCATTGGCATAGAGCATGTCCAAACCCAAAAAATAAACTGAAAAAGTTTTTAATTACAGTCTCGATAGCCAATTTCTATTGCTTTTTTGACAAATCAGGCAGTAAGGAAAATGTTTACGCAAAAGTTTGATGGTATCGTTATCTGTGTTAGACATAGCTCCGTCTTGTTGAAAACAGGTGTTGTCCACATAATTTATCAAATTTTGACTATACATGTCGTTTGTAAAATGCCAAATACCAAAGATCAATGGAAAATGGATAATAGGTTTTTCTTAACGCGATTGGGTACAAAATAAACAATGAATTGATCTATCACCCCTGTTATTCAATCTATATAGCTCCAAGTCCCCGACCTTACCATTAGATTTGAAACTCATTATATATGCTGACGACTGCACTATCACGTCGACAAGCATGAAAAAACATCAACGAATATCATTGAGTCCCCACCGGGGCCCCGGTGGACTAGTCAGTAGTGTGCTGGTCTGCTAGTTTAGAGGTTGCGGGTTCGATTCCCTCCAGAGACTCTGGCTGCACAACAGCTGCCTGTTCTCACCTAACCTAACCACCATCATAGAGTCTGATTTGGTTGATCTTCTCTTCTCCTCTCGAACGGGTTCCTAAAGTCTTCATTTCATTAGTTTTCGAGGAAATTTATTTTCAAATTTCTCCATATGGTGTTATTTCTAACTCTATCTCTTTTAGAATTTATCAGCAACTTCGCGTAGTCTTATTAAGACTACCATCTTCACAAATTACCGCTCCTGAGTCTCTTAAATATTGGGCTGAATAAACTATTTTCGATGTAGGTGTTATTAAGTTACTTTTCCCAAATCATGGTATTAGATTCTGGTTTTTTTTACGTTGATTCTATGGCCTTTTTTGTCATCTTACTATTAACAATATTACGATTAATTAGTAGATTTTCAACCAAGTGTTTTAGGAGATCTGTTTTATCTGCGCATTTTTCAATAATTGCAGGTGCAGTTTGTTATTTTTTTTATTGTAATGTTCATAAGAATTAAAGGGTCCGCCAAATAGCTTTTTTTTAAATGATATAAAAAAGTGTAGCTCTAGCTGTGTGGCACGTAGCGCCATCCTTTTAAAACCAAATGTTGCCAATATCCTCCTCTTCAATTTTTGTGAACAAAAATTCGTTTAACATGGCCCGATAACAATCGCCATTGACTACGGCCACTCGTGGCTCATTTTCGAAGAAAAAAAACCCAATTATGCCTCTGGACCAAAACTCCCAACAAACAGTGACTCGTTTTGAGTGTATCGGCTTTTCAATGTACGCGTGCGGTTTTCTGTGCGCCAAATCCGACAATTTTGCTTGTTTACATACCCGCCAAGATCAAAATGAGCTTCATCTGAAAAGTTGAATGTCGGTCTAAAGCAATATTTCATCGCTCTGTTGCGTTTGCTGTTTCAATAATAGTCTCGAGTACAATTAAGCCGGCACACTGAGAAGTGAAATTCACCGACAAGTTTCAAATCGAATTTTATTACTAAAAAAATGAAATTTCCAAAAAGCTCACCTTAAAAAAGAATTTTCTACTTATTTCCTACAAATAAATTTAAAACGAAATTCACACGTTATTTTATTTTTTTTTATTTTATCATTTAAAATTGTTTATGGATATTTAATCTTATTTATATCTTAAAATTATTATAAAAATTTCAGAGAATCTATAAGATATGGTAAGAAATTTCTATACAAAAAAAAAAAAAAAAATCAATTTAAGTAGAAAACAATTTGCTTAAACGCATTTACTGCATTCCTCCTCAACTTCACAAATATCGCATAATTTTGCATCGGCTGTATAGAAAGAGGTGGCCTTCTTATTTGTATCATAATAATCGTACAAAATAATTGATGCAGGTTTCTGCATGGCCACAGCATGAGCTCTATAAGCCTCAAATATTATGCACGTCTCATCATTCTTATACAAATGATCAAAATATATGACCAACAAAGAGCCGGAATTCCTTAGTTCAGTATTCTGCAGAGAAAAATAAATGTTGTTTTTAAAAGTGCTCGTTAGCCTAATTGCTTTATTATTTACTTACACTAACTCTTTCTGATTCTTTGATTTCTTTAAGAGTTTCGTCTTCAAAAACATAACCGGAAGGCGTGGAAATTTCCACTACTGCCATATTGGAGGATTTTCCTTCACCTACATATTCTAAACACACATGCATTTCTAAGTGGGTTGGTCGGCTTCGATTGTCGACCTTGGTGGTCTTAATGGTAAAACTGGGTTTGGGTTCCTTTTCAAAAATATTGTACTGATAGGCGATTTGTACAAGTGCGGTACCAGTACCCTTGGCAGTAAATTCCACTAATGTAGTTTTAGGGGGCATCTACATAAATAAAAAGGAAAATTATAAAAAAAACTAAACTAGATTCAAGTATACTTTTATTTTACCGTGACTTTTTGGAATAAAATTCCATTATCCTCGGTTAAGTTTATAGTTTCCGTCTTAGACGCAGATATGATCTCTACACTCATTTTAGCCGGTGCATAATTGACGAACTGGGCAAACTTTATAAGAGCCATCAAACCCACAACAGTATCCTGGGTAGAGGCAAAACCGCCATAACTATTACGTTGACCAATTAACCAGGTAATAATGGGTATTACATCGTCCACTTTAGTCGATTCCTGATCCAGCAAAGTCAATAAAATATATGAAGTAATTTCAACATCATTGCTGAAAACATAGAACCACCATCTAAGGCCAATGGTTTCCTTTTCCTCAGACCACCACTTGCGATCTGATTCCGTTTTGGCCATCGCTTTAAGGTTTGCAAGATTTTCCTTAGCAGCAGCATGTTTGGCCTTATTAAGAGTATAGGTACCTATAGCTTTGGCATGTAGGGAATCAGGTTTATCTATATTCTGGGCTATGAAATCTAGACCCTTTTGTACTTCTTGAGAGTATGTTTGAGCATTCGTGTTGTTTTCTATGAGGGCTAGAACAACAGCTGACGAGAGGGTTATATGATTTCTTTGTGAGGCGTAGAAATAATCACCCTTTTCGGTGAATGTGCCATTTTCTGCCTGCTGCTTAATCAAGTAGTTTAGACCCTCTTTAATAGTCTTCTCATCAATATTGATAAATTCGCTAAGTTGTTGAAAAGAACGCAATACGTAGGCTGTCAACCAGGTGGAACCGTTACGTGGTTTCTCTTTTCCTTGGGGAGGACCAAAACTGCTGAACGAGCCATCATTGTGGCGATATTTCAACATATTCTGATAGCCTGTCTCCATATTAAAGCGTAATCTAATTGCCATGGGGTTGGTTAAACGATTTGAATTCTTAAGATATTTCATCACTAAATAATTAGGTAACAATGAGGACATGGTTTGTTCACCACAGCCCGTAGGCAAGCGCACTAAGTTATCAAGATTATTTAAAACCGGACCCAAAACATCACCTATAACACCAACTTCCACAAATTCTGAATCGGGTACAATATCTTTAGGTAATTCCAATTCAAATGACGATTTTACTTCCGGTTCTTGTTTTAAATTAACGAAATAGGCACGATTGGCATACTGAGTAGTGCCTTCGGGCACAACCTTCATGGATTTTTGTATGGCATCACCAGCTACAGCAGAAATGGCAGTGAATTTTAACATGACATTACCAATAGCTTTGGGTCTGAGCAGGAAGGATACGCCGGCAGCTCCAAAAGCTGGAACGCGTATAGTCTTGGTTCGTTTTTGATCGCTTATAACTTCATTGGAGAACTCAGTAAAATCGTATTCATCATCACTATTATCCAAGGTCACTTTGACGTCTAAAGCCTTATTCAAATAGTTGAATACCAAGGCAGGAACATTGATAACTTCGCCTGAAATAGATAAAGGAAATATAAGAGAACCTTTTGTATTTTGCAAAGTTCAAAGAAGTCTTACCTCGTTTAACCGAGTAGGGTAAACGTATGGATATGAAGAAGGGCAAGAAGGTGGTAATTTTAGTTTGATCTTTGGTAACACCCAAACCCTTAGAGGGATTCAGAGAGAAGCCAGTTAACACCCAGGATGTAATAGTTTCAGGTATTTTCTTTGACCAAGTAAATTCAGCAGTTTCAGTGCTAGATTTAGAGAACAAATTGTATAGCTTAGTTATGTTTATGAATAATATATCCTTTTTTTAAAGGCATACTTTTCAATATCGGCAAATAGCCATGTTTCCGAAAAGTCCTTGCGAACTTGCACACTAGTTGAGCCTCCACCAGTACTTTCGGCAGCAAAGCCAGCAGCGCTGTCGGCAGCCGGTGACAAAGGACCTGGTCCGTGCACTGCGGTCTTAAGATTAATATCATCATTACTTATAAAACCACGATCGACAGATGAAAAAGGCCCTACAAGATTATACAAAAAAAGATCAACCTACCGTACCGGCATTCTGCTCTTCTAAAGCCTCTCGCGACAACTCACTTGACATATAATCTGGCTTTGTCCAGTTATAGAAATAATCAGCATTCGTTAAGGTAACGCAACCCGTAGTGGTACCAGGATATTCAGAATAACCACCCTGATAAGGGGTGTTAGTGCTGTAGGAACCCAAGACCCAGTTAAATTCATTAGGATTCAAGTCATTGTTAGATCTTAATAGCAAAACACTTTGATCGACAGCCAAAAGTCCAACAAACGAATTTGGTTCGGTCTTAATTCTTAAAGCCACCTCTTGGCCAGGTTTGACTTGTTCGGCCGCTGTGATATTGATCTTAAGATGAAAATAAATGAAAATTATTTATTAGTCTTCTAGTTTGGTAAAACTTTCTTACTTGATTTTGCAGCTCAAATTCAATATTATATCTCTGTTCGGCATAATGATATTCACCCTGTCTATCAACATAATAGACATAGACACCGAAATTTGGAGCCCATAAAAGTTGTGGTGTCAAGGTGAAATTGTAAGTTTTTGCTCTAAAAGGCAACACGACATGCCCACTCTCTAAAATATTGCCACGGCCAATGACATTATAGTTGAAGTAGGATAATGGTGAGGAAGAGTTGAGGGTAAATTGATCGGGCTTATTTAACTGCAATCTTAAATAGAATAATAAATAGAAGTTAATGTTTTAGTCTTTACGATAAATTACTCGAAATTGTTATTTACTTGTCTTCCAACGAGTATTTATCTAGCAAAACGAAAAATTCCTTTGGTTTATCATCCTCTTCCGTGGGAGGATCTATTTTCTTGGGTTCCCGGTGCTGATACGTAGTATAAAGTTCTCTCTGTTCATCTAAATATCTCATTTCCATGGAATAATAATGCGAATAGCCCTCATACTCAGGCAAATCAGGAAGTGACACCTTAAAGTTTACAAAGCCAGTTTCGTTCATATAACCCTCAAAGGAGATAATATGATTTTCGGATACGGGTGGTGTCATTGTAGTGGTAATTTCCGAGCTATTGTCCTCACGTTCACGAGGCCACCAGTGATTTTTACGCAATACTTCTTTGTAAATTAATTTGATGACTGATTTGGTGTCCTTGAGATTAGAACCGTCGATGTAAGTGATTTGGAAAAGTACATTCCTTTCCTTGCCCACTTCAAAAGTGGAACAGGTATCATAGCTGACACAATTCATTGTATAGCGGTAGGGATAGAGAGTGGAGGAAGAGGTGCCGTTGATTTTGACACCGGTAAATTGTTCTTCTACGGTAGCCACAATGCTAACGAAAGAGGGAGAATTTTTGTAGGGCATATAAGGTTCATACTGCTTAAGATTCAAATCGATTTTAGCTTTGCCCTTAACCATATCGGCGGTTCGGATTATAGTTGGAGGTTGTTTGTTTTCCTCCGTGGTATCCAAATTGTCTCTGATATGGAAATAGTAGCCAGAACCTAATGATAAAATGACGGTGACTTTACCATCCAAAGGTTTGCCATAAGTGTAGCTGTTAAGAAAAAATGATAATGGAAAATATGAGGCAAATAGTTTGAACAAATTGAAAAAAAAACTCTTACTTGGCTCTCACAATGATCTGCATATCACCATCCTTTACCGACACTGCATCAGTGGCATCTACCGTCACTACGTATTTGGGCAAGACATATTCATCCACTTCAAAGTACACTTGTCTATCATAGCGGTCACCATTCGTAACTCCCAAACGCCAGCCACCAGTCACGGGAAACTCGGATATCTTAAATTTATCGGTATAAACACCTTTCACGGTTTTAAAATCTCTGATCTCCTTAATTCTATTACGTTTGCCATCTTCAAACCATATGATAGCATCTTTTTCCGGTTTAGCCGGTTTCAAATCTTTATCCATAAAAATCACTCTAAAGTTAATGTCATCTCCGGGCTTATACAGACCCTTATCCGTTTGTATTCTAACATGATTGTTGAATTTAGCATACAGTAGTTTGGTGGTATTTTTGAAATTTCTCAAACAGTTCATACCCTCGGCTGTCAAGTTATAAGTGCCTTTTTCCAAAACAGGCAAAAAAAAGTCCACATTTTTCACTTCATTGCTGAAAGCCTCTACGATTTTGGTCTCGTTGTAGGAGGGACCGGTTATGCCTACTTTTATCAGACAGGGTTTCGTCCTAGAAGTCTGATATACTCCCACTGCAGCCGTATATACATCGTTTGAGTGTATAGTGCCCGGTGCGATAACAGTATATTTTCTACAGATTAAAAATAAAAATTTTTAAATAATTAAAATAATCTGTTTTTAATATTTTTCCCAAGTCTCATAAGTATGTATTTGTTTAGGTTTTTTTATTTACAGAGCGAAGGTCAGCCTTATCTCGTTTTCTTTTATCAATGGCTCTATTATATATTATATTTACTTTATATGGCTATTTTTTACTTTCTCTTTTTTCCAAGTCTAACATTTCACATGAATTTTGTACATCTGCTTCTTTTTATGATTCTAGTTGTTATCAATTTATTAGGGGGGGATTTTTCGTTCTTATGTTTTTAGTGTTAAAATTTATGTTTGTTAAAATATTTACTTATTGAAATAAACAAAAATATTTACACAATTTTTTATCTTGGAACGGTTTTACTGTGTTTTTTAAAAATGTTGCCTTTTGCAGATAGAATTCATATATCGCTGGTCACAAGTAGAAAAGCCCTAACTCAGATAATTTTAATAAAAAAAATTTTTAAATTGCTTCTTTTGTTTATATGCCACATTAAGTTTTAAAAGTTTCTTGCTAACTTTGTCAACCTTATTTGAACTAACATTTTCTTAACATTACTTAGGGCCATTATTACAACTTGCCGTTAGTTATATGTAAAATCATTTGTGCCCGATAACTATCTTTGAATTATTTCAACTTTCCTCTTTATAGGTATTATTATAAAAAATAATATTTAATGGATAACAAATTAATAAATAGAGGTTTTGTAATGCAAAGCCATTTATCGGTCTGACAAAATCCTGCCTTTAACTAACGGCAAGTTGTAATAATGCCCCTTAAATGTAAAACCTAAAAATACTGGATTTTTGTTTAAATTATCACTTCTTTGCTGAAATTTTGGGTTAAGATCTTAATTTACACTCATACAATATTAAACTGACTCAAAAATTGAAAACGATGGACATTTGACGCTACGTACATTCTCCGACTGGGCTTGGGAGAAGATGCGCCAAGATGATGAATTTAATCTCAAAATCATTTTTAGTGACGAAACTTATTTTAGGCTCAATGAATTCATCAATAAGCAAAATATGCGTTATTGATCTGGTGAAAATCCACATGTGCTTCATAAATCAACACTTCATCTCCAAAAAAATAACTTTTTGGTGCGGTTTGCATGACGGCGGCGTTATTGGGTCATATTTTTCATCGACAATAACGATCGTCACGTTACTGTGAATGGCGATTATATTTGGCCCGAATTGAAAAACATGGACTTGGGCGAAGAAGTTGGAAGATTCACTGCGGTGTTCATAAAAAATATTTAAGGTTTACAGAAATTTGTCAAATAAGCTTTCAATAAACCTAAAATATTTTTTATGAATACAGCGGTCAGTTTAGTGAGCATTCATCATTAGTCTATGCCAACAAGCCGACGTCGTTGGAAGAACTCAGAGCCAACATTGAATGCGAAATAGCTGAGTTTACGCCCGAAATGTGTGACTGAGTCATCGAATATTGAGTCTAACAAATTGACCGCGGCCGACGTGCCCGCGGTGGCCATATGAACGAAGTCAAGTTCCATTCATAAATGTTTTGGTTGTATTTCGATCATAAAGATTTGGAAATATCCTAATAGTCTGCGTTTTGTATAAAAAAAAGTTGTCATGTCCTTATTGGAAAACCCTTGACTTTAATTTCATCAGCATACATTAAACTATTGACTCGTATTATTTACGTATACAAGCCGAACTTGGGACACCTCAAGACTTCAAGTAGGCAATTACTATGTCATTAGATTGAAGGTACTGGGCTCTTGACTAACTCAAAATTTTAGCTAAGTTAGGAATTTTGGTTCTGTATGAAAACTTTTTATTCCTTTAGAACGCATAATATATCATGTGGATATGCGTGTATACCTGTTACGAGATTGGGCTTTTAATTACCCTTTTTAGGGGGGAGAATAAAATACAGTCCTAATAGCTACTTTGAGGGACACCGGTTTTAACTGAAATAATCTTAGAAGTGACATTGTTAAAAAGAACACACTGTTTTCGGCCTATCAGGTATGACATTATCCAACTTAAAGTATTCGTTGTGATTTCCTTATCTTAAGCTGAAATTGTAGTTTATAAATTACAACAAATAGACTAACCGAAGGTTAAGTAAAATTCATTATTTGTTTTTTGTTAAAATCATTATGAGTTAAGGTAGCAAGTTGAAGAAAGCTGGTTTGTAATGAGCAACCTTTGCTAAAACCATATTAATAATGAGGTAATTGCTACGATATACATTTGGCTTGTGTAATTAAAAAAAAATATTTAAAATAAGCGGATAAGTCCAATATTCATAGTAAATTTTTAAATTTATTAAATGTCTTTTAGGCCAATTTTATATAAAATTTTTATTAAATTGATAATTTAAAAATTTATTATTAAATTTGGTGTTAAGCTGCTGACAGGCCATCGATTTGTTCAGACAAAAAAACCTTTTGTACGCACACTTATTTATTACACATAGGCCACTTTGTTTATGTTTTGTTTTTGTTCCGACAAATATGTCGGAATATTTGTTCGCGTATATCTGACATCAAGATTTATTATTAGTATAAACAATAAACAACGAAAATAACCTTTTTCGTGGAAAAAATATGCCCGCAAATTAATCGAGTGCGCTCATTAGTATGTATGAACTGTCAGCAAAGAATTCCACGTAAAATTCCTTTGCTAAAAATATACATGTCACTGAAATATTGGCGTCATATTTTTCGTTCGCATAAGACTAAAATGATCCTGTTTCACTTAAACTTAAAAAGTGGTCGTAAATCAGGAATTTTTAATAAATCAATAAACAGAATGGAATATTTTGATTTAAAAATACATCAATTAAAAAAAAAAACATTAAGACACAATCTCGATTGAAAATTAATCAAAACGGAAACACAGATTCAACCCTACTTAATCCTTAGGTCTCCACGCGCAATTTGTCTGTTGTTATTAATTATATAGAAATTGAGCAAGTGAACTGATTAAGTTCATATATGAAATTGAGAATAACAAAATTATAATGTTGGATACTCTTAAAGATTAATGTAGAATTATCGTTAAAGATAAAAACAGGCTTGAAAAATTGAGGCCTGATCAATTTGATCATAAATTTTTATAAAATCTCTTTTTGTTATTCTTAAGAAAACCTTTAACAAATAAACATTAAACAACATTCTTGTCATAATGTGTCATATCCATACGTGCTGATATATATCTTATTGTGCAGTACCTTGATTACTCTTAGGACTTTTACCCACCAAAACTTCATTTACAACAAGCAAAAATGTTATATAAGGCCGTGCAGAATCTGATAATACCCTTCAGCATCATGTATGTACATACAATATAGATTTCAGATTTAAAGTTTATACGCTATTTTGCTTAATATTTTCGACAAAATCTTTGACATATTTGTTTTAATTTTACATAGTTATCTGTAGGCTATTAGTCAAGCACTATATTTTGATACCCATTTTGATGGAGTTACAAAAAATATCCACCATTTTTTTCGGGTGCCCTGGTGGACTAGAAAGTAGTGTATTAGTTTGCCAGTATGGGGGTTGCGGGTTCGATTCCCGCCAGAGACAGAGACAGTTCGGTTAATTAAATTAGAATATTTCTGTGGCTTGGAGCTAAAAGGGCCAAAGTCAAAATATTTACTTTTGAGAAAATTTGAATTGAACTTTAACTTTTATAGTGACATTGGCCAGCATTTTATTTATAAAGCTGTTCTGGGTTAAGTATGACTTTAGCTGTTTTACCATAATGAAATAGAGCAAGAAAACAAATCTAATGCAATGATTAACTCAAAAGAGCAAAAAAGTGACATTGGCCCTTCTAGATCCAAGCCAAAGATATTTTGTAATTGTATTGTAATAAAAAAATAAATAAAATCCACCAGTTTTTAGGGCGCCATTTTCAATTTCAACTTTTTCATAGTCTACTGTATTCTACTGGTCAAGCCCTTTCATGTGCTACCAATATTGTGGGGGTTGTGGTGGGCAAAGTCGTTTTTACTTTAATGACCCATGTAACTGTCCTTTTTTTCGGGCGCTATTTTGAATTTAACCTTTTCATAGCTTCATGTATTCTACTGGTCAAGACCTTTTATTTGATATCAATATTAAGAGGGTTGAAGTGGGTACATTATATCACTTTATTTGACGCATATAAAGATTTATACTACGCCATTTTGTTGTGGAGGCCAACATGAAATTTAAATTGGTTTATAGTGTTTTATATAAATTGCAAGCTAGGCTGTTTTATCTGATACCCATATCGCTGCTCTTTGGTAACTAGTAGCTGAAAAAATCGATTTTCATCATCCACAAATTTTAGGAAAAACATCGATAATGTGTTCAGTCAGTTTCTAACCGAGTTGTGGGTTTTTCTTAGCAATAGTATTCGAGACTGTAGGTTATAAGTATTTTGGTGCTTTTAATATGTCCAAAACTGAATTACTAGTTGTAGTTATTTACAAATACCTTGCCAACTGACCTTAATAATGTCCTATGGACGCTAAAGCGATACTGTTTTGTAATTATTTAATTTTGAATAAATGATTTAAAATAAAAAAAAAAATCGTTTAAAAAATATATTTAAAACCAAAGTTTTTGCCTATAACTTTGACGATTAGTGCCCAATTTGTCCAAAGCCCTAGAGGTACATTATATCTATAAATGGTAGCAGCTGTGTCTATAAATTATTCTAGGACTGAAAAGTATTCAGTTTTATGATAAAAATATGGAAAAATAAAGAAGCAGTCGTGTTTATTTGCTTATATCTCAGAAAGCTATAGGGCGTTTTTGCTAAATTTTAATTGCGATACATTCTCGAATATTACCAAAAGAATAAAACCACATGGAGGTCTTTGCAACATGTGGACGCTGCTAAAAGTTGATTTAAACTAACACAGGGACAGTCTGACAATGCTTAATCGTCTCCTCAAGTCATAAGCTTTCAGAAAATATATCGTTAAAGGGTTTGAAGATGAATATTGCAGAAATTATAAACGGAATGAGAAAGCTTTGGCACTGTAGCATATAAAAAACACTTTCTTCAGTCGCTTTCTTCAAGATCTTGTCAGTGCGTGATTCTTTATATGAGATACCTAGCTTCATAGGCATCTATTTTGCAGGTTATATGGTCCTATATCATCTCTACCAGAAGCCGCCTATGCCTGTACCTTACCCTGGCTTATTTAAAAGCAAAAAACTAATTATTTAATAAACAATGGTAAGCTTTAAATAATCGAATTTTTTTAAATTAAATTGACTGCAATTACCAATTACAAAAGGCTTTATTTGTGCATTCCTGATTGCATTGCAATGCATTGGTTGCAAGCGAGAAATGTAATTGGCTTACTTTTCGGCTAGAAGCAGATATTTTTTTTTGAAATTGTACTAAAGTTTGGTCCGGCATAATTTTATAAAAAATACCAGATAATTTTGTTCCGGTGTTAATTCAAGCTCTCGTATTTTCTGTTGGAACCTCTCTAAAAATGGGTTTACAGCCATTTCATTACTTGAAAGCTTTTCTTCACAAATTTTAAGCAACCGTATACCGTAGGGACTCTTAAAATTTGCAAACCAGCCGTTGCACTAAATTCTACAGGCCCACTTGCAATTTTTTGTATGTAAATTCCGTGCTTTTTGTTTTAAAATTTCAGCAGAAACTGACAAGTTTTTCTTTCTTTGTTGAAGGAACCACTTGCACAAAGCTTTTTGCATTTCGGGATATTCGGAGGCTCTTATTAAAAAGCGCTTCCAGCTCCAAATACAGCATTTGCTACAAACAACTTTAATGATTGGAATTTTTTTTTTATTCTACATATTGTTGATTTGTGAATTTTGTATTCATTACAAATCGTTTTCACAGGTATGCCACATTCTCAATTTTATTCAGAATTTCACTCTTTTGCTTTATTGTTAATTTAACAAATTTTGTCACTAAAGGCATTTCTTCTTTGTTTGCTGGAACAACCATTTACAAGTAAGAAAGTATTTTAATTTTTTGGTTTCAAAAATAGTGGCAAAGTTCCGTTAACTGAGGTCTCGTTTTTGAAAATGTTAAGTTTAAAAGGTCATCAATGTCAAGCATTTGGGGTTGCGCATATCGAGGGTTGCGTTATGCGAGGTTGCACTGAACTTTTGAAATAAGCTGTTCTGCTTTTTCCTACTACTGAAAAAACATGCAGTAGAAAAGATATATTTTGTAGCATTGCAATTGACCAGTTCACAGGGGTGTCCTAGGTGTAATAATATCATAAAGCCATAAGTTCAAAATAATTTTTAAAAGATTTTAAGATTTTGTATTGCTTGTTGCAAAATTTTTAGACATTTTTAAATTTTTTTTATATTATGACATTATGACAATACGACACTAAGGACAACCTTGTGAATTGGCTAAATGTATGCAATAAGGTAAAAGAATTATTTCTGCACTACTTATTATATAAAAAAAAAACATTTTTGGTGATTGAAGAAATAATTGCTATAGCAATTTGCAAATCGATTGACAAACTTATATGTACATCAAGTATAACTATTTAATGGTAAAGTGTATTTCAAGACTCAACAGAAATTATTAAAACAAATGAAAATTAATTTTTTCTTATTATTTGTTTTATAATTTCAACACTCAAGTTCAAGGCAGAGTTCATCTTCAATGTTGTTGTTGCGGTAAATTATGTTGGTTAGTCAGAAATCGAAAAACAACAAAACCGACAACAAATACATGTGTTTCTCAACAAATTTCTGATGTTTACATTGTGTGCGTATATGTTTAAATACATAAATATTATTATGCATACACACATGGAATTTTAAACAGGGGCTTTAAATTTCTCGGTACTTAGTTTGTGATGATCATGTATTTAACAGATTTTATATGGCTCATATCTATAAACAAGTAAATATATGTATAGTACATTAATGGTTAACCAAAAAAAAATTTAAAAAAGAGAATTTTTAAAATCTTTGTAAATTTAGAAATTTTATGCATAGACACTCTTCATAATTTTTCTAATAAATTTCTAATTAAATAAATTTTGTTTTCTTGTCTCGCAGACCCATATTTTATGGTTTACTTAACAGGTTTTATCACCTTAAAAAATAAAAAAAAACTTAATGATTGGTTTTATTGTAATTTATTAGCAATTGCTTGTGTGCGATTATTTATGTATGTCAGTCTATCCGTCTGTTTGAGCTTTAAAAACATTAATAAATAAATATTTATGAGGATGCACAAAGCCAAAAAATAATATTGTAACGATTTCGTTGAATTTTGTATTTCATCTCATTTCGTTTCGTTTTTTTTGCTGAACAACTGACTGCTGCTACATTGTGTTAATCTTTCTTTAAAATTATTTATTTATGCAGAAGCGGTCTTATTTAATATTAATTTTTAAATTGTTTCTCTTTCTTTTTCATGTGTCATTTGGTGACAACACAATGTTTGTAAAAAGATTTCAGAAACAATGAAACAGCGAACAAAAAAAAAAAAAATCTGGTTTAAAGTCATCAATTAAAACGAGTCGAAGAAGTTGTATGAAATTGTTGTTATTTTTTGTTTAAACAAAAATAACCACCAACAAATTGCATAACAGTTTTGGCTTTTTTGCAATATTTTTCTTTTTTGTTAATTAATTTTTTTCGTGACTTTTTTGCACACTTTTAATAACGCAGGTATTTTTTCTTTGTTATGTTAACCACATTAGAAAC
This sequence comes from Phyto melanocephala, assembly GCA_941918925.1. Classification (NCBI taxonomy): domain Eukaryota; kingdom Metazoa; phylum Arthropoda; class Insecta; order Diptera; family Rhinophoridae; genus Phyto; species Phyto melanocephala. The sequence goes on along the minus strand of OW799236.1, from coordinate 20,391,926 downwards.
TTATGAATGTTAAAACAATTTTTTTTTATTTCAATGAACGTGATTTTAGCAATTGTTTATGTGAGTACAAATTTTCAGAAAGTTTTTGAATTTTAACTTAAATTTAACTAATTTATCTAATATATAAAGTCAATGAGAGGTTTAAAGAAAAAATAATTTTTTTTATTTATAATTTCTAAATGCTTGGTATACTAATAAGAAGTTTTTTTATAACGTATCATATTGTCATAATTTTATAAAATTTAAAAATTATTTTAAAAAAGTATAGTATTGCTTATTGTAAAGGTATTAAAATATTTTAAAATTTTTAAAAGCTCTGAAAATACGATAGATAAAACACCTTTTGTATTTGCCATTTATATATTGTCAGAATTTTAAAAATTATTTGAATGTTATAAAACACCTTTTGTATTCGCCATTTATATATTGTTAGAATTTTCAAAATTATTTAAATGTTTTAAAACCTTGACAATAAGCAATACCAAGGCAGATTAATAAGGTAATCCAATCAGCTGACTGTTTTTTTTATATACAAATTATCAGCGTAGCCAACTGCATTTGTCAAACTTAACTTTTTTATTTTTATAATAAAATAAATAATTCGCAGTTTTAGTTGGTTTTTAAAAATACAGAACCATAAATAAAAAGTTTTCGCATTAAAATTTTTTTATTAAAACTTTTATTCAAATTAAAGAAGAACATAAAGAAATTGTGTGATATATGCCGGCATATGTACAAAAACAAAATGTGTGTTTTTTTCAATTTTTGTGTTTGTTGCCGTGATAAATATTGTATTGTTTATTCTAAAATTTTTAAATTAAAATTTAAAATTTAACACCTCGTGGATTCACCATTTATGAAACATGAAATTTAACTTTTAATTTTTTTTGTTAATTTTGTGTTAACAAGTTATTTGAGCACCTACTAAGTGTGTTAGTTATGGATTTAGTTTTTTGTAAATAAAATTTTATGTTTTACAGAGAGCATTTACTTACACTCTTAATCTCTTTTAAAAGAAAATTATCAAAAACAAGTAAGAGTGCTATATTTGGCCGTGCCGAATCTTATATACCCTTCACAACGTGTAGTCATGCAATAACAGTAGTTTGTATCATCATTCATCCCATATGAAATACGTACATACATATAAAAAACATACATATATAAAAACATCCCATTGTAAAATTATAAATTTACGTATGTTAAAAAAAATTAAAAAAATTTTTTTAAAAAATAAATAAAAAAAATTTAAAAAAAATTAAAAAAAAATTTTAAAAAAATTAACAGAAAATAATTAAAATATAAATAATATAAAACAAAAAAAAAATTAAAAAAATAAAATAAAAAAATTAAAAAAATTAAAAAAAATTAAAAAAAAATATAAAAATAATAAAAAAAAAAAATTTTTTTTGACTCGACTGGTATTCGATGCCACGTTTACTCTAACCAGTATATACGTTTATATGATGTATGTATGTTGTTGTTGTTTTTGTGAAAAAAAAAATCGAGGTGGTCGTGGTTTTTTGCTCATATCTCAGTTGTTTATGTACCGATGTTTCTGATTTTCAATACCGATTTGCTCCCAAATATTTCTGATATTTAAATATCTCACCCGGGTCCAGGCGATATCGGGGGGCTTAAAAAAGTTGATTTCAACATACACACAGACCGACAGACAGACTGACAGAGCTTAATCAACTCCCCTATTCATAAGCTTTCAGAAAATATATACTTTATGGGGTCGGAAATGAAAATTGTAGAAATTTCACACGGAATGACAAACGTATATATACCCTTTTTCACTGTGTGAAGGGTATAAAAATGGATCTCCCAAAATGAACAAAAATCTGAATTAAAAGGCATTTGTGCAGCCTTCCCTATGCGAGAAAATAAAACTTTTTTTTTTTGAAAAGAAAAAGAACCTCTGGCAATCAGAGTTCGATAGTTTTGTATAAATATGGAGTATTTACAAAAACTCCTAAGTGTCATAATGTCATAAAGTCATAATTTCCTAAAACAAAAAAAACAAGAGTAAATTTTTAAGTTGTGTTAGAAATGTTGGCATCATTACAATAATTGTTTTAATTATTGTAAGTATGGTAAGGACTGATAAAGACGGAAAAATATCAAGGTCCTAAAGTAAAAATTGACTTTAAACTAAAAATATTTATTATAGTTATAGTTTAAATTAAGGTAACCTTAAGTTAAATTAGCTTTAAATGGATAATATTAAAATGTGTTTTACACAACCTTGATCGTAAACCAAAACTAGAAACTAGAGAATAAATATAAAAAAAAAACATTTTTATATATTTGAAAAACTTATAAGAAAAAGTAAAGCAATAAAAAAAATTTTTTGGTCTTAACTGGGATTCGAACCTACGTTCATCGAGTTTGTATTTGTGTGTAAAGACGAGGTGGTCTAAGTTTTTTTTATTCATATATCAGTTATTTATAGAGCGATTCTTCTAATTTTCAATAACGATCTGCTACGGAATATTTCTGATATTTTACTACCTCACATATGTAGGTCTTGAAAATGTCTGGGGACTTAAAAAAGTAGATTTCAACATAAACACGCACAGATGGACAGTCGGACAGACTAACAGACGGACAGTGCATAAAAAATTCCCCTATTCATAAGCTTTGAGAAAATATATACTTTATGGGGTCGGAAATGAAAATTGTAGAAATTTCACACGGAATGACAATCCTATACACTTACACTCACTGTAAAGGGTATTATATACTATGTATAAACTTTTATTATAATAGCAAAAATATTGAAAAAAATTTGTATTTTAGTTCGGAAAAAAATTTGTATATCCCATCCCTGTATATCTCCAAAACCACACATCAAAAACATATGCAATGCAATTATTCTTTAATAGAAATCATCGACATCCAGCATACAATAATGTGTGGGTACTAATATACAAATAGTACCAATATTAGGTACATTACAAGGGGAATGTGAAATGAACAAGAGTGTGTATTTTAAAAACAGTTTATACATATTTATGTACATACATATCATACAGACATCTTTTTATGTTTTTCAAGGTACATTTTTTTCTTTAACAGTTGAGTTTTATGTTTATTTGTATGTATTTATTTAAGAATAAAATATTTTTCCGCGTCTGTGAAATTAAGCAAACAGTTTCTATAAATAAAACATAAAAAAACCAATCAGTAAATAGTTTTTTTTTTATTATTAAACAATTTTTTTTATTCGTGGTACTATACCCATTACTGCCAATTTCTAGTTAAATTAAAAAAAAAATTGTTTTTTTTTTGTAAATAACTAATTTATGTCTTTAGTTTTGCTGCACATACACATTTACGAAATAAATCACGTGCCAGGGTAATATCATTGAATATGTGCATTTGTAAAGTTGTTTATTACTGTAAAACAACAACAACAGCAACAGTTAAAAGCACTACCATTTAGCTAATTCAAGCACAGCTACTAATTAACCCATTTAAAACCACGCAAATCAACTGAAGAGGAAAAAAAAACTTTTTCACTAACGCCAAATATAATAATTTAACTTTATGGTGCTTAATGCTAAAAGCCTGACACGTAAAACATTATTGATTTAAACTTGGACTTGAATTTCTGGGAAATGAATTGTTAATGATTTAAGTGCATCCAAATACTTGATTTCGCTTGAAAAAAATTTTTGTATAGATTTTTTTGAACGTATATGTATATATTTAAAGTCAAATATAGTTGTTTTTCTTAATATCAAACAAAATATCAATTTTTCTAAATTACTGCTGACAGAGCGAGCAAATTATGACGATTGCAAGCAATTTCGATAGACCAAAATAATTGATACCAAACGAAAGAGAAAAGAAATTAAATTAAACGCAATAAAAAACTCAAACTACTTTTGTTTTGGAATTAAGAACTAGTTGTTTAACGTCAGAGATATGCGTTAAAATGTTTAAAAACTGCAATACTTCATAATTCTTTAAAACATTTTGTACATTATTTTATATAAAGAAATTATGATTTTTAAGGATAAAGTTGTTTATACAGATTTTAAGAATTTTGTATTTTTTATATTTTTTTTGGTTGTTTGTTTTATGTAATGTACTTTGTTGAACAAACAAAATTTTTATAAAATTATTGTTTTGGTATTCAATTCGACATTAGAGTTGGGTCAGTCGGTTACTTAAGGTCGTTTTTGTCAACCAACTAGTTCCACGTCATGGTACAAAATTCATTCGTCAAGTCTACATTAGAATTTTTTTTTGCATACGGCCGTTTGTCTTTTCAGTTGCTTTTTATACCCTTCACCTGTGGTGCACAAGGGTATATACAGCTTTGTCATTCCGTTTGTAATTTCTACAATTTTCATTTCCGACCCCATAAAGTATATATTTTCTGAAAGCTTATGAATAGAGGAGCCGATTAAGCCCTGACCGTCTGTCCGTCTGCCCGTGTGTTGGTTGAAATCAACTTTTAGAAGCAACTATATGATCCTCAGATCTGTATATGGTATCAATCTCTTGGAAATATCCAAGAATGAATCGCTATTGAAATTCAGCACAATCGCCCCATAACTTTCTGAGATATGAGCAAAAAACCACGACCACCTCGTTTTTTTTTCACAATTACAACAACAACATACATACATACATGTAAAAAACATACCAAACAAAAAAAATTACAAAAAAAAAATATTAAAAATAAGAAAAAAATTATAAACAAAACTACAAAAAAAAAAATTTAAAAAAAATTGTAAAAAAAATTCTAAAAAAATTTTTTAAAAAAATTTAAAAAAAATATAAAAAAAAATAATAAAATATAAATAATATATTAAATAAAATAAAATAAAATAAAATAAATTTTTTTTGGCTCAGCTGGGATCCGATGCCAAATTTATTCTAACGTGTACGTGTGCACGTATTTTATATGGGATGAATAGTGATACAAACAGTTGTTATTGCATGACTACACGTTGAGAAGGGTATATAAGATTCGGCACGGCCGAATATAGCACTGTTACTTGTTATTTTTATTTTAGAAACAAAGTGCAGTTTTTTTGTTTTGAAGTATGTTTTTTTTCGTTTGTTTTTATGAAACCTTCCACTTAGCATACATGTTAACCTTATAAAATATAAAACTCCAAGTAATCTTTTAAGTCTTTCTGATCATTATTACACTTCTCTAAATAAAACAAATTCTCCAAAATCTGTTATTTATGATTGACTTTTGTAGGGCATTTATTATATAATAGCACTGGTCAGCTCTTAACAATAACCGGTTTATTTATACCAAAATAATCGATTTATTCCATATTCGAATAATGGACATTGTAAAATATTCGGCTTCGAAAAAACTTAAAAAACCGGTCGAATAATTACCGTTCGATCACCCTAATATACAATAAATATATATTCCGTCGTTGCTCTAACAAATTCAGTTATATGTTTTTTACAAACTTTCGAGGAGTGCAAAAAAAAAACATTTTATTTTGTTACTTTACAGTATTAAACTAACGCATACTGATTATTGTTAATTTTTGAACCAATTAACATATCCTTAAACGCTTTGGTATATTGGATAGATGTACGACCAATTAAGGTTCAAAATAGAGATATAAAAAAATTTTTAAAAATTGTCACATATCCAAATACGTCAGAGCAGCGGCGATTTTTTGTGTCATATTTAAAAAATGGCGTTTAATTTTTTAAAGAAATTTTTTTAATCTTTTTCATGAAAAAATATTTCTGTTTAAAAAAGTATTTTTTTTCAAATACTTTGAAAAATTTTTCTTTTAAAATACTTATTAATTTTTTGGTGTAAAGACCCCTCTTGTTATTTCAAATTATGATGAAAATACCAAATCTAGAATATAACAAGTAAGAGTGCTATATTCCGCCATGCCGAATCTTATATACCATTCACAACGTGTAGTCATGTAATAACAGTAGTTTGTATCACCATTCATCTTATATGAAATACGTACATTCATATAAAAAACATACATATATAAAAACATCCCATTGTAAAATTAAAAATTAACGTATGTATGTATGTTAAAAAAAAATAAAAAAATAAAAAAAAAATATTAAAATAAATTTAAAAAAAAAAAGTTTAAAAAAAAATTTAAAAAAAAAATTAAAAAATAATAATAATTAAAATATAAATAATAAATATAAAACAAAAAAAAAAAATTAAAAAAAATAATAAAAATATAAATAATATATTAAATAAAAAATAAGAAAAAAATTAAAAAAAAAATTTTTTTTTGGCTCAGCTGGGATTCGATCTCACGTTTACTTTAACCAATATACAAGTTTGTATGTATGTATGTTGTTGTTGTAATGCTGTTTTTGTGAAAAAAAAATCGAGGTGGTCGTGGGTTTTTGCTCATATCTCAGTTGTTTATGAACCGCTGTTTCTGATTTTCAATACCGATCTACTCCCAAATACTTCTGATATTTTAATACCTCACCCGGGTCCAAGCGATTTCGGGGGGCTTCAAAAAGTTGATTTCAACATACACACGGACATACGATCAGACGGACAGACTGACAGGGCTTAATCGACTCCCCTATTCATAAGCTTTCAGAAAATATATACTTTATGGGATCGGAAATGAAAATTGTAGAAATTTCACACGGAATGACAAACCTATATATACCCTTTTTCACTGTGTGAAGGGTAAATGCATTTCTAACATGTGTATATGGGCAATTCCATGAAAATGTCAACCACGACTGTAAAAACAAAAACTCTCAATAAAAGTTTAATGATAAAAAAACACTCAAATTTTACTATGCGCAGGTATTTAGAGCTTATTACATTATATTAAGAGTAATAATAAGAGTTTAATCTGATTATCTCTTGGTAAAATGTCCATCCCAATCTAAAGACAAAAAACTTCATACGTTTTTATATTATGACAAGCACTTTATAAATGTCTCTCAAACTGCATATTCATTAAGGGAAAAAGTTAAAACTTAACTAGTTTGTAGTAGGCTAAGGTGACAGTTAAAACTTAGCACCTAATTTAGAATTTAACTTTTTTTCTTAACATATATACCTAAAAATATTATAAGAGAAAAATCTGTCACATACGATATGTCACGTACGATATTAAATTATATTTATTATAAAATCATTTAAAGATTGTTTTCAATTAAGTATGTTGGATTTTAAATGAAAAATGTGTGGTTTAGTGTAAGAAATTAAAAAAAGAAAAAATTCCTCCCAAGATTCGCAGATTTTTTCATATTTTCATATATACCTCAAAACCACTTCCGTTTTCAGTCACGTACGATATACTCTAATTTTGCTCGATATTTTAGACAACAATTATTCGAATATAATGATTTTTTTTTTAAATAAAGTACCCTCTGAATGGAACATAAAGATCTAATTTTTTTTTCAGTTACTCTTACATTTGCAAAAATTATTCTACTTTATAAGAGTACAAATGTCACGTACGATGACATGGAATTGCCCATATGTATGTACACTAGACCGTAACGCATTACAGGATCACCGCACACTACCGAATATAAAGTATTGTTGCAAGGCAGTTAAAAAAAACTTTTTCCTTTAACAGCCATTTACCTCAAGTATCCTGTTCTAATATTTTCCCACCAGATCTCAGTTTCTACAATCCAAATATACCATCTTAATATCGCAAAAACTCATTTAATTCTTGCAAAGGAAGTATTTTGATTATTCCAGGATTTTTTTAATTTTTTAGGTTTTTTTTTACCGAACGTTGGGCTGCCTTTTAATTTTTTTTTTAATTTTTTTTAAGATACACCCTAACGTACATGAGTTTATGTTTTCTTGTTTATTTTGTAAATTTAACATAAAATAATTTTTGAAAAATTCCCAGGTAAAAAATAAATATAAATTTCAAATAATTGTTATTTAATTTTGTTTTCTTAACTTCCTTTAACACTGACACACAAGTGTAAACACAAAATATATTTATTTTCCCACTAACCAGCGGGAAATTCCAATGTTACTAAAACGTGCCTAGTCACTCAAAACGTCTTATTTAAGTACTGTATTGATGTACAAAGATATTTATTTACATACATATGTATGTATTGATTCAATATATTTACTAGCACTTTTTATTTGTGTATATTACAAACACTTGGTTGGCATTTTTCTCACTTACCCCTTACAAGCGTTGGCATAGGAAAAGATTTGCATTAAGCAAATAGTGAGACACAACGGCACACGCATGTCTCAGCCGTTTTCGTTCTTTTAAAACAATTAACGTCTAAAGCAACTAACACACTAATTAATTAAAAACGAGTATTTAAGACTAGAATATATTTATTTTCGATTTCGCGCTAAATAAGTCCGAAACCGATCTTTACGTCTCAACAGACAATTAATGAATGACCGCAAATGGCTGGATGAGTGTTTCAAATATTAGTTTTGGTTTCAAGCGATGATGTTTTGTGTAGACTTTGCTTATATACCAAGCAAACAAAAAAATTAAAAAAAACAAACACATGATATACTCGAAAAAAAAAAAAAATAAAAATCACACAGTTTTAAAAAAATAACACCAACATTTGTATAAAAACTTATGTGTGGTTTACAAAATATGTACACACTAGCGTATTGATGAAAAAATTTTGCATATGTTTTGTTATTGTTTTAAAAACAAAGCACATGCAAAATTTTTCACTCAATATATTCGCTTGAATTCTGTAAACAGCCCAATGAAATATAGTTGTGTGTGTGTTGTTTTGAATCTTTATGTTTAGATTTGTAAACAACAAATATTGATAGTGTTAATTCTTTACTCATTTATGATTTTTTGTCTTTGTTTTGGTATTTAAGCAGTGATAAGTAGTATAAATAGTTGTTCTCATATTGTTGTTACTTCAGCTCTGGCGGCAAAGGTAGTATATTAGTTTGAAACTGACTGAGATATAAGCATCAACATATATACTGGACAGGGATGGAAAAATTGGTACAATTGTATTTTTTTTTGGTACACTTTAAAGTCGAAAAGTACAAAGTACAAAGGTACAATTAAGGAATTTCCCAAGTTTTAGTAATTTAATATGCCAACTCATCTTTGTTGTTGATGTTGAGATATTAAAATCTTATAAACATTCAAATATTAGCGATTGCTGTGCAACTACTTCTAAAATAAACATGTAAGAGTGCTAAATTCATCCATGCCGATTATTGTATACCCTTCATAACGTGAAGTCATGCAATGACAATTGTTTGTACCACCATTCAAAAAAAATTTTGTCTTAACTGGGATTCGAACCTACGTTCATCCAGTGGTCGTGTAGGGTTTTTCATCATATTTCAGTTGTTTAATGGGCGATTTTTCTTATTTTCAATACCAATCTGCTTCCGAATATTTGTGATATTTTGGTACCTTACACGGGGCTTGGATATGCCTGGCGGCTTCAAAAAGTTGATTTCCACATACTCCCAGACAGATTGACAGACAGACAATGCTTAATTGACTCCCCTACTCATAAGCTTTCAGAAAATGTGTACTTTATAGGGTTGGAAGTGAAAATTGTAGAAAGTGCACACGGAATGACAAATCTATATACACCCTAACACTCACTGTGGAGGGTATAAAAAAATCCAAGTCTAAGAAAGCGCAGAGTTAAACTTGCGTATTACATATTATTTAAATCATAAAACGATCTCTTACATACATATCTACTCAGACTTTTTTGTCTTAGTCTAATCAACGTTCTAAAATAATTTGATCAAATGTGAAGTTTTCACATACTTACATATCAGTGCAGGGCATTAAAGCTTCGGCACAGCCGAATATAGCACTATTACTTGTTATTGTGTGTATATTTTTTACACCCTTCACACGGTGAAAAAGGGTATATATAGGTTTGTCATTCCATGTGAAATTTCTAGAATTTTCATTTCCGACCCCATATTTTCTGAAAGCTTATGAATAGGGGAGTTGATTAAGGTCTGTCAGTCTGTCCGTCTGTCTGTGTGTATGTTGAAATCAACTTTTTGAAGCTCCCCGACATCGCCTGGACCCGGGTGAGGTATAAAGATATCAGAAATATTCGGGAGTAGATCGGTATTGAAAATCAGAAACATCGGTACATAAACAGCAGAGATATGAGCAAAACACCACGATCACCACGATTTTTTTCACAAAAACAACATTACAACAACATACATACATACATACATACATACATACAAACGTGTATACTGGTTAGAGTAAACGTGGCATCGAATCCCAGCTGAGCCAAAAAAAAAAAAAAATTTTTTTTTATATTTTTATTTATTTTTATTTTTTATTTTATATATTACATATTTATATTTTTATTATTATTTTTTTTTAATATTTATTATATATATTTTAATTATTTTTTTTTTAAACTTAATTTTTTAGATTTCTTTTTATTTTTTTATATTTTTAACATACATACGTAAATTTATAATTTTACAATGGGATGTTTTTATATATGTATGTTTTTTATATGTATGTACTTATTTCATATGGGATGAATGATGATACAAACAATTGTTATTGTATGACTACACGTTGTGAAGGGTATATAAGATTCGGCCCGGCCGAATATAGTACTCTTACTTGTTTTTAGTTGATATGTATTTTGTAAAGCTAGAATATATTAGAGATGAACCCCACTCACTTATCATGGTTAGTTTTAGTATCAAATTTCTTTGGGTACCAAAAAAGCATCTGGAGTGACAGTGCATGAGTAAAATATAATATATGATTGCAATGCAATTTCTTTTTAAATTTTATTAATTTGCTTATTTGAATATCGTAAACTTTTTGCAACGATAGTGCATTTAGGATTAGGGCTTTAAGAAATAAAAAAAAAAATATTAATTAATGTATTAGTTTAAAATTATCGTAGTAGGCTACAGGCTAGTAGGCTACACAGCTGAACGACAACAAATGCAGCTGGCTCACAATTGCCGCAGTGTATTCAGCAGAGTTGGGTTTACTGCACTAAAGTTCAAAAATTTTTTAACAATACTAAACCATAGTTTTATCTAGAACTGTAATTTAGTTCTAGTAAAAAAAATCCAATTTAGACATATGCGGTTGTGCATGAAAACCTCTAATATAAATTTGTTTTTTAATAAAAATTTGTATCAAACTCAGTAAAACAAAAACAAAAGAAATGAAAAAAAATATCTCCAAATTGGCAACTTAAAAATTTGTCATTTCGCAGTTTTTGTAACCACACGAAACTGTTTTGGCATTTTCTTATTACTTAAAATTACGATCGTGTTTGTGAGTGTACATGATCGTGATTGAAATGTAACTCACGGTTCCTTCTCTATTAGCTGTATGTGTTTCTTTATTAGTTTTATTTTTGTGTATTTGTTTTGAATTTGTGTTTAGTATCTGTGAATTGAAGTTAAGATTTTACACTAACATAATCTATTCTTGATTAACCCACTAAGAGAAGGTACAAGAGTTTTATGAATATATTTAAGATTATTTCTGGTTGATTTTAATTGTTATAAATAAACTAGTAGTTTAAAAAATAAAAGATTTGATTTAATAACTTATTTTAATTGCGGTGCGTTCGATAACAAGTTTGCAAGTGCTTTGTTTTTGTCGTTTAAATACAACATGCTCGAAATGCAGGTATATTTTAAAAAAGCATAAAAACAAAATTTAATTTTTATTTATTTATTTAATTCAATCAACATAAAAATATACAGTTGAGCAGTATTTTTTCAAAGAAAACAATAATTACAAGAAAGAAAATCAACAACATCACCGGACATAAGCATTTGAATTTAGAAACCTTATCAGCTTTTCTCTAGTTACAGCAACATTATCGGAAAAGTCGATGTGTGCATAGAACTTATTTACCTCAGCACAAATTCTTTTAAATGGATCAAAGTTAATGTAGTTTGATCAAAGAAATTTTATATATAACGGTTCATAAGATCTGAGCTGCCTGTCAGGAACATTGAGATAATTTTTATGTTAAAGATAAGTAGAATTAATTTAACCTTGAATTTAATTCAGGACGAATGCAATAGTGGAAACAATTCTTTGGCTTTGTAACGTTGGGAGCGCAGTGAGTAATAAATGACTTCGATATGACGGTAAGTTGGTATTGGGATTCCAACGCAAGTTACGCAGGCAGAACAGCAAAAATTGTTTTTGCACTGATTAAATTGGGATCCCAAAATACTGATCCATATTCCAGTAAAAGTCTTACCAATAAAGTGAATAAATTTTTTGTCACATAAGGATCATTAAATTCCTTAGAAAAATATATTTTATTTAAGATTTTGTGATTGCAGCAATATTTAGGATCGGAAATGTTTACCGCCGGGGTATATTAATTTTCTCACTACGTTGGTAACACATAAAAACATTAATTGTATATATTTTCTGAGTCCTAGTTTAATTTCAGGATAATGAAGCTATGTCCATCTGTCTGTCTGCCCGTCAGTCGAAAGCACGATAGAGCTTGACCAGAAAAATTTTGGTAAATTAAAAAGGGCTAGATCGGTCCATTAGGAAGAGAGATATAGTTTGATATGCAAGACTATGTCATAAAAAATTTATTTATGACATTAAACGCAATGACATAGGTTTAAAATTGTTCAAATCCGTTTATTGCGAAACGACGTACTATTCTAAAATTTTTTCTAAAATGAGTTTGTGGTTAATATTATTATAACGTAAAATATAGTTGACACGCCCACTTAAAGCCAACCTTTTATTTTTATTTTATTAAAATTATATAATTTCTCTATGGACAAAGATTTGTGTTTTAATAACTAAGTAGTAATTACTAGAAATTACTTTGACCTGCCTTCTGGACTTTTCTAAGGCTTTTGATCGAGTTGATCACGCAATACTCTGCAGGAAGCTAGGATACTATTTTGGATTCACGGACACTGCATTGTCTCTTATGAGAAACTATTTGTCTGGGCGAGCTCAGAGAGTAATTGTAGGTAATAGGCTATCAAGATTGAGGCGTATAAGTTCTGGTGTTCCACAAGGGTCAGTTCTAGGTCCTCTACTATTTAGCATGTTTGTTAATGATGTGTTTTCTGTATGTAAATATACTCATATGCATGCATATGCAGATGATATTCAACTATACATCTCTAATCGTATTGGTCTAGTAGAGGACACTTGTTGTAAATTGAATGAGGATTTAATCTCTATTACTAAATGGGCAGAGGTTAATAACTTGATGCTTAATGCTGCGAAATCGTATGTTCTGCCAATAAGTAGAATTGAATATGACCGCAATTATTTTCCAACGATACACTTAGGTAGCACCCCTCTTATATATGTTGATAGGATTAAATACCTGGGGTTTTATATAAATTCCTCACTGTCATGCTCTGATCATGTAAAGAACGTTGTAAGAAACATATACCATGTGCTTCGTAATTTGCGAATGTCATCTAGATTCACGCCGGTTGAAGTCAAAAAGAGACTTGTCATACAGTTGATACTGCCTATGATTAACTATTTTGCTATGGTTTATAGTAGACTAGATTCACATTCATTACATAAGTTACAGGTTTCTTTTAATAATGCTACGCGATACGTATATAATCTGTCTCGGTTTAGTAGTGTCTCATTGTGGAGGGGAATGATTTTGGGTTGTGATTTGCCAGTTTACCTTAGCATGCGCAATATTTTGTTTCTACACAATCTGATCTACCAGAGGAAGCCTCTTTATCTATATGAAAAGTTAGTTTTTGGCAGATCTTCTAGATGCATGACCCTAATTCTGCCCAGACATACCTACCTTAATACAAGCAGACTATTTTTCGTTAACGCTATTAATTTATGGAACTCTTTACCGACACATTTAAAAATTATAATGAGGAAAAACAGTTTCAAAAAAGCGCTTTATGACTATATGTCTCATAATATTTAACTTTCTTGTCAAAATTTTCATAACTTACACAAATCTAGGCTACCAAAAATGTATAGTGAAGTAAAATCTTTTTCATTTATTTAGAAAATTTTTCATATTTTTAAAATTATTTTTATATTATTTTTCTTTTTTTTGTAATTGTAACTTATACTTTAATTGAGAAATAAATAATTGTTAATTGTTAATTTTTTTTTTTTTTTTTTTTAAGTTATATGTTTCCTCTTGAACAATAAAAGAATTGCATTCTTAATGTTCTTATGAGGGATAATTAAACTGTAATTAAATAAAAATAAATAAATAAAAATAAAAATAAATAAATAAATATTTTACACATATAAACATCTACTTTAACGTCCACTCTTCACATACTACATGATTTAGTATTAATATAATTGTACGCTAATGCACGATTTTGAAATTTTGGTTATTATTAAGTATAAAAATAAAGAATGACTTTAACAACTACCTGTCCTTATAACGATTTTCTTCACAAACTTTCACAAAATTAGTGGTGGAAATCAATGTTCTAATTGAGTTTAGCTTTAATAAAGTTATATTTTTAATCTCTGTTGCCAAATGAAATTTTTAAGTTTCTTGTAACACATTTATTATGATTTTTTTCCTCTTCATTTAACAGTGTCTTTCAATCGTGTACATTGTACTTCACAAAAATTTATGACACAAATAAGATTAGCAGTAATTTGGATTGTTTATGTGATAGTCTTTGTCAGCTGTTCCGTAACATCTTGAGAAAATAAGGCAACGACGATAACGTGTTAAATCTTAAAATTTGCTTAAACAAATTAGCACTAAACAGTGTTTTATTTAAATTTGTTTAATATTGATTGTTATTTTCATCTTAAAAAGCTTATAAACATTCAAACTCACTAAAAAGTTTTCTTTTATTACATGGATTTTTAGTTTTTAATAACAACTTTTTTAACACAAAAACTAGAATTTTTTACAACTTCATTGTTTAGTCACATTTCACTGATGAAATGCAATTATTAACAAAAAAAACAACAATTAAAAGTACTATATTCGGCAGTGCCGAATCTGATAATACATTTCACCAGGAAAAAAAATTTAGCACTAGTTGAATGTGAATAATATTTTTCACGACTTCTAATTCATATGTGCAAAAGTAGGCATGAAGAATGCCCTCTTCAAGTACAAAATAGTAAGCCTTTAATGATGCGCTTAAAAATACATGCAAATAAATGCGAAAATCTATAACAATTCATGTTAAATAATAGGCCGACTTCCTAAACGCAAGTTGCAATGCATATTTACAATGCATACACTTCGTAAACGCATATGTAAACTTTCTAGCAATGTCCAATGTTCCCAATCGTTTGGCAACTCATTTTACTAAGTATCAGCTGTCAAAATCGCGCATCATTTTTATTTTGTATGCAAACATTTGAGCTGCAATGGCTGAGTTAGTATTTTCTTTGTTTATTTTTAATAAATTATTTATAATTGATAGAGTTTATTTAAATCACAGACTAATAATTTAAATAATTAAACACTTTATATTGCAGAGACAAAAAGTGGATCCATGAGCGTTCCTAAATGCTGATTAAATGCAAAAAAAAATCTCTGCAACGCAAGGTTGCACTTAAGACATGTTTAGCATTGCATACGCATTTTTTTAAATTATGAATTGCAACTTGCGTTTAGGAAGTCGGCCATAATATTAACTCATGAAACATGCGTTTCTTTTCACCTACTGTGCATGTGTTCTATACACTTATTAGAATGAAGTGAATTTTGTTAATATATTCACATGAGGGTGCCCTGGTGAACTAGTCAGGTTGAGGGTTCGATTCCCGCCAGAGACTCTTGACTGGTCTGCTTCTTTTTCTCTTCTATTCTAACTATTTATATTCTTATTCTATTCTTCTCTTTATTTCTATGTTAAGGCTCACAATTGACCGTAATGGTCTCCGGGTGAGGGTAACTTTGCACCAGCCTTACCTACCTACCTATTCGCATAAACACATGCTCTCCAATGACACGTTAATGTTAAATTCATGCATATTTCACCTAAACGGAACCACTTTATCATGGGTTGAACTTAAGCATTCACTCTATCTTTTGCATGTCTTTTTTGTTGGTGGGTACATAATTGTTTATGTAAAAATTATTGTAAAATTATAGCGTAGCCATTTTTTTAAATTATTTCCACCACCATCTCTGATTTTGAACTTGTTTATGATTAACTATATTCTACTTGTCAATCCCTCTAATATAATAGCAATAATAACGGGGTTAAGAATTAAAATTTTACGCGTTTTTATTTAAGACATCATTTTAGATTTAACACTCCTTCATAGTTTACTGCATTCTAATGGTAAAACCCTTTAAAGTGACACCCATATTCAGAATGTTGAAGAGTTTAAATTTCTGATAACAAACCTTGATCCATATAGAAATTAATTGTTCGCCATTTTGCACTAGAGGCCAATAAAAATTAAAATTGTTTACAGCGTTTTGTATTTTGCTAGTCAATGAAGGAGATTTCAATAGATGTCAATATGGACAGTTTCTGTTGTCTAGAATTTGTGAAAATATATTTTCGTTTGTAAATTTATGGAAGAAAACCGAAGCAGTTGTATTTTGTTGCTTATATCTCAGTTAGTTTTAAACCGATTTATAAGTTTTTCTGAATAGTAATTATTGAGACTACATTTCAGAGCTTTCTACAGCTAGACGTATTTTAAATATATATGTTTAAATATGTTTGCCTATAACTCTGCCGATTACTGACCAATTTGATCATAATAATGGAGATAAAATACCTCCCTGCGGGATTCCTCGACATACCTTGTCCATTATTCTCACTCGATTTGCCTCACAATTTATCCATCTGTTCTCTAACATATTGCTAATACATGCAATTAATACATGGCTTAACTCTAAGTTCTCTAAGGAACCAATAAGACTCGAGGTCATTACGTTATTGAAAGTTCCTTCTATTTCTATGAAAACGCCTAAGAGATACACTCCTAGGTCGAAGAATCTTTCTTTCCTGAATAACAGTCTCAGTAGGTCTGCCCTTAATATAGGCTTGTTGTCCGAATTTCATTGAATCGCCTAGTATTCGTCTCCGAACCATTCTGCCGACGATAGGCTCCATGGTTTTCAATAATAATGATGTTAAGCTTATGGGTCTATAAGCTTTAGAATTTGCGTAGTTTTCCTTCCCTGGTTTAGGTATAAAAGCGATTCTCGCCTCCCTCCATTACACAGGGGTATATGCATATTTTAGGCAAGTAATGAAAATATTCGCCAGCCTCATATCGATTAGCTCAATGCTTCTTTGTAGAAGAGCCGGAAAAATAACGTCCGGACCTGTAACAAACTTGTCTAAAAATTATACGATGGATAAAAATATTTATTTTATGCATAGGCGTAGCTGCGATTTTTTTTGTGGGAGTGTTAAAAGCTTACAAATTTTTTTCTGGGTGGGGCAAAACCTTAAACTAAAGGAAATTTAAATAGCTTATTTTTTTAAAATTTTGAAAGGAGAGAGGGGGATATTGCACCCCACAGAATGGTTTAGTTACGCCTATGATTTTGTGGTAAAAATATGGAAAACGCAGAGGCAATCGTGTTAGTTGGCTTATGTCTCTGAAAGTTAAGAAGGTAGGAGGGGGTGATTTTTGCACCCCACAGAATGGGTTAGTGACGCCTATGCTTTTGTGGTAAAAATATGGGAAAAAATCAAGAGATAATCGTATTAAAAAGCTTATATCTCTGAAAGTTATGGATCGATTGCGCGTGTTTGCAACAGAAACCACTCTCAAATACTTCTGTACAACATAAATAGGCTTCAAAAAGGTGATTTCAAGCAACACATAGACAGACAGACATACATCATTCATTTGACTCTCCTGTTCATCATTGCACAACTGAATATTGAATACACTACAAACTGAATGACAAAGCTATATACACCCTTGTCACCCAAGGTGAAGGGTAAAAAAAAAAACAGAAATTAACAACAATAATCTAAAATTGAACTTTAATAATACTGCTGTAATGTATGAAAGAATAAAAAAAAAAAAATAAAAAAAAAAAACACTCACTAGGCAACTAATTGTCAGTTTGTATGCAAAAAATAAATCAAAATGCTAAAACATTACAATTTTCATACATGTTTGTATAAAAATAACATTTAATTTAAAACAGTCATTAAATTATGACGTCTCTTTGTTGCCAATTAAGTTTGTACGAGCATTAAAATAACGCGAAATTTGAAACGTGTTAAATAAATTATTGACAAAACAAAAAGAAAGAATAATCGTACTCACATTTTTAACAAAAATTATAATAATTAAAATAAATTTGTATTTTAAGGGGAAAATATAATAAAATCTGACCAATTATTAAACAATTACAGTTGGCTTAGTCATAAATATGTAATTTAATACTGAAAACAAAAGAAATAATTTAAATAAAATATTATTATTGAATTTCACAGCTTTTGAGTAAGTTAACAATGCTTGATTATAACAAATAAACTATAAGTTCGCTTAAAAAATTATTTCAAATCAAATGCCTTGTGTAACAGAAATTAGTATTTTAGTTTTGTGGACAAACATGCAGGGAAATTTATTAAACAAAATATTAGTTTGATTAAAGGCAGCAATTTAAAGTGAACATTTGTTAAGAAATTAAAATAATTTGTAGCTAGAAAGTTTTCAAGTAAATGACATTACAAAAACTGATATAGTCAAAGTACTTTACCAGTACGAATTGCTGTAGATGTCAGCTCAAAACACTATGCCAATTTTAAATCAAATTCTGAGTGATATTCGCTGAACTGGAGAAATTGGAGGTGCTTATTGTTTCACTGTAATTTTGATACTATGAGGCAATATAATATAAAGGAAATCGTTTCCGATTACCGCAATATTTCTAAAAAAGATATCGAAAGGATAAATTTGAACATTGTTAATGAATAAGGTCTTAATCAATTATAATTTAGTACAGTTAAGCAGTTAAACTCTAGTTAAATTCTACTTAACTTGTTTTTTTATAGAGGTTAGGGTGGGGTAATTAGTATGGAAGGAAAAATATCTTAATGGGCGCTTCGAATTTCTGATTCTTAGGATTGAACTGAGCAAAAAAGTCCACTAGACCATACGTCTAAGGTGAAAATCGAGCTTCCGGATTTTGACTTGAAGTTTTTTCGCAGACTTTATTTTTTTGGAAAATTTACAAATTTTCTTGGGCTCATATTACGTAAACTATTTAAAATTTTGACTTATTCTCAAAAGTAAAGTTGTAGTTATTGTCTCGGGCTACAATTTCTCTAACCATTTTACTTTAAATAAACTTCGTTTTCATGGTCAAAAAGTCGAAATTGTAGAAAATTCACCACTTTTTTTCACTTGTTTTTTTTTTTTAAGTAAAGTTGTCTCGGGCTACAATTTCTCTAACCATTTTACTTTAAATAAACTTCGTTTTCATGGTCAAAAAGTCGAAATTGTAGAAAATTCACTACATTTTGTCACTTGTTTTTTTTGATATTTATTTTGGCCTATAACAGCTAAACTATTGAGATTTTTGATCTAATACTATATCAAAAATTGTAGTCTGAGAAAAAACTTCAAGTGAAAATCCGAAGGCTTGATTTTCACCGTAGACGTATGGTCTAGTGGACTTTTGTGCTCAGTACAATCCCAAGAATCAGAAACGCGAAGCGCCCATTAAGATGTTCAAATCGCCCCACCCTAATAGAGGTATTGAAAGTTAACGTTGATAACAAAAATTTTTAACTGGCGATCATTTTATCAGCTGTTAGATTATTTATCTTTAATTTGGTTAGGCCAGTCAGTCGCATTTTAGCTCTGGTCGGGTCAAGAGCTCGTACGTCATTGTCAATATCGTTGTCGAATAAAGACAATCAGGCCGTACTTTTCATCTGACTTCGAGAGTTTTGCGTCTCACTCACGAGGTGCATTTACCCGGAGTCTCAATTAAACTCTGCAAAACTTTTAAAAAATAATTTTTTTGGCGTTCAGATCCGAC